>OX595862.1:8334482-9534482 GCA_951392215.1 Epirrita christyi
ACGAGCAAAAACAAAATAAAATTTGAATTCGCGCCACACGCGATTCGATCCACCTTAAGCGACATGTTTCAAAATATGTCTCCCATTGCAAGATTTCAAAAAATCACCCTCAAAATATCTCAAATGCACCCACAAATATCCTACAACAAATGCGGGGCGGGCCAGACTGCGTGACGGATGGCCGCCGACGGACATTTTATTGATTGACCAGGACATGCTATAAATTAGTAACTTGCACAAAACGAGCATCGTGAACTACAAATGGAACTGGTTAGCAAAGCACATGAATCATTGTAGATTTTAGTTGTATAGATACCAGGGTGATCGAGCTTTGCTCGGAAAACTCGGAAAAACGCGTTTTCCCAGAAAATAAACCTAGCTAGATCGATTTTTTGGCCCCAAAAACCCATAAATACCAAATTTTGGGGAATTGTGAGTGCCATGGTACCAACAACACACATACCCGGAACAAATAGCATCATGCAATCATTTGTCCAGCTAGAATCGAACCCACACCTCTTACATCTCAGCTGGCTACTCGCTCACCACACTACGGGATCATTTACGGTTAAAGATATTTATTTCTCAAAAATAATTACAAATTCACTTACAAAGAAAACTTAAAATAATGTATAAAATAAAGTGCTGTACAGCGTTATGAAATAGTATTTTCACACCACCTACTCGACAATGTCCAATTACAAATCATTGTCTCTCTAGGGATATAAAGTTGTATGAAACTCCCTAGGGATTAAAGTGATTTGAATTTGGAAATCAAAACAAGCCCTGGCTTTTTATTGTCTCGCAGAAAGTGTGAAAAGTAGAGTATGCTCCTCTGGAATAAAGCCTGTCTTCGTCTTGGGCAGCTTGAACCCCTCGCTTCACTCAGGACTCTATATAACTCGCTTGCTACACTCGGGAGTTAACTTTAGAGTCCCTCGTTATGCTCAGGGTTCAATATGCCGCCCGCGACATAAGACACTGCTTTATTCCCTTAGTGCATAATCTACTATTAGTAAATAGGTAAATACAAAACTAAGGGCTTATAATAAATTTGCTTCTCATTTCTTCTCAAAACCTTCAAACCACGTCATTCAATTCGTCAACTGCCCGACCGCAATAGGGCGGGGCGCTGACTCGGCGGTCCAACGCAATCGTTTTTTATCGACACTTTGATCCGAAATGACACGTCATGGGACTGTTTTAGCGAGATTGTTTATTGCCGGCCCGTCATTTAGCGGCAATGGAATGGAATAGAGGAGCGAGAATGGAAACGACAGAGAAAATTAAATGCTTTGCTTTTTTTTGTTTTCAGGGTTCCGGCCGTACCTCAGTAGGTACCAAAACGGAACCATTATAGGTTCATTCAGGTGTCTGTCTCACTGTAATACACATATACTCGAGTAAAAAAAAATTGTTACATATATTATGGTACGTCATGTATAGAGTTAGGTGACCCACGGACGTAAAGCGTAAATAAACGAGTTTTTATTTCGGGGGTTGATTTAGACAAACTAGAAAATTAAATAAAAAACTTGTGTCAAATGCATCAAGTGACATATTAAATAAAAGAACTCGTTATGAGAAATACAAATATAATATATTTTATATATTTTTAAAATGCTTAGTTTAAAAGATAATGCAGGAATATTTTGGAATTTCAACACATTCAACTTTTCAACTTTCTTCTTTTAAGAATAAATTTGCATTTTTTTTGAGGTTGGTTGCGTTCATTTAGCAACATTCAGCCCCTCTATCGGCTAACGAACTGATAATCGCTTTCGAATCCGATTTTACAGAACATTGCGCTTTATGTTTTGAATATTTTTGCTTGTGACAAAAAGCTGAAGCATGCGGCGCAATGTATTGCGAAATCGTAATTGAAAGCGATTACCACTTTGTAAGACAATACTGAGGCAGGTCACCGACCTAACGCAGGGTGACCGAGAAAGATCCAGTGACACAACAAGTAACGAACGAAGTAATATAATTCATCTATTTTCGGAAAAATAAAAAACCGACTCATAGTATTGAGTCGGTTATCGACGTATACAAATTCAAACTAAAAAGTTGTTTTTTTTTTAAAAAGCGCTGAATCTATTTCGATTAAAATTATAAACGACCACCTCTGAAGTTATGACTTACCAAAAAAAAAGAATCATCATAATTGCCGGAGTAATCGCGTAACAATCATACAAAAAAATAATACATACAGTCGAATTGAGAGTCGAACCTCCTCCTTTTTTTGAAGTCTGTTAAAAATAACTGATGTAGACAAACAACAGTCACACCCAGACCTCTTAAAGGGAGACCTCGTCCAACAGAGGACGGACATCTAACAGCTGACGAAGAGAAGGACTTTAAAAAAAAAAAATAGTTTGTGCCTTTCTCTGTTGAGACTCTGGGCCCGCGGGGCACCCGCGCCGGCCCTCGCGTTTTCAAAATTCTTTCTGGTCAAAGCGACGTATAACTCGGCATGACCCGAGAGCTAGTTCTTATCAGGACTTTAGATAGATCAATTGGTTTCATTTGTAATTCTGAAATTGTGTATATACTTGTATTATTTGTGATATGTATGTAAATATAGTATATAAATATGGCATAGCTCGCAGAACTGACAACCGTTCGGTTGGGGAATACAGGTTCTCGAGTGGCAAATAAACCAACTACAAACCAAACGACGCATCAGATGAAGGCCGAGAGAGATCTTAAAGAGTCTGGATGGACTAAACAAAACATAACATAACACCCAATAAAGAATTACTTTACTTTACTTTACTTTACCAACAGTCACATACATAGACCTTGATCCCATACTAGAGGATTCCTTGTGTCGTGGGTATAGTGGGGTGGTATCAGGAACTAAGAGTACCATGGTACCATAACACCCAGACCCGGAACAAATAATAATAATAATATTTGCAGATCATGCAAACATTTGTCGTGCAGCGGGAATCAACCCGGCAACCTCTTGCATCTCAGCTGGCTGCTCGCCCATCGCGCCACAGAGGTCGTTAATTGAAGGGAACTCACTCGGGTATTTTAGCAGCTAAAACCTTCGGTTTGAGCTTAAAATGTTAATTTCAGTCTAGACTTCAGGTTCCAGGGCTTGATGATGACCAGCATAGGATGAACAGGATCTAGGGTTGGTACTATTAAAGCTGCTGAATTCTCAAGTATAAGTTTAAAAAAAAGACTCCATAGACACCGTTCCGTTTTTCTAATTTTGATGGAACACTGAAATACATTTTTATAAAATTTACTTGTATTGGTAGTGTTCTTTGAAACTTCATGCAAGTCTAATTAGACTTGTAAGTTGAAGTCATAACATTGTAGCCAGAAAGACTAACCCGCAACAAAGTAATAGGCCATAACATTAAATTTAATGCCCATTAAACTTTGTTCCAATACATAACTGCTATATTAAGAGGCATTGCATTGCAGCTTCCTCGAAAACCATAAACGTATCCCTTTAGCAAATAATAGTTTTATTTCTTATGGCCGCTTGAACGCCGATTGACAGTTATCGAGTTCGCCAAAAGAATTTATAAAGAGCATGAAGATAATACCTTAACTTTACAACCTTACTGCTTTAAAATAAAGTCTTTATTGGTTTGACAAAACGGCAAATGTAAATGTTGCAGACGCATAGAGCACAGTTCCCGCCGAAGTCGCGATTGGAATTTTAAATTTTCAAATTCGGAACGCATTCGAATGGCGCGGCGAAGTTAAATCGAGTGGACGCGATGCATTATCGATAAAGATATTATCGATAAATGTACAACATTAATGGAACTCACGTCTGAAATGATTTAACTTTCACGCTGAGTTTTCCTTAATAATAATGTCGGAATGTTGGGGAGGAAAAAAATTGATTTATTTTTCACTTTTGGATGATTTACGTAAATGAAGCGATAGATTTCACCTTAGAGCAAGAGATTTAACCATGTTAACCATTATTAGAGTAGATTAGAGTAATGCCCACAATACTAATGTCAACAATGTCATTTATCTTTTTGAGCTGCGGAGTGGCTGCGAAAAATGACGGGGAAATCCGTCAAAATGACAAAAAAAAAACAAAATTATTCTTTATTGATAATAGAAGAAAGGTCAAGGAGATTCCATTTTGAAGCGACTTCCCAAAAAAGAATAAGTTCTCAATTCGGTTGTATTTTTTTTTGTTTGTTACCTCATATCTCCGTCGTTTATAAACCGATTTGGAAAATTCTTTTTTTATTTGAATAGATGTGCTTCCAGATTGGTCTAATTTTTTTCAGAATCCAGTTCTAATGATGGAATCCATGAGGAATTGAGGGAACTCCTCAAATATTGTAGGCATACATACCTATAATCAAAATATATTTTGATATTTTCAGCAACAAATCAAGCATAATTGCATTCAGAAAGTATCATAACCCTTTCACCACTATGGTTTTTTCATCATTTTTTTGTTCATCTAGGTATTTAGTAGAATACAATGGCGGAAGTCGGTTTTTTAAATGAAAAGTTATATTTTGTCTAGGTGACCCCGATCGGCCCAAATCACGAGCCTATACGGGTTAAGCAACATCTAATCCAACGCATAAAACGCGGTAATTGCAACGCATTTTTCTTCGTTTACTGTACGTCCTAGAAAAATAAACATGAGCGTAGGAGCTGTCAAAGCTTAGTGCAGACACCCGGTCTGCAGGGCTACTCTTGAAAACAGTTGAAATCCCAATCCAGTTTTAATCGCAATCCAGTTTCAATCCTATGGCACTCTTGAACCAAATCGAGTTTGAAATTGAGATCGAGCATGCGATTGACTTTGCGTGTTGACTCGTGGAAGAACAACGTCAAAATTGCGTCATGAGTACGTACCAAAAAATCGAGGAAAGTCGATTTCACTCAGTTCCATAAAATTCCACCAATCTCCATTCCAAATTGTGCGCTAGTATTGAATTCAAGAGTGGTACTCTTGCCACTAAATCCTGAATTAGGATTGGAATAGAGCATCAAGAGTAGCCACGCTGATCTAATCTAATGATGAGTCTAATCTACAACTGGACGCACTGTTCCATTACGTCAAAATAAAATATTCCATAATCCGTAAACACAAAGACCGTTTTCGAACGTCAAGCTTGTGTCAAGTGCTAAGTAAAATCGGTGGAGCCGCGTTCAGTTTTAGACTAGACGGACCCTATATCTGTATAATCGGACGGATATCGTCCATCTTTATTCTATTAAAATTACACGATACCTATAACTCAAAAAACACTAGAAATTGATATAAAATTAAAACGGACGACGTCTCCTTTCGAAAAAACAGAAAAAATCTTAAGCTACGCTTGCGATCCGAAAGAAGTAACAAAAGTATTTTTTAAACTCTCGCGATTAATTTATAATATTTAAAAAAAATACTCGTGACAATATTATAAAAAGAAGCTTAGAATAAGGAGTGCTTTAGTCCTTATTCTAAGAAATAGAAGTAACAAAGGTGTCAATTTGACAAAACACCTCACAAACGTCAAATCTCCGCTCAAATAAGACACGGATATTTGACATTTCAAGCTCTGTTACCAATGTGATTTTACGGCACTACTGCATCTGGACCGTGACATTAGTTGATTGTGGTGACATCTGCTCTTTGCGGACTACGTGAGAGAGCAAAGTAAGACATTTGGAAAAAAATGTAGGCCACAATTTTTAAGTAAGAAACTTCTTTTTTTATACTCCTTGGCAAGCAAACAAGCTACGGAAAGCAGTTACCGTATCCTATGGACACATGCAACACCAGAGGCATCACACGCGCGCTGCCGACCCAGACATAAAGGATGAACTCTCATGTGCCTGTAATTTCACCGGTACCCATACCCTTCAAACCGAAACACAGCAATGCGAGCACCACTAATACAACTTGCTAGGTACTACTGATTGTCTCCGGGATCATTACCGGGAGTGTGACTCGCGCTTAGCTAATTTTTTTGAGGCTTCGTTATGAAAATGTGCCTAGATTCCTACCTAATACCTTCCTAGTTACTTGCAAACTTCGGCAGAAAGCCAGAGGCCTTACCATGAGCTCTTAAAGCGATTCAGTCCAAAAACTATTCAGTACGGTTCCGTAATGTCCGCAGCTATATTTAAAGGCACAGTAGCAGAAGGTCTAAAGACTTCTGCGATTAAAGTTATTCAATGATGACAAATGTCAACGACGAACCGATATTTTCTACATGGTAAGGTCTCTGTTTATATAGTTATTATTTTTTTGGGTTCCGTATCCAAAGGGTGCCAGCGGGACCCTTCTTACTAAGCATACGCCGTCCGTATGTCTGTCTATGTGGATTCTGCCACGAGTATCTCGGCAGCCGTAAAAGGTTAGCCATAGTTGAAATTTTCACAGATTATGTGTGGGGGCATAAAAATAATTGAATAAAATAATTAAAACACAAAAAAATCAAATTCCAAGGGTTTTCCCGTACAAGAGATAGATGAACACTTTATAGTACCAACACTAGGAAAAATAATAAAAGAATAATCATTTTCTATTTATTTCTAATTTCTTATAGTAGTTTATGAAACTGTTGCATAATAAGGGTTAAACACTCGTGTGATGCTATAAAAAAACTCTCCTTGGGCTCGTTTTTTAAACTCACACTTGTGTTTCAAGACCAAATTATGTGCAGTTTCATACACTACTTTATCTAATCTCATGAAATAGGTAATATTATATTTTAAAGTCTTGGTAACATTTGTTGTAATACCTTCTAGATTTCGCCGGTTAGAGGTTCATTTGTTCGTTGCAGCTTCGAGAATGTCCCGGTGGTGTAAAATTTTCTTAAGTATCGCTTTTGTCGTTTTCAGACACTTTTTAAAACAAAAACTAATTTGACAATGAAATTTGCATAAAATAACAGCTTATATTTGCATTTATTTGTAAACGATTAGCGCCAAAATCCATACGCGCGAGCGTGTTGCGCCGCGTCCACAGATTATGTATAGAAAAACTACATTGCCACCTCCTTGGTCCGAGTGAAGTTGTATCGTAATGGAAAAAAAGTTATATTATGATACAGTTGTCCATAGAAGAGCTGTATCTTAATGTAATTTTTGTGCATAAAGACTGACATTTTAGTATTGTTTTTAGTTTTTTAATCTTTATATTTCAGTATGAGAGTAGATAATAGTAGGTAGATTGTATCATAAGGGAGCAAAATAATATTTTTAAGGCGAGGGTGCTTTTTTGATTCCAGATCGAAGTGAGGGATTCTCGAGGGATTCTTTAGTAGAATCCTGAACGTAGCGAAGGATTCAAAGTACGTCGCCCGAGCCAAAAAATATTTTGCGCCCGAGTGATACATACTCTAGTTTTCATCACCCACTATGAGAAGATAAAAGGCGCCTCATATTATATTTCAAAACAAAACCATGAATTTCTAACAATCCGTGAAAATTTACGAAAACGCGGGCTGTAGTTTGCGCGTTTTTTTTTATTCAGCCTGCGGCGCGACTATGGGCCGTCGTACCAGCCAGTATTTATTCAAACAATATTTGCGTTCGAATTCTTTGTCTTTGGCGCTGAACACTAAGATGTTCCAAATTCAAAAAGTTTTCGGCAAAGATAATTGCGGCGCACTTATAGAAGTTTGTTATAGGAAATTCACCTTTGGGTGCACTTAAAAGGCGAACCAAGTCGTCCTTTTCGAATAGATGGGATGAAAAGGTTATTAAACATTTGTAAGTACCTATATAGTATAAGTATACAGGGTGGCCCAAACTATGAGGTTCAAATTTTTGTTTTACTTTAATTATCCGTCTCAAATTGTATGTTCCGCGGTATTTTGTAGTTTTCGAGTTATGGATTTTTTTAAGCATTTTTGAAAATTTTTACAACCTACCTTTTAAAAACTTAAAAATAAAAAAATTGTGAGCTCTTTTCTCTATTTTTTTTATAACATAATCTTTATGAATTGTTCATAAAATTATCAGCTTCCTAACATTCATGCAATATCGCTATAAAGCGATAAGATCGCCCATAGTAATAACAGTTAGTTTTAGTTTTTATTTGTTAAATTGTTTCTTTTTTGTAAAAAATATATATTTAAGTATTAAGTATGGTGTGTACCTAATAAAGTATTTTCTATCTATCTAAATTAACTACCTTGAGTGTTATCCTCTCCGCCGTCGCTTTCCATCTCACTGCCAACACTGACAGGACTCTCCCTCTTCTCTTCTCTACTCTCTTCTTCTCTACTCTCTTCTCTACATTCTCTCTGCGCCGGATTCAGCATCCTCAACCACGGCTCCGGGTAACCAAGGAGAAATGGAAATCCGCTATTTTGTTGCAAAAATGGCGCATTGAAATAATATCTCATTCTATTTATTCCATTCATTCTTTCTATCTCATCATCTTCTGATGTTCTTGAATCTGAATTGTTCTCTATATCTATTTCTGGCGATTTTCTTGTTGCACTACTGCCTATTAAGGATTCTATCGAAAACGGTTTAGGCGTTTTTTTTGTTTGCGTTTCTACGATTTCCGACTCCATTTTCACTTATTTTACAATCACTCCTTTATTGCAATCACTATTTCAAATATTTCCACAATTTCATAGACTGTTCTTTGTTTAAAAAAGTTTCTACGTCATTTTTGAGTGAATAAAGTCAAAAAATAAAAAACAAAACTTGTCACTGTCAACGTCACTCGGTTTTGGCGCGCACACGTACGCGCGTGCGGGACACTCGCGATAGACTCGATTGTCGTTTCTTTACCACATCACTTGGTCACGCCCATACGGGGTGTAGTCGAAACGTAATTTTATTTTATTAATGGCCCTTCTTGCCCAAGCGAATGTAAGCCCTATTACCATTGACATAATACTTCTGTCATTATAGAGACTTCTTGTGCGATACAACCTTATCTTTTTGATTAAAATATCGTACTGGAAACCTTAATTTACAAGTAAATACAGCTGGTTTTCAATTGATAATCCTTTTAGTACAGATTTACAGGCTGTTAGAGCATAACATACCTTATTCTTAAAGCAGACGATTGCATTTCCTTTTGATTTGCTTGAGGGTAGAGTCTTTCTGTCACTGAGCAATGAATGATTAAGACCAATTTTCTGAAGCCGGAGCGAGATCGCAACAAGTCGTTAGAGTGCATTAGAAGGAGACACAGATAGTGATATTTGTGGACTCAGTGTACACTGGTAATTGGTGGTGATCATGTTTTGCGAGTGTCAGCACTCCGGATAAATTCATCGTTTTGTGCCTCGTTTAGACAGTCCCACTCTATTGGTGTTGTATCGTGATTTTTAATATAAGTAGATAGGTTTGATGAGTTATTTTATTGGCACTAGGTATATATGGGTTTTACCAAGTAAACGGGCAAATTACATATTCTTGAAATCGACTTATCTGGTGCCCATCGTTACCAACCAAAGTTACACTTAACGCATGTCAAATTTATAGGTTTCTATCAAAAACTCAAAAATTTGGCATCTTTTAAGTGTAAGCATTAATTGATTGGTGAAAATGGGTAAACTAACAACCTAAGAATACTTAAGTCATGTTAAAAAGATCCGAAACAAATATTTGCATATAATAGAAACATTTGTCCCACACCGTGAGTCGAACCCACACATTTTGCGTCTCAGCCCGCTACTCGCTCGCCGCGTCACAGAGGTCGTCAACTCGTCACTCAACTCACAATACTTACTTACAAGTATAGCGGCACGAAACTCTAGCGCTGACCGTTATTGCGCAGAAGTCAAAAGTAAGGTATCTTGGGCTCTAACTCTATCTCCATCTATCTTATACTAATTGTATTGCTTGCGCGACAGGAAACATGCGCAAATATCCCCTCCGCGTTTCCTTCAGCTCTAGACTTACGTGCCGCTACTTATACTCTCTAGTCCACTGCCCCGTTTAAACGCGGCCTCGGTTCTTGGCAGACTCGCGGTCATTAGAACCCTCGCGTCACTTAGACCACAGATTATATCATAATAACATGTACTAAATTGATTGTGGCTATTTCCTACTGGTTAGTAAGATGATTTATTAGTTAGGGACAATAAGTCACTTTGGGACTTTTCCCGAGTTGAATATTTGAGGAAGTTTTCTTAGGAGTCGCTGATTTCTGTTATTCATTTACTTTGGGGATTGGGAATATGTTTGGCCCTTTTATCAAAATATCAATTGGTCTCATTTTCATAAAAGATAGATATGGATCATTGTTTCTGTACCTAATAAATATAATGTAGGGTTTTTTTCATGCTATTTCGAAGGGAGACGTCGTTCTTTTTTATTTTATTTCAATTTCTAGTGTTTTTTTTTAGTTATATCGTGTAATTTTGGTGGCATTTTAACCGGTGTAGCTTATAAAGAGCACATTGGTAGTGAATTTAAATAAGATAAGTGTATTGCGTGTCTTTTCGAAGGGGTGGAAATTGTCCAGGAACATTCTAGTAAACTGCCATCATTTTACTTGAACATGACTTGACAGAGGACTTGACGACTGGACATTGTTTGATAATTATCTAGCTACTTGACATTGGCAAAGTTGAGTAAATCCTCAGATGCCATTTATAAAAAAAAATATAATGTTTCATCATCGTCATTGACGTCCACTGCTGGGAGGCCTCCCCCAGCATAACAAAGCAACGGGGGAATTGGTGTTGAGTACTCAGGTGGATGCTCCATTTGATACCCTTGTAGCTTTTACGATATCTACACTGGAGATTTGGAGAGGTCTACTCTTATAGAGGACATAAAAACATAAATAACATAAGTAAGCGACGGCAACTATTTAAATGTGACCTTAATCGGGAGTTATTATCTCTACAAAGGCGCTCTATGCAATCAAGATGCCAATATCTTTTAATTTAATTTTAACCCAAATACTAAGATGAAGAGAAGACTAGTAGAAAAATTTGAAAAATACCAGCCTTTCGAAATCTGAATATCTCCAAAGTATTATACCGTTAGAAACATACACACTTAAATAATAAAAATACCAATCAAACTAAAAGATGGTTATTTCCATATTATTATTATAGGAAAAATAAAAGGAAGTTCCTAAATAGGTAATGAAACGAATTTTGATTAAAATTCGTGAAGATAAATGATAAAAATTAAATCACAAAAATTATTGAATAGATTTTTTTTCCAATATATACTATTCTATATTATACTATTATATTCTATAGTATTCTATATATTTCTATATATGTATATTAGAAAAAAAAAAAACAATTCAATAAGTTTTGATACTAAAAAGAAGTGTATACGTACGTTTCAGAACTGCACTAGGCAGAATTTGTAAAAGATATACATTGGTAGGAAGGCCCCCTTTCAATGGACGAAATACATTATAGATAAAAGTAGCAGGAACTCGGTGGATGGAGGCAGCCCGAAACCGTTGGTGGTGGCATTCTATGGCCTATCTAGCAATGGACTTCTATAGGCTGTGATGGTGATGATGAAAAGTCAAGCAGTTTATTAGTAGGTACATTATATACCTACATCAGCAGCCTCCCCGGGCCTAAAAACGCTATAGGTTCACAAAATGCCTATAATACTCTAGAATATCAAAGTTTTTGATATGAGTTCTTATAGTTTACAAAAAGAAAATCATAAATACAGTACACAATTTGAATTACTCCACAGTGTAATTCTTTATCAAACACTCCACACGATAAAAAAAAATAAACATCCTTTTTAACCCTTTTAAAATTGAAATCTAATTTTAGACTAACTTCTAACACGTTTTAGTTTTTGGAACATTTGGTAACTTTAAGTTATAATCGTCAAAAAAAATCTAACAAAACTTTAAAGGGCATTTTTATATAATTATTTTATACACAAAACCAAGGTATCAGAGCGTGCGCTCGCCTTCTTTAGTTCATACAAAAGTTTTAATTGAACCTATAGCGTCTGAATTTTAGTATTTTCTTCGTACACTACGCTTGGCTAATATAGGATTCGTAAGTCAGCCGCTGACAGTGAACTGACAGATCTCCTTGTCAGTCCGGTCTCGTGCCACATTCTCACCCGATCGCGTATTGAATGTGTATCAAGTTGAAATACGGACTATTAGGTACTTAGTTGAAATTTAAAGAAGGCATTAACGAAGGAGAAACTATAGATCGTTATAATAAGAAAAGAAAATCGATTTAAAAAAATTGCCAACATAAAGATAAGAATCATTTTCACTAAAATATAATAATACTTTTTTTATAAAAATTCACATTTGCTGTATTCGGCTATCTAGCTAGACTATAATAAATGTATGAATGGAAAGTAAGTAAAATTTTAAAAAATGACTTCCAAAATGTAACTTATTTTTTTTTATCTCGCCCTTATGTGCATGATTATATTATAACTTACTCAAGTGTGTTTGATTAATACCTAATTTTGTTTGTTTTTCAAAATCAAATATTAATGGGTTTTTTTTTTTTTTATGTTATGGCTCGACAAACTAGCATACGGCCCACCTGATGGTAAGCGGTTACCGTCGCCTATTGACATCTGCAACACCCGAGGCATTGCCAATGCGTTGCCTGCCTTGGACCCTTTTCACATTTTTTTTTTTTTTTCGTATTCCTAACAAATTAAAGAAAAAAACTATAACATAAACTATATAACCGGGCTATAACCTACTATATAGGCATGAATTCAATTTGAAAAAACCAACCTCTTCCTTTTTTAATTCGAATAAAAATAAATCAATCTAAGCTTGGTACTCTACCAAATTTTGAGGTAACATATTTGATTTTGGGTTTCACTTTTCTAATTACAGTTGTAGAATAAATATGGAGTCTTAACTTTTTTGTGCCAATTGCCAGAAGTTAACGTTTGATTGTTACTCAAGCTGTTCACTAAAAGTTTGATAAAAAAATGCAGCTAGAATTTTGAACAAACAGAATCAGCGACCCACGCCGCTAAACTCTTAATCAAATTTCACAAGCGAGAAGTATCATTGCTATATCTAATTACGATGCTATACACAACAAAATTTAATGTCCCAGCGAGCAATTTAGCTTCCAAATCGCATCGGGCCATACCCTATTGTCAACGGCCCATTACCTCACCCCCACATAAACAGAGCAAACTTATTCATAATAATTATGAAGCATAAAATTAAATAACAACACGCTGTGAATACGCGCGATCAAAATTGTTCTAGAACCAAATCTTCTCTACACTCTTCTATATTTCATACGAGAGAAAGAGATGGGTATAGTTTTGTTTGTGTATTTCAGTGAGTAATGAGCACAGTCACGCCCAGCAATCAAGTCTCGCAGCTCTCATTGGTCGTAATGGGGTTCGAAGTTTGAATTTTATTTTGCTCTAATTTTCTTTCATTACGGCAAATGACTGTCGCGTTCAGCCAGAATTTGTTTGTTTATTTAAACAGATTAGGAGATAATTTAATTGGCGTCTATTTTAATACTGTTTTGTCAGTGATTTAATTTAATAGTCATAGTTTGAAGTTCTGAGAGATGCATGTTTTTATGAAATTAAACTTTGCATTATTATTAGAATTTTGACAAAGCGTTGTTTCTACCTCACCTATACTATACTTCCCTACGTGATACGAGTTCGAAGTGAGGAAATTCATAGAAGAAAGAGATCTCAGAGTTAGCAAATTGAAGTGGCAATGGGCATGTCATATAGCTCGCAGAACTGACAACCGTTGAGGAATATAATAATAAATAATAATAATAATTTTTTTTTTATTTCTCAAATCAAGCAGTATTACAATTACAATTATTAAATCACTAGGAACAAAATTATCTAATCAAATATAATCGTAACTAAATTAATTCATTTGTAATGGCTTGTAGTCTTATTTAGGTTTGCAGTATTTGCACTAAGTGTATAACTTGTGTTGTAAATACCGCGCTACCTTCCATTTATTTTATCTGCTGAAAAGCCAAGCTGAGGTGTTATAATGGTGAGTAAGTACCCACATACAGTAATATTAATCAATAAAATTGCATAACTATTTTACTTATAAATTCAAATTTAAATAGTGCATTAAAACTTAAATACTAATGTTGATTTTAAAGTTATCTCAAATGACAAACAGAAAAATTTAATTCCTAAATTAGATAAATCAAAATCATACTTAACTAACTTAATTGCAAATAATTTGAGTTTGTGTGTTGCAGTAATATTACAGTAGCAACCATATATGAACTGGATGACGCATAGAGGAGCCTCGCTCTCGATTGAGAAAAGACATAAATGTCGCAGGAACTCGGTGGTTGGAAGCGGCTCATGACCATTCGTCGTGGCATCCTATGAGGGAGGCCTATACCTATCCAGTGGACTTCTACAGGCTGATGATGATGATGATGATGATGTGTCATTTGTATTTTAAAGCTGTTGTAGGTATCACCTCATTAGTTACGGTAGACCAGTGTTGGTCTGTCTAGGCCAACACAAGAATTCTCAGCACTAGACTCTTGTATATTAATTTTTTTATTATATATTTCTTATTAAGAATATCCCCTGGTGTAATACCTTAGTCGGCTTTTACGATATCCACGGG
Source organism: Epirrita christyi (assembly GCA_951392215.1). Classification (NCBI taxonomy): domain Eukaryota; kingdom Metazoa; phylum Arthropoda; class Insecta; order Lepidoptera; family Geometridae; genus Epirrita; species Epirrita christyi. The sequence continues at coordinate 8,349,019 of OX595862.1, forward strand.
AGGAGATGGAGGGGTCTATTCTTAAGCCGGACACACCACGACACAATAATATTAATAATAATAATAAAGCCTTTTTATTTCCAAAAATAAACATAATAAATAAATAACAATAATAATTTATATTCTAATTGAAATAATAAACAAAAATCTATTATAACCTAACAAACAAATAAAAAACCATTAGTTTAAAATTATATTATTATGATACTTGTTAAGAAAGTTACTCATTTATATCAAATTATAATTATATTCTTTAATTTTTTATAAGTAAATCACGTCTATTGAATTTCGGCACATAATATTATGTTAATAAAATAATATTCTTACCCTATTTTCCTTTCTCACTTTGTAATGTGTAAAAATTATAATTCAAATTCGTTCGTGTCGAATGATCCGTCATTTCTATATAGTTGAGTGCACTTATCGCCGTGACTAAACCGCTCTAGTGATGGGAAAAATACCGAAAGCGGAGACCGTATAAAACACGGTTTGATCCTAAAATGCAAATATCAAAAAAAAAATTTTGTCCAAACGTCTTTACTGCTTTGTTGAAAATCGCATGTCATTATTTGACAATGAATCTGAGGCCCAATTCTCTAATGTAAAAACATTCCAGTCTCATGTCAGTCGCACCGTTTCGTATAGTAACTAGTCATTATTAGACTTATTCGTCATCTCGCGGATCTGAAACTCGCTTGAACTACATATTCTTAGCAAGAAACGCGAAGATCAAGTAATAGTTACTATACGTGACAGTGCGACGAAACGAGATTATACTGCGAATTTAATGTTTTTAAATTAGGGAATTGGGCCTCTGGTTTGCACTTCAGACTGCGTGTATTCATTTTGATGGTTTTTTTTATCAATCGAAATATACAAATCATTGATAAATAATATGTGGTTAGAACTTCAAAATACAAGTCTAGCATTTTAATTCGTAAAAAAAATTGTGTTGTTGCCATTTAAAATTAAGAGCGTTTGAATGGCAAATCTTTTTTATTCGTGCGATTTTTATTTTTGCAAACCCAGACTATTTTTCAAAATACTTTTTAATCTCATCACGTCACACAGGGCGTTCAAAATAATTCTTTTGAGATCAGTCCTCGCCTTAAAAAAATTGTAGTAACATAATTTTTTTTATTGAAGTTTTGTTAGTAAATGTCTCAATAAGTTTGCGTAAGTGCTACGGAGCGTAGCGGCTCTACGCGACTTTGTCCGTAGTATAATTTTCTCTTATTCTATTTGTGTTATTTTTTTCAGTGTCATATTATTATTATTACATAAATTAACAAAAAATGATTATGCCAGAGACAGGCTCTGGGGGCAGAGCTATATTCCTAACTGTGAAAGTCACTCGGTGATTAACGTTTGACAAGTAAACGGACCATCAATTGCTCAAAATTATCATTGTACACTGAGAAAACAGTTCATCAAAAAATATGGTGATTTCACGTAAAGTAGGGAGCATACGGAAATAACCATAAAGTACGATGAAACTACTGTTGCTGCTGCTAACCATATATTATGATGAGCTGTCACCATGCATTAGTAGTTCGTATCACCGTATGTCCGGACTTACGGTGACGGTAATCGTAATGGACCATTACTTTTTGAGAGAGAGCATAACATTACATATGACTGTCATTATATTTTTGTATGCTTTCCTACTATTTTTATGTGCTCTCCTCTAATTTCCGAGTAATCCCTATTATTTTATCATACTATTTATCCATGCTTTCCTACTATTATTGTATGCTTTCCTACTATTTTTAATGTGCTTTCCTCTCATTTCCGAGTAACTCCTGTTATTTCATCCTACTATTTATCCATGCTTTCCTACTATTATTGTATGCTTTACTACAATTTTGAATGTGTTTTCCTCTTATTTCCGAGTAATTCCTGTTATTTCATCCTATACCATTTATCCATGCTTTCCTACTATTATTGATGTGCTTTCCTATTGTTTTTTTTTACTATTTTTCTATGCCTCCTGTTGTAGTATGGCTCGGGTATTGTTCATTTTTCTTAAATATGTATGAGCCAATTAATAAAGATAATTGACACATAGAATAAGCAAGAGTACGGTTAAGAGAATGATGATGATGTATAGTCGTTCATCGTCATCACTCCCGTAACCGTACTTTTGCACGGTTATGGGTCAGAGTAGATTACTAAGTGTCAATTATCTTTATAAATTGGCCCACACATATTTAAGAAGAAGGAAAAATACCCGAGCCATGCTACAACAGGAGGCGTAGAAAATTAGTAAGAATAAACAATAGGAAAGCACATCAATAATAGTAGGAAAGCATGGATAAATAGTAGGATGAAATAACAGGAAATACTCGGAAATAAGAGGAAAGCACATTCAGAAAAAAGTACCTACGCAATACAGAAAATAACCCTAATAAAGTAGGTACTTCTAGATAACAGTGGATTTGGGATTTGGGGAATTATTTGCTATAATGGAAAAACATATGACGGATTAACATTTTAATTAAAAATTACAAAATATTATTAAATAACGCAAAATATATAATTTAGAGTAACGGAGTAGTAGTTTTGGGGTAACGGAGGCGGGCTCGCACCGTCTCTTGTCAGAGGGCGCACGACCTCCTGTCACGGACCAGCTGAGGGTCGAGACCACTGTTCCAAAGCTGACTGCACCTTATCCGCGTCACCTGTACAAAATTGCAAGTGGTTAGGTCAAATAGATTTTTATATATGGGGGTCGAAAGTAGCTTTAAATTTGGGGTAGTAAATTCTGCCGAAGTCAGCCTACAAAACTCAAAAGGAAATTAGCTAAATTTACCTAAATACAGTATTTTGTGACATGTTTACTTTATGGTACCATAAAGAGTATCTCTAATTAACATGGGCTTTCACATTAGATATTTTACTTAATACGAGACTAAAATCAATACCTTATTCAAATCCCTGGTGATTGATCCTAGAACACGACGCGACTTCAGGCGTGCTGGACAGAGAACGGGATCGAGACTCGGGCTTTGCCAGGATACCCAACGTAATAAGATAGGCACGTTGAGCCCTCCAGGCGTTCACCAACCAGCCATGGTTTGGTAGGCGTCAGCGCCTGCTGAACGATGCGTAGTAGAAAGGTGGAGATTATTTTATGTACAACCACATCATTTTAAATGGACATCAGCTGGGCATCAGTCGGCAAAACTGGGTTATGTACTGTCACAAGCTTTTACATCAACAGCTTGCATAAACTGGTGCACTAATCGTAAAACACTTATTTTTGTACACGAACAAATGTTAGGTATTATGAAACCCAGCTGATCTTTGTTGCACTTTGTTGCTTCAAATCACTTCACATTTTGTAACACTAACTATAGACAATCCGTAATATTTAAAATAAAATTACAAGCAAAAGGCGGAGCGCATGTGCTTCCCTGCTAACTAAATAGAATAAAATGACCGGGCTAGGACCTACCCGCGTGCCGTTCGCAGTAGACTGGTGATTTCACAGTATTTTAATATGCCGGTCATCCAATATTATGAATCTGTAATCAAACTTTAGTAAAACGATAAACGTATTTTTGTGTGATGATCACGGTATTTTGGAGTGCCGCGTCAAATATTATGGTTCCGTAATCATATTCGATGGTAATTTGTTACGTAATTGTATTTTTGTGTGCTAGTCATGGTATTTTGGTGTGACCAATCACCGGAATCATAATTGATTCCGTAATCATTATTTGATGTTTGTTCATTTGTTAATTAGTTTTTGTATGCCCGTAGTCACATAGATAGATATATAGATTAACACTTTATTGTACACCAGGAATACATAAAAGGATTTATTAAAATTAGCGGTACAATGGGCGGCCTTATCGCTGAGAGCGATTTCTTCCAGACAACCTTTGGATGGACAGTAACAAGCGAAGCAGTAACGAAACGGCGGAAGATATAGTCCGTAGTCGTATATTATAAGGATTTTATGCATAGAAGCTTCAAGAAAATTGATGCTAACTACAAAAATAAAGTGACGAAAACTGTTATATCTTAGGTATCATCGAATTTCTGCCAAGCAGACATCCAGCAGACCATTTCATATTACGTAGTGTTATTTTAAGAGGAAAGCATCGTAAAGTATCGATTTAATCTTCTTATATTCTGTCACCGTTTATTACGGAGAATGGTCATCATAATATTGTATTACTTACTATTTAAACTAGATTATTTTATTATATATACATGATACAACCTTATTTTAGAACAATTCATCGTATTTTTGAAAGACGTATTGATATTTTATAATGAAGCCAAAATGACATTTTTCTCAGTGTAAATTTTATTGATGGTCATATTACTTGTCAAACCTGTGGGTTGCACAGTCACAGGAATTGTAGACGTGACAAGTGGTGAGATCATCGCCGCCATTGCTTACCACGACCAACTTGGCTAACGCTTTCTTCCAGTAATAACACACTCCTACATAAGCCAGCAGCCAGGACATATACAAACGAAAATTACCCAAAAAGTTCGAGATAAGCATACATGACAATTACAACACTAGTTATTGTATAATCCGAAAAAAAAACAACAAAAACTCTATTCAAATGCAGCGTAATAAAATTCATTTTCCAATAACTCACTTCACAATTCATTCGATTCGCGCCGCACATCAAAATCATCCCCATTTGAAAATGGAACGCTCGTTTTGACGTTTCTGACAGCCCCTAGAGATGCATTTGACAGAAGTCGAAATGCACAATGGCACGAAATGGTAAGTAGCGTTCACACTTACCCCAAATGGGTAGGGTTTCATGAGGTATGGTAATTTTTTAGTGAGCACACACAAGGCGCCCTTAAATTGGTATTCTTACCCGAAAGGGGGTTATTCTACTAACCAAAGTCAGTCATTTTTGCAAAATCTACTCAGCTCAGTATTTCTTGAAATTACTTAAGTCAGTGATTTGCGAAGCAGGTGAATAAGGCAAGTGTGAATGGATCAGTTGGAAGGTGAAAACCTCGATGTAGATGTTTTGGAGAAAGGTCAGGTCAATAGTACCTTGTGTGAAGAACTAGTTGCGCCCCGCGGTTTCACCCGCGTGAATAATGATGAAAATTGATGGTGATGATGATGATGAAAAGTAGCCTATGTGTTAATCCAGGGCGTAAAGTATCACCATTCCAAATTTCATTCAAATCCATTCAGTAGTTTTTACGTGAAAGAGTAACAAACATCCATCCATACTCACAAACTTTCGCGTTTATAATATTAGTAGGATTATGAAGCTAACGAGTAAGTCATGATCGTAGCAACTGGAAATCCGTGGTCTCTGCCTACCCCTTAGTTAATATTAGGTTTTTTTTGCATTTTTCTGTTACACTGTCACTATTTCCTTTCTGTGCACTATTGATACATCTTTTTTCAGCAATACACCAAGGTTATCTGGAAGAGAATGCTTTTTAGCATTAAGTTCACATTTGTACTTCTTTTATGTGCAATAAAAAAAAACTATCTATCTATCTATCTACCCCTTCCAAGAAATAGGATAGTGATATATGTATATGCAACAAAAAAAAAGAAAGTAATTTAATTTATTTAGTAAATTTATGTATACAAAGAAATGTCAAGATATGCCACTGTGTGTATAAGTGTCATGTAAGTGTGTGTGTCATGTATGTATATACACATATGATACACATACATGAAACTTATACACACAGTGACATTTCTTTGTTTACAAAAATTGTCTAAGATTAATAACTTTTCATTTAATAACTTTTCATTTAAAAAACCGACTTCCGCCATAGTATTCGACAAAATAATTTTGGATGAAATTTTTTTTATGAAAGAACCATAGTGGTGAAAGGACAATGATACTTTCTGAATGCAAATGCTTGGTGTCTTGCTGAAAATATCAAAATCGCCATATGTATCCCTACAATATTTGAGGAGTTCCCTCAATTCCTCGTGGATCCCATCATCAGAACTGGATTCTGAAAAAAATGGGACCAATCTGGAAGTATATCTATTCAAATAAAAAAAGAATTTTCCAAATCGGTTCATAAACGCCGGAGATATGCGGTAACAAACATTAAAAAACAAAAAAAAAAAAAAAACAACCGAATTGAGAACCTCCTCCTTTTTGGGAAGTCGGTTAAAAATCAGAGTTATAGGTAAATAATTTTACCTTTCACTTTAATTAAGTTTGGCATACAAGCCATCAATTCGCGGCTTCTCAAACATGGTAGTTTTGATGCACTGATGGACTTTTGGATGTTTTGATGGAGCCACAGCATAAGGTTTCAGAGGCCTTACCATGAGCTCTTATAGCGATTCAGTTCAAAAACTATTCAGTACAAAATATCAGTTCCGTGATGTCCGCAGCTATACTTAAAGGCACAGTAGCAGAAGGTCTATAAACTACTGCGATTAAAGTTATTCAATGATGACGGATGTCAACGATGAACCGATATTTTGTAAGAGCTCATGGTAAGGCCTCAGGAAGCAACTTAGAAAAACCGCAATAAATAATCTGTGGTAACAATTTGGCGCGCTGTCACGCTGACAGCCCGCCGGAAGGGGCGTGGTTTCCGTTCCGTTTCGCTAATGCGCTGTTATGACGAAGTGCCCAGTATAGGTGGGACTACCCTCGCTTTGAAGTTATCCATGAAATAGTATAGATATATCATCATTATCATCATCATTTGACGACCTCCGTGGCCCAGAGGGCCAGTAGCCGGCTGAGACGCAATTGCAGGTTCGATTCCCGCTGCGGGACAAATGTTTGTTTGACGGGGAATATGTTCCAGGTCAGGGTGTTATGTACCATGGTACTCGTAGTTCCTGATACCCACGATACAGGGAATCCTAGTGTGGGATCAGGATTATATATGTGACTGCGGGTGTTATGTATGGAGGGCCTCCTTCACACTTTGTTTCACACATATTGTATTATATATAAATATAACATAACATACATAACACCCAACAGTCACATTATATAGTCCTGATCCCACACTAGGATTCACTGTGTCGCGGGTATCAGGAACTACGAGTACCATGGTACCATAACAAACCCGGAACAAATATTTGCAGATCATACAAACATTTGTCCCGCAGCGGGAATCGAAGACGCAACCTCTCGCATCTCTGCTGGCTACTCGCCCGCCGCGCCACAGAGGTCGTCAAACATACATAATAGTAGATTGTATCATAAGGGAGCAAAATAATATTTTTACGGCGAGGGCGCTTTTTTGAATCCAGAGCGAAGTGAGCGATTCTAGTAGCGAGGGATTCAAAGTACGTCGCCCGAGCTAAAAATATATTTTGCGCCCGAGTGTTACACTCTACTTTTCATCACTCTCTATGAGAAAATAAAAGACGCCTCATACTTTATTTCAAAACAAAACCATGAATTTCTAACAATCCGTGAATAACTTTTCATTTAAAAAACATACTTCCGCCATTGTATTCGACTAAATAATTGGATGAAAAAAAAAATTATGAAAGAACCATAGTGGTGAAAGGATTATGATACTTTCTGAATGCAAATGCTTGGTTTGTTGCTGAAAATATCAAAATCGCCATATGTATGCCTACAATATTTGAGGAGTTCCCTCAATTCCTCATGGATTCCATCATCAGAACTGGATTCTGAAAACAATGGGACCAATCTGGAAGTGTATCTAATCAAATAAAAAAAGAATTTTCCAAATCGGTTCATAAACGCCGGAGAAATGAGGTAACAAACATTTAAAAAAAAATACAACTGAATTGAGAACCTCCTCCTTTTTGTAAAGTCGGTTAAAAATGACGAAATCGCGGGCTGAAGTTCGCGCGTTTTTAATTTGTTTTTTTTTTATTCAGCCGGTGGCGCGACTATGGGCCGTCGGTCAGCCAGCCATTATTTATTAACCGACTTCCCAAAAAGGAGGAGGTTCTCAATTCGGTTGTATTTTTTTTTTTTTTTTTTTTTTTTTAATGTTTGTTACCGCATATCTCCGGCATTTATGAACCGATTTGGAAAATTCTTTTTTTATTTGATTAGATATACTTCCAGATTGGTCCCATTTTTTTAAGAATCCAGTTCTGATGATGGGATCCATGAGGAATTGAGGGAACTCCTCAAATATTGTAGGCATACATATGGCGATTTTGATATTTTCAGCAAGAAACCAAGCATTTGCATTCAGAAAGTATCATAATCCTTTCACCACTATGGTTCTTTCATAAATTTTTTTTCATCCAAAATTATTTAGTCGAATACAATGGCGGAAGTCGGTTTTTTAAATGAAAAGTTATTTAAACAATACTTGCCTTCGACTTCTTTGGCGCTGAACACTAAGTTGTTCCAAATTTAAAAAGGACGCGGCAAAGATAATTGCGGCGCACTTATTTGTGTTTGATTCTTTTCAAGATGTTCCAAATTCAAAAAGTGCGCGGAAAAGATAATTGCGGCGCACTTATTTGAGTTCGATATGTTCGAAATTTAAAAAGTGCGTGGCAAAGATCATTGCGGCGCACTTATAGAAGTTTCATACAGAAAACACCACCTTTGGGTGCACTTAAGAGGGCGTACTATGTGATTTTGTCCAACAAAATCGATCTAGAACTCAGTATCTACGGGTTCTACGAGTTAAATATTTTGGCATATGAAAATTTTATATTTTTGCATTTATTGTGTAAAGTTGAAAACACGATATGTAAAAAAAACCTCGATAGTTTTATTTAATGAAAAAACCCTTGTTTCGCACACGTTTTGAAAGAAATCTCAGGAACCCTACGGTGTTTTGAGATAAATTTTACTACAACAAGTAGGTAATAACTATTTATTCTTATGTTTAAATCAGTTTTTTGATAAACACTTTATTTTCGCCATAATAAACAAAAAACTTCATTTTTGTGCACGACACACGCTAGCCCGAGCGAGACGGCGCGCGGGTTATCGCGTGCGTTAAAGAGGGAGCCTAAATTGTAGTATAGTGCCCTCTTAAAGGCGAACCAAGTCGTCCTTTTCGAATAGATGGGATGAAAACATAATTTAAACTAAAATGGACGGTCTTATCGGTTAGAACTTAGTTACATTATGCATTTTAAAACGTGAGGGTGGCCTCCTAACCGCAGCTCAACTTAAACTGGCCAGTTTATGTGATGCCGTAATTAATTCTCTTGAGATTTACTGCGTGTAATAGAACGTCATAATATGTGGTGCTTTTCAAAATGGATTAAAAGCATGTGAAGCTCTAGTCTGGGTTTTGCAGCAACCATCGTAACGTAGACGATAACGTTTTTTTGTTTATACAACTTTGCAAGCAAACAAGCGTATACCTGCCTGATGGAAAGTAGTTTCTGTAGCCTAAAATTTTTTGTATCCTTGAAGCGGTCAACCACGGAAAAAACAAATTTTCCGTAGCCGACTGGCCGGACTACACAACCGGACCACGGTTAAGAAGCGGTTATCAAGTAGACATTAAGTATAGATATGTATGTATAACATTTAGACAACTTCAGTGGCACGTAGCCGGCCGAGATACAAGAGATTGCGGGTTCGACTCCCGCTGCAAGACAAATGTTTGTATGAAACAAAAACCCGTTAGTAAAGCACGTAACATTAAGTATACCCATAGTATACTTAATGTTACGTGCGTGTAATCACACCGGCTAATAACAAGGTAATGCTCACCCTTTAGTTAACAAAACACACAGTTTACGTACAAATTACAGATCCATTACAAATGAATTATCGAATTAATATTGATCGGTAATTACTGGTGTTGGAAGTTGGGCCAAAGTTGGGGTGAAGGACGATAAAAAATACGAAAGTAATATTATATGACAAAAATATTAGCAGAATGACAAAAAAATCTAGTACGTACAGTGATTTGAAGTCGACTTTTTTGATTTCATGATTGAACTCAACTGACTTAATTGATGTCAATTGACTTGACTTCAAGTTGACTGACTTGATTGATGTCGACTTTACTTATGACTGTTTTTACTGAAGTCGACAGACTTGACCTGAAGTCAACTGACTTGACCTGAAGTCGACTGACTTGACCTGAGGCCGTAGACAAAGTAACATTCTAATAGCGATGTCGCCAGTAGAAAAGTCCAAAATGTATGGGATTGACGTTAGCTATCGATATGTCACGTGGTCTTTTGTATTGAATTACGACTGACTTGACCTGACGTCGACTGACTTGACTTAAAGTCGACTTACTTGGTTGATTTCAACTGACTTTACTTAAGGGCGACTGATTTTACTGAAGTCGACTGACTTGTCCTGAAGTCGACTGACTTTACCTGAAGTGGACTGACTTGACCTGAAGTCGACTGATTTGGCTTACAGTCGACTTACTTGGTTGATTTCAACTGACTTTACTTAAGGGCGACTGATTTTACTGAAGTCGACTGACTTGACCTGAAGTCGACTGACTTGACCTGAAGTCGACTTACTTGATTGATGCCAACTAACTTGACTTAAATTTTTGTATTGACATGTAAATCGGCTTTACGAATAAATTGTATTGTATTGTACTTCGTGTCACTCCTTGAAGAAAGAGTTGGTGAACATAATTGCTACTCAACTCGTACAGGTGGTCATTGAGAAAATTACGTATATTAATAAATTGAACGGTAGGCACTTATCGTGTGTTTGTAGAATGTAGAGCTAAGAATGTGACTAAACCTCCCTGGTACGTTAATGTACCTACTTCTTCGAAATTCTACGTGAATTTTGTGACCCTATGTAAAGTTACGAAAGCTCTGTATTCTAGAATACATCCAGGAGATGAAATCTTATCTCGTTTAGTGCCCATACAAATGTATGTTTTTTTTAAAGTGAACTCAGGCGTTTTTGCAGCTAGAACTTTCAGTTTAAGCTTAATCATTTTCGGCTGCATCGCAGGTGATGAATAGGATCTAGTGTGCAACGAAGTGTTTTCATAAGTGTTAAAATTTTCTAATTTTAATGGAACGTTTTAAATAATCGGGGTTTTTTTATTTTTATAAAACTTATTTTCTATGTCATTCTATTTATTTGTTTATCTACACCACTAATTCTCCAAATTCTATACAATTTGTTAATTTTAACTCGCTTTAAGCATCTATCTAAGTACCTTCAGGGTGAAATGTTTGGGGTTTACACCCTCGCGCTACCCTGTTATTTGTAGTTTTGTTTTGAGTCATTTTGATCGATAGGTTTAACAAAAAAAATACAGCCGAATTGAGAACCTCCTCCATTTTTTGTTGTCGGTTAATAACCTAAAACAAAATGTGGAGGGTTCCCAACGAGTAACACCCTAACGAGTAACTAACACTGTTACTCGTTGGGAATTTATAACGTTATATGAAAATCAATTACCTAAAGAAGTGTTGATTTTATTTAATTGGTTGATGAAAGTTACCTGTCAAAATCTTACTTTGACAGGAAAAAAAAAGTTTGTAAGTTGTTATAGCGGCAACAGAAATACATCATCTGTGAAAATTTCAACTGTCTAACTATCACGGCTCATGAGATACAGCCTGGTGACAGACGGACGAACAGCGGAGTCTTAGTAATAGAATCCGTTTTACCCTTTGGGTATGGAACCCTAGAAACACTAGAAATTCAAATAAAATTAAAATCTCCTTTCGAAAAAGTAGAAAAAGTGACTTGAAGTGTAGTTTAGTGTAACACGGATTTTATATAAAAATACTGATGAACAACGCCCCTAGTGGACACTTTGTGAAGCTTATTTCTATACCAAAAATCCGTGTTAGACTTGCACTACACCGATAAAGCTGATATAGAGTGAGTAGCGATGTGAGGCCATGTTTCTATGTAAGTGAAGCGATCAGTATAGCTAGCACAGGCTGACAAACATCAGTAACGATAGCGAGTCACTAGCGAGACTATAGTAAATGTCAAATAATTAACCAATCAAATTACAAAGATTTCAAGCTACCTCGATGTCATTGGCCAACATTAACATTTGCGGTAGTCTCACTAGCGTCTTGGTAACGTGAGTCAGCCTGTGCTAGGCGTACAGCTAATTATCATCAATAAAAAATAAAATAAAAATCTCTATAAAAAATGAGTTCTTTTTTTTAAATGGTATCTGAGGATTTTCTCAATTTTGCCAATGTCAAGTAGCATAGATAATTACAATGTCCAGTCGTCATGTCCTCTATCAAGTCATGTTCTAGTAAAACGATGGCAGTATACTAGAATGTTCCTGGTCAATTTCCACCCCTTCGAAAAGACACGCATTACACTTATTTTATTTAAATTCACTACTATGTGCTCTTTATAAGCTACACCGGTTAAAATGCCACCAAAATTACACAATATTATTCAAAAAAACACTAGAAATTGAAATAAAATAAAAAAGGACGACGTCTCCCTTCAATTGAACGCATCGACATTCTTTCTCATTTTCATTCTCCCGCTCAAAACAAACGTCAAAACTCCCGCCCCGTCCCATCCGTCACGCTGACAGTGACAGCTCGTCTCATCTACAAACGATTACCAATCGTCTCGTTATACTTTGATGACTTCGTTAATTGATATATGTACCAAATTAGAATTAAGACAAGATTTAGAGCGTTTGTTGACATGTGAATTGATTGGTATTTAGCCGTCGGTATTTTAATTTGAATTCTTCAGCTCGAGTGGAGTTAAATAGGGCGTTTTTTTGTCAACGCTGACCGTAAATAAAGTCTAAATGAAATCTGTTCACTTTGTAGTGTGTGAGTTATTAGATACACCACACGCAAGTGATGAGTCACTACACCGATTTGTCACCGACTTGCCACCAACATGACACTGACTTGTCACGAACATGACACCGACATGACACCGACTTGTCATCAACATGACACCGACTTGTTACCGACTCGTTACTAGAGTGCGCACCAGATAAGTCTGCGCGCAGCTTAGGTTCATGATTTTTTGAATAGATACAAATCAATCTTCCACCTCTCTTCTCTTGAATCTTAGACCACTCATGGAAACTAGATAAATATAAAAAGAAACAGCTTGTACCTATGCCCAGTACTTCTAATCTGAACAGCCAGAGTCAATACGCCTCCAGGCGCGCGCAGACTTATCTGGCGCGCACTTTACCCAGACACCGACTTGCTTCTTACGCTTCCTCATAAGTGTCTGGCCTGGAACTGAGTCACCGAATAGAAGGTGAATTAATTGTATTGTAATATAATTTAAACATACCTAACTTGTGGACAACGGGGCTGGTTACTCTCACGAATCACTGTGTTATTTTAGTCCTATATTTAGTACTATGCGAGTGTAATTGTTTGTTGTCCTAAATAAATAAAAATAAATAAAATAAATAAATAAATTAGCACACTAGTCGGCTGACATGCCGGTAGCATGTAGATGGCAAATCGATGACAACTCAAATCAAATCAAATATCATTTAAGTATTGAAACATAGGTATGGTATTAAGATGTTAGGTAATAACTTTTCATTTAAAAAACCGACTTCCGCCATTGTATTCAACTAAATATTTGGATGAAAAAAAAACGATGAAAGAACCATAGTGGTGAAAGGATTATGATACTTTTTGAATGCAAATGCTTGGTTTGTTGCTGAAAATATCAAAATCGCCATATGTATGCCTACAATATTTGAGGAGTTTCCTCAATTCCTCATGGATCCCATTATCAGAACTGGATTTTGAACCAATCTTGAATTTTCCAATTTTGAATGGGACCAATCTGGAAGTATATCTATTCAAATAAAAAAAGAATTTTCCAAATCGGTTCATAAACACCGGAGGTATGCGGTAACAAACATTAAAAAAAAATAAAAAAAATACAACCGGATTGAGAACATCCTCCTTTTTTGGGAAGTCGGTTAATTAAAAAATAAAAACAATGTCCACTATGTTACCAAGATTGGTGTAAAACACAACTCGGTTACAAGTCGGTGTCAATTCGGTTACAAGTCGGTGACATCTTGGTTACAAGTCGGCTATTAGTCAGTGACTATGTTCTATAGTTATAAAGTAGGCTAGGAAACAATTATGTGACAAGACGGTAACCAACATTGTACTAGCGAGGAACACGTCAATAATTCGGATCCTTTACCCGACTATGGCAAAGCAAAAGGTGGGTTATGATTTTAGCAGTCTATGTGTAGGTGGGTATGTAACGTTCATCTGCCTATTCCTTGCAGCTCCGAAACCCATAACCCATAACACAAGCTCTGCTTAGCTTGGGGCTAGATAATGTTGTGTGAAATGTCTAACATTTATTTATTTATTTTATTTATTTAATCTAAAATTGAACTTTCCACTATTTCATTAAAAAAATATTATTTTATCAATTATTATTATTATTAAGTACCTAAATAAAATATTCCTTATATAACTATTTTTTAAGACTATTTTTGTTTAAGACTAGATGCACCCTACCCCGATATTCGAACCGACCGTCGAGGATTCGAATCCCGGGCATGCACTAACAGATTCTTCCACTCGGTCAATTTATGTTCACATTACCACATGCTTATAACGGTGAAGAAAATCATCAAGCCAAAACTAGCATGCCCTTAAACCAAAAATTCGATTCAAAAAGACATTTGTGTCATCCACCAACATACATTGGGCATATACACTCTCGTCGAGAGTACTCTCGGTGTCCCTGAGTCCCAGCAGTGGGAAAGAATGTGTTGATTTATCTTAACTATAAGCTAGGTGTAAGTAGATCGCGCAGAAAGCAAGAATAAACACTCAATAAAACGTATACTAAACAGTTAAACCAATCGTCCATCCGTTACAAGCGGCTGTCAAAGTGCCGCGCTCAGAGTTATTATAGCAAGCTATATGTAAAACGCCTGGTTAGGTATGAACGTTTAGCAAGAATAAACTCTTTATTTTCTTAGGCACTACCGCTTGGCATTACTAGTAAAGTGAAGGGAAATTTTACTTTCCCGTGACAATACTATTCTTATTGGCTGATTAAACGCATATTATTAAATCTCCCTATAGAAATAAGAATTAGAAAAAATTAAGTTTCTTGGTGTGTCCGGCCTAACAATACCCCCTCCATCTCCTCCCGTGGATGTCTAAAAGCCGACTAAGGGATTACACCAGGGGATGGGCAGCAGCATCAACTTAGGTACTCAACACCAATAATTATAGTGCGATCACCAATACGCCTGCCAAGCGTGGTGATTATGGCAATTTCCCATTGTATTTTATGGGGAAGGCCTCGCCCAATAGTAAACGTCTAAAATTTATTTTTGTCTGTAAATTGATGTAGTCCATTTTTGTGGTTTTAGTTGAAAATCAGCGTTGGGTGTTAAGACGATGCTTTTCGAAAAAAAATCCCACGCTAACTCCGCCCATTGAGCCCCGCCTCCCAGATACGGAAACTCGCGCGCCGTCTAAACATCCAAAATTTTTGTACTTGATGTTGGGGTAGCGAACATAGACACAATGGAGACTTCTTCAACTTATATTTTTTTAAATACAAAAATAAATATTGTTGTAAATGATGGTGGTTTTATTACTTATTTATACGTGATTGCTTTTTCGTTAGCTAGCAGGTTTGTTTGTAAAAAAGTTTGAAAATTGTATTTTCCACTAAGAGTAGATACTTACCAAATTATAAGCTTATGTATGTACAGCTCGCATTCTTCGCAAGAAACGCGAAGATTAAGTAAGAGTTACTAAACGTGACAGTGTGACTGAGACAAGATTATACTGCGATTTGAATGTTTTTAAATTAGAGAATTGGGCCTCAGACTGTTTGTTGATATACACCTTTAAAAATACACACATTCTTAAATTTCCATTTGTTAGTGACCAATGTATAAATATGTATTATATATTATTATGTATTATATTTTATGTATTATATATATATATTTATATATATATATATAATTGTTGCGACACTCCTCAGAGGAATAATAATTATTATGATTCGTTCCAAGATAAAGGCAAGGCAAATAGAGAGACATTTTATTGTTTCCCTAATGGTATAGTAGGTACTTTCGTAGGGAATCGTGTCATAGTAATGTGCTAGTTAGTTTTATTCATTCACACATTTAGTTAGGTTCATGTGTTTATTAATGGTTTGTAATGTACTTCACAGTAGGATAACAATTATAAAACACATTGTTTCCCATAAAATTAAGAAAATTTATTTGACCAGGCAACACCTTGGGGTGGTTGAAATGGTTCTGCATCATCAGAATTTTGATTTTGCAACTTTTTGGAAATTACCCTAAAAATGGGGAAAATTATTTCCATCAGGCAACATTTTACGGTACTCGAAATAGTTCTGTATAATCAGAATTTTGATTTTGCAATTTTTTGGAAATTACCCTAAAAATGGGGAAAATTATTTTGACCAGGCAACACCTTGGGATGCTTGAAATGGTTCTGTATAATCAGAATTTTCATTTTGCAAATTTTTTTAAATAACCCTAAAAATGGGGAAAATTATTTTGACCAGGCAACACCTTGGGGTGCTTGAAATGGTTCTGTATAATCAGAATTTTGATTTTGCAATTTTTTGGAAATTACCCTAAAAATGGGGAAAATTATTTTGACCAAGCAACACCTTGGGATGCTTGAAATGGTTCTGCATCATCAGAATTTTGATTTTGCAATTTTTTGGAAATTACCCAAAAATGGGGAAAATTGTTTCCATCAGGCAACATTTTACGGTACTCGAAATGGTTCTGTATAATCAGAATTTGCATTTTGCAACTTTTTTAAATTACCCTATAAATGAGAAAAATTATTTTGACCAGGCAACACCTTGGGATGCTTGAAATGGTTCTGCATCATCAGAATTTTGATTTTGCAACTTTTTGGAAATTACCCTAAAAATGGGGAAAACTATTTTGACCAGGCAACTTGGGGTGCTTGAAATGGTTCTGCATCATCAGAATTTTGATTTTGCAATTTTTTGGAAATTACCCTAAAAATGGAGAAAATTATTTTGACCAGGCAACACCTTGGCGAGTGCGGGGCGCGCGGTCGACTGATCAACCAATATGTGCCGGCGCTGGCCGCCTCTCTCCCCCCGCTAAACAGACCCAAAAAATTTCTACTGTGCGTTGAAGGTCAGCGCTCCTAACTCATTGTGCGACCCGTACTTACCTACATACTTACTCGGTGCATGCCTACTCTGCCTAGGTATCTACCTCCTAATAACGTAACATAACACCCAACAGTCAAATAGGTACGTAGTCTTGATCCCACACTAGGGTTCCCTGTGTCTTGGATATCAGGAACTACGAGTACCATGGCCCCAGCACCCAAACTCAGAACAAATATTTGCAGTTCATACAAACATTTGCCCCGCAGCGGGAATCAAACCCGCAGCCTTTTGCATCTCAGCCGGGTACTCGCCGTTGTGCCAAAGAGGTCGTCAAAGAAAAAAAAGGTAAAGGTAGCTAGATACTAACCTACCTACATACTCGGTGCATGCCTACTCTACCTATCTACCTCCTAGTAGCTAGATACTTGTATAAAAGTGATTACTGGTAAATAGGTAGGTACTAACTTCTTTGCCTCTCTCATAATTCTTGCACTGTTTTTCAAACGAATAGTTTTCTTTCTTTTGTGGACGATTTTTCTGTTGTCCTTGTACATTGTTTGTACAAGGTTGTAAATACTCGTAAGGAGTACCAAATCGATAAGCGAGCGTGCGAAACATCCTCCTACTTTGGCGCACGGCGCGGTACTGAGGAGGAGCCTCGTATGAATCGCCTTTTAGACGCAAACACTAACGGAATAAGATTGAATATCGCACTTGGTGTTTGCCCGTATCTTGCACAGAAGTAAAGGACGTAAGTCTCAAATCTTATTTAATTTATTATGAGAATACTAATTAGTCTAGGTAAATTTTTGGTTTGGTCACGGATAATAAACTATATTTTCCTTCGGTGAGTGCTTATTTTGGATATGTGACTGAAGTTGTTTCCTAGACATTTCAAAAAATCTAGTTTAAAGGCATAACTTTCAAAAAAATAAAGTATCGAGTAAATATCTGCTAATTGTGTTTCTGGCTTTGGTCACGGATAGAAAAAAGTTTGAAAAATCACGTATTTAAGTTATTATATTGATGTGATATCTGGTTTACTCACAATAACTAGGCAAATCAGCATTATATTTTTGGGGCCTCACCTTAACACATCCAACATTTATGCTGAGCTGAACGCCATTTTGGCATACCTACAGACAGACACATGAGCCGATTTATTTAAACTTCTAGATGTAACTTTCGTTTGCTTGTATGTATTTATTGTATCTGGTATCGGCATTGTGTGTCGGTTTTGTGCCAAATAAACGTTTTTCTTTCTTTTTTTTAGTTACTAGTTACCTGTGCAGAATGTATAATATCGAGCTGTTCCTGACTGTGAGAAAATATTTTGATTTTTTTTCGGTAGGTAGGTAGGTGGTGTGAGTCGTAGAGGGACGCACATCGAGAATATAAAACAAAAATGAAAAATTACATTTTAAATAGGTATGTATATATATGTAGGAATGGGTAGGCAAGTTTGAACTTCAGCGGGTGTCAAATGATCATTATTATGTTCATAGTTGCGTTTTGTAGCTAACTTCATATTACCCTCAAGTGCCGCCATATTTAGACACCAAAGGCGCGAAACCATTGCATTTCGCGGCTCATTGCAATTTCAAAACGCAGTTTTCGGTTCCATTTTCAAAGCTCAAAGACGCTAGAATGTTGCCAGCAATAAAGTATAGTAACCCGAGCGTGGTGTTGCCAGTAACAAATTGGTTAATTGTGGCTAAAATTAGCGTGTCTTGGTGAGAGGATACGTCGTTCTAATTAGGGATTTGTTGACAATGTGGACGCTTTATTAAGATGTGCCGACAAATAATTATTTTATGTTATAACCAACATCAGCCCGCGGTTTCGCTCGCGCGATACCCTGGATTCTAGCCTAGGCAAAGACATAAGTACTTAACTATTATCCTAAGTATATAATTATATAAAAATTGATGTGTGAAATCAAATCTAAACAAAGCGAAAAACTAAAAATATAAAAACCAATATAACGTTTGTTACAGTTTCAACGACTTTGTGGTTCAGATAAGATTGGCTAGTGCTGAAGCGCTATGGATGCAATTTTCTTTATTTAAATTTTGTGCCTCAAATTCAACGATCATCAAAGTACGCAAAAAAGTTTGTGTTCGTGAGGTCTACTGTTCGCAGAACTAACTTCTAGTAATATTTAGTCACAACTTAATAAATCTTTGAATTATAGGTAAGTACCTTACCATTAATACTAAAATAAATATTGCATAAGCCTAAGCTGGGTAGGTAATGGAATAGGTACTTCCTAATACTTATGTAAGGAACTAACCCTCTCTCCCCCGTCCCTCCCCACCCCTCTCGATGGACTAAAGGTTACAGGATGTCGGTGGATGGAGGCGGCTCCAGACCGTCCGTCGTGGCAGTCTATTGAAGAGGCCTATGCCCAGCCCAGCAGTGTACTTCTACAGGCTGATGATGATGAAGGAACTCAATGAAAATGTTTGAAGCTTTATTGGCCCCAAAAGTCGGGGGTTCAAATCCTGATCGCCAATAAAAAATGTTCTTTCCACTCGAAAATTTTATGTGAGCGTACCTATTTACGTGTTCTCAAATTTATTTTGCTCAAGTAGGTATATTATTGTGAAGGTCTTACAAAATATCACTAATAACAGCTACGTTATAATGATACATTATGCGTAAGAATAAAATGCAGCTTAGACTGAAAAAAACGAAAAACTTTTTTGCTTGTAGCGACATCTAGCGGCGAGTAGTATTAAGTTAATATTAGATTCGATGAAGTTACCATCTAGCGTCGAGTAACAATTTACAAGGTCACATGTAATAAAACCATAGAGAATAGCCTAAATTAGTCACTGTAATACGGCTATGTTTGAAATAAGTACGCTTAATTAATTTACATTGAATGAACATGACATTCACAATAACTAGTACTATAAGATGGTGCGTTCGGAAACTATTTTATATCCGAATGTATTTTGTTCAAAGTTTTTGCTAGTTTTTAGATGGATTTATCATAGGTATTAAGCATTGTAAACCAATTTATCCATGTAAAAAATTACATGAATAACTCACTATTTTTTCAGCTTAAATTAATGTTTTTAATAATTTTTCATCATAAAACCAACTTTGAAGAAAGGTTTTTGAACACACATTTTATGACAAAAAACAAAAACACGTCCGCTGTCAAAATCTGTTGTGTCATGTTGTCGGTGAAGAAATAAAAATTGCAAACCCCACTAGAAAATCCTCAATAAATAGTTGAAATCCTACGAATAGTTTGTAACTAACCTGGAAAACTGTTTCCCTTACCATCAACATGCACTGGTACGGCGGGAGCATCGCCGAGGCTGTGACGCTATCGAAACAGAAAAATGCTATTTTCGTCGTATTTGTCGAGGGTTTGTTGCTATTTTACATCTTATACCATGTTTAAACACTTATTTGGACTATATTTCACTACTCAATCACTCTTTTAGCTTAAAAAACTGTTGAATCCTCATAATAATAGTAGTCCAGTTGGTATGACGAAATATTGACTTAGTCCAGGATAAAGTTCGACTCCAAATTGTTTCCTCTGTGTTATTTGCTTAAATATTGTTTTAATTATTATTCTGAGTTCTTGATCTTCCGATTTAAATGCAAAGATGATAAAAATGTAGGTATAAGGGACTGTATTGAGGTATTGCTGTGGACAGTCCGGTCTAAGAATAGAACCCTCTGTCTTCCCCTATGGATGTCGTAAAGCCGTTTACATTTACATCACCCCAAGTCAGCTATGGGGGCAGCCCATATCCACCTGAGTAATCAACACCAATACTACGATCATCAATACATAACATAACACCCAACAGTCACATAAATAGTCCCGATCCCACACTAGGATTCCCTGTTTCATGGTTATCAGGAACTATGAGTGTCATGGAACCACAACACCAAGACCGAACAAATAATTTGCAGATGCTAACATCTGTCCTGCAGCAGGAATCAACCTGCACCTCTTGCGTCTCAGCCAGCAACTGTCCCACAGTGCCATTGAGGTCGTCCAATCTGCCTGTCAAGCATGGAGATTATAGCGAATCCCCCCATTGCATTCTATGGGAAGGCCTCGTCCAACAGTGGAGGTTCTAACGGCTGGTGATGGTGATTAGAGTGCAAATTCAAAAATTAATATGTTTTTATTACACACAGGAGACAATGACTTGTCCTCCGAGATGGCAGCGACTATTGACGATGCTGATGTTGTCTCCCGTCTCTCCAACCAAACTAACTTCCTTGCCGTCAAGCTGAAGAGTGGCACAACTAACTACACACACTTTGCACAGATCTGTATCCTTTTCAAATTTAAATGCGAAGAACCAATGAGCACCACTCAGGCGATTCCTACCTAGTAATAAGAAGGACCATCAACAAAATTGTGTATTAACTTGATTTTTATAGGTTTGGTCAGCCCCCTGATAACAGTTGCAAATGGCAATAGAGAACGCAACAATGGGGATAATTTTGGCAGCCTTAGCGTTAATCAAATCTTGAATAGGTGAAACTTCTTCACCTAAATACACCACCACTTCTGCCATTTCCGTCAATGCATTCAGAAATAAACTCGACATTTGGCATCGAACAAATAAATCAGTGCTCAAAAAAATTTACCAAAACTAAGAGACAATATTTTATAAAAATTTTAACACTGTTGACGTAGACACATCAGCGAAAGCTGCTCGTCTATAAATTAATAATAATAATAAATATTCCTCCTTTCAAGTTTCATAAGATTTGGACAGTGCTAAGATACAAGATACAAGATTTTATTAGTAAAAAATATTTTACAAGTCGAGTGTACCTATACAAAAAAAAATAATACAGGCTAAAATTTTATTAATTATATACTACAAGTATATATATATTTATATATCAATGTCATTATTATATAAATTAATTAAATAATTTATTTCCCTCTATTATAAATCTTTATGATTAAAATTACTTAAATCATTTAAGTCATTTCTTTACAAAATTATTACACATCATATAACTATACAATCAATCTAGTATTATTATAAAGG
This sequence comes from Epirrita christyi, assembly GCA_951392215.1. Classification (NCBI taxonomy): domain Eukaryota; kingdom Metazoa; phylum Arthropoda; class Insecta; order Lepidoptera; family Geometridae; genus Epirrita; species Epirrita christyi. Next base: position 8,371,106 of record OX595862.1, read on the forward strand.
CGCGGTGATATTCTACAGCTCAGGTAGTTCTAGGAATTCACTAATGCTGTAGAACACCCCGTCCAATATATTATAATAAGGCTGCCAAAATGATCTCCGTTGTTGCGTTCCCCATTGCCATATGTTACTGTAATTAGGGGGCTGTTTGGAACATGAGTAAATTCACTTAGTTTATGAGATGATTCAAAATTATTCTTGCAATAATATAAGTAGTATAACTTTTCTTTTAAAAAACCGACTTCCGCCATTGTATTCGACTAAATATTTGGATGAAAAAAAAATGATGAAAGAACCATAGTGGTGATAGGATTATGATACTTTTTGAATGCAAATGCTTGGTTTGTTGCTGAAAATATCAAAATTGCCATATGTATGCCTACAATATTTGAGGAGTTCCCTCAATTCCTCATGGATCCCATCATCAGAACTGGATTCTGAAAAAAATGGGACCAATCTGGAAGTATATCTATTCAAATAAAAAAAGAATTTTCCAAATCGGTTCATAAACGCCGGAGATATGCGGTAACAAACATACAAAAAAAAAAAAACAACCGAATTGAGAACCTCCTCCTTTTTTGGGAAGTCGGTTAATAAATGAATCAAATAGCTATGTTCCGGTTTGACGTTTCATCTTTACGTCTCAGGATGACTCAGTGCAATGCCAAGTATGGCGCGTTCTGTATTTTTTACGCCATGTATCTTCAGTCTACCTGCAGCTTCTGTATTCGATAATAATCTAATAGAAATATGTACTTACCTATTTACATATTTGTATTAGATTATTATTTATAAGTATAACAAGAATAGCGTGTGCTGTCTTGCATATTTTTGCTGATGTTTATTTACTTTTGACTATCTTCCTAAGGTTTTTAAGTTCTCATTTACTATGTATCAGCAACTCCTTGCTCCGAGGCACCACACAGGCGCTTCTCACCTAGTGGTAAGACGGACCATTTATGTAAGCCAAGCCGTGTTTGTTACCTGATTCTTCTAGGCTTGGTTGCGTTGAAACAGGAGTAATTTTAGTTTATAAGACGATTCAAAATGATCCTTGTGATTTCAATGAATAAAATTCTTTTTGACTTTGACATTGACTTTGGTAGCTGCATTTTTTACGCCATTAATTTCCTGTAAATTGTTAGTATTATGAAACTTCAATAATCAAACTGTCCTGAACTCTAAAATCAGACCAGTTTGTGCCAGTGCCCTCCCTATTCTTCATTGGGCGCAACGGCACACCTTTAGAAGTGGTGTGTGCTGGAGTGCAGCCCAGCAATCTGGCTACCAGGATTGACAGAATAATAGCAGAGCATCGTGAGTAACATTTTAAAACAACTTCACGAATGAGGAGTTTATGACTTCCTCAGCTATATGTATTTATTTTTAACCCATCTAATAAAAAGAGTAGCTAACCTATTACCTAACTAACTTACGGCTGCATCAATTTCCACCAAACATAGCTAAGAACCATTTAGCAAACACCATCTTACATACAAAAAAAACCGCGTTACAATTAAACTAAAACTCTGTTTGGGACCATACTTTGATTCAAACTGTTTGAGGCCAAACTTTGACTCGAACTGTTTGAGGCCTCATAGCTCCGGAACGGGTGCTCTGATTTGAATGCGGTTTTTTTTTGTATGTAAGATGGTGTTTGCTAGACGGTTCTTATATATCTCTGGCGGAAATTGGTGCACCCGAACGAAGTCACGGGGATTCAACCATATTTAATCATTTACAGACTGTGAAAAGCTCCCACAAGCTCAGCCGTCTACCTCATTGAGCTCACAAAGCATTCAAGATGCGACCGTTGGCTTGCTCCAATCCGAAGCTAACGCCAGCGCTCCAGTGAACATTCCGGAACCTACTAAGGCTCCTGAAGCCAAGACTGCTGTACAAGGTAAAATATCTTAAAACTTGTACTCCGACCTTGGCTTACAGTAAAAACACTTTATATGGTTAAGACTCTTAGGCGGGTTGACACTTGGTAGGGTTAAGACACTTGGGGGTAAAAACACTTGATAGGGTTAAGACTCTTCGGCGGTTTGACACTTGGTAGGGTTAAGACACTTGGGGGAGTAAAAACACTTGGTAGGATTAAGGCTTCGGCGGTTTGACACTTTGTAGGGTTAAGACACTTGGGAGTAAAAACACTTAGTAGCTTGGTAGAGTTAATCCCATTAGAGGTTAAGACAATTGAAGGATAAAATACTGTAGAGTTTATCCACTTTGGGGGTTAAGATACTTGGGGGTAATAACACTTAGTAGGGTTATGACAATTGGGGGCAAGAACACTTGGTAAGGCTTAAGATGGTTGAAAAGTTAAGGAACTTGAGGGGCCCTTGGTAGAGTTATTGCGGGCTACAGAAGCGAAGACTGCTTTACTAGCACTAGGGGGCTCTGCAATAGTTAGTGGAATGCTTAGGATAACACCGATTTGAATGGAAATAGGCCCAATGCACGTCAGTGCAGCTTCATAGGAAGTTGGTCACTAAGGGGCGCTGCGCTATCAGGTGAAAATGTGGGTAAGTTTTAATTTAATTTTTGTTTTATTATCAGAAGCCCCATCACCACCAAAGTTCCCGAAACCTTCTGAGTCCACGCCTGAGATGTCCAAAGCATCAGCCGACGTAGCATCTACCGACAATGCATCTGCCAACAATGCATCTGCCGACCCAGCGTCGACTGGCAAAGCATCTGCAGACAAAGCATCTGACGACAAAGCTGGCTTTGACGTGGTGTGCGATGGCGACGTGTGCGTGCGACGACCGAAGACTGCTGATCAGCCCTCTACCAGTCAAGCGACCGTGGTGGCCCCAGTCACTGTGGGGTCACCTGTTACACTGCCAGTAACAAATGTGGTAAGTAAAAATTATATTAACTATGGTTAATACTCATTTAAATATTTATACCGATAACTGTGTTAGATGAAACAGGTGCATAAGGCGAGTGTGAATGGACCAGTTGGAAGGAGAAGACCTCTGCGTACTTATTCTGACCAAATCGGAGTCGTTTTGGAGAAAGGCAAGGTCACAAGTACCGACGCAAATGTATGATGAATGTAATGAGAGTGAATGAAGCAAAAGAGGTATGTCAGGATCGTAGCAAATGGAAATCCGTGATCTCTGCCTACCCCTCCGGGAAACAGGCGTGATTTTATGTATGTCTGTTTAATTGTTTAAAGCAACAAATGTGTTATTACACATTCTATTTAAATGTTTAAAGCGATAACTGCGTTATTACACATTCTATTTACATGTTTAAAGCGATAATTGCGTTATTACACATTATATTTAAATGTTTAAAGCGATAACTGCGTTATTACACATTATATTTAAATGTTTAAAGCGATAACTGCGTTATTACACATTATATTTAAATGTTTAAAGCGATAACTGCGTTATTACACATTATATTTAAATGTTTAAAGCGATAACTGCGTTATTACACATTATATTTAAATGTTTAGAGCTATAACTGCGTTATTACACTTTCTATTTAAATGTTTAAAGCAACAACAGCGTTATTACACATTATATTTAAATGTTTAAAGCAACATCTGTTGTTAATAAACAACATTAAATCGATTACAGCAACAACTGTGGTATTATTAGAACACATTCTATTAAAAACGTTGTAAACGGTGAATGTAAAACATCGTTCAGAAAAGCGACATATCCTGGAACCTAAAATTCATACATTTGCTTGAAAGGAGGAAGAGTTCAAGAGACCATTATGGTCCCTTTCACCGTCCGGAGACAGAAAGACCAGTCGAGTTTTTTTTTATTTTGTTTTTGTTTTATTTTTAAGATCAAGCCTGTTGGTTTATCTTCGAGCGAAACGAGCGTAGATGATAGATTTGAACGCGCGAAAGAGCTAATTGAAGCTACGCGAAGACAGAAGGCTGATAAGGAAAAGGAGGTAATTATTTTACTATTATTATTATTTACTAGTTGCGCCTCGCGGTTCCACCCGCGTAAGTCTCGAGGGAATATCGGCATAAAAGGTAGCCTGTATGTTATACAGGGTGTTAGCTATTCCCATTAAAATTTTCAATCAAATCGTTCCATCTGTTTCAGCGTGAAAGAGTAACACATAACACCCAACAGTCACATTTGCCGTACCATGAGCTCTCTGGTCGTTGACATCCGTCATCATTGAATAACTTTAATCGCAGAAGCCTATAGACCTTCTGCTACTGTGCCTTTAAATATAGCTTCGGACATCACGGAACTGATATTTTGTACTGAATAGTTTTTGAACTGAATCGCGATAAGATCTAATGGTACGGCCTCTGATCCTACACTAGGATTCCCTATGTCGTGGGTATCAGGAACTAAGAGTACCATGGTACCACAACACCCAGACCCGGAACAAACATACAGATCATACAAACATTTGTCCCGCAGCGGGAATCGAATCCGCAACTTACTGCATCTCGGCCTTCTACTCGCCCGCCGCGCCACATAAGTCGTTAACAGGCTGATGATGATAATTAAATAATTGGATGTCAATTAATGTTTTTGTCCATAGCTTGAGAGGCAAAAGGAGCTTGAGCGTCGAAACACAGGCCAGGGAGTCGCCGAGCTGAAGAAATGGCAAGCCGACCAGGAAATGAAGCAGATACAGGTTTGTATTGAAAGCTTAAATATAAATAAATGCTGGACATTTCACACAACATTATTTAGCCCCAAGCTAAGCAGAGCTTGTGTTATGGGTACTAGATAACCGATATACTTAATATACTTAATATACTATATAATACAATACATTACATAGATAGATATTTTTTGATTATACATAGAAAATACCCAGAACACCTTGAACAAATATCTGCAGATCGTACAAATATTTGTTCCGAGGCGGGAATCGAACCCGCAACCTCCTGCGTCGCAGGCGAACCTTCGCCCGCCGCGCCACAGAGGTCGTCCTTAACAAAGCTAACAGTCGCATACATAGTCCTGCCCCCCTATTCACTCGGTGACTAACGTTTGACAAGTAAAATTACCATCAATTGCTCAAAATTATGACTAAGAATTCTTAATTGATGGTAATTTTACTTTTTACTAAAGTAACTCTCTTGAATTATATCATTCATTTTATAAAAACGGGAAATTTTCACGTACCGATATGCTGGTGGAAGCACCAGCAGGTTTCGACCCTAATCGAGGGTCTCCATCAGGGTGGGTATAGGATCCGCGCTACACTCTCTCCGCGTCCTTCCTCGCAACTGCGTCTCTGAGCTCGCTCCTCTCGGCTCGTCCGGCGCGGGGGTGGGGGGAGTGCTTGTGTCATTTTACTTGTCAAGTAGGGAATAGGGGGGCTGATCCCACTCACACTGTCGTGTGTATCTGGATCTGTATAGACATTCTATTAAATCAGTAAGAAGAGCCAGAATGTATAGGTGTTTTACTAAATCCGTAAGATGAACCAGAATGTATAGGCGTTTTACTAAATCCGTCAGAAAAACCAGAATGTATAGGCGTTTTACTAAATCCGTAAGATGAACCAAAATGTATAGGCGTTTTTCTAAATCCGTAAGAAAAACCAAAATGTATAGGAGTTTTTCTAAATCCGTAAGAAAAACCAGAATGTATAGGCGTTTTACTAAATCCGTAAGAAAAACCAGAATGTATAGGAGTTTTTCTAAATCCGTAAGATGAACCAGAATGAATAGGCGTTTTACTAAATCCGTAAGATGAACCAGAATGTATAGGCGTTTTACTAAATCCGTAAGATGAACCAGAATGTATAGGCGTTTTACTAAATCCGTCAGAAGGACCACAATGTATAGGCGTTTTACTAAATCCGTAAGATGAACCAGAATGTATAGGCGTTTTACTAAATCCGTCAGAAGGACCACAATGTATAGGCGTTTTACTAAATCCGTAAGATGAACCAGAATGTATAGGCGTTTTACTAAATCCGTCAGAAAAACCAGAATGTATAGGCGTTTTACTAAATCCGTAAGATGAACCAAAATGTATAGGCGTTTTTCTAAATCCGTAAGAAAAACCAAAATGTATAGGAGTTTTTCTAAATCCGTAAGAAAAACCAGAATGTATAGGCGTTTTACTAAATCCGTAAGAAAAACCAGAATGTATAGGAGTTTTTCTAAATCCGTAAGATGAACCAGAATGAATAGGCGTTTTACTAAATCCGTAAGATGAACCAGAATGTATAGGCGTTTTACTAAATCCGTAAGATGAACCAGAATGTATAGGCGTTTTACTAAATCCGTCAGAAGGACCACAATGTATAGGCGTTTTACTAAATCCGTAAGATGAACCAGAATGTATAGGCGTTTTACTAAATCCGTCAGAAGAACCACAATGTATAGGCTTTTTACTAAATCCGTAAGATGAACCAGAATGTACAGACAATGAACAGTTAGTATGCTGAGCTCATTAACGTGTCCCTAACTGGATCAATCCGTGGTATTCATACCATGGTCCTTATCGCCCTTTTTAAATGTAAATCATTATCATCACTAGCCTGTTTACGTCCACTACTGCTGATCACACTTGGCCAATGTTGATGCAAAGAAAGAAAGAAAGAAAACGTTTATTTGGCACACCGAAAAACAAAAACCGACATACAAAGCCGATACTAAAAATTCAACAAATACTTAATAACATACTAGAGCAGTGATGGGAAAAGTACGGCCCGCGGGCCTGCTCCGGCCCGCGAAAGCATTTAGTCCGCCGACAACCGTCCGCCGTGTCCTTCGACATTAATAGTATTATGGCCCGCGATCATTATATTTTGACGTGCCAAAAGTATAAACTATTTAGAATAATAGACGCATAGGTAAAGAAGCCAGCTAGACTAGCCGCGTAGTTCATGATTGTTGCGGTAGTGCTGTAATGTTTTTATTATGATTAAAAGTTTCAACACATAACTTTTCATTTAAAAAACCGACTTCCGCCATTGTATTCGACTAAATATTTAGATGACAAAAAAAATGATGAAAGAACCATAGTGGTGAAAGGATTATGATACTTTTTGAATGCATATGCTTTGTTTGTTGCTGAAAATTTCAAAATCGCCATATGTATGCCTACAATATTTGAGGAGTTCCCTCAATTCCTCATGGATTCCATCATCAGAACTGGATTCTGAAATGGGACAAATCTGGGAGTATATCTATTCAAATAAAAAAAGAATTTTCCAAATCGGTTCATAAACGCCTGAGATATGCGGTAACAAACATTAAAAAAAAAAAAAAAATACTACCGAATTGAGAACCTCCTCCTTTTTTGGGAAGTCGGTTAAAAATGCATTTTTCCTATAATTCTGGCCCTCCTCTAAAATGTCTTAAACTTTCTGGCCCCCCATCAAGAAAGTTTACCCACCACTGTACTAGAGAAACGGCGCGGTCGCGGGCGATGCCCATGATGTTGATGGTGATATCTATTCTGTTATTTTTTTATTAATTTACAGGATGAGAGAAAACGTGAGAAGCTAGAAAACAATATGGCGAGGCAACGCATTCTGGAGCAGATAGCACAGGACAGAATGGAACGGAAGGCGAGGGATGCGCCTGCACCCCCGCCCCTGCCTACCCCCTCGCCGGCCCCACCGACTACCTCACACCCTGCAAGTTAGTATAACGCGCGACATTAAATAAACTATCTGAGGCCCAATTCTCTTAATTATTTTAAAACTTCACTGAAAGTTGACTCAATCGAGACTGAATAAATAAATAAATGCTGGACATTTCACACAACATTATCTATCCCCAAGCTAAACAGAGCTTGTGTTATGGGTACTAAATAACTTATATATTTAATACAAGACATTACATTGATAGATATTTTTTATTATACATAGAAAAATACCCAGTACACCCTGAACAAATATCTATTATCAATAATAATATATCGCAAAAATATTTGTTCCAAGGCGGGAATCGAACCCGCAGCCTCCTGCGTCGCAAGCAAACCTTCGCTCGCCGCGCCACAGAGGTCGTCAAAACAGCTTCCATTACTACTTTATTTCCTATTTTTTTTGTATTTTTTTTTACCTTCCTTTGATAATAATGTACCATGATTAAAGAATGTGTGTTTGTTAAAGCGTCAGGTGACGCGGCCGAGAGCGCGCGCGTGCAGTTCAAGCTGCCCGACGGCACGTCGCACACCGCGCACTTTGACGCCGCGGGCACGCTCGCACTAGTGCAGCGTTACGTCGTCGACAACTTGCAGGTTAGTGCTACACCCTGTATACCGTTATACCGGTCAGTTTTTAAATAACTTTTCATTTAAAAAACCGACTTCCGCCATTGTATTCGACTAAATGTTTGGATGAAAAATCCATAGTGGTGAAAGGGTTATGATACTTTCTGAATGCAAATGCTTGATTTGTTGCTGAAAATATCAAAATCGCTGTATGTATGCCTACAATATTTGAGGAGTTCCCTCAATTCCTCATGGATTCCGTCATCAGAACTAGATTCTGAAAAAATGGGACCAATCTGGAAGTATATACTTATATTAAAAAAAAAAAAAAAATTCCAAATCGGTTCATAAACGACGGATATATGAGGTAACAAAAAATACAACCGAATTGAGAACCTCCTCCTTTTTTAACCGACTTCACAAAAAGGAGAAGGTTCTCAATTCGGTTGTATTTTTTTTTGATGTTTTGTTACATACCTCATATCTCCGGCGTTTATAAACCGATTTGGAAAATTCTTTTTTTATTTGAATAGATATACTTCCAGATTGGTCTAAATTTTTTCCAGAATCCAGTTCTGATGATGGAATCCATGAGCAATTGAGGGAACTCCTCAAATATTGTAGGCATACATATGGTTTTTTGATATTTTCAGCAACAAACCAAGCATTTGCATTCAGAAAGTATCATAACCCTTTCACCACTATGGATTTCTCATCCAGATAATTAGTCGAATACAATGGCGGAAGTCGGTTTTTTAAATGAAAAGTTATTGTGAAGTCGGTTAATAATCTAATTATAAATAATATCAGCTTGTTACTCGACCGCCACTGACGTTGTCAATCATGTATTCTGTATTTCCAGTTATCGACTTCCTCGTTCGCCCTATGGACGGCGTTCCCACGTCGCGAGCTGACGGACGCGACCGCGACGCTGCGGGAGCTAGGTCTGGCGCCGTCGGCGGCCCTGCTCGTGCTGCCCAGACGCGCGTCCACGCCCACTAGTGGACCCACGCAATACTTCAGCGTGTACGGTAAGCTGATTGATTCTAATCACACCCAACAGTCACATACATAACCCAGAGGCCTTTAAGAAGGTGTTATGGTGACCTTATACACTCTTTCTTTGCTTCATAGCTGCTGGTAGGTGGTTGGTAGAAATGATAAATCCACAGTTCACTCAAATCAAATCAAATATCATTTATTATCAAACATAGGTATGGTATTAAGATGTTAAGTAAAAATTTAAAACAATGTCCACTATGTTACCAAGATTGGTGTACAATAATATTAATGAAGCTAGGTATGTCTATAAGAATTTAAATGTCAAACAAATTACACATGTCATATACCTACATCAGACTTTAAATTTATAAAATATTCAATTACATAAAAATTATACGCACAATACACAAATGTCAAAGCTATAATATCTATAATTTCATTTTTTGTCAATTAGTTCCTTAACACTATAAAAACACTTTTCTTGCAGCCATAACTTCATTTTTGTGGTGAATTTGCTATGTGGAAGGCTTTTAATTTCACTGGGTATGGAGTTATAAATTTTTCCACACATTACATAACTGCTATTTAAATACATTGCAGTTCTAGGATACTTGGATAAAACAATTCTGTCTGGGTTTCTAGTGTTTCTTGCCTCGCTTATGATTGTTATATTAGAACTTCTTAATGGTACACAAATAGCTATGGCAAATGGTTTGATGGTGTATGAATACGGCTGGTTACGTACAGGCAAAATACGGAATTGCGTGCTCGGTAATTTTGTATGGGCGTCTAAGAGTTGTGACGTCACCACGTGGAGGAGATTTATTCGAGAATACGGGCCCTGATCCTTTTGTAGAGTTCCCTGTGTCGTTTGTATAAGGAACTACGAGTACCATGGTACCACAACACACAGATACGGAACTTATGTTTGGCGGGAATCGAACCAGCCTCGAACCTCTCGCGTCTCAGCCGGCTTCTCTCCCGCTACGACGCCACAGAGATCTGTGTCATATTTTTTCCGGGTCTGGGTGTTATGGTACCTTAGAGAATTTATGTAGGGAGATGGCATGCTCAACTTCTAGTACTAAATTATTTCTGCCACTTTTTGGGGGAGGAGAGGTAAACACGTACAGCACACATTTACTTACTCACGCACACTCATGCAGAAAGTTGAGGCGTCTCTATAAACGCACACGGAAATAAAAGCTGTCACACAAACATAAAACAAGTACACAAATAAATTATTTCTGTAATTACACTATTGGTTAGTTGCACACTAGCGCAAAAACTAGTGATGGGGTGTAAAAGACTGAATGAAATTAAGATTATTCATTGTCTATGGATCTATGGATCTAGTCTATGGATGTATGTTTATTATGTTTGAATGGGTGAATAGATTCCTATTGATCAAAAGTAGTCGCGTAACAAACATAAAAAAAAACATTAATGCGACTTGAGAACCTCCTGTTTTTTTTAAAAATTGATTCTTAGGATTTAAGAGGTCACCGGTAGGACGCACGGCGTACGTCCTTTTGCACGCGAACGAAGTTTGCTTCTATTTCGGCTATTATTTCTTCAAACTCCATGAAATTTTGTATTCAGTACCTACGCTAATATCTAGACACGTGGTGCGTTGGTTTAGTTTCTTATAAGATTATATGGTTTCCAAATCACACGCATCAGGCATGTATGATCTGCAAATATTTGTTCCGGGTCAATCGGGTTGTTCGGGTTTGGGGGGTCTGCCCAATTCTCTAATTTAAAAACATTCAATTCGCAGTATAATCTCGTCTCAGTCTCACTGTCACGTAAAGTACGTACGTACGTTAATCTTCGCGTTTCTTGCTAAGAATATGTAATACTTACTATACGAGATAGTGCGACTGACACGAGATTTGTGACTGGAATGTTTTTATATTAGAGAATTGGGCCTCTGGTCTGGGGTTATGGTACCATGGTACTCGTAGTTCCTGATAGGTACCTACGATACAGGGAATCCTAGTGTGGGATCGAGACTACGTAAGGAGCTTCTCCTCGTTGACATGGCCATCAGACAGAAGGTCAGGAGGAGCAAGGGAAACCTCTCGGCTGCCTGTATTGATTTTTAAAAGGCCTATGATTCGGTGCCACATTCATGAAATTCAAAATTATAAGCTGGGTTGAAAGATATTTCATTTTGTATTGTTCTAATGAAAATATAAGCTATTGGTTTTTAAAATGAGTCAATTTATTGTTAAGAAAATGTATTTTCGTGGATCTGCATTTTTCATACGAAACGAGATACGAATATCCGTATACTTTTGCATACCTACCTTCCTAATTCCATATTTTGATTGATGAAATAACCCTAAAACCGAAAAATAATCGGAAATACCTCTAATTTTTCAGAGGTTTGTACTTCCGATTATTTTTCGGTTTATGTTCCGGTTATATTTTAGGCTGGTATTGAACGACGTATTGATATTTTCTTTGGAATCAGGTTTTTTTGTACAGCTTTGAGATCGTTTTTTTGGCCTGAAAACTCCTTATACTGATAATTTCATTTCATAAAAATCGTTGCAGCCACTTTCGTTCATTCGTTCGTTCGTTGTTTTCACATCACTTGTCCCCGTACCAAGAAATTACGTATCGTTTTTCTGTCGTAAACTTGCAGTAAGAAAATATATTTTACGGTGAAATTAATGGCTTAATTGTGTTGTCAATTACTTAGATGTGATAAGAAATTCCATATTTTTTTAAATTTGGTGTTTCCGACCCCCATTTACACGAAACCACAGCGCAACCAACCAGTTTTAGGAGCTCCGTATAGCGACAGGTATGAACATAGAATGGCGACCGATCGTGACTAAACTAGTTTTTATAAACTGACACGAACGACCGTTCATGTACTTCGGCAGAGGGGAAAGCGTATGCTTGCCATCTCCCTACTATAAATTCTCTAAGTATGGTACCATGGTACTCGTAGATACTGATACCCACGACACAAGGGAATCCTAGTGTGGGATCATAACTACTTATGTAACTGTTGGGTGTTATGTTATGATGACGGATTTAAAATAAATAAGTAAATGCTGGACATTTCACACAACATTATCTAGCCCCAAGCTAAGCAGAGCTTGTGTTATGAGTACTAGATAACTGATATACTTAATACAATACATTACATAGATAGATATTTTTATCATACATTGAAAAATACCCAGACCACCCTGAACAAATATCTGGAGATCGTACAAATATTTGTTCCGAGGCGGGAATCGAACCCGCAACCTCCTGCGTCGCAGGCAAACCTTCGCCCGCCGCGCCACAGAGGTTGTCAAAACCATGTTCCAGCTTTAAAATAATTCCTCTTGTTCCAGCATTCATAACACAACTGCTGACAACTTTTATCTACCAGCCATCGCTCGTTCTCTTCACATGGATACGCACGCGACTGTTCCCGCCGCCCGCGGTTGGCCCCCGCCCCCCCTCTACCCCGGCACCCCCTCCTGGTGGTTCACACCCCACTGGATCCTCCACCACCCCCCGGACCGGCCTCCAGCCGAGGCGACGTACAAACATCCACCGTCTACCTGGAGACTCCGCCAATGATGATGACAACAACACTTGGAACGGGAACTCGACTCAGCAAATGTAAATGGGGTGCACCGACACCCCATTAACAAAGTTTTTAGGAGACAGCAGATGTATGAGGGGTACACCGAAACCCTATTAATAGTGTCATAGTAGTCACCGACTCAGCAAATGTAAATGGGGTGCATCGACACCCCATTAAAGAGTGTAACACACCTAAGCAAAAGATATACATTGACACCCTTTTCGATGCACCATTTATAAATTATCACCCCATTTGTACCCATTTACACTACTTATACTAGATGTTTAAATTAAGGGATACATTGACACCCCTTTACGACACCCTATTTATAAATGTTCACCCCATTTCCCTTATACTAAATATTTAAATTATTATCACTTTTGCTACATTTACACCCAAACCTCCATTATAAAATGCGTTAGTTATAACACCCCACCACCCCATTTTACACCCCAAATGGCGTCTTGATCAATGATCTGCACCTGTTACAAACTTTTATCGACCCTATATTAAAAAAAAACAAGTTAAGTATCTAAATAATAATATTGAATTGAATATAACAATTTTGCTAAATTATCTAAATTTGTTTTCCTTTGTTTTATTAACACTTTGAAACTGTACATAAGTGGTGTAAATAATTTTGGCTGTATCTATTAATATCTCCATTTATAAATAAATAAAAAAATTGGCAAAATATAAAAAAAAACCTTTACAATCTAAAATATGAACCCATATTATTCATATTTTTTTAAATCTATTTTAGTTAAAATAGTTTTTGTCTTGTTTTGACGTACGACATTTTACATCAGAGAGAAGAAAACAAAAACTATTTTAACTAAAATAAGTTTAATAAATGATTATAAATAAGACCCTTATTCAATAGAAGTATATAATATTTTTTGCCCTCACAATAGGTAAACCAAAATGATTGGTTTTATATTAATAACAATTTGAAAATTTATTCTGCATGTTCTATAATAAAAATATATCATGTTATTGAAAACTGTGAATTCCTAGGAATAAGTACCATTTTCGGATTGGCGTCACATAATCTTATCAAAATTAGTTCAGCCGATAGATTTACGATGAAAAATAAATAAAATGTGGCGTCAACTGAAACTACTATTTATATAAATTTATAATTATAATAAAATAAGTTTTCTAGGATAGTTATAAACTATTTCGGTATGTGTAAATTATATGGACGTTTGGAAATAAATAATTGTATTTATTTGGATTGTTTTATTTATTTTATCAAACCGTCTTGTACCAATATGTTAATGAATCGACTATTCTCAAATTGTTAAGTGTGCCAATATGGTAATGAATCGACTATTCTCAAATTGTTAAGTGTGCCAATGTGGTAATGAATAAACTATTCTCAAATTGTTAAGTGTGCCAATATGGTAATGAATAAACTATTCTCAAATTGTTAAGTGTGCCAATATGGTAATGAATCGACTATTCTCAAATTGTTAAGTGTGCCAATATGGTAATGAATCGAGGATTATTCCCAGTCCTCCGATCGGAACTCCGATTGGTAGGAGGAGCGGGATTTTTTTTTCCCGTTCCTCCGATTGAATGGTTTTTGTTTTTATCACTTAGTTTATTTCGCCAAAAGTACAGTCAATGCCATAGACTGTATTTTTAGTTTATTCTATACTTTTTTTTTGATGATCAAACTGTTTGATTAAAATTACTTGTTGGGACCACCTTACAACACTATAACATTTACTTTTGCTGACCCTACAATAATGTAAGTAGGTTGCACGAGGCACGCTACGGGTGGCCAGTCTCCCTGGGCCCGCCAAGCGTGTAACTTGTCTTTTAACTTTAGAATATTGGAAAGTAATTAATACAAGTATAATTAGAATCTTCGGACTTTATTTTATTTCACACCCAATCATCTCGTACACTTAAGACTCCAACATTACTCCAAACTGTTAGCCTGACTTGTCGGACAGATTGGAATTTGGATTTTCGCCCAGTTTTGTTCCTTCATCAACTACCAATCGTGAGTGAAGTAGGTACAGTGAAATAAAATTATCAATTTTTATTAGGTAGTAACTTCCTGACTGATACCTACTTACATATTATATCATCTTGAGGTCAAGATTCTTGACCGTCGCGGCAATTGGATCAAATAAAAAGCAAAATGGAGAATATTAACACACAACAATGAAATGAATGAATAAACGATCACGAATGAAAAATCGCGATTGAGCAGTGTCTCCGTCCGTACAAAGAAATTTGACTTTTTTTATTGTTTAGCTGGCAACCCTAGGAGTAAGTTTCCTAATTTTTAAGGTAATTTCACAAAAGTTGGCATATCAAAATTCTGTTTATACAGGACCATAGCAAGTACCCTGAGGTTTTGCCTGGTCCAATAAGTTTTCCCCGTTTTTAGGGTAATTTCACCAAAGCTAGCATATCTAAATTCTGTTTATACAGGACCATAGCAAGTATCCTGAGGTGTTGCCTGATCCAATAATTTTTCCCCATTTTTAGGGTAATTTCAAAAAAGTTGCAATATCAAAATTCTGATTATACAGAACCATTTCGAGTACTGCAAAATGTTGCCTGATGGAAATAATTCAATGGACTATTCTCAAATTGTTAAGTGTGCCAATATGGTAATGAATCGACTATTCTCAAATTGTTAAGTGTGCCAATATGGTAATGAATCGACTATTCTCAAATTGTTAAGTGTGCCAATATGGTAATGAATCGACTATTCTCAAATTGTTAAGTGTGCCAATATGGTAATGAATCGACTATTCTCAAATTGTTAAGTGTGCCAATATGGTAATGAATCGACTTTTCACAAATTGTTAAGTGTGCCAATATGGTAATTAATCGACTAATCTCAAATTGTTAAGTGTGCCAGTATGGTAATGAAACGATTTTTCTCTTTCCCAGTGTATCAAAATGGTATGGTAATGAATCTACTTTTCTCAAATTGGCCAGTATCAAAATGGTACTGAAGATTGGAATAAACGAATGTATCCTGACATATGAATGTACCTACCTATATGAACGGTAATGAATTATAGTCTCAAATTGTATCGGCTTTGATGGGTTACATTATGTTATGGGTATTTTTCTGTGTAGTAATTACCTTTAGAAGTGCGCTAAAATTATCGCGCGCTGTCTAATAGACTGAAATAAGAGAAAGACTCAATGAAACGCTACCAAAAAAAAAATCTGGAACGTTAGCAAAGTAGTAGTAGTTAGTACGCGACCTCTGTGGCGCGGCGGGTGAAGGTTTGCCTGCGACACAGGAGGTTGCGGGTTCGATTCCCGCCTCTGAACAAATATTTGTACAATCTGCAGATATTTGTTCAGGGTGTTCTAGGTATTATCTATGTATAGTAAAAAATATCTATTTATGTAATGTATTGTATTAAGTATATCAGTTATCTAGTACCCATAACACAAGCTCTGCTTAGCTTGGGGCTAGATAATGTTGTGTAAAATGTCCAGCATTTATTTATTTAAAGTGATACGAAATTCAAAGATGAGCAAAAACACAATAACATGAATTTCATGCCACTCTGCCAACGTTCCATCTTAACAGGTTATTATACCTTTACACAGGTTATAACGTAATCAGGAAGAAAAACTCATTCAGCAGTTAAACGAAGCGTATCAAACAGCGTAACTAGATGCGTGCGAACAAACACGCGACATGCATTCACTTTCTAACAAATAATTAAGTAGGTATTTAAGTACCTTTTCATCCCATCTATTCGAAAAGGACGACTTGGTTCGCCTTTAAGTGCACCCAAAAGTGGTGTTTTCTGCATGAAGCTTCTATAAGTGCGCCGCAATTATCTTTGCCGCACACTTTTTAAATTTGGAACATATCGAACTCAAATAAGTGCGCCGCAATTATCTTTTACGCGCACTTTTTGAATTTGGAACATATTGAATAGAATCAAACACAAATAAGTGCACCGCAATTATCTTAGCCGCGCCCTTTTTAAATTTGAATCATCTTAGTGTTCAGCGCCAAAGAAGGCGAACGGAAATATTGTTTAAATAAATACTGGCTGGTACGACGCCGACGGCCCATAGTCGCGCCACCGGCTGAATAAAAAAAAAACAAATTAGAAACGCGCGAACTACGGCCCGCGATTTCGTCATTTTTAACCGACTTTACAAAAAGGAGGAGGTTCTCAATTCGGTTGTATTTTTTTTTAATGTATGTTATCTCATATCTCCGGCTTTTATGAACAGATTTGGAAAATTCTTTTTTTATTTGAATAGATATACTTCCAGATTGGTCCCATTTTTTTCAGAATCCAGTTCTGATGATGGGATCCATGAGGAATTGAGGGAACTCCTCAAATATTGTAGGCACACATATGGCGATTTTGATATTTTCAGCAACAAACCAAGCATTTGCATTCAGAAAGTATCATAATCCTTTCACCACTATGGTTCTTTCATCATTTTTTTTTCATCTAAATATTTAGTCGAAGTCTGTTTTTTTAAATGAAAAGTTATTCACGGTTTCATGGTTTTGTTTTGAAATAAAATATGAGGCGCCTTTTATTTTCTCATAGTGGGTGAAAAAAAAATAAAAAAGAGTGTAACACTCGGGCGCAAAATATGTTTTTGGCTCGGGCGACGTACTTTGAATCAGTAGAATCCCTCACTTCGCTCTGGATTCAAAAAAGCGCCGTAAAAATATTATTTTGCTCCCTTATGATACGATCTACTATTCTTATTGCCTAACTACTTTCGTAATCAAGGGTATAATATGTATTCAACGTCTAGTGTCTTTAATATGAAATCAAATCATAATAACTTTTCATTTAAAAAACCGACTTCCGCCATAGTATTTGACAAAATATTTGGATGAAAAAAAAATGGTGAAAGAACCAACGTGGTGAAAGGATTATTATACTTTTTGAATGCAAATGCTTGGTTTGTTGCTGAAAATATCAAAATCGCCATATGTATGCCTACAATATTTGAGGAGTTCCCTCAATTCCTCATGGATCCCATCACCAGAACTGGATTTTGAAAAAAATTGGACCAATCTGGACGTATATCTATACAAATAAAAAAAGAATTTTCCAAATCGGTTCATAAACGCCGGAGATATGCGGTAACAAACATAAAAAAAAAATAAAAAAAAATACAACCGAATTGAGAACCTCCTCCTTTTTTGGGAAGTCGGTTAAAAATGAGACTTTTCGTCTTTGTCTCACGGCCGGCAGCGCGCGTGTGATGCCTCTGGTGTTGCAGGCATTTATAGGCTACGGTAACTGCTTTCCATCAGGTGGGCCGTAAGCTTGTTTGCTTGCGAAGTAGTATAAAAAAAACAATTAACTCTTCTTCTAAGTGTTTGGCTCCGAACTGAAGGTCAGCGTTTCATTCCGATCTGATTAATTTTCCAAGTCTATTAATGTCCACATTATTAATAAAGGAGGTACTTACCTATCTTTGTTTATTTTTTTATCGAGTGGAGTACCTAATTCAAATTGTGTACCTACTAAATTTATGATTTCACTAGATAAAAATAAAAATCCTCTAAAAAGCTTAAGAATACGATATATTTTTTTTCTTTTTGTAAACTATATGAACTCATATCAAAAACTTAAATATTCTAGAGCTCAAGCATTTTGTGAACCTATACGGCCTTATTACAGAACAAGGACTAAATCTGAATTTAGACTGGGCGTATTAGTCTAGGCTTAAATATCGATACTAGGCATATACGACTTTAATACGAAAGCAGATGGTTTGTTTTCCGAAGTAAATTCTCGCGCTACTACACAAATTTTCAAAGTTTCAAACTGATGGATTGAGTCACATCACGAAATTCTTACCTCCAACAAGCAATCAACTGTCAATTTCTAGACCATTGCTAAACTAGGGGGTTGCCTGGTTTTAGAAAAACCAGAGATAGTCCACGCTTATGTCATTTTTGGCATAAGCGCGGATTATCTAGCTCGAAAGTTGCTTCTGGAAAACATACTATCTGCTTTTGTATTACAGTCGTATATACCATAGATCGATATTTAAGCCTAGACTGGTAGTCCTGGTTTAAACCTAGACTAAGGGCATGTTTTGTAATAACACCCAGCGTCTTAACCATAACCTGTAGGTACTGTTAGTTTGATGAACCTGCATTGTGGTCATCTTATCTCAGCTATGCAGTTGTAGGTTAACGGTATCAGACTTGATCGGTCCACATGGACGTAAGTCGGGGATGTATCGCAAGATATGTCTCAGCATGTTGGTGACTTGGTGATAGTAGGTATTCCGTATTGGGTAACTTGGTTTGATTATCATCCTGCGTGTAATTAGTGCGACAGGATTTTAAAAAATCTATATAGATATAGATATGCGCTTGCATACATTGATTTAGGTAATATAATACGCCTACGCTTGCATATTTTCTTTTTTTTTAGGTACCCAGTACAGAAAATCTTCCATCACAGTCAAAAAAAATAAAAAGTGTTAAGGTGGTGGGTTACCTTATTACCTATAGCTTTGATAAACAATACATACACCTATAGTAAGACGAACAAAACTGTCAACTGACTATTTTCTCCAAGTCAACTTCAACCATCTTGAAATTTGGTACATACATTGATTTAAAAGTAGGTACATTACATAATTAATATAGATTATTATTATAGATTTAGATAGTAGGTATATGTCTATGGATATTATACAGAGTTAGATAACCCAATCACGAACTTATAGTGTAAATCAACGAATTCTGATTTTGGGGGGAAAACTATAAAATTCTAAATAAAACTTGTGTCAAATGCTTCACGTGACATATAAAAGAGCTCGTTAGGAGAAAAAATTAAATGAAATGCAATATTTTTTTTATAATTTTTAGAAGCTTAGTTTAGGAGATATTAAATAAAATATGCGAAAATTTACCTTGAAATTGAGGGTAAAATAAACCGTTCGTATTTAAAGACGAGGAAAGAAAATGTTTTACTTATTCCATATTATGAGTCTGTGGTTTTGCTAATAAACTAAAATTTAAATTGACCGCAATTATAGGTATTAGATGCCGGTGTAGCCCAAGCACTAGAGAAACTTATCATCTTAAATTATTGGTGCTCCGAGCCGGATGGTTTGACGCATGAGTCATGACATAATATATGCAATAGAGTCATTGTTGCTTTCTGTGAAATGCAAGCACAAAAACGGACCACACAAGAGTAGACATCTCTTTTGTGAACGTCGAGACGCGACGTCCTTCAAACAAATTAAGAATGCATTCCTAAATGTTACACAAATTAGCATCTCAACAAACTTTCTATGGAAAAAAAATTTACAAGTGAACAAACAAATATTGCACAAAAAAACACAAAAAGATATTGTTAGAGGAAACTAACTTTCTAATTTTCACTGCGCATTAGCCAAACTCAAAGGAAAATCGGTCAGGACATGCATAACAAAGTAAAGAAAGTTTTTTAAATTATCGAAATCTTAGGATAAATACTTAATTTACCTTGTGTAGCCTCAAGTGAAAGAAGAAATGGCGCGGCGCACTGGCCAGTTTTGAAATTGGAACCGGCACGCGATGACGTTTGATTCGCAACTTTTAAATTCCGCGCGTATTATTATTAAAATAATAATTTAACGTTATCAGAAAAAAGTAATGATGGATTTGAGAGAAATAATAAAGTGGTTCATACCATGTTTTCATATATTGCTAGTGATTTTCCAAAATAAACACACGCGATTGACTTTCATTTGTTTGTTTTTACTTTTTAATTTTCACACCGGATATGCGGCTATGGTGGACAGTGATACAATAATTCAAGTTCAAACCAAAAATGTAGATAGTGTTAGTGAAAGTTATTTAAATGTGAACCAAAGTGATATTATTTCGGATAAGAAAATGGAGTTGGAAAGACCAAAGGATATTTCAGAAGGTGGGTTTTTTTTGTGGTTTCCGCATGGTTTCGGTTGTCGATAGTTTTAATGTGACAGAGCCATGTCAAAATAGGTTGTACATATTTTTTGTTGTTTTACTCTGGGACCTGGATCTCTTACGTTTCGTTCGACTATAAAACGACTCTACCCGTCTACCTTCTTGGTATAAGAAGTGCGGGTAAGAATGAGAGCTAGCTGCTCCGAGTGACATTTTATTTTCAAGTTCTTTTTAAGTCAGGTTAGTGGTGTTACATTTGCCGATTATCTGGCTACGGTAATCGGTAATACCATAACTTTTTACCGGTTCTGCTGCGCCAAATTTTCTAACAAAACATGTTAGCAAGACATGTTATTGTTTGTAAAACACCAAAACTTGTCGCAGTGGACCCGGCTTTACACCTTGCGGAAAGTAGGGTAACACATTTTGTTTGAGATTCATTGCGTATTGCAAAACCACGACCACTCCAAAGGGTTTTTGGAAAATAACATTATTTACCTACCTATGTTAGTTTTATTTAGCAAAGCCCACATATACAGGGTGTTTTTTTGAAATGGGACAGTATATGGGGATATCCGAATCCATACGGGATCCATACTTTTATTAACGTAGGTACCAGATTACTTACAAATTGTATGAGAAGACATTTTATTAAATTTGACTAACTTCTGCTGCTCAGATTTTTTTCTTCCGATACAATGAAACAATCCTTACATGAAACGGAGTCGATACGCATTAATAAAAATTATGATCAAAACAGCTCATTTTTATGGAGAACTCACGCTTGACCAAAAAAATAACTATGCCAAAATCGTTTTCATACATAATGAGCAAATGGTTTCAAAGACAGTTTTCCCGTATCTCTTAAGGATTCGGATATCCCCATACTGTTCCATTTAAAAAAAAACACCCTGTATAGGTACCTACATACTCAATTATTGCGGGACAAAATGAGCTCATCTTTACCAATTTTTACTTACGTTGCAAAATTAAATTCGCAACCTGAGTAAAAATTTCTCACGGAAGTCAGTAACTTACATCAACCGGATATCGAAACTGTATCGGGACACGGTACAATACGCACCAAGCCATTAATTTTATTTTATTTTATGTTTTACTAGTTGCCCGCGCGCGACTTCTTTCGCGTGGTCCCGGTACATTTAAACCTATCCGTGACAATTATGAACACAACAAAACCAAAATCAAATAAATCCGCGCAGCCGTTCTAGAGTTTTAGCGAGACAAACGAACGGCAATTGATTTTTATATATATATAGTGGATAAACCTTTTTATGTAACGTACAGTTCTACCGATGGCTCTTGCCAAGCCATAAGAATAACTAATAAACCCAGCAGGCTAAGCTGAAAAAGAGTAGATAGAAAAAAAACTTCCCAAAATCAAAAAATGAGCTAATAGCTATTATCAATTTTGATAAGAGAAAACTGGGCCTTAAGTAAAGGTAAAGTAAAGGAGGAATATTAGGGTCAAGAATGTTTCCCCTATTCAAGTTTCATAAGATTTGGATAGCGCTAAGGATGCCAAAATGATCTCCATTATTGCGTTCCCTATTACCATTTGCTACTGTAAATCATAAATAAATAAATAAATGCTGGACACATTCCACACAACATTATCTAGCCCCAAGCTAAGCAGAGCTTGTGTTATGGGTAACTGATATACTTAATATTATAACATTACATAGATAGATATTTTTTTTTACTATACATAGAAAAATACCCAGAACACCCTGAACAAATATTTGCAGATCGTACAAATATTTGTTCCGAGGCGGGAATCGAACCCGCAACCTCCTGTGTCGCAGGCGAACCTTCGCCCGCCGCGCCACAGAGGTCGTAATGGGGAGCTGCAGCTGGTCCGATTTATTTCTGGGTCGAGCTTATCCCCCTACAATAAAATATATTATGCAATGTATAAAATCCTGAATGCAGAAATTACTAATTTTCAGACTTTTAAAATGGCTGAAGCTTTAAAGGACTAGTTTAATTCTGATAATTTCTGGACCGGAACCCTCTCACACTTGTTCTTTTTTATTTTGATACAATTTCATTGTGTAATGTTTATGACAGGTGAAAGGCGCTATTAATGTGAAGTGGTGAGATGTGATCGAAATAATAATTGAATCTGAAAAAATAATAACATCGGACGACTTAAAGTTTCAAAAAATAAAACAGATAAGTAGTTAAATTCCTTTCGTGGTCTTACTACATATCTGATCTTATCACGCACACCTTATTCGTCTTCTAAGGCCTCATAGGAAAGTGCCCTCAATTTTGCTAGTGTCAGTAGGTATACTTTGATAAAATTAGGTGAATTCGTTAAAGTTTTTATTTTATTTTATGCTACTTGGCTAGCAGACAAGCTTACGGCCCACCAGATGGAAAGCAGTTACCGTAGCCTATGAACGCCTGTAACACCAGAGGCATCACACGCGCGCTGCCGACCCTGAGACATAAAGATGAAAAGTCTCATGTGCCTGTAATTTCACCGGCACCCGTACCCTTCAAACCGAAACACAGCAATGCTCACACTACTGCTTAACGGCAGAAATAGGTACGGTGGTAGTACTTCCCCGGACGAACTCTTTCACAAGAAGTTCTACTACTAACAAAAGTCTTAGAAAAATCTTATTCTTATTCAAGTCATGTTCTAGTAAAACGATGGCAGTTTTACTGGTTTTACTAAAATGTTGGTGGACCATTTCCACCAATTTGAAAATACAGGCAATTAAAAAAATTGCACATATCAGTCTTACACTACCACAACAACATTACAACAATAATAACAACATTACAACAATAATAATGCATAATATGCCCTAGGTGTTATCGTAGTATTGAATATTATTTGTAATGTCGTGAGACAAAGACCCTTGGTTAGACATCTTACTTTGAGTTCATCGCTCTACCTTAAGTATTGACTTGTATGTAAACATTTTACTTATACTTATTTAAATTCACTACCATTGTGCTCTTTAAATAAGCTACACTGGTTAAAATGCCACCAAAATTACTCGAAACTCAAAAATCACTAGAAATTTAAATAGAACAAAAATGGTATATATTTATACATTATCGTCTTTATATCGAAAAAGCGGAAAAAAGTCCACCTTAATCTAACTACAGAAAAAACACATGAGACTTGTACCACAAATTAAATATAAGTAGGTTCGTAACTTTTACTGGCACGAAATACAGTTTTAATTCAAGCTGTTTTTCTTTTTTTGGCAGTCAGTTAACTATCTGACATAAATACTGCATAAAAACAAAATAATTAAGTTTTATTTGTGAATTAGTGCATATCTCAATTTAGTACCGTATTTTTACTTCCAATTTAGTAGTAGTGATTAAGGCTTTAGTACCGTTAGGTAGACCATACACTTGCTCATCATCATGATCAACCTGTGGAAGTCCACTGCTGGACATAATCCAACCATTTAATTAATAAATCAACACAGGTACAAGACTTACTTAAATATATTACTTATCATTTTAAAAACCAACTTCCGCCATTGTATTCGACTGATTGTCTGGATGATATTTTGATTGGTGGCCATTTGTGGTCTTCTTCACAAGTTCCACTTCATCAAATGATACTTTCTGAATGCAAATGCTTGACATGTTGCTGAAAATATCCAAATCGCTATATGTATGCCTGTAATATTTGAGGAGTTCCCTCATTCCCTCATGGATTTCATCATCAAAAATGGATTTTATGAAAAAATGGGTACCAGTCTGAAATTATATCCATTAAGAATTTTCCAAATCGGTTATAAACGACGGAGATACTATGAGGTAACAAACATTAAAAAAAAAATACAATCGAATTTAGAACCTCCTCCTTTTTTGTGTATAAAAAATACTTATAAATGTCATATTTGATGTTATTGTCATTGATTGGTGAGGGCATGCATCATAGTTCAATAGTGGGGCGTCCAGTTTTAAACTGGGCACACCTACCTACGATAGACATTATGCACCTATATGTATCAAACCCACGTAACAATGAGATATGCATCGGCTAGAAAGCGAGAACGAATTTATATTCAACATGACAATGCAATATGCATTGAATCCGCATTGTTGAATACGACTCTTTCACGCTCGCTATATGAGAGTAATAATAATAACACAATCTCATACATAACATAACACTCAATCAAGGGTATATGTTAAACATAACATACATACCCCAGCCCCCCAAATACAGTAGCAAATGGGAATAACAATAGGGATCGTTTTGGAAGCCTTAGCGCTAACTATATCGTATACTGTAACTGTATCGCTTTCGCAAGAAGATAGGTAAAATCTTTTGGTAGAGACTAATAAAGCCAAGTCTCGCTTGGGTAGATAAATTGGAGGTATGATCCTAATATCCAAAGTTGAAAGTAGCATGTCATATTTGACGATGAAACAGCTCCTAGTTTACCCCTAACCCTAATCACAGTAGCAAATGGCAGTGGAGAACGCAACAATGGGGATCATTTTGGCATCCTTAGCGCTAGCAAAATCTTATGAAACTTGAATAGGGCAAACTTCTTGAACGAAATATTCCTCCTGTCAAGTTTCAAAAGAATTGGACAGTGCTAAGGCTCTCAAAATGATCCCCCATTGCCATTCGCTACTGTAATTCTGGCTGGGGGCTGATCCCCCCGGACTGACTGGACTGGGATTCCCTGGGTCGTGGGTATAAGTAACTACGAGTAGCATGGTACAACACCCAGACCCGGAACAAATATTTAAAACATAACTTGATCTAGACATGCCCTAAGTAAGATCTGTGTAGAGGGCAGTGATGAAACTGGCATGTCCTAGATCCAAACGGAATGTTTACAATCACCTGGTTCAACCGGTTTCCAGCATGTTCTGAATTATATTTTGTGGAATCTAATCCTATTAATAAGTTAATTTTATAAAAAAACTAGCAGCGCCCCGCGGTTTCACCCGTATTTAAAGATAGCGTATATGTTAATTCAGGGTATAAGCTATGTCCATTCCAAGTCAATCAAATCGATTCAGCTGTTTCAGCGTGAAGGAGTAACAAACATACTCCACAAACTTTCGTATATATAATAGTATTTATTATTTACTACTTACATATTTTATTAGTTGTGTTATTTATAATTTTATATCATAGAATGAAGTGACTCATATAATAGTGATCGAACTACACGTAAGAAGTTCGTTTGATCATCTATAACCATTGTACACGGACATCCGTCTCCGTTGTACTATAAACTTTTTGCGTTTCTCATACATTAAGGCCAGTGCAATAACTTTGTTCAATCGTTTTGTGAATATTATAGTGTACTTCGATACAGTTATCTTGTTGGTTCTGCGTAAGTAGCTAGGCTAGGAAAGCCTAGGAGCTTCCCTAGGAAAGAGTTCGTCCATGGAAGTGTAGTATTTCCACTAAATATTTATACCTATTTTTAAGTACTTGTTCTCCATGTAGCATGGCCGTGGGATACATTGTACACTAATATATTAGACCTATACCTTATACATATTATTACATTATTTATATGTACATAGTTGTAACTATGTTATATATAAATATGTTATTAATAATAGAGCATAAGTTATATATTATTATTGTACGTCCGAAATGGGCATTATGGGTAAACTGTTGCAACTTACAAAATTAAGACCACCTTTATATACACAGTTTTAACAATAAAGAATTCTGCATAAATAAATGCTGGACATTTCACACAACATTATCTAGCCCCAAGCTAAGCAGAGCTTGTGGTATGGGTACTAGATAACTAATGTACTTAATACAATACATTACATAGATAGATATTTTTTTTAATATACATAGAAAAATACCCAGAACACCCTGAACAAATATCTGAAGATCATACAAATATTGGTTCCGAGACGGTCGAACCCGCAACCTCCTGCGTCGCAGGGGAACCTTCGCCCGCCGCGCCACAGAGTTCGTCGACCTACGTCGAATCACTTTACTTTTACTTTTTTTTTTGTATTTTCGTGGCCAGGGCCGTAGACAAAGTGACATTCTAATAGCGATGTCTCCAGTAGAAAAGTCCAAAATCTATGGGATTGACGTTAGCTTTCGATATGTCACGTGGTCTTTGTTTTTGTTAACAGTTAACAGTTAAATTATCGTTAATCCAAGATTCCCAAATTTCTATACTTAGGTAAGTATATTGAAACTCATTGATGACTAAAATTCTTACACTTATGATATCAATACAAGTGTCTCCTATAGTAAATTTCTTGAAAAACTGTGATTTGCAGCCTTTTTGATGGTTTTAGTGACATACAAAAATCTCACACCAGTGGACGCTACCAACGAGATAATATCACCAGTTTTTAGGGACAATGCTCCGTCTGAAGGAAACTATCCGTTTTATATATTAGCAAAGATATCCAAGAATGTTTGCATGTTAGTGTGTCGACCGGTTTCCTGGTGCTCGAAGTACTCTCACATACCTGACTCAATGCGAACTTACTGTTACTTAATCCAATAGATGTCACTTTAACCTTATAATGTTAACACTGCGACCTGCCTCCCAATTACAGTTATAGCAAATGGTAATGGGGAACGTAACAATATGGATTATTTTGACAGCGTTAGCGCTATCTAAATCATATGAAACTTGAAAGGAGGAATATGTAGGTCAAGAATCCTACTAATATTATAAATGCGAAAGTCTGTAAGTATGGACGGATGGATGGATGGATGTTTGTTACTCTTTCACGTAAAAACTACTTATTTTAATGAAACCTTACAATAATATAGCTTATCATACATACATGTACATAAATGTCCTGATATACCTCAGAATAACACATAGGCTACAATTTATAAAGATATTGTGTGAATTGTCCATAAATCTATCATCTGCGAGCTATTCTGGCGTGCGCTGCCAAAACCGCTAGAGTTACACATATGTAATGTATGACGGAAATGTTTATCTTAAATAGTTCTACAAAAAAGCCCGCCACAGTATATATATATATAGGTTATATTCTTTTCTACGCCACGCTAATATAAGCTACTCGAAATACTAATCCTGCGCAGACGAAGTCGCGGGCACCAGCTAGTTTTCTATATTTTAGTTTCATAAGATTTAGGTAGCGCGAAGGCTGCCAACATGATCTCCATTGTTGCGTTCTCGATTGCCATTTGCTACTATCATTGGTGGGTTATTCTGCTCACTGTATTGGCGTATAGGATTGGCTTTTTATACATTATGATGACGGAACAGTAAACGTTTTAGGAATTTAAAGTTTGTATCACCTAGGAATGCTTTTCTGCTCCGGCATTGTTGCTTCTCTCATACTACTCCCCTTCTCATCCCCACCATCCCACTCATACCCACACCGTCAAACACTTCACACACACGCACACTCTTATCTCTTCCTCTCTCTTACTTTCCTCTCTTATCACTTACTCTCTAAAAAAAATTATTTTTATTTTTGAATTTTGTTTACCATATCTCTCATTTCGTTTTTTTTTTTTTTTTAATATTATTCTATAATGTGTAGATATCTATTATGATGATGATGACAGGACTTAGGTAGATCCTTGTCCAGAGTAGTCCGGCGCCAGGGTGCGACTACTATACCTTGGCGACCCTTCACCTAACCCCCTATTGGGGATGCTGCTGGTCAGAAGCCTTACCATTAGCTCTTATAGCGATTCAGTTCAATAACTATTCAGTACAAAATATCGGTTCGTCGTTGACATCCGTCATCATTGAATAACTTTAATCGCAGAAGCCTATAGACCTTCTGCTACTGTGCCTTTAAATATAACTGCGGATATCACGGAACCGATATTTTGTACTGAATCGTTTTTGAACTGAATCGCTATAAGAGCTAATGGTAAGGCTTAAGAAGTCGTGAGGCATTTTGTAAGATGTTCGTTTGTTTCAAGTTACAGGAAGAACCTTCGGACGTCCCTTCAAAAAGATGATAGCTGGTCTTATACCGCTGGTCTTCCAGCTTGGGGCTGCGTCAACATGGGCTGTGGTTGCAGCCCTAGTGGGGGTCAAGACTTTGGCGATCACGCTGTTTATACTCAAGTTGTTGCTTGTTGCCGGGGCTGTCAAGGTGAGAATTTATTCTACCAGCTACCATTGACCTACTATTAAGATGAGGACTGATCTCAAAAGTAGTATTAAGCTTTGAGCTTTCGTATCGAAAGGACATTTTAGCAGAACGTCCTAAAAACAAAACGGTATACATATTAGCATAACGACCTATTAGCAACATGACCTAGTGGCAAATGGTACTAATATCAAAACGACATGCACAGTCTTGTACACAAGAAAACAGGCAGCCTTAACGCTGTCCAAATCTTTACAAAACTTGACAGGTGGAATATTTTGTTAAAGAAGTTTGCCCTATTCAAGTTTCATAAGATTTTGCTAGCGCTAATGCTGCCAAAATAATCCCCATTGTTGCGTTCTCCACTGCCATTTGCTACTCTAATTGGGACACAGACAAAAATTAAATTGTTGTTTTAATTGTTGTTTAATTGTTGTTGTAATTTGTTTTTTGTATTATTGTTGTTGTTGTTATTTTGTTACTGTTTCATCGTCAAATATGACATGCTACTTTCAACTTTGGATATTAGGATCATACCTCCAATTTATCTACCCAAGCGAGACTCGGCTCTACCAAAGGCCATAGTATCTACCAAAAGATTTTACCTATCTTCTTGCGAAAGCGTGCACTAAGCGTGTCGAACACGCATGTTGTTTCAAACTATAATACCTACCTAAAACAATAATTATAGAAAATTGTTCGTCCTACTTATTTTGATAAAATTGGTAAGATCAACGAACCTTGTTATTTAATACTACGGAATTTTTACAAGCTTTTATTTAACTTGCATTGTATATATGTTTGTCCAGGTGGAATCTTGCAAATGAATTTTAAATCAGTTATCTTTAACCGATTGAGCTGAATTTTTTTAACCTGTCAAGGATGACAATACAGTATTATGGTGACGGCGAGCTGATCTGATGATGGACACGGAAGGTGGACAACGGAACTCCTCGATGATTAGAAGTAGCCTGGCAGTGTTTGGGGTCATTTTGATGTTCCGAAGACGAATTTAACAAAAGGTTGTTTTGAAAAATAAATTTTTCAACAATAAACTTATTATTTTTTTATTTATTTATAAATTATTGCACATTCAAAAAAGTGTAACAAAAAGTTGGGCTTAATACTAACAGTATTTTCTCCCAGCCAAACCTGGTTTATGACAGCTGTGGTTGGCGTACTACTTATAAACTAACACAAATGGTACCTAGGTAGGAACTTACATCTACCTATAGGTACATACATTAAAAATAAAATATAATAATACATAACTTAATATAAATATATATATAGCTGCCCGCGCGCGACTTCGTTCGCGTGGTCCCGGTGTTTGGCCTAATTAACATTTTTTTGAACAAATTAGAACCACTTGTTGGCGTAGGCATCCACTTTCTACCCTGCCATGAGCGCCTGGTATTCTGAGTATCAAACAATCTGTTGTTTGTACCTATTGTATTTTCTTTTGTCGCCACTTTTTGGATGGACTTAACATCTATTCATGCATTCTTTTCGCTTTCGTTCGTTTATGAGATCCTAGTACATATATTCTTTCGCGTGGTCCCGTTGTTCCCGATTTTCCCGGTGGTCCCGGTGGATTTCCCCATTTTTGGCTTAGGCATCCGCTTTCTACCCTGCCATGAGCGCCTGGCTATTATTATAATCTTCTTTCACATCGACCACTTTTTATGAGAAAATATATATATAGATATATATATAATATAATTGAACGAGCGAAGCGATCATCTACATAATAACTCTATACATACATATATTTTTGTAGTACGAAAATAAAAGAAAACTAGGTATGTAATCCGCTATCAAAACTGGGTTACGGTCATTCACCTGTCTCTTTCACACACACCGCAAATATTATGTCATCCCATTCGCACGTAGAAAGTGAACTTTCGCTGGTCAAACAAAATTCGTCATTAATTTGAGAATTGGTGAAGTTACCGTTAGCTATTGAAAATGATGATGCAAGTGTTAAACATTACGAAGTACCTATAAGACTTGGTTCTTCATCATCATCATCATCATCAGCCTGTAGAAGTCCACTACTGGACATAGGCCTCCCCCTTAGAATGCCACGACGAACGGTCTTGAGCCGCCTCCATACCGATTTCCTGCGACGTTTATAACGTCTTTAGTCCTTCGAGTGGAGGGCCTTCCTCTCCCGTGTCGTCCGGTTCGTGGTCGCCACTCGAGAACCTTTATTCCCCAACGGTTATCAGTTCTTCGAGCTATATGACCTGCCCATTGCCACTTCAACTTGTTAATTCTGAGAGCTATGTCGGTAACCTTGGTTCTTTTACAGATTTCCTCATTTACGGATTTTATAATACCAGGAAACTTACACTCTTCTTGAGGGAAATACCCCTCCAATCCAATTTATGGCATCCACACCATAAAAAAAAATTAAGTCTAAATTGTGCTAGAAATTAAATATACTATTGCTTCTACAGATTGGTGCAATCTTCGGACAGAAAGGTCACCATTCCCACGGCTGGGAACCGCCCCAACACCACGCCTGGGAACCGCCCCATCCTCAAAAGGAAATCCATCTTCACATCCATAACGGGCAGCCAGGACATGAAGAGCATGCGGCATACTGTAATATTTCTAAACTCTCATCATAAGCTGGTAGACATCCACTGGACGAGGCCTCCCCCATAGAATGCGATGGGGGACTGCCATAATCACCATTAGCTTGACAGGCGGATTGGTGATCGCAGTGTGTTGAGCACTCCAGTGGATGCTGCCCATCCCCTGGTATCTCTTAGTCGGCTTTTATGACATCTATGAGAAGAGAGAGAGATCGTAAAATCGTCAAAGATGCTGAAAGATGATGAGAAAGTGCGATTGGGTCTCTTTACGTGATTTTAGTTTTGATTCCGTGCGGTAAGATACCTCAAGCAGGTTCGATGCTGCCATCTATTGAAAAAAAGAAAAACGAACGCAGGCTTTTTTAACTGCCATCTATCGGGGAGCAGGAGAACTAAGCCTGAAATCTCTCAACCAACCTGGATCAAATTTTGTACATATCGCTTACTAATTGTGCTATAACTATGCAATAGATGTCGCTCTAACCAATATTTTTTTATTTCAGCTGGATGGAGCAGAAATGGTTCTCCTGTGGCTTCTACGGAGGACTCGAAAAATATCAATGTAGTTTATGACCCTAATTCAAGTGGACCACAGACAATTAGTACACCTTATGGCAACTATGTTAAGATTCAATCTGCTTTGCCCGCGCCATACGTGGTGAAACGAAAATAACTTGATTCCTATACTATGCCATTTCGACTGTATCACTTATGAAATAAAACTAGATTTGTAGATAATTTATTATAGAACTAGGACGTAGAGGCTGTTTAATACCGCCATCTAGCGATGAATAGCAGAACTAGAAATATAGTTACCGAAATATTGTCTGACGAATTATTTAAATAATTTCGACAATTTTATGAATAAATATAATTATTTGTAATTATAACGATTTGTTTACTTTTTTTTCTATTCGCTTGTTTCCTCTACTGCGTCGTCCGATTTGTGGTCGCCACTCGAAAACCCTTAAATTCCCCAACGGTTGTCAGTTCTGCGAGCTAAATGATCTATAAAACAGCCGTAGACAGTAGAGTGCTCGCATTGCATCTAAAGGTCTAAGTAATGATGATGTTGTTAGTTTAAATGTATCTACGTAAGTGCTAGCGGCAGCTGTTATCCTTGGTTTGATTGACAAAGTGTTTGAGTTTGTAGGTGATCATGCTCTCCCTCTCGAACCACGACGCATTACTACGGATCTAAGTTAATAAACTCAATACTAGATGGCGCCACTAGTTAGAATACGCTACCTATCGGTTTTGTTCCTTGGTTATAGAACTCGTCCCCGTACAGACTTTGTATTTTTTTATTTGCATAGGGTTCATACCCAAACAACACATAATCTATGAAAATTACAACTGGCAACCTATTACAGATGCCGAGATATACCCCTGTAACAGAATCCAGACAGACAGACGGACGGATAGCGTCGTAACAGGGTCCCATTTGACACCCTTTGGGTACGGAACCCTATAAATATAAAAAATTGGTTGTCTGTCAAGTCGGTTTACTGACGATAGTTGAACGTGACAACGTCTTCTTTGTCGCTCGTTCCGCGCTCTCGCTTGCACTTCAAGCCTTACATGGAACGCCTCACAGCGAGGTAACGCCGCATGAGTCATGTTTTTTCGTGCGTGCAGCCGGCTCTATCGAATTATAAGACGTTGTCACGTCAAAAAATAGGTCTGTTTGTCCATTTGTCTGTTTGCGTCTCCGTCTCTAAACCACGCATGGTGTACTATGTTCTGAAGTTTACTCAACTCAAGACTAGATGTCACCACTAGTAGATTAAAACGCGGTATCAGTATCCGAGGTTGGAGATCTCTGTACTGTACCTTGCGTAGTTAAAAAACGATAATATCAAATTAAGTATAAAAGTTTAATTATTACTTTAGATAGAACCTACTTATCTATACCTACCTAGATATTGCTGCCTACTTTGTTGCAATTGGATTTAGCTATGAAAATACATTTTTACTTTATTATTGATTTATTATATCCTTGAAATGCTAAGTGAATCTACTTTGTTACATAACATTATACGTATGTATTATATTTTCATGTTCGTAAAGATCAAGATGGCGCGAGTTATTTGAACCATAAAACTTGTACACTAAATAATAATAAAAACAATGCTATATTATTTCGAACGACCTCCAGTATGCTTGAAATTATTAACATAAAGAGTAATGGGGTGAAGGTAGAATTCACTGATAGCGTTAAATTTCTAGGGGTTTATATTGATCAGTTCTTAAACTGGAAATCAGAATTAGAATCAATTGAGAATTCTATAATTTCAGCCTGTTATGCCCTAAGAAGCTTAAGAGATGAGGTGGATCTTGATCAACTAAAAATAGTTTACTACGCTTTGGTCGAGTCAAAATTAAGGTATAGTGTCAAATTCTGGGGGAATAGTTACAACTATGATATAAATAGAGCATTTGTGATCCAAAAACGTGCCATTCGTACCATGGTTCGGATACCTCCGTGGGAATCGTGTAGGGATCACTTTCGGAGCCTAAAAATTTGGACTCTTCCCAGCCTTTACATTTTAGTGGTTCTAGTGGATGTTATCCGGCATCCCTCTAAGTATGAAACGTCGTTACAAAGAGTACAAAGATTAAATACAAGAAGAAAAGATCTAGAGGCCCCGCTGTGCCCTAGATTAAAAATTGCGATGTATGGTTGTCGGTATCAGGCAGTCAAATTATATAATTCTCTACCTGTTGATATGAAAACTATTGATAGTCCAGGTATATTCATTATGAAACTATGAAAGCTTTTGCTACTATTCCATAGATGAGTTCAAGTTTTAATTAATTTTAATAGGTACTAATTACATCTAAGTGACATTTTTTTTAATATTAATGATATTCTGACATATTTCTGATTCCTTTTTTTTTTTTTTTAAACACATTATGAATTATTTTTATTATTTTTAGCAGTGGACTTCCACAAGCTGATGACCACTATTATTGTTATTTTATATTTTGTGTTTTTTATGTACTTACCAAAATTTCAAATACGATTGTAAAATTGTTCCTGAATAAATGAAATGAAATGAATAAAATGTACCTACCTAATATCTTTATTACAACTAACACAAGTATATACCTATACAAAATAAAAATGTAAATGTAAGAATTGAGCTATCTCAATACCGTTGCAAGCGATCTAAAGATAGCTCAACTAACCCCAATCACTACAAGACGGAAGCGTTCCCAAGACGCTGGCAACATTGCCAAGCTGAATGGCAATACTGATTGGTGGTTGCAGCATTGGTGTTGAGTATTTATGGTTGCTGCTTCGCATCCTCTGGTAGTCCCTTAGTCGGCTAACACTACATCCATGGGAGAACACGGCCTTTTCTAAGGCCGGACACACCACTGCACAATTCTACTACAATCCTTGGATTTTTAATTGAGATAGCTAGATAAAGGAATGGATCATTACATTTACTAACAACTAGATACTTACTTTCAACATGTCTAGTCTCGTATCTTAGGTCGGCCATCGAGGTTGCTTCGTGTCAAGGGTAGCAGCCTACCAGTCTAATGACGTCACTGCTACGCCTAGATTCAAGATGTTGCCCGTGACCCCGATAGGTACTTTAGGTTACTAAACCTAGTAAAAAGTGCGCTTCACTAGCGCTAGGTGTTGGTGGAAAGCAAACACGTATCTCAAGAAAGAACAGTATTATATTGCATTCAACTTTAACATTTATTTGATGCGCTAGTCAATCCGGCCCGTGCGTTTTCGTCAGCGCGATTCAGAATCGGTCCGAATTTACTAGCGACATCTAGTTTGATTATTCAACACTATTACAGTTCAACATTACCGCCCACCAAGGCCAAATTGGCAAAATTTTGGACTTTACACCGCCCACCATGAACCTTTCTGACATTAAAACAATAGAGACGTAAGCAAAGTTTAGTTCGTAGGTTAAGATAGTGGGAGGCAGCTCCAAAATCACACTTGGTTATACAATATTTTAGTCTTAAGCTAATATACTATGTTGCAGTTGCAAGCTTACAAACTAACAGTCTCAGTTTTGTTACCAAATAAATTTACAATAAATTAATCTTATTAGCTAACTATGCCGTTACAGGCAGAATACATAGTTTTGAGGTGGGTCTTTTCATGATATTTGACTTGGTACGAAGAGATACAACTCGAGTTATATTGTCAGGACCAGGATGTTTTGTGATCACTCGGCCAAGCAGCCAACGAGAAGGTGGCAATCCATCCTCTTTTATCAGTACCAAATCCCCTACTGCCGGTTCTGGAGTTTGAAAAGACCATTTGTACCTATGCATAAGCGAGGTTAAATACTCTTGGGACCAACGTCGCCAAAAGTCTTGAGTCATTTTTTGGGTAAGTTGCCAACGACGCAAACTTCCCATGTTAGAATTTTCAAAGGAGTAATCTGGGACAGTAAGCAGCGGTTCCCCAACAAGAAAATGCCCTGGAGTTAGAGCCTCGTAGTCTTCAGGTTCCGTGTCAACTCTTGAGAGCGGTCGTGAGTTAAGGCACGCTTCAATTTGCCCCAGAACTGTAGCCAATTCCTCGTAAGTCAAGGTTGAATCTCCAATAACGCGCTTCAAGTGGAATTTAACCGACTTCACCCCTGCCTCCCACAATCCGCCGAAATTTGGCGA
Source organism: Epirrita christyi (assembly GCA_951392215.1). NCBI lineage: Eukaryota > Metazoa > Arthropoda > Insecta > Lepidoptera > Geometridae > Epirrita > Epirrita christyi. The sequence goes on from OX595862.1 coordinate 8,407,157, forward strand.
AAGAGGAGGGATAAAGTGCCATTTCGTTCCATTACTGGCCAGACTGGCTGCAACTTCGCTCTGCATTGCAGACTGTTTCGCAGAAAACATTTTTGGCAGTTGTCTGGAAGCCCCTACAAATCCCATTCCATTGTCGCTCCAGACATCCGTGCAATGACCCCGCCGCGAAACGAATCGCTTGAAAGCTGCTAAAAAGCCTTCCGTCGTTAGATCGCTCACTAACTCAATATGCACCGCTTTAGTAGACATGCAGACGAACAGACAAATGTAACCTTTATAGGCATGTTGCCCGCGGCCTTTGGACGTTCTGATGTTTATCGGTCCCGCATAGTCTACTCCGCTACATTTAAATGGCCTTGTTGGTGTGACTCGGGTAGGTGGTAGTTGTCCCATTAGTTGGTTTGATGTTGCCGCTGAATACCGAGTGCACCTGACGCACTTCCTGACATGAGCTTTAACCAGTTCCTTGGCTCCAAACACCCAGAATCTAGATCGCAAATATGTCAACATCAATTGCTGTCCCCCATGCAGTGTCTTCGCGTGAGCGTCTGCTACAAGTAGGTTTGTAAATTCTGACTTCTTCGGAATCAATATAGGGTGCTTCCTATCATCGCTTAAAGACGACATTTCTAGCCGTCCGCCTGCCCTCAATACTTGCTTAGTGTCTATGTACGGATTTAATGATTTGAATGGACCTTTGAGTTTGGCTACTTTTCCATCCTCGCTTTTCTTTATGCTTGCTATTTCTTCCATAAAATTCTCTGTTTGACATTTCTTGATACACACCTCTAAAGCTTCCTTCAATTCTTGTGTTGTCAAAAACGCTTGATCCTTGTTTTCTTTTCGCTTTTTCCATGTTAGAAAACGCCTACAGTATGCCACTACTCTTACTAATCTACCCAGATTTGAATATCTTCCCCAGAAAGTGTCCGTATTGTCTGTGCTTGTCACTGTATGAACCTTTATCTCTTCTAAGCTGGTTTCTTCATTCTTTAATCTGTCATAGTTCACCTCTTTTCTATAGAGAACTTCTGGACCATTGAACCATAAAGTATTCTGAGCAAGTTCTGAAGGCTTCAGACCTCTTGAGGCGCAATCTGCTGGATTCTGTTTGGATGGAATGTGTGACCACTGCTGCGAATCAAGTGTTGTTAAAATCTCCGAAACCCGGTTAGCTACAAACGTCTGCCAGCGATTCGGATGGCTGTTAAGCCAAGCTAACACAACTGTAGAGTCTGTCCAAGCATGGATGTATTCTTTCTGGATCTTCAGGACTTCAGCAACCTCCACTAGTAATCTTGTCACGAGGACAGCTCCACAAAGTTCCAGTCTTGGGATCGACACCTGCTTGATGGGCGCAACCTTGGTTTTTGCTGTAATAAGATTGACATGGATGTCACCTTTCTCGTCAACGACTCGAATGTAGACTGCAGCAGCATACGCCAACTTTGAAGCATCAGAAAACCCGTGAAGTTCTACAAGCGTGTTTTTCTGAGAAGTCTGGAGCCAACGAGATATTTGTAAAGAGGCTAAGTCAGGAAGCTCATTGCGGTAAGTTAACCATTCATCTAAAATCTTGCTTGGAACTTTTTCGTCCCACTCTATACCTGTTATCCATAGCTTCTGAATGAGTATTTTTGCTACTATTACTGTAGGTGCGACCCATCCCAATGGATCGAACAGGCGCGATATATCCGATATAACTGTTCTTTTTGTTACAGGTTCCTTTAGCTGTGGAAGTGCCACCGTGTATTGAAAAGCGTCGTTTCTCCGGTTCCAGGTGAGTCCTAGCAGTTTCATTATTTCATCCATTTTTAGTTTTAATCCATCTTCCTGATCTACTCCCTCTCCTGTTTCCTTGATTCTTTCTAGAAGTTCCTCACTATTGCTTGACCATTTTTGAAGCTTAAACCCTCCTTTTTGTAGTAGCTTGTTCATTTCTCGGTAAAGTTGCATTGCTGATTCGATATCTTCACAGCCTGTAAGTAGATCATCCATGTAGAAATCCTGCTTTACTTTTTCAGCTGCTGCTGGATACCTGGACCCTTCATCGAGCGCAACCTGCTGGAGTACTTTAACCGCTAAATATGGCGCCGATGCTGTACCGAACGTGACTCTCAATAATCTAAATTCTTGTGGTTTTGATGCAGATGGATTTGTTACAAGTGCAGACGAAGTAGCTGGATTTTCCTTTCTCCACAGAATTCTTTGATAGTCCACGTCCTCAGCTGCTACCTTCACCTGGCGGTACATCTTAATTATATCTGAAGATAGGCAAATTCGATGCAGTCTCCACCTCATCAGAAGATTTCTCAGATCTGGCTGTAAGGTAGGTCCTACCATCATCGTGTCATTCAACGAAACCCCATTTTCTCCTTTGCAGGAAGCGTCGAACACGATCCGAACTTGCGTGGTATCTTTGTCGTTCCTGACAATAGCGAAATGAGGTAAGTATGTTCCTTTAGTTTCCATCACTTCTTCTACAGGTATTTCCACCATGTGATCCAGATGTAAATATTCTTCAAGTACTTGTTCATATTTAGCTTTCATATCTGGTGCTTTATTCAACTTTGCTTCTAGATATGTCAACCTTTTCTCAGCTATTCTCTTAGAATTGTCCACTTTCAGATCAGCATCTCCGGTTTTGAATGGCAGCCTCACAATGTATCTCCCATCCTGATCTCTTTTGGTTGTGTCTGCAAAGAACCTCTCGCAACGCATCTCTTCTTCGGTAAGTGGTGTTTTGATGTTTGTGTGTATATCGGCTTCAAGTTCCCAGAATTTCTTAAGTTGGTGATCCTCTTCAAAACACACTTGATGCATGGCTATCAAATTCGTTGCTTGATTGTTTGAATTTGAACCCGCTACCCCAGATAAAATCCACCCTAAAGATGTGTTTTGTGCTAATAAAGATCCCTGCTTTTGAATTCCTTCCCGCATTACTTGACCGACCACTTCAGCACCTAACAGAACATCAATCTTGCTTGGTGTGTTATATCTTGGATCAGCCAATGGCAAACTGCATACCCAATCTGTAGCAACTACCCTTTTGCTAGGAAGTAAGGTAGTGATTGACTGCAGGACATACACATCCACTGACAGCTTGATGTTTTGGAAGCCATCTCGCATAGATGATATGTTCAGTTTGATCATAGATTTGGAGGCAACATTTTGTCCCCCTCCCACTCCAGAGATAACTCCCCTTACTGGAGTCTTTTTCAGGCCCAAGCTTTGCGCCGTTGCTTCCGTAATAAAGGATGCCTGGGATCCTTGATCAAGCAGCGCCCGCACGATCTGAGTATCTCCGGTTTTAGTTTCAGCCTTGATGAGCGCCGTGGCTAACAGTACCTGTCCACGAGGTGCCACTCCTCCTGTTGCGAAGCACACTACAGGTGCTCCTTCCCCAGAACTATATTCCGCTGGTGAACCGCTACTTGCTGCTGGTTTTGAGCCAGTGTCACCTTTTAGATGCAGAAATGTATGATGCCGCCGTCGGCAAACGCGACATGAAACTCTGCAACGGCATTGATTGGCAGAGTGACCTTCGCCCAAGCAATTGAAGCACAATCGTTGTTTTTCTACAAATACCCTACGAGTTGATACCTCTTCGTTTTCAAATTTTTTACAATGTACTAATTTATGTTGCTCCTTGCAGTATTTGCATGTCACGGAAGCATTGGGTTCTTCCACGATGTGGAAGGCTTTTAATGGACCTTTTGACTTGTTGTTGAAGCCAGATCCCGTTCCCATGAACTCCAAAGCCCGAAACCTCTTAGTCAGGAATTCCTGAAAGTCTTTAAACGTAGGCAGTTCTTGATAATTCGCGCTTTGAAGCTCCCACTGCTTCCTGGACTCGGGATCAAGCTTCGACGAAGTCATGAAAATGATGATGACATCCCAAGTTGATACATCCACACCGAGATTAGCCAAAGCCCCCATGCACTCAGTTGTATTGTCAAGAATTTCCTTCAAAAAGGAAGCAGACTCAACACTGCCACTACGTTGACTAAACAACCGTTTCAAGATGGTATTACACAAGAACTTTTTGTTATTGTAGCGATCGTTTAAAGTCGCCCAGCATTGATTGTAATTTGCCGCTGATAAGTTGATATTCCTAACTAACTGTTCTGCTTCTCCTCCCAATAAACCCTTAAGATATTGGAACTTTAGTATAGGCTCTAAATCTGTGTTGTGCACTAGTGATAAGAACAGGTCTCGGAAGGCACTCCACTCATTGTAGTTTCCCGAAAATTTGGGAATGGTTATTTTTGGTAAGTTTGCCCCGCTTCTGCTCTGTTTGCCTTTACCGTTAGCAGAGTTACATTCCAAGAACTGATCCAGATCATTATTGTATTCTGCTAATGACTCTTTTAACAAATTCTGATATTCAAAATACTTTTCTTCTGCATCACTAAAGATATCTTTCGTAATATACGAGGAAGCACGCACATCTTTTGCATCACACGTTTTCAAAAACTCTGCATGAGTATCAAAGAACTGACCCCATAACTGTTCCAACGCGTCTAGCCTTGTTTGCAAATAAATTTTGCTCAAACGCTCTTTCGGTGATTTCTTAAAGTTAGTGTGAGCCTTTCCTATTCTCATAAAAGTATCCTCCTGTCTCAGTATAAACGATTCCATTTTTATGGTAAATTCGCTAATTTAAGAAAGTTCCAAATATTTTTTACAAAATTTTTCTAAGTGTTTGAGATTAGTACAATTTTTTCAAAAATCGGGCATAGGTTCCCCGTTGGTTACAAATTCTTAAAACTATTCTAAGTCTAAAACTGAATCTACAAATTATTCAAAGTCTCAAAGCAAGTGATTTTAGGTTAATTATCAAGTTAAGTTAAAGTCCAATGAATGAATGAGTTTACATTAAAAAGTTCAATTTGTACGTCACCAATACAACTTCCTGCTGTGGAGTCCAATGTCCAATCCAAGTAATCCCGCTTTGACTCCTTTAATCCGCTTGCTGGTTGCGTGCCCAACTCTTTCCTGAGTCGGCACCTCTCCTCTGATGCCGCGCACTGCTGCGGCTTGGCTGGCTGCGTGCGGTGGCTAGGCAAGCTCCCTCCTGAGCTAGCCCCACCTTCCGCTGCTAGTTGCTCCGTCTCGGCTGCACACACACCTTACGCTCCCTCCTGAGCAAGGTGGTGATGATAATTCGTTCAACGCCTTGATTGGGTTGACCGCCCCGGCCGTCGTAACCACTACGCACTTTTACTGATTCCCACTGTGCGGAATCCCGGGATGATGGAACAATCGCTGTTCCGACTCGAAGGACCAAAATGTTGCCCGTGACCCCGATAGGTACTTTAGGTTACTAAACCTAGTAAAAAGTGCGCTTCACTAGCGCTAGGTGTTGGTGGAAAGCAAACACGTATCTCAAGAAAGAACAGTATTATATTGCATTCAACTTTAACATTTATTTGATGCGCTAGTCAATCCGGCCCGTGCGTTTTCGTCAGCGCGATTCAGAATCGGTCCGAATTTACTAGCGACATCTAGTTTGATTATTCAACACTATTACAGTTCAACACAAGATATTTTTAGATTCTGGCATGCCATCATCATCATCATCAATCAGCCTATTTTAGTCCACTGTTAGTCGGCCTTATTACAGAACATGGACTAAATCTGAATTTAGTCCAGGCGTACTAGTCTAGGATTAAATATCGACATTAGCCATATGCGACTTTAAATACGAAAGCAGATGGTTTGTTTTCCGAAATAAATTTCTTCTTCGCAAATTTCCCAAGTACCAAACTGACGGATTGTGGAGATGTCCAAATTCTTACCTCTAACAAGCAATCAACTGTCAATTTATAGACCATTGCTACCAACTTGTGTATTATAAGATCGTTGATTGCTAAACTAGGGTGCTGCCTGGTTTTGAGAAAAACCAGAGATAGTCCACGCTTATGTCATTTTTGGCATAAGCGCGGAATATCTAGTTCGAAAGTTGCTTCTGGAAAACATACCATCTGCTTTTGTATTACAGTCGTATATACCCTAGGTCGATTTTTAAGCCTAGACTGGTAGTCCTGGTTTAAACCCAGACTAAGGGCATTTTTTATAATAACACCCAGCATTGCATGAGCGCCCAGGGCAAGACTTGAATTTTAAGCCCGCTATAACTTATTTATTTATTTATTTACACGCACAAAACACAATTACAACCACAAATAAAAAAAAAAGAGATACCAGAATTATTGTTTTGTTCTTGGTCGCAACATAAACATATATGTGCGCACAGTAAAAATAAGTAACTATACCGAGCAAGCTGGGAATGTTCTAGGACTAAATAAATAATAATAAATAAATGCTGGACATTTTTACACAACATTTATCTAGCCCCAAGCTAAGCAGCGCTTGTGTTATGGGGTACTATATAACTGATATACAATACATTACATAGATTATTTATTATACATAGAAAATACCCAGAACACCCTGAACAAATATCTGCAGATTCTACAAATATTTGTTCCAAGGCGGGAATCGAACCCGCAACCTCCTGCGACGCAGGCGAACCTTCGCCCGCCGCGCCACAGAGGTCTTCAAAATAATGGACTAATGAAGTTATACAAATAAAAATATTAGTTTGACAATAATAAACATATATTATTTTGTATGAAGATAAACAAACTAATAACATTAATTTGGCTTGGAGTAGAGCGTCAAGAGTCACAGATCTTAGAAATTATCTAACTCATGGACTAGGAGAGTGTATGCTTCATCATACAGTATTTGGAAATGACGTCACCAATAAAACTATATTCTAAAGATCGATCCACGTTTTTTAAAATCGATGACTCCATTCAAATGTTTATCTATGAGCAATAAATTAAACAGCGACCTCAGTCCATGGTCATTTGAAGGTTCCTGTTTAAAATGATAGGCTATACAAGTTTTTCTTGAGAAAATATATATGAATCATAATGCCTGTATTTTTTACAAGCTTTTATTTATTTATTTATTAATTTAACTTTCAATGTAAGTATTTTTGTCCGGGTGGAATCTTGCAAATAAATTTTAAATCAGTTATCCGATTGAGCTGAAATTTTTCATACCTATCAAGTTCAGATGGCAACACAATATTATGGTGACGGCGAGCTGATCTGATGATTGAGACGGAAGGTGCACAACGGAACTCCTCGATGACACTCAAAAATCGCACCCGTCTGGGTGTTGTGTTGTGGTACCATGGTACTCGTAGTTTTTGATACCCACGACACAGGGAATCTTAGTGTGGGATCCGGACTATGTATTAGGCATGTGACTGTTGGTGTTATGTTATCTAATCACCACGCCTGGCAGGTGGATTGGTGACAGCAATTTAGAGTAAAGTACTCAGGTAGATACTGCCCATCCATTAAAAATGCCGTAATCCATTACTCGCCTTTTACGACATCCACAAGAGTTGGAGGAGTCTTATATTTTCTTAGGCCAAGACTACCACGGCACAACATTTAGAGAGTATTGAAGCGTAAGGTACTGAAAAACGTAAACTTTTTTGAAATAAATTATTTACATTATTATTGAAAGAGCGAGTTCTCTGAGTCATGTTGGAAGAATCGGCGTTTGTATGTATGTATGTATGTATGTTTGTCCGATGAAAACTTCCAAACCGTTAATCCGATCTTCATGAAATTTGGTATGGGGGTAGATAGTATTGGTACAATTTGTAGGTAAGGTTATGAGCTATATCGGTCAGGGGTTGCTGGGATATTGGGGTCCAAGAGGGGGTAAAATAAATAAAAGTGATACAGTCAGATCATGTGGGGTGTTTCATGAAAGCGCTTTGGTTGGACATTTCAAAACTGTTTTTAATAAGTATTTAGCCTTAGTAGTTTTTGAAACATTAGGGAAAATAAAAAACGTAAAAATCAAAAACTCTAGGGTACTTCCAGCAATCCCACAATGCTGAAATTTGGTATGCTTGTGGCTTTTGTGTCACAACTACAGGGAAAAATCTGAAACTGAAGAATTTAGAAACTTGTACTCCATAAAAAAGAAGCCAATATAACATCCATTGTTGACCTCCCATTTCTAGGAATTTGAATGACGCTGGAGTTCTATGGTTTTCGTCAAAAGGACGTTATCAATTAATTCGTCAGGTACTTGATATAGGTACTAACAGGTATGGAGTATTACGCCCCGTTGCTTAGCCCTATTCAAAGGTTATTTCGATGATGTGTAGGAAATTAGAGTTGCTACTGATAGATCGTACTGGTAGACCTCGAGGTGAAAACTTTCAAAACTAATAATAGAAAAATGGAAATTACTTGGTTAAGTAGTCGGGCTGATAAAGGTGTTATCGCGAGGTCTCAGTTCGGGCCGATTATTAATAGTTAATACACAGGCAGCTCAAAGCTGATGCGTGTATATCTTATTAATTGTCAGTGCACTTAAAATGTTTATCCAGTCTATTTTTAAAAGAGTTCACTGATGGAGCACTTATCAATGACTCTGGAAGCCGGTTCCAGTCGCTGACGACACGGTTACAATTCGGTTCGGTTACGATTATATTAATAATTATTAATAAATAAATAAATGCTGGACATTTCTCACAATATTATATATTATTATTAATCTAGACTGCGAAAACCTGTGGTGTAGGTTGGTAACAAAAATTGTCGGTTTTAAATTCATAAAAGATTTGACTTTTAAATATCTGGTAACCGACGACCGGACCACATTATGTTGGTAGGTATATTTATATTATCTTGATATATCAAGGGCAGCCAGTCTGGCTTGTATCTAAATAAAATCTAATGTAATAGAGACCATTTAAATTAATTTTGTTAAGGTTAATGTTAAAATTAATGTAAATATTAATATAAATGTGAATATTAATGTTCTTAAAAGTTTTGACGACCTCTGTAGCGCGGTGGTAGAGTGGCTGAGATGCAAGAGGCTGCTGGTTCAATTCCCGCTGCGTGACAAACGTTTGTATGATCTGCAAATATTTGTTCCTGGTCTAGGTGTTATGGTGCCATGGTACTCGTAGTTCCTGATACCCACGACAAAGGGAATCATAGTGTTTCAAAAGAGCCTAATTTCCACGGACGAGCTCTTTCTCAAGAAGCTATTAACTATTATTAGGTTCTGACTAATTTACGCCAAAGTTGACCAATACAAAACAGCTGTTTAAGCTAAGATTTTTGCCTAGGCAATGATTTAGACAGATGTTTTCATACTTCATCATCATCATCCTGTAGGAGCCCACTGCTGGACATAGGCCTTCACCCTAGAATACCACGACAAACAATAAAATTGTGTTTACATATATATATTTTTAAATTTCACACAACTCCTCACATACACTTACCCACCTTCACACGAGGGTTACTCCTGTGATAACGAGACTCTTATGAGACTGATGGTAACAGGATTGCCCTCCACTTACACACACTCACGCACTCACTCATATTTTAACATTAACTCACGTATACCTAAGCTAGAGAGCTGTAAAGTATCTATTTGAATTATAATTTACCTTAGGAAGATCTATTATTGGCCTTTTTATAGCATAAGTTATTTGTTACAATCTAAACTGTATCTGCTGTTGATCAAAAAAAAAAAAATCTTTGCTGTTGATCATCTAAAAAAAAAGAAAAAAAAAATTGGGTGTTGGCCATAATCATCACGGTTGACAGACGGATTGGTGTTCGCAGTATTGGTGCTGTACTCAGATGGATGCTGCTGTCCATCCCGTGGTGTAATCCTTATAATCTGGGAATTATACATTTTGGTTACTAATCATTCTAGAAAATTATAATTTCAGGTACCTATTAGATATTCTTTATATTATTTAATATTATTATTCGATATTCTGAGAATTGTTCATTTTGGATATTTGACATTGCGCGTTCAGCCCCATAATCTCTAACTGAAAGTCACTCGGTGACTAATGTGGCATCTCGCGTTTAAGGTAATTCGATCATAAGGGAATAAAATGACCATCAATTGACAATTCTTAATGATAATCTAATTAATAGAATTGAAGTTATCGTGGCTTGGTATCATTTTAGAAAAATTACGACTATACACGACGTACTTTAATATTCTCCTGCTGACGTTTCGTTGACCATTTTGAGGTCCTTCCTCATGAGCACCGACCGCGACCACGCTCAAAGGTCGTGCGACGAGAACACTAAAAAGATAATCTAATTGATGGTAATTTTACTTGTCAAACGTTAGTCACCGAGTGACTTTCAGTTTTGGAATAGGGGGGCAGTTCAGTTCAGTTCTTTCCTTTAGGACCATTCGGTTGACTTTGCAAAATGTTAAAATCCCAAAATGTATAATTTCCCAGAATGTTGAATTCTAAAATGTTGAATTATCAGAAACTTGAATTCCTAAAATGTTGAGTTTGCAAAAGTTGAATTTGCAGCATGTTGAATCCTAAAAAAAGAAAAACAATCTTACATATCAATTATCTATTCAATATTTTATGTTATTTTAATAACAGAAGATGTGATATTATGAGTAATTACATAAATAACTAATGAATTAATAACAATTTTGAAATAAATATTAGTATTATTATAATTGAATCTGTGGTTTTGTTTGTTTGTTGTTGTTTCTTCTCTTCTGTTCTGGAAGTTGTGGAATCCTTCAAAGAGTTTCTTCTTAGTTCTGCTAGACTTTTCTATCGCTGGTAAAATGGGGCTAAACGTAACCTCTATCAGGCTATGTCTGAAATATGATAAATACAGACAAAGCCAAGGAGAGGCTAGGTCAACATCCCAGTCCGAAGGTCACACTCCAGGTCAAAGGTCAAACTCCTGAGACAAAGCCAAGGAGAGGCTAAGTCAACATCCCAGTTCGAAAGTCAACACTCCAGTTCAAAGGTCAACACTCCAGGTCAAAGGTTAAATTCCTGACTTTGTAACGAAACTTCTTTCTGTGCGCTGACTTAAACATACAGTTCTGTTGATGGATCTTGGATGAAGAGAAGAGATTGCTGTTAGCGATAAGACTGCTCATTATAATACCCACAATTTTTTTTGTATATTTCAGCGTGGTTATCAGTAAAGAGTTTTCTATCTATCTATGTTGACCGGACTGAAGTTGGCCGCTACGATGCGTAAAAACAAATTATTTAGTATCAAACGGCTAACTTCAACCCAGCCAAGATCCATTGACAGAACTGTACAATTAAAGCCTTGGCTTGAGATTGGGTCACCTTCCCAGGTCAAAGGTCAATCTTCTCGCTTCTCTTATTTCTTCTTTCTCTTCTTGGATCCAATTATTGCATATACATAATAATATGCCTAATTCAACATCTTCATACAAAGTTCTGTCAAAACTATAAGATATTGTATGAAAATGACGATATTTACAATTGCACTCTACAGCGATTACCACATTGACAGGCAATACGGAGGCAGCCGTATTGCCTGTCAATGTGGTAATCGCTTCCGAATACGATTTTACGGTACATTTCAGTGTATGCTTAGAATATTTCTGCTCTTTGAAAAGAAGCTAAAATACGCGCCGCAATGTACTGCAAAATTGTAGTCAAAAGCGATTTACCAGTTTCATAGATACTTTTGAAACCTACATATTATATTTAAAATTCCGTAGTGTGTCCGGCCTAAGAATAGACCCCTATTTTTTAAATAAATAAATAAAACAAAAAAAAAATCCCTCGCTCCCCTCCCGTGGATGTCATAAAAACCGACTAAGGGATTATATCCGGGGATTACACCAACACTGCGATCACCAATCCGCCTGCATCCGCCAAGCATGGTGATTTTGGTAAATCTCTTAATCTTAATTACTTAATTAAAATTAAAATTATTTCATCATCATCATCAGCCTCTAGAAGTCCACTGCTGGACATTTCCCTAGAATGCCACGACGAACGGTCTTGAGCCGCCTCCATCCACCGACTCCCTGCGACATTTATAATTCATAAAAGTTTATTTATGTTCAGTTTGTTATCATTGAATTCAATTTAATAATTTTACGAACAAGCACTAACCGTAGGTACGTACCTACATAAAAATTTCCCGTGTATTTAAGTATATTTTTTTTTTTTTTTATTAAAATTATAATTTCAGCTGGTTGTCGTTCCTAAATTAGGCCTCCACCACAGAACGCTATGGCGAATGGTCTTGAGCCGCCTCCATCCACTGACTTCCTGCGATATATAATGTCGTTAGTTTTTAAGTCTCACTGAGTACATACTATACTGAGTAACTAAACTAGCAAAAACTAAGCAAAGTCATGCTAACGGTCAACGACTTTAGAGGTCAAAAGTAAAGTAGGTAAGTACTTTTGTAGATACTTAATTACCAAACAAACATGTTTTTAAGTTAACAGGAAATTTAAAACATGTTTTAAAATGCTTAGAACATCTAAATGTACCGACATTTCAAAGGACACAGGAAGTTAGTGGGTGGAGGTGGCTTTGTCGGGTTATTCCCGCTCGTCCCCACGTCTCGTCCCCACTGGGGACGAGCGGGAAGTTTTTTACTAAAACCTTCCCGCTCGTCCCCGAAGGGGCGAGCGGGAAGGTTTTAGTAGCCATCGTCCCCACTACGATATTAAGATGGCTATTTTTTAATTAAACCACAATAAATACCTAGAATAACCTACAATTAACTGTTTATTTATTTGACTTTATTAATTTTAGTCATTTTAGTCACTTAAGTAATTTTAGTTCATTTTATTCATTATTCATTTTATTTATTTATTTATTTATTTTATTCATTTATTTATTTTATTTATTTTATTTATTTTATTTATTTTATTTATTTTATTTATTTTATTTATTTTATTTATTTTATTTATTTTATTTATTTTATTTATTTTATTTATTTTATTTATTTTATTTATTTTATTTATTTTATTTATTTTATTTATTTTATTTATTTTATTTATTTTATTTATTTTATTTATTTTATTTATTTTATTTATTTTATTTATTTTATTTATTTTATTTATTTTATTTATTTTATTTATTTTATTTATTTTATTTATTTTATTTATTTTATTTATTTTATTTATTTTATTTATTTTATTTATTTTATTTATTTTATTTATTTTATTTATTTTATTTATTTTATTTATTTTATTTATTTTATTTATTTTATTTATTTTATTTATTTTATTTATTTTATTTATTTTATTTATTTTATTTATTTTATTTATTTTATTTATTTTATTTATTTTATTTATTTTATTTATTTTATTTATTTTATTTATTTTATTTATTTTATTTATTTTATTTATTTTATTTATTTTATTTATTTTATTTATTTTATTTATTTTATTTATTTTATTTATTTTCAACTTTGAAGAATCGGCATTTGTATGTATGTATGTATGTTTGTCCGATGAAAACTTCCCAACCGTTTATCCGATCTTTATGAAATTTAGTATGGGGGTAGATAGTATTAGTACAATTTGTAGGTAAGGTTATGAGCTATATCAGTCGGGGGGGTTGGTGAGAAATTGGGGTCCAAGAGGGGATCAAAAAAATAAAAGTCTCACTTTTATTTTTTTTCATCAAGGATCAAGTGGGATGTCTAATGAAAGAGCTGTGGCTGGACATTTCAAAACTGTTCTGAATTAGTATTTAGACTTAGTAGTTTCTGAGATATTAGGGAAAATCTTAAACGTAAAAATCAAAATTCTAGGGTACTTCCAGCAATCCCACAATGCTGAAATTTGGTATGCTTGTAGCTTTTGTGTCACAACTACAGGGAAAAGTCTGAAATTGAAGAAATTAGAAACTTGTACCTTAAAAAACATTATTTATTCTATCTATACATATATTCTATTTGTTCACTTTATTATTTTTTTTAGTTATTTCTAACTTATTAACTAGCGTTCATCCCTGCTGGAGGATAACGAGGAGTATTTTTTAATTAAACTACAGAAGTTTTGTAATCAACTTTCATATATTTTTTTAATTAAATTGTTAAGAATACAAACACAAGTAAGAATTAAATATTCTGTTAAATTATTATAAGGTATCTTGTTATAATTTAACACGAACAAAACACGTACTTAAATTACTAAAAATAATCAAAAATTAACAATCAAATAATCGCCATTTAAATATTTGTATGCTTTGGTGCGTTTATATTATGTTTATAAATAGTATATAAAATCTGATATAATAATATGTAGCCGCTCGAGCACCAAATGTCAAAGTTTTCTACCAAAATGGGCAGCTGTAGTAGCCCTTGGCGCCTGAGCGGATAAATCTTTGCGCCGGCTGTGAAAGATTCTCCTTTGTACAATTATAAGTACACTATGTTAGTATACTATATAAAAAAATATATATATTATAAGTGTATGTAAATAGTATGTAAATCAATTGTAAATAAAGTTCCGGCTTAGTATGAATAACAATTATTATTATAAAACACGATTAGTTATCATAATTCACAAAGAATTAAATCAGTCAAAAAGGAAAAAAAAGTGCTTACACATAAAAAACTTTCTAAATAAGTAAATACTGAATCACCTTAAGATATTCACTTTTGGTATAAGTGTGAAGTGAACTTGAAGCATTTGGGGACGAGCGGAAAAAAAACTTCCCGCTCGTCCCCATTCAAATGGTAGTGGGGACGAGCGGGAAGGTTTTAGTAAAAAACTTCCCGCTCGTCCCCAGTGGGGACGAGACGTGGGGACGAGCGGGAATAACCCGCTTTGTCGTGGCAAATAGGAGAGATGTTCAGTAGTGCACGTGCACCAACTGAAGATTATTTACAACATAGACCTAAATATTCCGACAAAAACATAATAAATAAATTGAAAAATATATGATTGAAATATATAATCTAATTGTAACTTATTATAAGTACTTACATACTTCAAAATTCTCAAATAAATAATTTAACCATACATGAACATTGTAGCTCATAAAATTTCCATACAAAAGATATGAACGCGCTTGTCGCGTTGTATCGCGTTTGCTCAAAGTCACTTGATTCAGGAAACAAATAATTAACAAGGAATTTTTATATTACGTACCATAATTAATGAATAATCAAAATATTTTTCATCACTGCTCATAAAATAGGTCATAGTTACCTCGAGAACTGCTCCGTAAATGCGTTTAACGGTTTACGGCCTCAGAATAAAGACTAAAGCATAGTCTTTATTCTGAGGTTACGGCTAAGTAGATTTGAAAATAGAACGAGGCTCATTACATTCATAATATTCTACAATGACATACAATCTCCATGACAAATCCTTATTTCTATTTAAAAATGGAATAGTCAGTCCGGTAGTGGGAAAAAAGGCGGGAAACTGTTCATGTTTGATGTTCAGTTCACACATCGTAGTCGCCAACAGAAAATGCGAAATGTCTCGGGAGCACAATAAATAACATAGGAACAGACAGATAGTTTATTTTTTATAAATGTTATGTACTTCAATTCAGCACAAACTACCCAAATTGAATATTTCACGAGTCAAAACATACATAATTGTATGGGCTACGAAATATGTCTAAAGTTGAACATTTGAAATTAGCACCGGCCAAAGTCCAGTCTACTTACATGTATAGATTTATCAGCAATTAGATCCGTCACCAATCATCTACGCGACGCGATCACCAAAAATACGCTGTCAAGTTTCTCACAGTACTTAGTCTACATCGATTCTCGTCCGTATGAAATTGGAATATAGACTAGTCATATTTGTTATCCAAGGCCTCGCCATGAATATTTAATACTTGGCTTTATACACAAACGCCTCTTCGCTAGGTTAAAAAAAATAAGAAAAAGAAAAAACAAGATGGAGATTGGAGAGAAAATGGTTTGATAAAGGTATTTCTTTGGACTTTTCCCGCCGTTTTTTAAAAGAGACGTCATCTACTTTTATTTAATTATATTTTCTAGTTTTTTTTTAGTTATAACGTGTAATTTTGGTGGTATTTAAACCATTATAACTTATTTAAAAAAACACGAGTGTAGTGAAATGAAATAGAAGTGTATTGCGTAACTTTTCAATGAGGTGGAAAAAGGATGGGAAAAAAGTCCACAAAACTTTTTTTTTTGTACTACTCGGCAAGAGGCAACCAGACAATCATACGGCCCACATGATGGAAAGTAGTTACAGAAGCCTATCGACGCCTGCAACACCAGAGGCATCAAACGCGCCTTTATTAAACTATGAGTTGACTGAGACTTTGACAAGTTGGAAAAGTGTAACGTTATAAATTGCTGAATGAACAAGCCGAGCGAGTACGAAGCAAAAAAAAAACTATTTGCCTTTCTTTCATGATGTAGGTAGGTAACCATAAGTTACCCTAGGATCAAAAATAGTCTTACTAAACTTAATTCAAGTCATTTGGGTGCTACAAGGTAATAATACCACAGCCTTTAAGCGAATCGAATAAAATCTTACACGTATGGCCATATACATAACAAGTAGGTACGCAGTGATAAACATAGCCCTTTGGCAGTCGGGCTAAAATGTACATAACAGTCGTTTTGAAGGTGACATGTGGGCTCAGTCAGAGACTGTGTTTGTTTGTAAGTACAATAATGTTAACCGATCGTGCAAGCAAAGGTGGTGTGATGTTTACTTAGAAGTGTACGAAATGTTAGGTTTTGTTATTCGCACTCAATTACTCTTGTGGCTTAGAGAGATGCTGCTTATGGGTTTGAGAATATGGGATTTGATTGTACATTACTTAATAGCTGAGAACTATGAGTACCCATAAAATCTTTAGTAACAATATAGATTTAGTGTTGGGTACTACCTACAAACAATAGTAAATTATAAGGTATTAGGGGTTTTAAAATCAAGCACACAATCAAAATACTCTTTCAGGAATTGATTGATTTGTTTTATTTTTAAATTCGAAGTATATTAAAAGCTGGGAAAACTGGATTTTTAACTACTCCCCGCTAGGTGGCGCTTATATCAATTAACAAAAACTTACCTCGTTCTAAAAATAATATCCAAAAACCACATTTTAATCCATCATAAACGCTTAGAAATAATGTCTATAATAAATATTTCGCCTCTGAATCTAAATTGTCGAATTAGCATTTTTATAATGCTAGCCATATAACCTGGCATTTGGGTAGAACAAGTTTCTTCGAAATTGTTCATTTTGTGGAGACCTAATTATACTGGTTTATCTGTTTCTATCTTACCCACTATCCAAGGTTGTGTGTTTTTCCATTGTGTTTTTTTTTCATTCTAAGAATTCAAACTCGTTTTCTAAGAACGTTATAAAATCAAGTTTGACGTGGCCAAATGTCAAAAAAAAAACTTGAGTCTAGACTGAGATACCTATTACATTTATTGGGTATCGCCAAAAGATTGTGGGTTCGTACCCGATGGTTCTACAAAAAGTTAATTTAAAATTGCGTTCAAACGGCTATCCTAACCAATTCTTTTTGACAGATGTTTTTAAACATAGTCCCCGACCGATGGCTCTAACATCCCAAAAGATTAAATTGGTCCAGTTCTTTGAGTTTCTTGAATTTCCTTTGTTCAATCGAAAGCCGGTGTTACTAAAATCGTTGAGAAAAACATCGGATTGGAAATTCTTATTTTCGAGATTCGTATTTTGCCCAAACAAAACTAAGATTTCCAATTTTTATTGTACATTTTTATAATGTTCTAATTTTTTGCTAGATTTAACTCTTTAGTTTTTTTTTAAACTATTATGTTAGACGAATTTGAATTTTGAATTTAGAATTCTAGTTTTGACGAGCAAGAGACGAGAATCATAATGAATCACGAAATAAATATTTTTTGTTTTAAAAATGTTTTTTTTTATATTATTCAATAGTTGGTGGGATATGCTTCTCTAAAGCAGTGAAATTAGAGGGGGGGGGGCACATTTAACTCTGTAAATAATGGGGTGGTAAATTCAGAAAAATCTAAAGTACGTAAGTGAGAAACACTTTGGACGAAAATTTCTTAAAAGGTATATTTGAGATACATATTGGCTATGGAACCTTATAAAAGAAAATGTTTCCTAATAAATTATTAATCAAAACATACCAAAAACAGAGTTACCTACGTCAACCTGACCACCGACCTAATGTAACTAAGAATAAACTGGGAGACAATGAAACGAACGAAGCGCTAACCAACTTCGTTTGCCCCCCACTAATGTCTACATTGAAAAAGTGCGTCCGTATTCCTCCCAGTCCCACAATTACAGTACCTAGCTAATGGCAATGGGGTACGCAATAATGGGGATCATTTTAGCAGCCATAGCGCTAACCAAATCTTTTGAAACTTGAAAGGAGGAATATTTAGGTCAATAAGTTCAGTATTCAAGTTTCATAAGATTTAGATAGCGCTAAAGCTACCAAAATTATCCCTCTTGCCATTTGCTACTGTTATTGAGGGGCAGGTCCACGAATATTATTTAAGTTTTGTATTTGTAGATTCATCCGTAGCTTTAAGTAACAAATTGAATTATGATGAATTAGGTGAACGGGCTTGCAAGTGGCGCGAAATTCAATTTTCCTCATAACAGCTCCACAACATCAATGTTCTTCAATTATTTGAGCAATTATTTTTTTTTTGTTTAGGAACATATCACTAATGATATTTATGAGATACTATCAATTATTAAAACATATGTGTAGGTATTAATAATAATTTTTTATTATTTCATAGTTTTCGCAAAATCAGTTTTCGCTCTCTCCAGAAGTAGTCCAGTAAGTGAGGGGTAGGACCATGACAATAATTCCTCTGTCACTGAAACTATGCAGTGTGATAAAGTAAAGTTTATAGATTACGGTTGACAAGTTATCTATATTTTTTTTATTTTTAAATAAGGTATTTCTATACTAAACATGAAAATGTTTAATATAAAGTGTTGATAAGCTGTAATGAGCAAACATCACACAGCAAATAGAATTACGTGCCACTTGCGAACCATGGAATGGTTCTTAAAAAACCGTTTCCAAACTTGACTGTTAGGTATATTCAAATCCACAGCAAGCACATAAAAAGACGCGTCGTGCGTACAAAAACGCTTTAAATAACTAATTTAAATAATATGTTGGTACGTCTACTTAGGATTTGCACAAACGTGACGTCAATTGAAAGATATGAAAATAAACAGATTTGTCTATTCTCTAACTAGAATAGTTATTACAACTATTACTATTTAAATAAGTCTAACCTGTACTAGGTATATTTTTTAAAAGAGCGAATAAAAATTATCTTATCTTATTCTCCAACTACAATCATGAGAACTATAAGTTTAAGTAATACAAACTTGGGTTTAATCGTTGCACTAATTACACGTAGGAACTATTATGAGGGTCGTAGAATAGTTTAATAAAAAAAAGTTACATCAAAAACTATAGATAGGTTACTACGGTAGGAACCTAACGTCAAACCGTAAAAATAAAAAAAAACTTATATATAATTCGGATAGAATGCGTCCAAAATAAAATTGCGAAAAATGTACCAAAAACTCACCTGTAACCTGTGAAATCTTGCAACACAATGGTCAAATAAATAAATCTATCTCACACGTCTTATTATCACAGACACTAGATCCAAACTGACTGTAATTGCTAATCTGTCGACGATGAGACAATGTTGGTCTATCAATTTCTGCGACTATGTCCTCGATAATATTATAAAATAGTTGAAAACAGGTTAATTATTCTACCATTTTCGAAGACGCGCGCTTTGCCTGTAGACGATAGACCGTTGCCGGATTTAAAAAGAAAAACGAGAGGATCAGTTGCTTATGGTTGGTATGCGGTGGATATTTTTGGCGGTCCTTTAGCGATGAGGTTCCGTACAGCTTGAAAAAATCAAAAATCTTAAATCATGCTACATTTCATCCATTCAATTGATTTCACATCAGAACTGACTGACTGACAATGGTTTCAAAATAACACACAGTTCAAAAATATTTTTAGAACATTGAACATTTGAAGAGCGATTTGGTACTTTATCTATTAAGTACTTGTTTTGTTATTTTACCAATAAATTACCCAGGTCTTCAAAATTGGTAGAGTACTATTTGGTTTCATGAATGCGTGAATTTTCAATGTCAAACTTTACTGGAAATAAATGTTTTACGATAAAAAAACAGTATTTTACTGCAAAATAAATTAATAAAATTTGTTTTAGTATGTTCCATAAGTTTTTATTTTATTTTTATTAAAAAAAATAGACAAAACACCTATAAATTACAAAACAACTAAAACAATTACACAAAAGTCCAATTTAGTAATAAATAGGTTAATAAATAGGTAAAGTTACAAATATTTTTTAATATATTTGTAACTTTAAAATATTTTAAAATATTTGTAACTTTACCTATTTATTAACCTATTTATTACTAAATTGGACTTTTGTGTAATTGTTTTAGCTGTTTTGTAATTTATAGGTGTTTTGTCTAATTTTTTTAAAAATACTTATAAGTAATACTTTTGAATAAAACCTTTTGAAGTATAATGGATAATATTCATGGTAAAAGTATGTAATGAGCTGTACCTACTTACCTATATTTGCAAATTTGTTTGATAACTTTTTTCTACAAGATCTAAAAATACTATTTATAAAGGACTTCATTGCAGGCATTTCACCATATTGTTATCCAAGTGCCTTTTTAATCAAGCCAAAGACGTTTTCTATTGTAAGTTGTTTTGCAATCCACCCACGGAACTCCAAATCCCTTCTCCTGAATGTCAATGTTCAAGGTTAGAACGACACCACAAATGTCAAACTTGTATAATATCATTATGAATACGAGAAATAAGATCTAATAATAAATATCAATGATTTTTCTTTACAAGTGGCACAGATGAGCCAAGCTCTGACTTTTGTAGGTACACTTTTGTAGGTACCTACCTAACCTATCCAAGAAGACAGTATGCATAATGCGTACACTAGAAGTATAGGGGTTATTTTTAAAACTATTAGCAAAGATTATTATTAAAAGTATTCATTTACATTTAGATATATTTAGTATGACAAGTACATAGGTATACTTATTAGTTATTATAATAAGTTAATAATATATTATTATTTATATATTTATATTATATAATATTATATAGCTTATTTATTTTCTATTTTAATATTTATTGCACAAATAAAAACAACAAAATCTTACAAATGGAGGACTTAATGATTCAGCTTTTTCTGCCTAACTCTTCACTTCTCATTCTACTTCTACTTTAAGCTTATCTAAAAACTGCTTACGGTAAGTAATTTATCCTTATGTTCTACCATTTTAATTATAGCATTAAAAAAGGCAGTTCGATTTATAAGCGAAAATTAAAAATAACAATAAAAAATTTACTTATATATAATGTAGAAAATTGCCGAAAGATAAATAATAAAATGTAGGAACTAAATTAATAAATATTTATATTAATTAAACCACTAAGATATTTCGAAACATTCACAAAATTATATTCCTTTCGTCTTCGAACTAATTCAAATTCTGGTCTTTCAGGGACGTGAGAATGAGTTCGCAATCTTTCTTAGATCATATATACATTTAGAATATGTATGCTATCCTCACATATTCATTCTACACTCATGGTAGCAACGTTTGTTCTATCTACGCCAATTTATTACCTCTGTAGCGCGGCGGGTTAGCAGCCGACTTTGATGTAAGAGGTGTGGGTTCGATTCCCGCTGCGGGACAAATGTTTGTATGATCTGCAAATATTTGTTCCGGGTCTGGGTGTTATGGTACCATGGTACTCGTAGTTCCACGACACAGGGAATCCTAATGTGGGATCATACGTAAGTGACTGTTGTGTGTTATGTTATTACCTTTTTTTTACATAAAAATTACCAAATTTAAAAATAAATATTGTTTTTCTTTGTAGAATCATCCTTTTCGGGATAGCAATAAGGTACATGTTTTGGCACGATTTGTAAGTGTTAGGTACCTAGTAGAGTGCATCTAATCTAAAACTAAACGGCCAACTGTTTAATTATGTCAAAATAAAATACTACAATATTAATAATATTTAGTAGTATTTTATTTCATTTAGTATATATTATATACTATTATACCTTTTCCATATCCGTATCCACAAGGAACGTATTCGAACGTCAAGCTTGTGTCAAGTCAAGTGCCAAGTAAAAGCGATGGGAGATGGGGATGGGGAGGGGGGCGTTCAGTTTTAGACTTGACCCTACCAACGTAGGATCACACTGGGTTTTTTAGAATATGTACCAATAAAAACTCAATAATTCTTAAAAAATCTACTCCCTTCCCTCGCCAGCCATGCGATCAGACGTGTCATCTAAGTTCTACTCAAATTATAGCAAACCGATTACCAAACTAAAACGCCAAGCCTCACCACGCCATTATTTTTTTTCTCCCATGCTTGGTGGGCTAAAGTATCGAGACCATACCACCTTGTAGGTGCATAAGAAAAAGCCACGCTCACGTCAAAAAGTTCTTACATTACATACAAAAAAAGAAAAACAACATTTTTTGAAATCGGAACGCTCTTTCGTGATTAAGCAAACAATGTTTTTTTATACATAATTTAACTATTATGATCACGAGGAAACGGCCTATAATTAAAATACGTAACCTTAGAATAAGGACTAAAGCACTCTTTATTCTAAGTACGTAACTATAAAAATTTTAAAATGGCAAATTCAGCCAGCTGTCAAATCCAAATGCCAAATGCAATGGACGTCTAAAGAGGTGTAAAGGCTTGATGATGAGTTACAAGGAGTACAAACGTATACGAAGTAGGTAGACAAATAACTGACTTCAGTTTTTGAGTACCTAGTTCGTGACTAGGAATCCTAAGAAGTAGGTATCCTCGCTCGTTTGACCATCGCGTGAGAATCTGTTCAAACCGTTGAAATATTAATATTGAGCTTACAATCGTATGGGTAGATTTCGTATTGAATTGGTTAAGGTGATTCCTCTCGCATGTGGCGCGAAATTCAAATTTGATTGCGTTTTTGCTCATTTTTTGTAAATCACAGCTCATCAACACTTCTTGAGATAGAAAAAACTGATTTTGCGAAAACTAGGAGACCTAACACACATGTTTTAGTTTATAGTTTCACATATAGATCATTACTTCAGCTACGAATACTCTTCAATGATTTTTACAGTGTTTTTTTGGTTTAAAGAAATGCGTAGCTTAACTAATGACATTTATGAGATACTATCAATTAAAACATGTGTGCTAGGTCTCCTAGTTTTCGCAAAATCTGTTTTCTCTATCTCAAGAAGTGTTGATTAGCTGTGATTTACAAAAAACACAATAAAATTTTAATTTCGCGCCACATGCGAGAGCAATCACCTTAAATACTTTAATTATTTAATAATTAGTACCTGGCTGACCGAGCTTTGCTCGGAAAACTCGTAGAAATGCGTTTTCGCTAGCTTAGATTTTTAGCACCCAAAAACCGCCGTAGAGCAAACATCAAAATCGTTCGAGTCGTTT
The DNA here is from genome assembly GCA_951392215.1 of Epirrita christyi. Lineage (NCBI taxonomy): Eukaryota > Metazoa > Arthropoda > Insecta > Lepidoptera > Geometridae > Epirrita > Epirrita christyi. Next base: position 8,430,571 of record OX595862.1, read on the forward strand.
TCGAGATCTCAAAACAAAAATTGAAAAATTGCTTGTTTATTTACTTTAAAAATGCGCGCTACTCAAAGTGCTCATACTATGTACCTAACGGTTCATTACCTTACCTTATATATTAATAGTATATAAACAGCAAAACCTAGATTTATAAAGTGCCCAATATTCATAAAAAAAATTAATTTTGTCCAAAAACTTTTATAGGCGCCTTAGCCTGCCAAATTACTTTGTAATTTTAAGCTGCATTTTTTACTAAACTGTGTTCAGTCTTAATAGTTTGTATATTTTATAAGTAATAAAGACCTTTAAAAAAAAAAAAAAAAGTCTCACCTCCAAGTTCTCCTCTGGATGTGTTAAAATGTGACCAAGGAATAGCGCCAGGGGATGGAAAGCAGCAAATCCAAAATCAAAAAACCAATACACGATCACCAAACCACCTGCCAAAGCGTGGATATTATCAGTAACATAATTATCACTAGAAACCAGACATGTTATTTATAAGATCGTTGCTAAAAAACGGGATATTTATCATGATTTTATTTATTTTATGATAATATACTCAGCTGCGATATTGGCTTTATCTCCGGACTTTTAAATTTTCTAACTACCCTAGTTACGCGCCTAAAAAATGTGCATTAAATCTGCGTCTAGCGTTGGATATTACGAAATCTACCTTCAAACCGGTTAACCCTCCAATTAACTGACTAATTAATCCTCAGTCAATAAATACTGGCCTCGCATGGAGGTTGGATGATCCGTTATATCACCTTGATAATACTTAGGTAGACATTATCACTAAGTAATAATGTTAGTGAGAGTGACGACACGCCGCGTAGTCACATACACAACAGGCTATAGAGAGAGCTAGGAGTTTCATTGCGTGATGAAATCTGAATTGAGAAGATCTAAGGTCACTGACAGCTCTTAAAATTAGCATGTTGAATGGGCAAGCTAGAAACGAAAGTCACAAAAAAAGACTCAAGTCAATTAGAAGGTTTTTGCATTTGGAAGAAAAAAACAGTGCGAGTGAGACTCGCACCCTTAGGGTTCCGTCCGATGCGTAAATTATTTCGAAATCATCTGAGCCCATTTCGAGGTTTAGCCCATACAATACTTCACCATCCCATTTTAGCGGGCAAAAAGTCGAAATTACTCAATTTCATACTTTTTCCATAATTTGTGTAGCAGATTAAGGAAAAAAACCTTCTAGCATTCTAAATTTCAAAATTCTGAGGTTACTACCCTAGAGGATTTAAATTTTTGCGGTCTCCATAGAAAAAATAGACATTAATGCCATTATCTTTTTAATACATCTACATAGTTAGAAACTTGTTTTTTTACGACACTATAACGACAGTTTTTTTTTTTTTTTTCGATATCCGCTATCGGCTCGTTGGCTATTGGAGGATGGGTGGATAGGTTCTTGACGTTTGGTATCCAGACTCATCAGTCCTTCTTCCCACATTATACCAGTTTATCTAAGACATGGCTTGTCTTCAACCGCTTTGTGCCAATTTGGACTTTTATTTTTGGTACTTATAAATTTCAAGATTCCTAAAAAAGGTGAAAAAGGCCAGACGGACAACAAAGGACCCTATGAGGTTCCCGTTTTTTGCTGTTAAGGAACGGAACTCTAGAAATCAAATTAAGTTTCTATAACTTTTCATTTAAAAAACCGACTTCCACCATTGTATTCGACTAAATATTTGGATGAAAAAAAAATAATGAAAGAACCATAGTGGTGAAATGATTATGATACTTTCTGAATGCAAATGCTTGGTTTGTTGCTGAAAATATCAAAATCGCTATATGTATGCCTACAATATTTGAGGAGTTCCCTCAATTACTCATGGATACCATCATCAGAACTGGATTCTGAAAAAAATGAGACCAATCTGGAAGTATACCTATTCAAATAAAAAAAGAATTTTCCAAATCGGTTCATAAATGCCGGGTACTTAACAAAAATTTTAAAAAAATCCAACCTAATTGAGAACCTCCTCCTTTTTGGGAAGTCGGTTAAAAATAGAATTAAGTCTGGTATAGACGAACTGATATTCAAAATGTCCGATGAGCCCGCACCGCGCCGGATACGAGCGAATACCTTCGTATAAGCTGCTCTTTACCTTCATTGGCTGCATTTTAGGGTTCCTTTGGAAGTATAATAACTATTACAATACCGGCGAAAATGCTTTGCGACAGTCAACTCACTTCACTGATCGACATACGAGATGTGAGGATATATGCAGGTCGATTCTAAAACGTCGAAAACGTTTCCGATCGGATTCGTTAGTTTTTCATTTCGATGTGGTAAGTAACTTAAACAATTGTCTCTAGTAAAACACAGTAAAAACAATAAATATTGTATATTACTGTGTTTTATTAGAGAAAATTGTTAGAGAATTGTTTTAGTACATTGAAATAAAAAACTAACAAATCCGATCGGAAACGTTTCCGACGTTTTAGAATCGCCCTGCTGGTGGACTAAATTTATCCGAGTAGGTACTAGGGCATGTAAACCGGTTAACCGATTAACCGAAAAACCGATTAACCGACTGATTTTAGGTCGGTTTTTTACCGGTTTTTTTCTTAGAAAATAACCGGGTTTTCGGTTTTTTTTAATGAGTAATATATCACAAATTCATTTCAAACTACGCCTTGCAGACTTTATTTAGAACGACCATTTTAATCCATCTAATTATATTACAACATAATACGTTAAAATTGCAAAAATACAGACAAACACTTCTCAGAAAACTTTATCATTGGACCGCATAAAATGTCGTTAGTGAATATCGTAGTGTAACTAAGCTATTACCTACTATTAAACAAGCAGAGCAAGAAAGCGAAGGCAGCGTTGCATGAGCGCACTGGGCGCCACCGTCGTCGCTGCGGTCAGCGGTCGAACTGGCAAATTGTTAATTATACCAAAAAAAGTGAATCAGACTTAGTAACTTTTAGGACTGATTAATGATAATATTTTAGACTAACTACTAATCTTGTTGATTATAGTTAACTACTCTATTTGAGTATGAGTGAGTTGAATATTACCGAATGTTTTTAACTTTACTTGAGTAAGAGAGAGAGTTTTAATATAAGACTAAATTATTTTAATGTTTAAAGATACCTATCCCTAAACGTGAGAAAGTCGAGTGGGCCTGACAGTATCCCGGCTATTGTGCTCAAATAATGTGCTCCCGAGCTGTGTTCCGTTTTGTCGCACCTCTTCAACCTCTCTTCTACCACGGGGGTTGTGCCATCTTCATGGAAGGTAGCCCATGTCCACCCTATCCCTAAAAAAGGGGATCGTACCGAACCGTCCAATTACAGGCCTATAGCGATAACCTCCCTACTCTGCAAGGTGAAGGAGCGAGTGATCAACGCTCGGCTTCTTGGTTATCTGGAGGAACACCAGCTGATCAGCGATCGGCAATACGGTTTCCGTCACGGGCGATCAGCTGCTGATCAGCTGCTGATCTTCTAGTCTACCTTACTTACCGTTGGGCAGAAGCCATTGAGAATAGAGAAGAGGCTTTAGCAGTAAGTTTGGACATCGCAAAGGCATTCGATCGTGTGTGGCACAGGGCTTATGTAATTGGGTCGCCAGTTTTCTTTCCGGGCGGTGCATTAAATCCTTAGTTGATGGATCCTACTCGGACTCCATGCCCATCAACGCTGGCGTTCCCCAAGGGTCAGTGTTATCACCCACGCTTTTCATCATTCACATCAATGATATGCTACAAATTAGCGGTCTCCATTGTTATACGGATGTCAGCACTGGTGATACCCTCTACTCTGGCCGTGCAAACGCCTCTCGTGCCGAAGTGGATGAAAATAGGTAAGCGCTTGTGTCTGAAGTGGAAAGCTCCTTAGAGCTCGTATCAGATTGGGGTATCCAAAATCTGGTTACTTTCAATACCACTAAGACACAAGTGTGCGCATTTACCGCAAAAAAAGCCCCATTTACCATCGCGCCGCAGTTTCAGGGCATTCCTCTTTCCACCTCCGCGAGCATTGAGATTCTGGGAGTTGAAATTTCTAACGAGGTCCAATATGGGAGTCACTTAGAAGTAAAGGCAAAACTAACTTCTAAAACACTTGGAGTGCTTAATCGTGCAAAACAGTATTTCACGCCAACTCAGCGCTTTCTACTATCTATACAAAGCACAAGTTCGGCCACACATGGAATACTGCTCTCACCTATGGCACGGGACCCCCAAGTACCAGCTGCTTCGCTTTGACTCCCTACAAAGAAAAGCCGTTAGAACCGTCAACGACCTCAAGCTCACCAGTAGGTACACTAGAGCCGCTGAGCCTGCGCCGAGATATCGGCTCGCTCTGTGTATTCTATCGACTCTATAATGGGGAGTGCTCTGAGGAACTGTTTGATCTTATACCCGCTTCCAGGTTCTATCATCGCACCTCTCGACATCGGTTGGGAGCTCATCCACATATCGATGTGTGGGTATCTCGTACAGCTCGCTTTAAAAGATCTTTTCTCCACATACGTGGAAATTGTGGAATGGGCACAATTTAGATCACTCTAGACTCAGATCCCTTCTGCACTGAAAATGCAGAAGGGGTCTGAGGTTTTTCCGCTAAACATGCACAGCTTCAAAAAAACGTAAAAAGGGTCCTCCAAGGCAGGCAACGCATTGGCAATGCCTCGGGTGTTGCAGATGTCAATAGGCGACGGTAACAGCTAATCATCAGGTGGGCCGTACGCTAGTTTGTCGAGCCACAACATAAAAAAAATCTATTTTGTTGATTTTTATAGTTTTCTCATGAAGTGAAATTTAATTTCTTTTAAATATATATAAAGAACATATTTAATATAATAAATATTCTATATCCTGAAGAGAGACAGTTTTAATAATACCAAATAAATAAGTAAATTACACTTAGTAACTAACTATTAGGACTGATTGTTGAATTTTGTTACTTTATTCGAGTAAGAGTGAGTTCTGCACATTACAATACTTTAAAATTTTACAAGCTAATTTAATTGGTGCTTCCTTATTCAAATAATAAGTTCATTTTTATTAAAATTTACGGTTTTATCTTATCCTAAGACACCTATATAAAAAACTCTAAAAATAACCGATTAACCGGTTTAACCGGTTTTTGAAACATAAAAACCGAGAAAACCGGTTTTTTAAAACAACCCGGTTTTTACATGCCCTAGTAGGTACCAATACGCTAATCGCGCATTCGTATCAAAGTCAAAAAAGAACTTTATTCATTGAAATCACAAGGATCATTTTGAATCGTCTTATATAAAATTAAATTACTCCTGTTCCTGTATGTCTTCAACAGCCTTCAGACGTCCATTGCTGGATGAAGCCTCCCCCATAGAATGCAATGGGAGGGATTTGCCACAATCGCCACGCTTGGCAGGAGGATTGGTGATCGCAGTTTGGTGTTAAGTACTCAGGTGGATGCTGCTACCCATCCCCTGGTATATAATCCCTTAGAATTAAAAGTACCTACAATGGGCGGTCTTATCACTCAGAATGGATTGGCTTAGGATGAGGGCTTTTCATCTTTCATTAAAAAGAAAAAAAAGTAGTTCAAATTGGTTCGATAGATGGTGCTGACTCAACTGTATCAATCAAGATTGTCTGTGGTGCACGCGTACAAAACTATTATTCTAAGTTTTCTGTGGCTATTAGTCATTATATTCTGTTTGCGATTGATTCTTGAGTGATAGTGATTTCGTGGTGTTTTTAGAAATAGGCAAAAATAAATACCACGAAAAGAAAATTATTTCTACGTGTTCGATGTTGATATTTCACTTTATTTTGAAACTTGACTGCTACGTTACAGAGCAGCGCCATCTATTTTCAACGCTGAAAGCATGATTTGAAACGGCCGTTAAAACCCCTCATTGCCCGCAAGCTATAAAATATCCGGAGGGTTCCCAACGAGTAACACCCAAACGAGTAACACTGTTACTCGTTGGGAATTTGTTTCCTATCGAGTAACAGTGTATAGCTATTCAATAATTTATACGGAACCTCAGCTAATATCAGCAACTCGCACACACCCGTATTTTTTGCCCATCGCGTCGCCTACAACTTTGGCATTTTAATGGCCTCACAATATTTGGCTAAAACAAGACGAACCAAACGACTAGGGTACCTACTTTGTGTTATAACTTAAATTCTTGTTTAGACTTCCCATGGTTAGCCGAGTTTATGGAAAAGAGGTTAACAAAAACCTTAGCTATAAGAGCTCATGTAAGGTTAATTAAAAGTTAATTAAAAGCTTGTAAAATTTAAACTGTCAAATGTACCTTGCATCAGCGCTGTGCTCCCAAACTAGGCAAACCTAGGTATGTATTCATGAATACTTGTACAGATGTGTGTTTTTGTATATGTGTACGTATGTCTCGCCCACATTTGGCCTGAACGACCTAGATGAACAAGTGACCTTTGGATACATTCGGAGAGTCAGTTTGATTGAATTCAAAAAACAAGTTTATAAATTTTAGCTAAATGGAATAATCGAGCAGTATACGTTTATTTATTTTAAACTTTCACACAAATCAATTGTGCTGGGAGGACTTAATGCTAATAGCATTATCTACTAGTCATTCTAGGCTTGCAAAAAGATGGTGAGGCGTGCCTTACAAACAAGGTAGGTAAACGAGACTAAGTAAACAATAAAATTATAAAGATAAATATAATATTTACTAATAATATATACTACGAAAATATAATTTATTGTATGTATTATTATTTATATTTAGGGCCTTACTCATAATAACCTATTTTACTTATAAATAACTTATACATATAATACATATGTATAAGTATTATACATATGTAGTATATGTAGTAGTATCTCATACTTATTTTACTTATATTTTTATTATACTTTATTTTACTTTTAATAATAATAATAGTTTTATTTCAGGCTACATGGGAAATGTATAATAAAATTATAACTAAACAATAAGCCCATAGAATATATACCTTATAGACTAACATGTATATTTTACACTTAAAACTAACACTTTACATCTTATAATAATAGCTTTTGTTTTGTTCTCTCTGATGTAAAATTTCATACATCAAAACAAGACAAGTGCTATTTTAATTAAAATTGGTTTAAAATGTATAAATAATAATAGTATTTATTATTATTATTATTATTTAATTTATTGTATAAATAATAATACATACTAATGTTATACAAAAACATCTAGAATGTTAAAAACAAATGGGAGGGAAATTACTTATAGCTAAGGCTGTAATATTATCCAAAATGCAGCGCCCTGACGGGGTTCATGTACCTACCCGACTAACAGTAAAAATGAGACCTATTACTAACTATATTGTATGTACATGTGAGCAATAAATAAATACAAATACAAATTATAGAGAGTGAAACACTTAACAAAGTAGATAATAATTTAGCTTCTTGAGATAAAGTGCACGTACCAATCTTTTCATCACTCGAATAGGGGAAACTTCTTGACCTAAATACCTTTCAAGTTTCAAAAGATTCGGACAGTGGTAAGGCTACCAAAATAATTAATTGATATTTTAAAATAATAATTAGTAATTGGGGGGCTGATCCCATACTAGGATTCTAACTAAAATTTGCAAATCATGCAAACATTTGTCCCGCAGCAGGAATCGAACCCGCGTCTCTGCCGGTGCTGTGACCCGGTGGTCGTCTAATGCCATTGCACTTTTAAATTGAAATTTAAAACTGCAGAATAATATAAGTTATGGCTAACTTGATAAGCATACAGCTTATGAAATTTATTTTTTGTTGGGAACAAAAATCAAGACAGTAAATAGTAGTAAAGTTCTTCGCCTCAGGTTAGCAGCTATTCAGCAGTAGGTTAATCTTGACGAGAGTGAATGGTCTTTAATCCACCACCACCTAATGCGGGTTGGCCTTAGGAGCTCTTCACACTGACGGAACGCGTTGCGGATTTGGCACGGCGGCGGCGGCGCGGCGCGGCGCGGTGTGGAGCGGTGCGGTGACCGTGGCTGCCCGATTATTGCAATGAATCTACAATAAACAGGAAACGCAGAGCGTTCGACTATGTTTATAGTTAGATCAAGTAGTGAAGACGATATGATACGTCAGTAACTGTGAGCCGTAGGGTCGAAATGAGTTTTACCAAGCAATGTTGACGACCTCCGTGGCGCAGTGGGCGAGTAGCCGTCTGGGACGCAAGAGGTGCGGGTTCGATTCCCGCTGCAGGACTTTTGCATGTTCTGCAATTATTTGTTTGGGTTCTGGGTGTTGTGGTACCATGGTAGGTACTCGTAGTTCCTGATACCCACGACATAGGGAATCCTAGTGTGTATAGTATACATAGTATATGACTCTTAGGTGTATGTTATGCTATGTTATGTACACGGATTTTGAAACGCCGCCGCCGATGAGACGCCCCCAGCGTACACTTTGTAAACTCATTGTAACTCATTTTCCTTAATTTTCTTGTTTTTTAATTCAATAACTTTTCATTTAAAAAACCGACTTCCGCCATTGTATTCGACTAAATAGTTTTGGATGAAATAAAAATTATGAAAGAACCATAGTGGTGAAAGGATTATGATACTTTTTGTATGCAAATGCTTGGTGTTTTGCTGAAAATATCAAAATCGCTATATGTATGTTTACAATATTTGAGGAGTTCCCTCAATTCCTCATAGATCCCATCATCAGAACTGGATTCTGAATAAAATGGGACCAACCTGGAAGTATATCTAATCAAATAAAAAAAGAATTTTCCAAATCGGTTCATAAATGCCGGAGATATGCGGTAACAAACATAAAAAAAAAAAAAAAATACAACCGAATTGAGAACCTCCTCCTTTTTGGGAAGTCGGTTAAAAAACCGTGTTACACTACACCATATTATTATGTCCGTGTAAATTGATTGTTAAAACTCAGACTTTGGTCTCTGAGTATTTAGTAAACAATGGACGACGTATGTATGTAGTATAACACGGTTTATGTATGAATTGAAGACAGTAGACACTGTCAATCACCCATAGCTTAAACTTTGCTAACTTCAATTTCCAAACAAAATTTCGTGTTGCCTGTCTGCCAAAATGATCCCCATTGTTGCCACTGCCATTTTGCTACTGTAATTGAGGAGTTGGCCGGGGCCATCGCGCCGTACCGGCTGCGCCAAGTGAACAATGCACACTGGAAGCGGTGCTGGGTGGTCTCTAACCACATCGCACCGCACCGCACCGCATCGCACCGCACCGCCCCGCACGGCGGTGTGTGGAGCCCCTTATCTTATCGACGTTGGCGGATGTCACACCTAGCCTTCGAATTTGGTTAGTGACATTCTGCTGGTTTCTCAACAATTTTATTTTCCTTCTCCGTTTTAAGCTAGTAGTACCTACGCGTGCGCACGTATTTTGTAATCTATACCTATTGCAGGTCTATACCAATACTTTATTTACGGACCAAACACGTTTAAAGGTTGTAGGAAGTGGGTGGATGGAGACGGCTCAAGACCATTCGTTGTGGCATTATATGGGGGAGGCCTATATGTCCAGCTGTGGACTTCATAGGCTGATGATGATGATTTACAGAAAGAACATCAGCAGCCTTTAGACTTCCACTGTTGGACGAGGCCTCCCCCATAGAATGCAATGGGGGGGGGGGGTATTTGCCGTAATCACCACGCCATTAGCAGGAATGTTGTAAAAATCCCAAATGCTCGCGAATGCTGCCTGTCTCTATTAGAGTTTCATAAGATTTGGATAGCGGTAAGGCTACCAAAATAATCTCAATTGTTGCGTTCGCCATTGCCATTTGCTACTGCGTTGTCACAAGTGGGGGATGATGGTACTTTTTCCCAACGTCCCCCAGTGGGGGTCAGATAGATGGGGGACGCTGGGAAATACCTTATTGGGAGTCTGAATTATGTATGTGACGGCTGGGTGTGTTATGGTATGAAGCTATTCTATACTAAATAACTGAAGCTATTCTGGGCTTATTAATAAGGTATACTGATTTGGGAATTGAATGCAAAAGTATGGGTTTGTAATTTTGTATGAGATACCTATTTGTGTGTGGGAAATGAAGATTATGATTATCTTTTTGATATGATTGTATGAGATTTGTATCCCAACAGCTGAGTGATGAAGCCTCATACATTATGTATGAGGTGCGAATGCGAGACAGACACGAGCAAGACCCGGATATTATAGTTTAGGAGCTAGTGGTCAAATAGTTACATCATCATCATAGATTAAACTCTATAATAATGCGACGACCTCTGTGGTGCGGCAGCAGGCGAAGGTTTAACTTGCGACGCAGGAGGTTGCGGGTTCGATTCCCGCCTCGAAACAAATATTTGTACGATCTGCAGATTTTTGTTCAGGGTGTTCTGGGTATTTTTCTGTGTAATAAAATATATCTATGTAATGTATTGTATTAAGAGTATATCAGTTATGTAGTACCCATAACACAAGCTCTGCTTAGCTTGGGGCTAGATAATGTTGTGTGAAATATCCAGCATTTATTATTATTATTATTATTATGCGCAAATTTACCCGGACTTGTTGGGCATCGGCATCGTTGGTTTAATGCTGGCACTTCACTGGTGTATATTAGCAAATCTTTGCGTTATTTTTCCAAGGTAAAATCAATCATAAGTCTATCGGTAGTAGGTACATAATGTTGTTTTCCTTGGCAAAATAACCCAAACATTTGCTATAATATACACCAAGTGAAGTGCCAGCATTAGATTTGACCTGGCTGTTGGCTTATTTAGGTGTTATTAATATAGAGGCCCAATATTTAATATTTTAAAAAAAATTGGCTCAGTATTTTTTGGGGGGCAAAAAAAGCATATTTTCTTTAATCTAAATATTTTAAAATTATAAAAAAATACATTTGTATTTTTCATAATGAGTTCATTCGCCATATTTTAGAGTAGGTATGACCATATTATGTCACATGAAACATTTGATATGAGTTTTTTTTTTAAATTTTCTAATAGCCATGCAAGCAATCTACAGATATTCCCACAAAATTTCACCCAGGATTCATCAATACACTAAATTAACTCAAAGTTTTGATCCTTTACACACACAGTACCTATGGGCCGCAACAAGAACGGGCGAATTGCTTGCGGCCACATCGAGAACAGTTTCAGAGGCCTTAACATAAGCTCTTAGAGCGATTTATTTCAAAAACTATTCAGTACAAAATAACGGTTCGTCGTTGACATCCGTCATTATTGAATAACTTGAATCACAGAAGTCTATAGACCATCTGCTACTGTGCCTGCGGACATCACGGAACCGATATTTTATACTGAATAGTTTTTGAACTGAATCGCTATAAGAGCTAATGGTAAGGCCTCAGCTCCAACACTACAATCGCGTGGATCACATGCAGGTAGGTACTACTAGTTCTAGTATGAAAAAAACCGGCGCTAGCGTGATGTCATGCGGCTGGATCTTGTAACGGAAATTTTGAAGTGACTGACAGTTCGACTGGCAAATGACGAACTTGCAGATTTGTACTAGGATAAAGTGCATCACACACGTAGCAGATCCGATAATATACGAAAATGATACATTCACGCGGAAACCTTCAAACTGTATTGCATTTCAATTTGTATACACAGATATAATCTGTCCATCTTTTGATATATGAGGGTGCCTACAGATGCTTGACGGTAAAATATAAGTGATCTGTTATATACGTGTTTGTTGCTTCTTGAGTTTAGTATAGAGAGCGACACAGACAGATACACGCTCAGATACAAATATCTTACCGCATCTGCTACGTGTCTGTGACACACTTAACAGTCAACGTGACAGTCACTGGCCAGGGCCCGTATTAGATAAATCACACGTCTACGTGATGACGTCATCAGGTGAATGATTTTTTGTCTGAGAATCATCTCAGCCCCTTTTATTACAAGTAGCAAATTGCAATGTAGAACGCAACAATGGAGACCATTTTGGCAGCCTTAGCGCTGTCCAAATCTTTTGAAACTTGAAAGGAGGAATATTTAGGTCAAGACGTTTCCCCTATTCAAGTTTCATAAGATTTATATAGCGCTAAAGCTGCTAAATTGATCCCCATTGTTGCGTTCCCCATTACCATTTGCTACTGTAAATATTACCATTTGCTACTGTAAATGGTTCTGGGTGTGGTTGAAGGTAGGTAACTATGGAATAGTAAATGGTGTTCGGCGCCGGTTAATTGAGAATTTACCAAATAATTCAAGTTTCACACTAAATCAATGCAGATTTGTTTCTGAGACAGACTCCCAAATCCACTCAGACCCAAAATAGACGTTAAAAGCTTTGCATTCCGTCAACGTTGCGTAGCGGTGACGACATCATTACCTGAACGTGTTCTAAGAAGGACTCTATAAATGGTCAATGATGTGAGAACCTATGGAGAACCCATTATATTAATGACTAGCTGGTGCCCGCGACTTCGTCTGCGCAGGATTAGTATTTCGAGTAGCTTATATTAGCGTGGCGTAGAAACGAATATAACCTATACATTTACTGTGGCGGGCTTTTTTGTAGGACTATTTAAGATAAACATTTCCGTCATACATTACATATGTGTAACTCTAGCGGTTTTGGCAGCGCACGCCAGAATAGCTCGCAGATGGTAGATTTTTTCCTACTTACTTGACACTTATCGTCATATTATGGACAATTCACACAATATCTTTATAAATTGTAGCCTATGTGTTATTCTGATGTATAAGCTATGTTATTGTAAAGTTTAATTAAAATCCATTCAGTACCTAGTTATTACGTGAAAGAGTACCTAACAAACATCCATCCATCCGTTCATCCATCCATCCGTCCATACTTACAAACTTTCGCGTTTATGATGTTAGTAGGATAGGATATACATTATTATCATCATCAGCCTGTAGAACTCCACTGCTGGACAAAGGCCTCCTCCTTAGAATGCCACGACGAACGGTCTCGGGCCGCCTCCATCCATCCACTTTCTGCGACATGTATAATGTCTTTAGTCCATCGAGTGGAGAGCCTTCCTCTACCGCGTCGTCCGGTTTGTGGTCGCCACTCGAGAACCTTTATTCCCCAACGGTTGTCAGATACATTTATTATGCATACCTATACATATTATGGATATCATTTTATTATGGATATTTTTAAAGATAGCCTTTGTTGTATTTTTAATTCCATTCCATATGTAGTCTTGATCCCACACTAGGATTCCCTGTGTCGTGGTCGTGGGTATCAGGAACTACGAGTACCATGGTATAACACAACACCCAGACCCGAAACAAATATTTGCAGTTCATGCAAACATTTGTCCCGCAGCCGGTAACTAAACCCGCAACCTCTTGCATCTCAGCCGGCTACTCGCCCGAAGTGCCACAGAGGTCGTCTAACGTTAATACGCATTTTTGTTACAGGCACATGAGACATTTCATCTTTGTCTCAGGGTCGGCAGCGCGCGTGTGATGCCTCTGGTGTTGCAGGTGCCATAGGCTACGCTAAGTACTTTCCATCTGGTGGGCCGTATGCTTTTTAATACGCTTTTATTAGCTTCAGACGTATGTTAGTATGTTTGTATGTTAGTATGTAACGGAATCTTTGAACAGGATTTTGACCCCCTTCAAAACGTCGGATTAACTCGAAATTCAGCATACTTATTAAGGGCCGATGACAATTCAATATTTTAAACATTTTGTCCCGTTATCCTTACTAGGATAATCAGGATCAGCGATTTTTGTTTTCCTGAGACCCGGAAGGTCTGCGTCAATGTCAAGTAGCATAGATAATTTTTTTTTTTTTTTATAATGGCATCTGAGGAATTTCTCAATTTTGCCAATGTCAAGTTATTGATATAATCAAACAATGTCCAGTCGTCAAAGTCTTCTGTCAAGTCATGTTCTAGTAAATTGATGGCAGTTTACTAGAATGTTCCTGGACAATTTCCACCCCTTCGAAAAGACACGCAATACACTTATTTTATTAAAATTCACTACTATATGCTCTTTATAAGCTACACCGGTTAAAATGCCACCAAAATTACACGATATAACTCAAAAAAACACTAGAAATTGAAATAAAATAAAAAAGGACGACGTCTCCCTTCGAAAGAGCAGAAAAAGTCCAGCATAGATAATTACAAACAATGTCCAGTCGTCAAGTAATCTGTCATGTCATGTTCTTTTCTATTTAGTTGTATTTTCTATAAATAGCGTATTTTTTTAGTTTTTTAAACTATTATATTATTATTATTAACTTACATAGTAGTAGGTACCTAAGTCTAAAAAAATGTTTAAAAAGTTGCAATTTGACAGTTTTTCTATATCGAGTTGACAAATATGACTCTAGGTAGGTACCTACTTTAGGTATTCGTGTATACTACTCAAATATTTTCAAGTTAAGTATTAGGTACTTTAAGGTTATGCTTATATGTTAGTATTGTACCTACCTGTACCTAGATTATGGTAATGCCCGTTTGTTTGTTATTTTGTATTTGCCGACAGTTGCCGTAGATTATGTTTCTTATTTGTTATATTTTTGATTATTTAGTGTTTGATGTGTTATCTTCCGTGACGTCACCAAGTGGTTCTGTCGGAAGACCAGCGTTGGTTGTAACGTGATTTACAACAGGCTTATGCTGAGACAGAGACCATTTTGTGACTCGATGCAAAAATTTGTAAGTTTTTTTTTATCTTCAATTTTATATCATGTTTTGTGTTAGAGTTACAAATAAAATATTATCTTATCTTATCTTATCTTATCTGTAAGTGCCTAAGCGTAATGCCACATCAACTGATTCTTACTTCAAGTCATCCGTCCACACACGTTTTGATCATTCGTATTTTTGGTAATAAATTAAGTTAATGTAGCCAAGTTACACTTATGTACGGATCCACTGCCTTGTTATAATATACCTACACGTGTAGGTACATGAATGAGTCAATTGGATCATAGAATGGAGCAGTCCATTTGGTTCGGAACGTAGGTAGCTCCGTAGCATAGGTAGCTACACATCTAATTAATAGGTTTTTAGTGTAAAAAACTCCAAATAAAATATTTAAAATATATAGTCAATATACCTACTCAATGGCATGAGCTAAACCTAGATTGATGTGAATGGAACCTTCTATTCTAGGAACGATAGATTGTATTATAATGGGTGTGAGCAAATTTCAACTGCTGCCATCTAGTGTCGAGTAGGGGCTATAGGGGTATCTAACTAAATCTAATAAAATCTTTGCTTTGACTGAAAATTAAACCCATAAATGCCATCTACCATCAAGAAGCAGTTTCGCTTGTAGAACACTGGAGAGGGTTATCAAATTTCCTGCCATCTAGCTTCAAGTAGCGCAAACAAGTTAATAGCGACATCTGTATAAAGTTTGATGTACTACATAACCACTTACAAAACGAAGCTACAAAAAGTTGTCTCAAAAGGCTACTAGATGGCTATCGCATCGCATACAATGGACGGAGTGCGCATGTCAAAAATACTTGTCATTTACACATCATTCTATTTTGTAATATCGTAAAATCTAGTGGAATTTGTGAAAATATACGGACGCGGCGGCAGCGGGCGCAGTCCCTCTCAGTCCCACTGCAGGCCGTTGTGATGAGCGGAATCCGATTAACGTCTGGACAATAACAAATACCCAGTGTTCGGAAAATCTGGGTCTGAAAATAAGTTTTTCAATATTTTCCACCAGTTTTCCCTCCCTCGAGTCCCAAAAGAATTCCCTTGTGTTTTGTTTTGTATCTGGTACTGCTGTGATGTGAATATGAAGTTCTCTTAAAGAATTTCGGTGGTTCATTTGGCTATTTCGGACTGCATTTGTGCTATATTTATCAAGTGTATCTGATGAATTACACCAGGAGGAAGACGATCCAATTGCGTAAGTAGACTTTATTAATGTTTTATTGCATTACTCATTGCATTTTTTGTAAGGTTCAGGTATTGCCGCCAAAATTGGAATCCAATAGGATCCTGACTAGAATAAAAAAATCGCTACCTAAAAGTTACTCATATCCTGGACTCTTTGAACATTTACAGTAATAAAATAACATCAAGTTGTTCCATAGAAACAAAACTTGAATTACCTGTAAAATATTTAAAAACTATCCATATTTTGTCTTTTTTTTCGTGAGTTACCTATAGTGCAAATTTTTTTTGCAAGTTTTTTAATATTCGTATGATGTATGCTAGCGAGATGATAAATGTTAAATGTCTGGTAGTGCTTTGGATCCTAATTGGTTTTTTTTACTTAAATTTATTTTATAAACTGTATTATTTATTCTTTCTGTCAATAAAGATGGTACTGTCAAATATTGGCCACTACGGGGCGACTTGTTTTTTAAAAAATCTGGCTGGCTTTATAATTTTCTGCCTCTGATACTGATACAAAAAATGATTTGCACTATGCCATGGCATTTTATTTGAGTTTTGGCTCGCTAATTTAATTTGGGTATCTCGGACCCCAATTACTAAAAATAAGATGAGGTTGGAAGAGTGAGGGAATAGCCGGCTGAGACGCTGCATGCATTTGTCTCGCAGTGGGACAATGCAATGCAAGATTTGCAAATATTTGTTCCAGGTCTGGGTGTTGTGGTATCATGGTACTCGGTAGTTCCAGATACCTAAGACACAGGGTATCCTAGTGTGGGATCAGAGGGCCTAGCCAAACGGCATTCGCTTCGAAGCGATTCCATTTCTACAGTCGTAATTCAATACAATAGACCACGTGACATATCGATAGCTAACGTCAATCCCATACATTTTGGACTTTTCTACTGGCGTCATCGCTATTAGAATGTTACTTTGTCTACGGCTTCAGGACTATGTTTGTGACTATTCGGTGTTATGTTGTATGTGCCTAACACTATTTTTTATTATATTGTATAGAACACTTAAGTTCCCACAAACACCTTAATAAAGTTTTCAGGTGAACTAAGCTTCAATTAGGTATATAATAAAAAAACTGTTTTATTGTTTCAAAAATTTAGAACATTGTGTGCTTAAAGCATTTGTAACTGCATTCATAATGTAAAAATACTATAAGACTGCGTACCTACCTTGATAAGTATTATTCAATTATATTTATATTGATGTAGATCTGGAATAACTACCTAGTTAGTTGTAGTAAAAAGAACTCCTTGAGTGATTAAGCCCAAAACATTAAATGAACAATGTATGTTTGTCTGTAAGAAACAGAAACATCGAATGACAAAGAACAATTGTTTTTATTTTTATTAAGAAACAATTACACATAAAATAAGAATACAAATATTTATTTAAGGGTAGGTACTAAAAGTACAATCAGCCCCATCAATCAATCAGTCCTCGAATTGGATATAAAAATATGAGGACCTGATAAAAAACAAAGCTACATGATTTGTATTTGTCACGTTAGTTATAAAAAAAAAATTAAGTATAACAATTAACAAAGTTATGAACCTACATCATTAGTATGGTAGGTCTGAAAACTCGGACACAATCTTAATTACATTATTTCTGAAATGATGATTTTGACGAAACTGTCAACTATTAAATTTATTGTCAATTTCAGGTTCAATATTAGGGCTGCCCCGTTTACCTTACATGGAATGGGTCATACAACAGTTAATTTTACCTCTACCATAACAATCTATACCACCTACACAGAATGAATCACCCCCATAAGCCACCATGACTCAATCGACCCTGACATTTACCTATAATTTTGATTGTAAGCTGTAGATTAACACTGTTTGACAGATGGGCATGTTTTTAAGGGTTTTTTGTTTTATTGGGAACCATAATTTTCTAGGCGTAGAAAGTGGCAAAAGATAAAAAAAAACTTACTATGATCAATGATTACTATTGTAGCCTACTTATGTGGAGTGCTGGAGGGTTCCCTTCGCGCGAGTCTGACTCGCATTTAGCCGGTTTTTTATCAGATAGGTACATTGTCCACACCACAGTCACCTCTAATCCTGTAACCTGTGTCTAAGATCTCCTGTGTCGTGGGTATCAGCAACTACAAGTACCATAGTACCGCGACGCACAGACACCGAACTAGTTACGAGTAACGTGCATATTCTACAAATGTAACCAAGTAACTACACGAGCGTGTGGTTTACAGAAACACCGAAAAGCGCCCCCTAGCGGACATTTTGAGAATCTCAATTTTGTATGCAAAAATCCGTGGTGTGCACCACACGTCCTTGTTACATTTCTAGACGCCCTCTGATCATGCAAACATTTTGTCTCGCAACGGGAATCGAGTGCGCACCTCTCACGTCTCAGTCGGCTACTCCGCCGCCGCGCCATGGACGTCGTCAAAATACCTACCTAGTACCTACCCACAGGGCCGGATTTAAATTTGTGCCGCCCTGGGGCACGAAAATGCCGCCCTATGACTTAAATTTTATTTTAATAGTTTTGATATCTTATTGTTTAAGAATTAGAATAACTAATTGATTGCAGGAAATTTATTATGTATTATATAGCATTTATTATACATTATGTTTTATTTATATTAAATAATATACAAAATTTTAATGTGATACATAATACTTGAATTATATTTCTTGAAAGATAAAATGTTTATTTTCATCCCACCATCTCGGAAAGAGTATTTTTGCTATTCGATATCTGAGTGTAAAAGCCGTTTTTATCCTCTAGAGGATAAAGTAAAATTGAATTTAGAACATCATTAAACCTATTTACTTTTACCTCCATGGTGCTGAATTTATCATACTACCTTTTTTAATTTGTTAAAAACTTAGACTCGGAACCTTCTTGGTGTATTACTATTTTATTAATTTGCTTTACGCGCGCCATTTTCTTTCACGTCATATTGTTAAAACCTTAGGTTAAAAACAAGAAACTTGAAAACAAGTAAACCCTAAAATGAGTGATTCTATAGCGACGAAGAAGTTTATTTGAAGCCAACAGAATTGACTGAAACTGTTGAAAATGCGCAAAAGTATCATGTGACTGTGAGTGTTTATTTTTTTGCATTAAGTCATTTCCTCGCTGAGGTGGGATGAAAAGTTACGTGTTGCACTCGAGTGCAAAGATTTTTCACCTTGTGCTCTTTTGATTCCCTCGCTCAGGATTCTAATTTTTTAATCACTCGCTACGCTCGTGATTAAATTTTAGAATCCTTCGCTTGCTCGGTCATCAAAACTGAGCACGCGGTTAAAAAGCAACTTTGCACTCTTGTATAACAAATAACTATTAAAAGAATTAGTTAATTATATATTGTATAGAATTTTTTTTCTCACTTTCCAAATTTTGCCGCCCTAGAAAATTTGCCGCTGCACTAGCCCCGACTGCCCCTAGTATAAATCCACCACTGCCTACCCATGTTTACGCAACTGACTCAAACCAACCATGGTAGTAATAAAACCATGTTATTAATAAACTACGCTAAGCAAAAAAAAGGGAAAAAATAACTTTTCCCTAGAAAAAAAACTCTTGTTTCTTCAACGCTTTGTAAGTTGGAAAGTATTTCTAAGGTTTTAAGTGATTGAAACTGCCTTTCTGATTCAAAGGAGTCTCTTGTTTCGCCATCCGAGTTATTAACGTAAATCCGAAAATACTAGGTATCGACTTCCGTGGCGCGGCGGCCGGATAGCCGGCTGAGATGTTACAGGTGCGGAATCGATTCCCGATTTTTGGACAAAATATTTACATGATCAAAGGGCGTCTGGAAATGTTGCAA
This sequence comes from Epirrita christyi, assembly GCA_951392215.1. Lineage (NCBI taxonomy): Eukaryota > Metazoa > Arthropoda > Insecta > Lepidoptera > Geometridae > Epirrita > Epirrita christyi. The sequence continues at coordinate 8,450,264 of OX595862.1, forward strand.
GCGATACATACATACACACGCGCCTTTTGCCCCAAAGGGTTAAGGCAGGGCCTGAGTCGATAGAATTTCGACGACCTCTGTGGCGCGCGGGCGAGTAGTCAGCTGAGATGCGAGATGTTGCGAGTGCGATTCCCGCTGTGGGACAAATGCTTGTATGATCTGCAAATATTTGTTCCGGGTCTGGGTGTTATGGTACCATGGTCCTCGTAATTCCTGATACTCACGACACAGGGAATCCTAGTGTGGGATCAGAGGCCCAATTCTCTAATTTTAAAAACGATTAATTTACAATATAACCTCGTGTCAGTCGCATCTGTCACTATTAGTACGTAGTAACTACATTTTTAACCGACTTCCCAAAAAGGAGGAGGTTCTCAATTCGGTTGTATTTTTTTTTTGTATGTTTGTTACCTCATATCTCCGGCGTTTATGAACCGATTTGGAAAATTCTTTTTTTATTTGAATAGATATACATACTTCCAGATTAGTCCCATTTTTTCAAAATCCAGTTCTGATGATGGGATCCATAAGGAATTGAGGGAACTCCTTAAATATTGTAGGCATACATAATTGGCGATTTTGATATTTTCAGCAACAAACCAAGCATTTGCATTCAGAAAGTATCATAATCCTTTCACCACTATGGTTCTTTCATCATTTTTTTTTATCCAAATATTTAGTCGAATACAATGGCGGAAGTCGGTTTTTTAAAAGAAAAGTTATAGTGTACCCCTTAGTGCACTAAAGGGTACACTAAGAAAGGAATTTCCGAAATTCATCCCCAAATAGGGATACCAGATCGAAAATTTAAAAGTCCGGAGAAAAGCGTGATTTCCATTGAAAAATCCTGAGATTTTAATGAGCCTGAAGTTCCGAACGTTATAGTTCAACATTTTTTTTTTACAAAATCTTGAAATAAAATGGTAGTATAGGATTTGCCAAGTCACGGAGACCATGAAAAAACGTATTTGAGTCAAGCAGAGATTCAAAGATTAAGAAAAAACCAGTGTTAAACTTTTCTGTATCATTGAGTAAATAAAAAGTCTCTAGATTTTTTTTAACAAAAGTATACCTCTAAATAACATTTCATTTGCTTGCTTAGGTATTACTTAGTATCCACAAGGGTTTTCAAGGAAATCGAAAGGGAGGGCGGGGTGTTTTGAACCAATTTTCGATCGTTTCTCGTAAAGTTTGCTGTGAAATTAAGTGTTAACAAAGCCTAGTTTTTTCTTAATCTTTGAAGCTCTGCTTGACTCAAATACGTTTTTTCATGGTCTCCGTGACTTGGCAAACCCTATACTACCCTTTATTTCAAGATTTTGTAAAAAAAAAATCGTTGAACTACTACGTTACTACGTTCGGAACTTAAGGCTCATAGATTTTCTCGAATTTTGCGAATTCTCTCGCAAACGTAATAGTGCGTGCTACTAACAGTGTCTTCAGTCTAAGGCAGTCTAAGCTGTACTTTTAGCACAGTAAGTATAGATAATTTGAAGACTTAAACGTGCGAACCATTTTTAACCGACTTCACAAAAAGGAGGAGGTTCTCAATTCGGTTATATTTTTTTTTGTATGTTTGTTACCTCATATCTCCGGCGTTTATGAACCGATTTGGAAAATTCTTTTTTTATTTGAATAGATATACTTCCAGATTGGTCCCATTTTTTATTTCAGAATCCAGTTCTGATTATGGAATCCATGAGGAATTGTGGGAACTCCTCAAATATTGTAGGCATACATATGGCGATTTTGATATTTTCAGCACCAAACCAAGCATTTGCATTCAGAAAATATCATAATCCTTTCACCACTATGGTTCTTTCATAATTTTTTTTTCATCCAAATATTTAGTCGAATACAATGGCGGAAGTCGGTTTTTTAAATGAAAAGTTATAAAGAACTGTGTTGGAAGACAAAAGTTTACTAAAAAGGTTATTATCGCAAAATAAATATGATAAACTTGATGATAGAAAAGTTTTATTTTTATTTGTGCAATTCACAACAACAAAGTTGTTTTTTTTTTCTAAAATTTGTCTCTATAACGGGTGTAAAAAGACTACTCCCGAAAACTGAAATAGTGTACTCAGATCAAAGATTGGATCTGAAAAATCTACACTATTATATTGAAAATTCTAAAAATTCTGAGATTTCCTGAGATTTCTAGAATCCGGCCGCAATCCTGAGACGAGCCTAAAAATTCTGAGATATGGTAACCCTACCCCAAAAGCGTGTGGTGTTGATGTTTTTATGAAAAAGCTACACGCGGACGAAGTCGCGGACGCCCACTAGTAAAGTAATATAAACAAACATACAAGATTAGCAGCTTTTATAGTTTAAACAAGACTTGCCCACGTAAGACATAATTCTATTACTGTTTTCACCTACGTTGCAAATTTTAAACACCGTCATTTTGCGAAGTTAGTTAAAAATAAGATTTAGTCATAGAATAGATAAACTCTCTAGAAGTGCTATTTACGTGCTTCTCTTAGTGCGTGCCCCGATGCCGCTGAGATAAATTCTATAGAAGTGCTATTTACGTACTTCTCTTAGTGCGTGCCCCGATGCCGCTGAGATAAATTCTATAGAAGTGCTATTTACGTATTTCGCTTAGTGCGTGCCCCGATGCCGCTGAGATAAATTCTATAGAAGTGCTATTTACGTATTTCTCTTAGTGCGTGCCCCGATGCCGCCGAGATAAATAATTCCCCCCACGCTCCGCGACGCCCCACACTTACCCGCAGCGACCGCCAAGGTCCAAGAGAGTATTATGCTCCTTGGACAGGATTGTCGTCCGTTATGTTGTCCTACCTACTTTCAATCATTATTATTATCTAACTTAACAAGTCCACTGCTGAAAACACAACGTCTGTGTTTTTAGTTTTGGAGTGTCTCAGTAGTAATAGTTATTATTATTAATCAATTTATTTCATATAAAACAATCCATATACACGTTAATATCAATAAAAATAAAAGTAAAAATACACAAATTAAATTAAATTAGTCAGTCAAATTAATGTAAGTAAAAAGTAGTAAAGTAGTACAAGTCAGTTTTTTGTTTTTTTTTTGTTACTGCGACTTTATGTCAATGAGTTTTACTCAAATTTCGAGTCTGCATCAGGGTCAGGGGTGGACGTAAACATTTTGGTGATGATGATGATGAAGTCAGTAGGTTCTTACTTTTTGTGTAGGTACTTGGTTTTTTCTCCGGACGAATTTTTTCCTTGAACAGGGTGTCGATACGATATTTAGACAGTTGTGTTTGACGTGGCCCTTCTATAGAGTGGCTCATACACATGTCTGTGTCAGTTCTATTTGGTTATTAGCTATTCATATGGTTTAGTCATACTTCTACGAGGTTTAGGTAGGATGGATGTCGTAAAAACCGTCTATAGGATTACCATGGATGGGCAGCAGCGTCCTCCTGTGTACTCAACACCAATACCTGCGTTCACCAATCCGCCTGCCAAGCGTGGTGATTACGGCAAATCTCTCCATTGCAGTAACATACATAGTCCTGACTCCACACTAGGATTCCCTGTGTCGTATGTATCAGGAACTAAGAGTACCATGATACCAGAACACCCAGAACAAATATTTGCAGATAATGCAAACATTTGTTCAGCAGCGGGAATCGAACCTGCACCTCTCTCGATGGTGACTGTGATCTTAGCGTTGTCTAAATTTTGGAAAAGTATTACTTTTATACTAGGTATACTTGGCACGCAAACAAGCATACGGCCCGCCTGATGGAAAGTAGTTACCGTAGTCTATGGACGCCTGCAACATCAGAGGCATCACACGCGCGCTGACCGACCCTGAGTCATAAAGATGAAAAGTCTCATGTGCCTGTAATTTCACCGGCATGTGCCTGTAACATGAGACTTTTCATGTGTCTCATGGTCGGCAGCGTGCGTGTGATGCCTCTTTTATTGTAGGCGACCATAGGCGTCTGGTCTAGATCTTCTCCAGGAAACTCATTAACCTCCAAACAAAAAAAAAAATTACTGAATTGAGAACCTCCTCCTTTTTGTGAAGTCGGTTAAAAATAAATAGCAATCTAGTGCAGCTCCCAATAATATAGTTAACGTATAATAGAGATAGCAGATAGCAGCGTCTAATTATAACCGCGTTCATATGGAAACCAAATATCCGCATTACATCACTAGCGGTCAATGTCGAGCGACCTAGTGTTGGCGTAACTTGTCGATTATGCGATAACTGCCGATATCTCACAGTGTAATATTTTTTTCACACCACCTGCTCGACAATGCCCAATTACATATCATGCAACCTCAACGTAAAGTAAAGCATCGTCTCCCTAGGGAATAAAATGATTTGAATTTGGAACGTCAAATTCGTGTGGAGACTAGCGGAAAACTCTAAGTAAAAAAATGCCCATATGGCATTGTAAAGAGGTGTGTTCGAAAATCGAACTGGCCACCATAAGCAGAAATCAAAAGAAAAAGGTGCGTTTACAAAGAATTTGAAACAAAATAATCTTTTGTTACACTAACAGTTTGTTAACTGTTGTTGAACTAAAAAAAGGTTAATAATTTTCACTTTACAAATAATGTTATTCTGGAAAAACTATCGAAGTTTTCCCATCACTATTAAACGCCGGAAATAGCTCGTAAAAAAGAACATCGACACATGTCAGTCGTTTGAGTTTTTGCAGAAGAGAAAAATTGAGTTTCGCGTCGTCTAAGAAGGTCAACTCAAGATTATCCAGCCATCCATGTAATTTGAACTTACAACGATTATGTCATGTCTATTGCTCGCTTAGCGGGCTTTCCGTGCCTTCCTGTGTCCGGTCTAAGAAAGAGGGCCTATTACGAGTTTTGCATTGCAACAATCACTTTGCGAGTAATGAGTATTCAACGTGACTTACATACTAACTATTCATCATTCTGTGCCGCGCACTGGATAGATACAGGACAGAGGCTGATTATAAGTTTTGACAAGCAAACGTCTCGTGTAGTGTAGTGTGGATTTTTGTATGGAGACACAGATGAGCGCCTCTAGCGTACACTCTGTGAACCTCATTTTCCATACAAAAATACGTGTAACACTACACCATACGTCCGTGTCAATTGCTTGTCAAAACTTAGAATCAGCTCTCAGATTCATAACTAGTGGTTCGCCCCGAACTGAGACCTCGCGATAACACCTTTATCAGCCCGACTACTTGACTAAATAATTTACATATTTTCTATTATTATTTTTGAAAATTTTCACCTCGAGGTCTACCAGTGTAGTATCTATCAGTAACTCTAATAATCTCTAATTTCCTACACATCATTGAAATAACCTTTGAATAGGGCTAAGCAACGGGGCGTAATACTATATACCTGTTAGTACCTATATCAAGTACCTGACGAATTAATGGATAACGTCCTTTTGACGAAAACCATAGAACTCCAACGTCATTCAAATTCCTAGAAATGGGAGGTCAACAATGGATGTTATATTGGTTTAATTTCATGGAGTACAAGTTTCCAAATTCTTCAATTTCAGACTTTTCCCTGTAGTTGTGACACAAAAGCCACAAGCATACTAAATTTCAGCATTGTGGGATTGCTGGAAGTACCCTAGAATTTTTGATTTTTACGTCTTTTATTTTCCCTAATTTCTCAAAAACTACTAAGGTTAAATACTTATTAAAAACAGTTTTGAAATGTCCAACCAAAGAGCTTTCATTAGACACCCCACTTGATATGACTGTCTCACTTTTATTTTTTTTACCCCCTCTTGGACCCCAATATCTCAGCAACCCCCTGACCGATGTAGCTCAAGATCAGATTAACGGTTTGGAAGTTTTCATTGGACATACATACATACATACATACATACAAACGCCGATTCTTCCAACTTGACTCAGAGAACTCGCTTCGCTCGTTCAAATATGCAGGTGGATGCTACTACCTTTCCCCTGTTTTAATCCCTTAGTCGACTTTTACGACATCCACTGGAGTAGATGGAGGGGTCTATTAGGCCGGACACACCACGTCACATAATTGATTCATCATCGTCATCATCATCATCAGCCTGTAGAAGTCCACTGCTGGACATAGGCCTCCCCCTTAGAATGCCACGACGAACGGTCCTGAGCTGCCTCCATCCACCGACTCACCGCGACGTTTATAATGTCTTTAGTCCATCGAGTGGACGGCCTTCCTCTACCGCGTCATCCGGTTTGTGGTCGCCACTCGAGAACCTTTATTCCCCAACGGTTAATCAGTTCTTTGAGCTATATGACCTGCCCATTGCCACTTTAACTTGCTAATTCTGAGAGCTATGTCGGTGACCTTGGTTCTTCTACGGATTTCCTCATTTCGGATTCTATCACGTAGTGAAGCTCCTAGCATAGCTCTCTCCATAGCCCGCTGCGCTACTTTGAGCTTGTCTGTACGGCCAATAGTTAGCGACCATGTCTCAGTGCCGTAAGTGATCACTTGCAACACGCACTGAGGCCCGATTCTCTAAGTTATTTTAAAACTACACTGAAAGTTAACCGAGCCGAGACTGAATTATTAACTGACAGAAAGTTGGTATTCTGCTCCCTTATAAATAACAATTTAGTCTACTTTCAATTCACGGTGACTACCATTACAGTAGGATAGTTATAATATATAATTGCAAAGAGTAAAGAGAGACTCCATCTACTTCTACATCTAAGCTAAAATGATTGAAAAAACTTTGAATCGTTCAAGTTTCGGTCACATTTCGATATAATCACATTGCAGTGTTGTATTTTATGTTTAGAGAATACCATTTCTGACATTTAAGACATCGACACAAGATCGAAACATGATCCGAACTCTATTTTAACTATTTTTAAGTCAGAGAATTGGGCCTCTGATTATAGACTTTCGTTTTGAGGCTCTGCGGTATCTGTGACGAGAAAATATGGCGTAGTTTCCCGAATGCCGAGTTGGATTCGTCGGTTGACCTCTTTGTTGAAGTTGGACCCTCCTAATTGAATCGTCATAATTGATTACGTATGTAATATTTGCTTACGTGTGGCATCGTCACCGGCAGAGGAAATCGTAAAGCAATAATTTCACTAGCAACCACTTCAAACCAGAATCCTACTCCTACTAACATACCTACTAATATTATAAACGCGAAAGTTTGTAAGTATGGATGGATGGATGGATGGATGAATGAATGTTTGTTACTCTTTCACCTAATAACTACTGAATGGATTTTAATGAAACTTTACAATAATATAGCTTATACATCGGAATAACACATAGGCTACAATTTATAAAGAAATTGTGTGAATTGTCCATAATATGACGATAAGTGTCAAGAAAGAATGAAAAAATCTACCATGTGCGAGCTATTCTGGCGTGCGCTGCCAAAACCGCTAGAGTTACACATATGTAATGTATGATGGAAATGTTTATCTTAAATAGTCCTACAAAAAAGCCCGCCACAGTAGGTATATATATAGGTTACTAGCTGGTGCCCGCGACTTCGTCTGCGCAGGATTAGTATTTCGAATAGCTTATTAGCGTGGCGTAGAAAAGAATATAACCTATATATATACTGTTGCGGGCGGGAATATAGTAGGAAGTAGGATATTCTTTTCTACGCCACGCTAATATAAGCTACTCGAAATACTAATCCTGCGCAGACGAAGTCGCGGGCACCAGCTAGTATATAATATTTGCTTACGTGTGGCATCGTCACCGGCAGAGGAAATCGTAAATTGTAATGCAATAATTTCACTAACAACCACTTCAAACCAGAATGTGTAATAAATTTGATTTTATCACACATATGCCAAGAACTCTGTGGCAATGTTAAACCTTTCAATCTAATTCTACATAAATCTATTTTGTTTCTACTTGTGTGCCCAAGTAGATACATATTCATGTGCATGGCTGTCTCATTACTGTTCAGATGCTTTGAGTCTACAAACTCAGCAAGCACATGCTACATTTATATGTAAATTGAAATTATCGAAATGTCTGCCAGAGGCGCTTTTTAATTTTTCCATGCAATAACTTTTCATTTAAAAAACAGACTTCCGCCATTGTAATCGACTAAATATTTGGATGAAAAAAAAATTAAAGAACCATAGTGGTGAAAGGATTATGATACTTTTTGAATGCAAATGCTTGGTTTGTTGCTGAAAATATCAAAATCGCCATATGTATGCCTACAATATTTGAGGAGTTCCCTCAATTCCTCATGGATCCCATCATCAGAACTGGATTCTGAAAAAAATGGGACCAATCTGGAAGTTTATCTATTCAAATAAAAAAAGAATTTTCCAAATCGGTTCATAAACGCTGGAGATACGCGGTAACAAACATAATAAGTAGTGTTCACCACAAGCCCTTGTAGTTGCTTTTTATACTTGTAGACTAGGCCCTCAGTGATGGCTAATTTAACACCTTGTAACTGGGTGACCGAGCTGTGCTCGGTAAAACTCGGAATAAAACGTTTTCCCAGAGATGAAACATAGCCTACCTTTTATGCCCTCAAAACCACCATATAGAAAATTTCATCGAAATCGTTAGAGCCGTTTTCGAGATTTCAAAACATATATTATACAAATATTGCTCGTTTAATAGTATAGGATGTATTCAAAATTATCCTTGTAATATCAATGAATAAAACACTATTGATCCGAAGATTCATCTAGTTTATAAGACTATTCAAAATTATAACTTTTGAAACTATCATGGTTATGAACACAGTTTCATCATGCGCCATGATCACCCGTAATCATGGCTCATGAAACTGTGCCGAAATATCGGAAAAATAAAGCTCAAAAATTATGGTAAATATCCCGTTTCTAGTGATAATTATATTCAAAATTATCCTTAAATTCTACAAAATAAAACACTATTGATCCGAAAATTCGTCTAGTTTATATGACTATTCAATATTATAATTGTAATCTCAATTAATAAAACACTATTGATCCGATGTTTCGAATGACTATGTTCGCAGGCTCCTTTCGAGCACGGATCAAGTGCTGATCCTTATTATACCGCTAATACCAATAGACAGAAAATTCTTATCAATTTCCTCTGAAGTCTTTAGCAGTGTTTTTGGCACGCGTGCATCAATGGGCAACGCGGCTTTATTTATAACTTGTGACGTCACTCCGTTCGTAGATTGATGTCTTCATGCGATTTATGCTCGTACCGTAGCTGGTTAATTCTTTGTAATTTTGCAGTCAATGGCCTGTTTAGTTTTGGCTAAGGTACCCACGTAATACCTCGTAGAACTGTTCGCCTGAATTACGTTTGTATTTTTCCTGGTTCATTGTTTAAATAGCATAATTTTTACAGAAAACTTTTCATTTAAAAAACCGACTTCCGCCATTGCATTCGACTAAATATTTGGATGAAAAAAATTTATGAAAGAACCATAGTGGTGAAAGGATTATGATACTTTTTGAATGCAAATGCTTGGTTTGTTGCTGAAAATATCAAAATCGGCTACAATATTTGAGGAGTTCCCTCAATTCCTCATGGATTCCATCATCAGAACTGGATTCTGAAAAAAATTGAACCAATCTGGAAGTATATCTATTTAAATAAAAAAGAATTTTCCAAATCGGTTCATAAACGCCGGAGATATGAGGTAACAAACATAAAAAAAAAATACAACTGAATTGAGAACCTCCTCCTTTTTGTGAAGTCGGTTAAAAAGTGTGCTTAGTTCATCCAGGTGAAAAACGCCAGGTGAATTAGGTATACCGCCCCAAAAATGACTCTAACTCAAACACGTTTTTATAGAGAGTTTAACAAATATAATGTAAATGAATATAAAATTTGAGGATTATCCTCGATTTCCATGGTATCCCCCTTGATGGTATCCCCCTGGGGTCGTTGTAACGATTCCATAATCATTTTCGGGGCCAGTGGATCATGGGGTCATTGGAACCTAATCCACAGAAACCGTACATAAAAGCTTGTGGAAACAGTTTGTTTAAAGACAATGAATTCATTGAGTGTTTGAGAGCTTTCACGTCACAAATATCCGACCTTGATGTACTTCCTGCGCCGGCGCCGATTTGGATGGAATTTTGCGTATTTACAAATACTCTCGAATTTCAATTATTGCAGCTTTGTATTTGGTGTCATGGCGACGCAGTAATGTCTATGAAAATGGTGAATTTGTAGAGCTACGTGATCCAATCACGGATTTATAGCTTAAATAGTCGAATTCTGATTTCAGGGCGTAAACTGCGGGGCTATTCTAAAACGTCGGAAACGTTTCCAATCGGATTCGTTAGTTTTTCATTTCGATGAGGTAAGTAACTAAAATAATTTTCTCTAGAACACAGTAAAAAACAATAAATATTGTATATTACTGTGTTTTACTTGAGATAATTGTTAGAAAATTGTTTTAGTTACTTACCACATCGAAATGAAAATCTAACGAATCCGATCGGAAACGTTTCCGACGTTTTAGAATCGCCTTGCTGGACTAAACTCTGAGGCCCTTTAAGTTTTTTTCAAAACGTGACGTCATCCAATTTTATTTTATTTCAATTTCTAGTGTTTTTTGAGTCATCATCATCATCATCAACTGCCTGTTTGGTGACCTCTGTGGCGCGGCTGGCGAGCAGCCGGCTGAGACGCAAGAGGTAGCGGGTTCGATTCCCGCTGCGGGACAAATGTTTGTATGATCTGCAAATATTTGTTCCGGGTCTCGGTGTTGTGGTACCATGGTACTCATAGTTTCTTATACCCACGAACGGAAATCCGATCGGAAACGTTTCCGACGTTTTAGAATCGCCCTGCAGATCGTCCTTAGTGTTTATTTCACGGATTAAAAATGAAACTCACAACCACTGCAAGTAATTATGTCTGTGTATCCTTTGTAAATACCAAGTAGAAGTATCTAACGAACGAAGGTCAATAGGGGTAAAAATAAAATTCCATTGAACTTAAAATAGAAGTCCTTGAGTGTTCAGAGTTCGTTTTGATGGTAATGTTGTCTGGTTCATTTGAACATGGTGCGAAGCAGGACAGGTTTTGACGGATAAGACTAAAGCCCAGTTCTTGTAATTATAAAACAGTACCTGGTGACCGTGCTTTGCTCGGAAAACTCGGGAAAACGCGTTTTCTCAGAGATGAGACCTAGCTAGATTGTAGTTTTTTTTTTGACATTTAATTTTATTTGATTTTGCCATTTATGAATCTGAGTTGTTCGAATAAATAAATATATTATATATTCTGCAAACATTAGTTCAGTGTCTGTGGTGTTGTGGTACCATGGTACTCGTAGTTCCTGATACCGAAGACACAGGGAATCCTAGTGAGGGATCAGAGGCCTTACCATGAGCTCGTAAAGCGATTCAGTTCAAAACTATTCAGTACAAAACATCGGTTCTGTGATGTCCGCAGCTATATTAAAAGGCACAGTAGCAGATGGTCTGTAGACTTCTGCGATTAAAGTTATTCAATGATGAAGAATTTCAACGACGAACCGATATTTTGTACTGAATAGTTTTTGAACTAAATCCCTATAAGAGCTCATGGTTTGGCCTCGGGACTATGTGATATTATCACACTATAAGCTTTCTCTTCTGAACAACCTTTGTTCGAACATTTCACTGACCAGGATATAAGTAAAATCTATTTTCTCACGTGAACTTTGTACTGTGCTTCGGGAATCATCGGTTATGTTCGGCTGCGTCCCGAAACGCATCGGATCTATCCTGAATCCCGCGGTTAACAGGTCAGTGGGGCATCGCACAAGCGCAAATAGAGCCGATATAGGAGAACTAGTGTTTTCCTACGGGTCAAAACCAACAACTACGCAAATTACCGTTTTTCAGGAGATGTACTGGGGTGCTATTTTTGGATGTCACTCAGTGACTAAATATCATCTAAAATGTCGCAAGTCACCGTTTTTCAGGAGATGTACTGGGGTGCTATTTTTGGATGTCACTCAGTGACTACATATCATCTTAAATGTCGCAACTCACCGTTTTTCAGGAGATGTACTGGGGTTTTATTTTTGGATGTCACTCAGTGGCTACATATCATCTAAAATGTCGCAAGTCACCGTTTTTCAGGAGATGTACTGGGGTGCTATTTTTGGATGTCACTCAGTGACTACATATCATCTTAAATGTCGCAACTCACCGTTTTTCAGGAGATGTACTGGGGTTTTATTTTTGGATGTCACTCAGTGGCTACATATCATCTAAAATGTCGCAAGTCACCGTTTTTCAGGAGATGTACTGGGGTGCTATTTTTGGATGTCACTCAGTGACTACATATCATCTAAAATGTCGCAAGTCACCGTTTTTCAGGAGATGTACTGGGGTGCTATTTTTGGATGTCACTCAGTGACTACATATCATCTAAAAGGTCGCAACTCATCGTTTTTCAGGAGATGTACCTACTGGAGTAGTCACTTGTAATTGGGTATCATATGTATAAGAATTTTAGTCATGAATAAGTTTAAATGTATAGAAATTTGGAAATCGGGGAATAACGCCAATTTTACTGACATTCAGACACTCGATGACATCCAAAAATTGCACCCCTAGACCTAAACCAAGCATGCGGCCGTTTACAACTTTGATTGCGGCCCGATTAAATTTTATGAACATATACTTAGTATATTTTTCTTTCATTTTACTATTAAGCAATGATTAAATAAACGATTAGCGTCCTACCCCCTATTCCCTAACTGAAAGTCACTCGGGGACTAACGTTTGTTAAGTAAAAATATGGCTATCAATTGGTCAAAATTATCATGAAGAATTGTCAATTGATACTCATTTTTAACCGACTTCCCAAAAAAGGAGGAGGTTCTCAATTCGGTTGTATTTTTTTTTTGTATGTTTGTTACCGCATATCTCCGGCGTTTATGAACCGATTTGGAAAATTATTTTTTTATTTGAATAGATATACTTCCAGATTGGTCCCATTTTTTTCATAATCCAGTTCTGATGATGGGATCCATGAGGAATTGAGGGAACTCCTCAAGTATTGTAGATATGGCGATTTTGATATTTTCAGCAACAAACCAAGCTTTTGCATTCAAAAAGTATCATAATCCTTTCACCACTATGGTTCTTTCATCATTTTATTTTCATCCAAATATTTACTTAGTCGAATACAATGGCGGAAGTCGGTTTTTTAAATGAAAAGTTATACTTTCAGTTACTTTCAATAGGTGCTCCTCTAGGGTGGGTACCTACTACTAGGTATATCTATGAATGAGTTTCTTTTCTTTATGGTTGGCTTTTGCGGCCCACTGATTCTACGGTTTTTAAGCATTTGGCCCACCAATGACTTTGATGCATTCTCTAAACCTTCAAATCAAATCATTATTTGTTATACATGGGTGCAAAGTTGTTTTTTAACCGCGTGCTCAATTTTTATGACCGAGCAAGCGAAGGATTCTAAAATTTAATCACGAGCGTAGCGAGTGGTTTAAAAGTTAGAATCCTGAGCGTTAGCGAGGGAATCAAAAGAGCACGAGGTGAAAACTCTTTGCACTACGTAACTTTTCATCCCACAGCGAGGAAATGACTAAATGCAAAAAAAAAAACATTTGCACATTTTTAACAGTTTCAGTCAATTCTGTTGCCGTCAAATAAACTTCCTCGGCGCTAGAATCACTCATTTTAGGTTTTTCACTATACCCTGATTTTTAATTTCAGACAATTATTGTAAACAAACAAATGTCAAGATATGCCACTGTGAGTATAAGTGTCATGTATGTGTGTCATATGAGAATTTAAACGTATGCTACACAATCATGACACTTATATGTACTCACAGTGGCATATCTTGACATTTGTTTGTTTACAAAAATTGTCTTAAACTAAAAATCAGGGCATAGTTTTTCAAGTTTCTTGTTTTTAACCTAAGGTTTTAACCTTTGAATAAACACTGAAGCAAGTTTTAACAATATGACGTGAAAAGAAAATGGCGCGCGTAAAGCAAATTAAAAAAAGTAATACACCAAGAAGGTTCCGAGTCCGAATTTTTAACAAATTAAAAAAGGTTGTTTGATAAATTCGGCACCATGGAGATAGAAGTAAATAGGTTTAATGATGTTTTGAATTCACAAACTTAGTGCACACGATGTTCTAAATTCAATTTTACTTTATCCTCTAGTGGATAAAAACGGCACTCAGATATCGAATAGCAAAAATACTCTTTCCGAGATGGTGGGATGAAAAATAATTGTATTCATTGAAATCACAAGGATAATTTGAATCGTCTTATAAACTATATAATTACTCCTGTTCCAACGCGACTTCATCGATAAGTTCCCTACAACACTCTGAAAACTGGATTTGAATCTTAGAAATAAAGTAAACCTAAGTGAAATCCTAGTGTGGGATCAAGACTTACGTATGTGACTGTTGTTATGTTATGTTTCTTGAAAATTATCTTGCTCGGTAGTTTTAGTCTAGATTTTTCTCGTCCCAGTTATTACTTAGTCTGCAAAAATGCGATAGGTTGGGGTTTTTATGAAACCCCACGTAATCCAATGTCGGTATCGAGTGGCTGACACTCCCTAACGTCCAATTTGCCCTTACAAGCTCTCATGTCCAGAACGACAACCGTATACCCCCTTGAATGAGGGTTCCTACCTACACTCCGTTTGATACCTTAAAGTCATCAATATAACGATCAAAATGGCGATTTTCCGATAAATTAATTACGTTGAACCATTGTAAATCTTATTGCTCATAAAATGGAGCATAATTTATTTAATTTCGGGTAAATAGTGACTCATCGCAAGGTCGTCCTGAACTTGGCGTGTTGTGATCAGTTCCTATTGCTTCCCTGAAATGTTTCTTATCTTGATTGTGTTAAAGTTTTATTTTCACAGTGTGCCTGTGATTTGTTTTGCCAGAAAAAAAGTGTTTTTCGGTGAAAATGCAGTCTGATATCCATTGTTGTTGTCGTAATGGGAATGGGAGCTTTAAACCCATTAATTTTCGTTCATGGTATTACCAATAGTCATCATCATCAGCAGCCAATAGACATCCACTGCTGGATGAGGCCTTAAAGCATGCATAGCGTACAATGGGGGGGATTTCCTATAATCACCACGCTTGGTAGGCGGATTAGTGATCGTTTAGTGTTATTAGTTACCTACTAACGGCTCACTTGCGACTTTGTCCGTGTGGTCACGGGGGTCCAATCAATAAGTGGTCATCAGAATAGGCTATAAAACCTATAGGCTATTCTGAGTAATAATATTGTTAAGTTTCATCAAAATCCGTTTTGTAGTTTTTGCGTGAAAGAGTAACAAACATTCATCCATCCAAACAAACTTTCGCATTTATAATTAACCGACTTCCCAAAAACGGAGGAGGTTCTCAATTCGGTTGTATTTTTTTTTTTTTATTATTATTTGTTACCGCCTATCTCCGGCGTTTATGAACCGATTTGGAAAATTCTTTTTTTATTTGAATAGATATACTTCCAGATTGGTCCCATTTTTTCAGAATGCAGTTCTGATGATGGGATCCATGAGGAATTTAGGGAACTCCTCAAATATTGTAGGCATACATATGGCGATTTTGACATTTTCAGCAACAAACCAAGCATTTGCATTCAGAAAGTATCATAATCTTTTCACCACTATGGTTCTTTCATCATTTTTTTTTCATCCAAATATTTAGTCGAATACAATGGCGGAAGTCGGTTTTTTAAATGAAAAGTTATTTAAATGAAAAGTTATATAACTACACTGAAACTACCGAATCGAGACTGAATTGTGAATTGACAGAAAGTTGGTATTCTGCTCCCTCATAAATAACAATTTAGTCTACTTTCAATTTACGGTGACTACCGTTAGAGTAGGATAGTTATATATATAATTGGAAAGAGTAAAGAGACTCCATCTACCTACTTAAGCTAAAATTATCGAAAAAACTTTGAATCGCTCCAGTTTCGGTCACATTTCGATATAATCACATTACAGCGTTGTATTTTAAGTTAGAGAATACCATTTCTGACATTTAAGAGATCGACACATGATCCGAACTCTATTTTAACTATTTTTAAGTTAGAGAATTGGGCCTCAGGTCATCCGTTAAAAACTCTGTCACTGTGCACTCTGGTGCCTTATTAAAGATTTTTGTAGCCATTCAAAAAATACTGTTTTGCATAAGTATTTTTTGTATGGCTACAAAAATCTTTAATAACCACCATGCCATGACCATGCCTTAGCATTCATGCCATGCCTTGCATGTAATTTAGTCGCCTTTTGCCACATCCACAGGAGGAGTTGGAGTCCTGTTCTTAGGCTGAGACTATCACGGTCAGTACTACCAGTAGTACCTCGGGTAAAAAGCGGTCATGCGATACAAGACTTCTTTGTTCTCAAGAACCGTCACGATTTTGATTCGAAATTCAAAATTCTGTTCATAGCTGCCCTGAAGTTAGTCATTTACCGTCATCGGTCATCATAAATAACATAACACCCAACTGTCACATATGTAGTCTTGATCCCACACTGGGATTCCCTTTGTCGTGGGTACCAGGAACTACGAGTACTATGGTACCATTAACACCCAGACCCGGAACAAATATTTGCATATCATACAAACATTTGTCTCCCGCAGCGGGAATCGAACTAGCAACCTATAGCATCTCAGCCGGCTACTCGCTCACCGCGCCACAGAGATCGCCATCAGGCCCATCATACTTCAACTCACTGACCTAATGCACGGTGGCCATGAAAAAACCAGCGGGACGACGACCGATTGCCAATCCCCAATAACCGCACTAGGTCATCCATACCTGCTCCACTAACAACGGTACCTAGTTCACTGGGTCGTAGCCTTAGCACAAAGAGTATCCCAGCATCCCGGCCGGGGTGAATGATCTCGGTGACCCCGTAAATAGGTCACCTAGTTGCATACCCCGCCCTGCAGTGGAGAGGGTGAAACCACAGTTTCGATTTTACGCATCTGCCCTAGAATCAATCTTGTGGATATCTTTAAATATGGATTACTTTTATGGGGTAACAGTGCGGATTTCGATAGAGCATTCAGAGCTCAAAAGAGGTGCACACGCTCTTTATGCGGAGCTCAGTTTCTGGATTCTTGTAAGCCTCTTTTCAAGAAATATAATATTCTTCCTCTCCCATGTCTCTACAATAAACAAGCGGCAAAGTTTGTGAAGCAGCATCCCGAATTATTCAGGAAAAATAAGGAGTTTCTACTAATAAAATTAAGGGATAGATCTAACAACAGACTCTACAACCCAAAATATAATCTAAAAATTACGCAAAATCAGGCCTATTATATGTCGATAAAAATTTTCAATAATCAACCAGAAGATCTTAAAAATCTAACTGGAAATTTATTTAATATTAAATTAAATAAATGGCTGATGGGTAGATGCTATTATTCTTTAAATCAATTTTTACAATACAGGGATTTTCAATTATAAATTTTATTGATTAACCAAATTATTTTTATTTTACTTAGTTCATTGTTTAATCTCAATTATTATTCTAATTTTATTGTTTTTATATTAATCATATTACCCATGTGAAAATTTGCATGCCTAGTTATAAGGTAGAACATATTGGACTTTTTCTAGTTTAAGACCTTATTGTA
This sequence comes from Epirrita christyi, assembly GCA_951392215.1. Lineage (NCBI taxonomy): Eukaryota > Metazoa > Arthropoda > Insecta > Lepidoptera > Geometridae > Epirrita > Epirrita christyi. Next base: position 8,467,848 of record OX595862.1, read on the forward strand.
TTTACAATGTTCTGGCAAATAAACGTATCTTATCTTATCTTTAGACCTGGAAACAACTTCTTCCTAGGTACCACTGGGGTGCAGTTTTTGTAAGTCATTGAATGACTAAACGCCAGTAAAACTACTTTTAGAATTTTCGCAGACTTTACCTACTTTAATAGCAAGTTCGTCACAGGATCTATTAGTAATTCGAAAAATGCCAATTAGTGGGACTACGTGGTCTAAGAAAACGTCAGTTATAATAGTCCGATTAGTTAATCGAACCAACCGGAAAAAAAGTTCATGTGCTCCGATCGGTAGGACAAAGGCAGTAGGACCACGTGGCCAGAGGGAATTCAAATTATTGAAATTCCTTTTCATTGTGACCCTCAGAAAACTAATAAATAAATAAATAACTGCTGGACATTTCACACAACATTATCTAGCCCCAAGCTAAGCAGAGCTTGTGTTATGGGTACTAGATAACTGATATACTTAATACAATACATTACATAGATAGTTTTTTTTTATTATACATAGAAAGTACCCAGAACTCCCTGAAAAAATATCAGCAGATCGTACAATAATTTGTTCAGAGGCGGGAATCGAACCGGCAACCTCCTGCATCGCAGGCGAACCTTCGCCCGCCGCGCCACAGAGGTCGTCAATGCGGGTGTAGTTACAATGTAAAACAACCTTGATATGTTATATGCCCTTGGCTTTAAGTTCCTCCTCTAATCGGGAGATCGCATTAGTATATCTATAGATCGTTACCATAAAGGCCACTTAACCTTCAACTTCACCCCCATGGATCGCACTGACCTTAAACCTATACTGAAATGTGTAGAAAGTTAGTATTCATAAGCATCATCATTAACAAATGGCAGACGTCCAATGACGTAATAAACAAAAACTTAAAATCGAAATTATAATGACTTTCGAAAATTACTTAAATAAATTATTGACGTGGTGTGTTCGGCGTTTAAGGGGGGAGGGAATTTAAAATTAAGTATAACAATGTTTCTCCACGAAAGTATGGATAAATCCTTAAAAATCGGTTGATAAATTGCAAAAATTGCCCCGTCAACCAATTCGGGTATTTTACTTTTAAACCGACTTCACAAAAAGGAGGAGGTGGTTCTCAATTCGGACGTATTTTATTTATTTTATAATTGTTTGTTACCTCATGTCTCCTTCGTTTATAAACCGATTTGGAAAATTCTTTTTTTATTTGAATAGATATACTTCCAGATTGGTCCAATTTTTTTCAGAATCCATTTTTGATGATGGAATCCATGAGGAATTGAGGAAAATCCTCAAATATTATAGGCATGCATAATATGTATGCCTATAATATCCAAATCCGCTATATGTATTACATATAGCGGATTTTGGTATTTTCAGCAACAAATCAAGCATTTGCATTCAGAAAGTATCATTTGGTGATTTAATCCTTTCACCACTCTGGTTTGTTCACCATCAAAATATCTTCCAGAAATTTAGTCGAATACAATGGCAGAAGTCGGTTTTTAAATGAAAAGTTATCTATTTTGATTTTGACTACTATCTAGCAAAGATGTGCCGTCATCTCGTGCACTAGATTCTTCTGAAAATAACCCCTGTAGCCTATATCACAGACTAATATTCTTCTTAACAGCAGGTCTGACCTTGTGTATCACCTGCAAGCTTGGAAACATGATGACTCAGAAGGTCGGGGTTAAGGTCGCGATTTACTGCGGGGTTTAGTGTCATGATTGGTGGTTTGTGAATTTGCGATAAGGTTTCACTGCATATACAGTGAAATGAGGTAGTTTTTATCAAATAACTACCAAAAGAATGGGAAGTAGTTTTGTTAAAGTCGAACTTCTTGTGAAAGAGTTCGTCCGGGGAAGTACTACAACAGTAACTATTTCTGCCGCCAAGCAGTAGTGCTCGCATTGCTGTGTTTCGGTTCGAAGGGTACGGGTACCGGTGTAATTACAGGCACATGAGACTTTTCATCTTTATGTCTCAGGTTCGGCAGCGCGCGTGTTATGCGTCTGGTGTTGCAGGCGTCCAACCGTGTTGGGTGTTCTTCATCAAACGGAAGATACCCACTGCTGGATGAGGCCTCCCCTATAGCATGTATAGCGTGCAATGGGGGGATTCGCTGTAATCACCACGCTTGGCAGGCGGATTGGTGATTGTAGTTTGGTGTTAAGTATTCAGGTGGATGCTGCTGCTCACCACCCCGTAAGGGGCGTAAACCCCAAGTCGCCTTTTACGACATCTACAGGAGTTGGAGTAGTCGAATTCATAGGCCGAGACCTTCACGGCCGCACCATGGCATTTTTTTTTTTCATTTTTGTCATTGCCTGGATTTATTCAATAAAAATATGTACAAATATAACAAAATTACGCCGCTATAATATCCAGTATTTTGTTTATCAAGCCACAATTATTTTGCGATTTGTGAATGTTTCCTCATTAGTATTGAACGTGTTTTCCTCGATAAAAAAAATGTAATAAATTACAATTTGTAATACAATAATAGCCCAGTAAACTGATATGGCCAATGTTATTTATTTTCCTAGCTGAAGGTCATCATCGAAAACATATAGGTACATAAAAATCGAATCTCATCCTATCTCATTAATATTATAAATGCGAAAGTTTGTGTTTATGTTTGTTACTCCTTCAAGCTGAAACAGCTTAGTAGGGGAAATGTTTTTGGCCAAACCTTGCACTTTTGTCTCGGAAGACGCCGCTTGGCACGATTGTTCTTTAGGTAATTCTGAGCAGATTCAGCAGAGTGTGCATCTCCTGCGTTGCAGTCCGAGCTCAGTTACTGTCAACTTATAGCTACAAGGACAAGTTTGGTATCGTCTTTCGCCGGGACCGTTGTCCCTAGGCACCTCGGGTCACAAGATTAAGATAAAACCAATGACAATGAAGAAGATAAACACAAAATTTATTTTGTTTCAGATTTATGGCGTCCAATACTGTGAAGAAGCTCCAAACACCTTTGCTCTCCTAAAATCTTCCTCTCTTCCGCGATCTTCGACTAAACAATAAAAAAAATGCACTCCGTCAGTCGCCGTCCACGTACAAGTACAGCAAAGCCGAACACTATAAAAAACCTAAAAATCAAAAAGAAAAACAACGAGCTTACCAACACTGATTTCATGTGTTCCAAATTCGAATAATAAAACGTCAAATTTGAATTTCCCGCAGCGGAATTTTAAACACTTTTTAATTCGGTTTTTACGAATGAGGCTTTAATCGTTTTTGGATGAGAGATTATTTAAAAAGTAGTATTATAAATTAATAGTTGCCTTCTTATTAGTAGTTGTAGTAACCGTGATTGGTCCAAATTCTTCTATATCTATTGTAAAATAATTTCCCTATTGTGAAATAACTGTTTTGGAAGTATTTTCCCTGGAAGATAAGTAAGGTGAGATAAAGAATTTATTAAGACTGTAACCATTGTGTTTTTGGTGCATACCTTGATTATTTATCATTTTTCCAGGTTTACATCAGAAAAAATGGATAAGCAAGAGGTGGAAAAGTGTGCACCGGTCGAGGATGGATGTCACCTAAACAGAAACAGGGTAAAATTGTAGATGTCAATTAAATAATAAACCCAAATCTTGAATACAACAAATATCTGCGGTCCTAACAGGGAGCCTTGTGAAAGGCCAAATATTTTTAGTTAGTAGAGTTTTTTTACTGAACAATTGCTTATCAAGACCATTTGAATCAATTCAATTAATAAATTAAATAGCAATTTTAAACCCTTAGCTATGTAGGTCACACCTTAAAACTTAGTCGACTTAATCATAAGCCTTCGTAAAGTTGACAAATATTTTAGAGTCACATTTCTTTTTCCAGAGCTTCAAAACGAAACAGCTAGTCCGAAGCCAGGCGATCCGTGAATCGACATCACCACCGCGCACAGTCTCTCCCTCAGTCCGAAACGAAGCCGCCTCCGAAAACGTCACGAAGAACGTAAACGTTAACAAAGTCAATGTGAAAGTTACCGCGGTCGAGAGGACCGGCAGCGACTCTAGTCATGATAGTGATGTGTATAGTTATAGTGATAAAAAGGATAGGAGGAAGCCGGTGGAGATACAAGTGAGTAGCATCATTGGTTTAATTAATGTAGAACTAAGGAATATTTCTTCACCTATGAGGTCAAGACGGCGAAGGAAAACATCGTGAGACAACCGGCATGTCCATTTGTCCATGAACTTAATGCATGAACGTGACGCATTGGGCCCGCGTGGTGTGTTACGCTTCGTTCCCAATTGTCAGTCCCGAGTAAGCTTGACTCCTAACACTGGTAGCACTGTGTCTTGATGTGTTTGTAACATCTACTGCTGAACGTCTCCATAAGACTTTACCATAGCGTACCACAGAGCCAAGACCTGACATCTAAATCCACGATAACCGTGATAATCCACGAGAAAAGTGCTGTTGGTACTGCTTTTTTTTTCATATCCGTTCTTACATTTATCAGGAGTCAGAAAGAGAGAGAGATCTTAACAATGGCCAACTATTCTTATTTGAAATTACCTAGTTTAATATAAGGTGACATAGAAAATAAACGCGCATTTCAGATCACCCAAGGAGCGTGGGACGAAAATCCGCCGTATGAGCACCGCGGGCGGACAAAGCGATGGCTTAGCGAGTCGTCACGAGAGTCGACACGTGATCTGCTGTCGAACAACCCGCGTGTCGCGTGCGTCTGCGGGGCGTGCGCTGCTTGCCCGCACTGCAGGTACTGTCATAGCACATTTAATGTTCTCACTCTTCTATCAAAGCACCAATGAATCTATTCATCAATATTGTTTTAGGGGGCGGCGGCGCAGACACATTTGCACAATCAAACAGGACTCCGGCATCTGTCCGGATGAATGTGCGGAGTGCTCCGACACGGAACCTAATGGTATGTTTCTTATCACTAACGCAGCAGATGTACTTTCACAGGGTTATAGTACAGCCCCACCTGATGTTAAGCGGTATCCATATCCACCCACTGCAATATGACCCATAGCCATGATACACGCTCGCCGAACTGAAAGCCAAGAAAAATTTATCTTAATATCTTTAATTTTACCGGTAACGATGTCCTTTAAACTGAACACAGAATGCATTACTTGCGTGCTGACTTGGCGGTCATTGTGTCCGCCAGGGAACAATTCTTGGTCCACATTTTAACATTCTCTACAGTTATTGTAGAATTGGATTCATACCTTATTGCTTCACATTACTTCTTCATCATCATACTTCATCACCTGCAGATATTGAATACAATATCAGAATTACCATTTTTTCATAAAGATAATGTTTTGGTTTTACAAGCTTAAAAACAAAACTACTAATGTAGTTATTATGATTTGTGTTTAAATTATTGCAGGTGTTAATAACGAGAACATGAGAAAAACTGGCAGTCTCGACGTAGACGAGCAATATTACTGCAGGTGTCCAGAACGGAGGGATAAACCAAAGAATATGTTAAGCAGAACTGATTCAGGTATGAACTATAACCAAAGATAGCATGAAGTCTGAACTAATATCGACAAGTGAGCGTGAACGATAAGCAAAATTATGATTTTCATGCGAGGTATAACGTCATCTCTTGCATGAGATTTTTCTAAGAATAACCCTCCAAATAAAGTATAAGGTAAATAATGATTTTTAAAATTAGATTTTTTTGTGACAGACGAGAAATCCGAACCGACCGGGCCGGAACTTGTGTCGTTTATTAAAGAAACGCTCAACAAGAACGGCAAAGATCGGATGACGCTACTGAAGATTGAGAAAGAGCTGCATTCTCTTATTAACGATACAGGGTACGTAAAGTCTATTCATAAAACACATAGCTACGATTAACAAAAAACAAATCTAGGATAGGAAAACATTAGTCGTTTTTAATATTTTCTGCGTTAGGTGGTTTTTTAGACAACACACAAGCTTCTGAAGCTAAATTTCTTAACCCAAAGCAAAATACTATATCTCAGGGAAGATTCTTGGTACTCTACAATTGAATCTTCAGATAACAAACTCGATCGAAATTAATTCACATTTACCTCCAAAAGCCAATTAAATGGTGATTCTCAAGGAAGCCTCATTGTTCCGTTTCTGTTCAGTATTTTTTACCTAACTTTTTATAATTTCAGCCGTTGCATAGTAAAGTTTCCCGTGATGACGTCTTACGGCCGTATGTTGGTGCACCGCTGTGCCGCGCTGTTCCAACTATCGCACCATCTTGACCACTCTAACAAGAACTGCGTCATCGTGTCCAAAAGCGGTGAGTTTTCTCCTCTCACACATTTTTAGGAGTTACTTATGTCCCAATACCTGTCTATTTCTTTCTATGATAAGTATTATTGAAGATTACATTTCACGGTACTTCACTTTACTTCTCTCTTACACTGAATTAGTTTAAGCGACACGCTTCGCTCACTCACAGCATTTACAAATGCGTTGGCTTGGTTGTTCATACACACACTTTATCGAAGAAGCTTGCTACGTTCGCCGTTCGCTCTTCACACATACCCACTGAATTAGAGTTCGCTACGCTCGCTAAAAAATGCGCATGCGAAATGAGTCTGTTTGCTCGTGGGTCAAAGTTAGTGAAATTGTTATTGACACAAATTACAGGTACAAGCGGCGGTCGATTACCATGCACCAACTTTAAGACGTGGTGTGTGGCTAACTTCCCACCGCCGAGCCCGCAGCGACACCCGCCCGACCAGACCATCGTCGACGGAGCCAATGCAAAGTGAGTCTTATAACAAACGATATAGAAGTGACTATAGCCTAGCTCCAAAACATGATATGTAGGTAACTTCCCACTGCTGAGCCCGCAGCGACACCCGCTTGACCAGACCATCGTCGACAGAGCCAATGCAAAGTCAGTCTTATTGCTAACGAAATAGAAGTGAACACAGCCTTGCTTCAAGGCTTGGTGTGTGGCTTAGCACAGACGTACATGAATTAATTTTTGTTGTCAGGTCGATTCTGAAGCGTGACACGCACTCCCTGGACGAGCCATCGTCGGGCGCGCTCGCCGTGAGCCGCAGCAAGTCGCTCGAACAGAGGGAGAGGGAGTACGAGCGAGTGAGACGGAGGATATTTAGCACGGTACGTGCGGCGCTGGCGCAGTGTGCGGGAGATGAGAGCGCTTTTCTTCTCATCAGCCAGTAAAAGTCTAGCTCATTACAGCAAATGGCAATGGAGCACACATCAATGGAGAAGAAAGAAAGAAAGAAAGAAAATTTATTTATTTCACACATAGAAAACACAACACAAGATTACTCAAAAAGAAAAAAATAACATTAAAAATAAACATGAAGATATAAGTATATAGACTAATGTGTTGTGTGAGGTGAAATAGGTCCCTGTCTCAGCATAAGCTGCACCTGACCTGGAAAAGGCGTGTCGTTCCCAGGTCGGCGCAGCGCTGGTTTTCAGACAGAGCCTAGGTGAAGCCACGAACATCAATAACCACCGGGTTGCAATAAATAGGCATACAATAATCTAAATCTAAGCATACAATACAATAATAAGAATCCTAACCTCCCTATGACATCAATGTCTGAAAATGTCATAAATGACGTAAGTACCTACAGCGATACATCCTATATGGCAATTAAATAAATTTGAAATGCGTGCCATGTGAAATACCTATAGCGAGCACACGGAGTGCATCATCCAAGTTTAGTTCGTTTATGCGTAGTATCCATTAGTTTGTGGTTCGGTTTTTGTGAAAAGACAAGAGAGACTGCGTAATTGATTGTATCAAGTGCCACTAATGACGAATGCAGAAGACAAATATGGGAGAAGTCTACCATGCCAGACGCAATATTGGCTGTATGGAACAAAAACGTGGAGATCGTTTTGGTAAGGCTTAGCGCTGTCCAAATCTTTAGATACTTGAAAGGAGGAATATTTAGGTCAAGAAGTTTCCCCTATTTAAGTTTCATAAGATTCAGATAGCGCTAAAGCTGCCGAAATGATCCCCATTGCCATTTGATACTGTTATTGAGGGGCAGTGCTGGATGAGGCTTCCCCCATAGCAAGCGATGAGGGATTTGCCATAATCACCACACTTGCCAGGCGGATTGGTGATCGCAGTATTGGTGTTGAGTACTCAGGTGGATGCTGCTGCCCATCCTCTGGTGTAACCCCTTAGTCTGCTTATATTACATCCACGGGAGGAGATAAAGGGGTCTATTTTTAGGCCGGACACACCACAGTAGAGCTTCATTACCGATTTTGTATCGATAGCAGTGATAACATACAGCACTGAGGCACTGGTCTCTAATTATTGGGCGCATACGCCATCTAAAGGTCAGCGGAATATGGAGAGAGCTAAAGAGTTTCACTACTTATTTTACTTTTTGATACCATGTTCGTGGTCTGTGTGTTGTGGTGCCATGGTGCTCGTAGTCGAGCAGTCATTAATCCCATCGTGTAGAAAATACTTCTGGCTTTTATTAAAAACATCATTACCACTGCTGAACATAGGCTTACCCCCTAGAATGCCATGACGAACGGTCTTGAGCCGCCTCCTTCCACCGACTACCTGCTGCCTTTAAAATATCTTTGACCTATCGAGAGGAGGGCATTCCTCTACTGCGTCGTTTGGTTCGTGGTCGCCACTCGAGAACCTTTATTCCCCAATGGTAGTTTGTTCTGCGAGCTATATGACCTGCCCATTGCAAATTTTTGATATTTTTACGTAGAAACATACACAAACACACACACAGACACACACACTTATACTCAAATACTCGTATAATATACTTTTCTACTCATGTATAGATTTTGCTAGTAGTAGAACTTCTTGTGAAAGAGTTCGTCCGTAGAAGTACTACCACCGTACCTATTTCTGCCGCCAAGCAGTAGTGCTCGCATTGCTGTTTTTCGGTTTGAAGGGTGCCGGTGAAATTACAGGCACATGAGACTTTTCATCTTTATGTGTCAGGGTCGGCAGCGCGCGTGTGATGCCTCTGGTGTTGCAGGCGTCCATAGGCTACGGTAACTGCTTTCCATCGGGTGGGCCGTATGCTTGTTTGATTGCAAAGTAGTTTAAAAAAAATCATTCCATTTAATTTTTCATAATTATTTTTTTTTGGATGTTGAACATTTCGGAGGAAGGCGTTAATATTCGCGACACAGTTTTTCAAACATCTGTGAATGTAATCGCTCTCTTATTGTTTCTGTATATCAATGTTTGTTCCAAAATAAATATATATTTGATTTGAATTTAACTTGCTATGTTTATGGTTATTTTATTATTGTTTAGGATAACTGCAATCAGGACGAATCACAATGGCCGTGGCTCAATGCTGGACCTGTCAAACTATTGGCGCCCGATGGGAGAAATAAACTATTAAAAGTAAGTAGTAGATAGATAGATAGATAGAAAATACTTTATTGCACAAGACAAAAAAAAACAAGTACATAGGCGAACTTAATGCTAATTAGCATTTTCTTCCAGCTAACCTTTGTGTAATATAGAGTGGGTGGTAGTGCTATAGGGAAATAATACATAACTAGATTATAAAGATAACATAATTAATTACTTACCTACTTAAAATAACTAGATACATATTCAAAAACATATATATATAAATATATATAATTATTATAACTTACCATAAACATAAACATACTTATAAAGAAAACAAATAAGAAAATAACATAAGCGCTCAATTTTGTTCAACATTTTGCAAGGAGAAAAAGTATTGGTACAGTTTGGACTTGAAAATTCCTATGGACGCAGCTTTCCGAATTTCGACTGGAAGAAGTACTGCGTGTCCGGCCTATAAATAGACTCCTCCGTCTCCTCCCATGGATTTCCTAAAAGATAACTAAGGGATCACGCCAGGGGATCGGCAGCAGCATCCACCTGAGTACTGCACCAATACTGCAATCACCAATCCGCCTGCCAAGCGTGGTGATTAGGCAAATCCCTCCGTTGTATTCTATGGGGGAAGCCCGTTCTCTCGTCAGCGAACAAAACTTCCGTCATTCAAATCAATCTCTACTCAATGGAGCGATTACATTATGCCGATCGGTGGATGGAGGCGGCTCAAAACCGTTAATCGTGGCATTTTAACGGATACCTATGCCCATGTACCGGTTGATGATGATGTTGACGGTGACCATAAAAGAACCAGTGTCACGAACGATCTATAATTTCAGGTACAATCTCTAGAGAACTCTGCCCCGCCGCAGAGCTGGAGGGGGCGTGGGGGCACGGTGTCCAAGAGCCACAGTTTCGGGGGGTACGGTGAACCACAGCCTCCCACTAGAGCTCTGAGCAGGCAAGGTAAGACAATGAATAAACAGGCCATTTGAAGAAACAGGAGATTAAAAACAAAATTGATATTTAAAAAACCAAACATTGTAAATGTACATTACGTTCATTAGAAAAACCCCGACATTTTATAATACCAAGATTACAAATAAAATAATAGTGAATTAATTTTTGTGGCTCGCTTCTCTCTGCCTGCACTCACGTCCTTTCGGCCGCCATGGCAACTGAGTTTCGCAACCAGTTGTGACAGAGGATTTTTTACTCATTGGCTTTGGTAAAACTAGTTGCTATTTAAGTGTTTTACACCCAACTAGATCGACAGCAAAGAGTTTTTCAAAAAGTCTTATAGTTGCGATAGAAAAGTATATTTTCTTAGTTCGCTACCAGTTGGCAATTTTAACCCTTATGTATGAAATTTTCGTATCGCGTCATTTGAAGTAGGCCCCTTAGTATTCAGTGGGTGAAAAAAAATAGGTAACCCGTAGCCTAAAGTATCCCTTAACTGTTTGTAGGTGATCTAGCGTCAAGCAGTTGGCGCCTGTCTCCGTCGAGCTCAGGCTACAAAACCCTCAGTCTACGGAGCACTGACTCGGTCACACCTTCACCCACTGGTAAGATAAGATAAGATAAAGTAAGCTGCGGGACAGATGTTTGCATGATCTGCAAATATTTGTTCCGGGTCTGGGTGTTGTGGTACCATGGTACTCGAAGTTCCTGATACCCACGACACAGGGAATCCTAGTGTGGAATCAAGACTATGTATGTGACTGTTGGTATTATGTTATGTTAATTTTCTAGTTTGCCCCTAGCTGACCTAACTCTGTAAAAAACAAACCTGGGGTGCGTTTTTTGAATGTCATAGAGTGACTTTTTTGGTTTAATTAGTGCTTTATCATGCGTTTAAAGGTGGTGGCACACCAGAGCCAGCTTCGAACTGCCCTTCCACAACCAGTGTGGTGAACCCCTGCTCCGGCCCCGTCGTGTGGGCGGTCACAGACATGGCGTGCGTGCCGCCTGGTGCCCTCGTCATACATCCTCAGGTTTGTAGGAGACGCGACTGTCTGCCTGAATATTTTGATACCCAAATATATTTCGGTACCGAAAGTTGAGTATGAAAATCAGAAACCGTATATTTCGGTACCGAAAGTTGAGTATGAAAATCAGAAACTGTATATTTCGGTACCGAAAGTTGAGTATGAAAATCAGAAACTGTATATTTCGGTACCGAAAGTTGGGTATGAAAATCAGAAACTGTATATTTCGTTACCGAAAGTTGAGTACGAAAATCAGAAACTGTATATTTCGGTACCGAAAGTTGAGTATGAAAATCAGAAACTGTATATTTCAGTCATCATAGTAAGCCGTTAGACATTACATCTGGACGAGGGCTTCCCATAGAATGAAGTAAATGATTTAATAAAATTATTATGGATTTGCAATAATCACTATGCTTGGCAGGATTGGTGATCGCAGTATATGTGGGAAGTACTCAGGTACCCATCCCCTGGTGTAATCCCTTAGCCGGTTTGTACGACATCCACGGGAAGAGACACATGTTTTTTAACCGACTTCCCAAAAAGGAGGAGGTTCTCAATTCGGTTGTATTTTTTTTTTTTTTTTTTTAATGTTACCGCATATCTCCGGCATTTATGAACCGATTTGGAAAATTCTTTTTTTATTTGATTAGATATACTTCCAGATTGGTCCCATTTTTTTCAGAATCCAGTTCTAATGATGGGATCCATGAGGAATTGAGGGAACTCCTCAAATATTGTAGGCATACATATGGCGATTTTGATATTTTCAGCAACAAACCAAGCATTTGCATTCAGAAAGTATCATAATCCTTTCACCACTATGGTTCTTTCATAATTGTTTTTTCATCCAAAATTATTTAATCGAATACAATGGCAGAAGTCGGTTTTTGAAAAGTTATTTTATATATTGACGACCGGTGATGTAATGGACTTACTAAGGGATTACCAGGGGATTGTCAGCAGCATCCGCCTGAGTACTCAACACCAATTCGCCTGCCAAGCGTGGTGATTATGGCAAATCCCGCCATTGAATTATATGGGGGAGGCTTCGAGCAGTGACACAGACTTTTTTTTTATACTACTTGGCAAGCAAAGAAGCATACGGTCCACCTGATGGAAAGCAGTTACCGTAGCCGATGGACGCCAGCAACACCAGAGGCATCACACGCGCGCTGCCGACCCTGAGACATAAAGATGAAAAGTCTCATGTGCCTGTAATTTCACCGGCACCCGTTCCCTTCAAACCGGAACACAGCAATGTGAGCACTACTGCTTGGCGGCAGAAATAGGTACAGTGGTACTTACCCGAACGAACTCTTAGTCAGGTCATGTTTTAGTAAAGCGGTGCCTGTCTTACTCTAAAATCTTTGGCTGCGATCGCGCTTGGGGAGAGGTTGCGGGTTCGATTCCCGCTGCGGAACAAATGTTTGCATGATAAATATTTGTTCCGGGTCTGCGTGTTATGGTACCATGGTACTCTTAGTTCCTGATACCCACGACACAGGGAATACTAGTGTGGGATCAGGTCTACGTATGTGACTGTTGGGTTGTTATGTCATTATATGTATGTTTGTATGTTGAACTCTACAGACGGGCCGACCGCTGACCAATCAAGATGGCAGCGTGTACCATTTCGACCCTTCCAACCCCCCGATACTATACGACCCGGGTGACTACGAAGAAGTTGAACCGTCTAAGGTAATGTACACTCAACAACCAACTACGGGATACTTAACACTTACGGGTTCCTTAGAAAAACCAAGATCACCGACATAGCTCTCAGAATTAGAAAGTTGATGGCAATTTTATATTCCCAGCCTCCTCATCTGTGTGGCCCGTCTGGGGGACATTGTTCGAAAAAGTGCCATCGTCCCTCACTACTATACCAGAATTTAGGTGTTACTGTTAACAGTAGGAGAACTAATTAATTGATTCAAGCGTGACTTTGCGGAAATCCATTGTACAATATAAAATAGATGAACAAATATATAGTAACAATTCCGCTCCTCTTCAACGAAAACTCTGAAAGAATTCGACACGTGTTTCGCCTCTCAACGAAGCATCCTCAGGAAACAGTAGGCTCACTGCGTGCTAGAACAACAAAGACACACTACTGCAAAAACTCCGCAGCCATGTTGCCTCGCCGAACACTTACTTTTTTTTTTCTTGTACTTTCTGTTCTGCGTTCTATATATTTGTTCGTCTATTTTATATTGTAACTTTTATTTTCTATTGTATATTAGGTATAAAATAAATAGTATAGGCCCTATACTATAGGGAATAAAAAGGGCAATGGGCAGGCCATATAGCTCGCAGAACTGACAACCGTTGGGGAATAAAGATTCTTGAATGGCGACCACAAATCGGACGACGCAGGAAGGGCAGGAAGTCGGTGGATGGAGGTGGCTCAAGACCGTTTGTCGTAGCATTCTATGGGGGAGGCCTCGTCCAGCAGTGGTCTAAAGGCTGCTGTATGTGTGTGATCGCTTTTTGGTATAATACCAATGGCCAGCAATAACCATGTTTAAGGTTCTTCGTGGAAAGATTGATGCCCCTGACATCTATGATGAGCTAACGCGATTGTACGTCCCTAATATCTATAATAGAGGCAGGAGTCACAAATTGTTCTCGGAGCCGTTTTGCCGTACAGTAGCGCGTGCCCAGTCGCCCATCCCGCGTACCCTCTTTGTGCTCAATGCTCTCCTGGATGCGAGTTCTGAATTTGATGTGTTTGTGGATGGATGGAAGAAGATTCTGTCGGAGTGCCTGGGGTTCTGTGAGAATAATGTGTGAAAGTTGATGTTTGACATTATTTTTGTCATTATGCTTGACGTTATTTTTTGACATTGTTTTTATATTTTTTATTTTTATTATTGTTTTTTCTGTTGTTTTGACTAATGTTATTTTTATTGTATTTCTATTGTTTAATATTGTTTGATTGTGTTTAGTTAGTGTAATTGGTTACCTTGCCGTTCTAGTTAAAGTAAATAAATAAATAAATACCAAGCCACGATAATTTAAATTTTATCTGATTATGTAATTTTGTTGATATAGATTTCAATCGATTTCAATGTTGTTTCTATTTGAAATAACGTTTAAATGCGATCACCTAATTTGTGAAGTCTTGTTGCAATTAATCTTTGTAAGCAAAATGCGTAAATTGGGGAGCGTCACTTCGGATAGAAACAGCATTGAAATCGATTGAAATCAATAGCAACAGAATGACAAAATCGCGCCACTGATCTATGTATTATTTATTTAACAGATTGACCAAAACAATGAGAAGAGGCGCGGGCGACTCGAGAAACAACATTCCTTCATAGATCACGGTAATAGCCATAGATACATAAGCAAACGGCATAGAAAATCTAAAAAAAAATTGAGTTTATCTTTGTCGTGGACACGGCTGTGTGTTTTACGTGAATACGAAATTATATGCAGCGAAACGATCTCAAAATAGCGGCGCTTCCCGATTCGCGCGATGCTCAGTTTCAATCAACGAATTCTTTGATCCTTTAGTATATCAAATACCTGGATATATGGATGTTATATTGGTTATTGTTTTATAGAGTACAAGTTTCTAAATTCTTCAATTTCAGACTTTTCCCTGAAGTTGTGTCACAAAAGCTACAAGCATACCAAATTTCAGCATTGTGGGATTGCTGGAAGTACCCTAGAATATTTGGATTTTTACGTTTTTGATTTTCCCTAATATCTCAGAAACTATTTAGTCTAAATACTAATTAAAAACAGTTTTAAAATGTCCAACCAAAGCGCTTTCATAAGACACCCCACAAGATCTTATTGTACCACTTTTTTTTTACCCCCTCTTAGAACCCAATATCTCATCAACCCCCCGACCGATATAGCTCATAACCTTACCTACAAATTGTACCAATACTATCTAATCTACCCCATACAAAATTTAATGAAGATAGGATTAACCGTTGGGAAGTTTTCATCGGATAAACATACATAATTACAAATGCCGATTCATCAAAGTTGACACAGAGCACTCGCTTCGCTCGTTCAAATATAATTTGTTATTACAGAACCGGAAAGCCAACAAGTTGAACAACTCCATTATGAATATGAAGTACACGAGAACCAAGAAAATACCACGGGAAAGGTAACTACATAAGCTGTCTTTCCACGTCCACACAGGACGAGGCTTCCCCCATAGAATACAATGGGGGGGTTCTGCCATAATCACCACGCTTGGCGTATTGGGTTTGTCGACCTCTGTAGCGCTGCGGGCGAGTAGCCGGCTGAGATG
Organism: Epirrita christyi; assembly: GCA_951392215.1. NCBI lineage: Eukaryota > Metazoa > Arthropoda > Insecta > Lepidoptera > Geometridae > Epirrita > Epirrita christyi. The sequence continues at coordinate 8,483,452 of OX595862.1, forward strand.
CTGGAGGTTGCGGGTTTGTTTCCCGCTGCGGGACAAATGTTTGTATTTGCAAATATTTGTTCCGGGTCTGGGTGTTATGGTACCATGGTACTCGTAGTTCCTAATACCCAAGACACAGGGAATCCTAGTGTGGGATCAGGACTATGTATGTGACTGTTGGGTGTTATGTTATGTATGTTACAATCAGCTCATAATCTTACCACTGCTGGGACTGATGGGCATGCCTATGATTTTGTGTTCTGATGTTTTTAATCACCATTTTGAACAGATAGTAAGCCTAAGAATCAAAAGTCATAGACATTAGCCACCACACTACAAGTGCAACATCATTTTTTTTTTGCAGAAGCCGTAAAATATGATTGACGCTCTTGAGCCGCCTCCATCCACCGATTTAATGCCCGCAATGTTTCCTACAGTCAACTGTTGTGTTTATTTCAGGAAACTCCAAAACCAGTGACACCAACCAAAAACCATTACGACCCGCCATTACCAAACCAAGAATTCACCAATCACAAGCAACCAGAGCCAGCGACCAATCAGACGGCAGAGACTCAGCCAGACGGGTTAGCCAATCAGAGGCCTTATGAGTCGCGAAACTTTGAACTGGCCAATCAGAGAGAGCCTAAGGCGGGTAGCTATCAAGACACGGTTTATTATGGACCGTACGCTAATTTAAACCAAGGGTATAATGAAGAGGTGAGATATTCGTGTCTTTTGGTGTTAAGTACTCAGGTGGATGCTGCTGCCCATCCCCTGGTGCAATCCATTTGGAAGACTTTTATTACATCCATGAGAGAAGAAGGGCCTATTCTTAGACCGGACATACCACGGCTAATATTCGTGTAATTGGTTATTTCTTGGTAGTGTGCTAAATACCAAGTGCAGATGACCTCTGTGGCGTGACGGCCAAATAGCCGGTTGAGACGCAAGAAGTTGCGGGTACGATTCCCGCTGCGGAACAAATGCATGATCTGCAAATATTTGTTCCGGGTCTTGGTGTTGTGGTACCATGGTATTCGTAGTATCTGATACCCACTTCGGGAATTGGGCTTTAGTTTGTGGTATGGTGACGTTGAAAAGAGTTTTGTAATCAACGGTGAAAGAACTGGTGTGGTGAAAAGCCTTTTTTGAATGCACACGTCACGTCTTCGAATTTTTGGTTCTAGGACATGCCGTTTCCTTACGATGTTTTCCTTCACCGTTTAGATCATGTGGTAATGCGCATTACTATTTTGGACACTAATTTTAAAAAGCTATCTAAAGACTATTGTAAACGATCTGAAGATAGCTTGACTTATCTAAATCATATTTTAGGTGCGATCTTCGCCACAAATGACACAATATATGCAACCGGATATGACGAATATACATAACATGATACCGCAAGCCAAAGTGACACCTATACTTCAGGATCCCAATATTCGTAAGTGTATCTAAGCACTACGTGGACATATGCATAATGCACCGTTTTTTACTCTCCTCCCATCTGCCTCGTAGTAAATCGTAATGCAATATGGATTATGATCGCAATGCAATGTCCGTGGCGTGGCGGACGAGTCCTGGTTCAATTCCCGCTGCAGGACAAATGTTTGCATGATCTGCAAATATTAGCTCCGTGTCTGTATTCATAGTTCCTGATACCCACATTCCTATTCGTGCGTCCTAGCGAGAGTTTGGACTATGTATGTGACGGTTGGATATTATCAATGTACATCAAATCGTTACGTGACCGACTGACAATGAGCGCATAGGCACCCTTACTCCTAGAGACCTGTCCCCCGATTCCCTATCTTGAAAGACACTCAGTGACCAACGTTTGGCAAGTAAAATTACCATCCATTGACAATTCTTCATCACATTATTGTTTTTTGATGGTCATTCATTGGAAGAGTGCATGCCACGGAGATGCGAATGCTGAGATGGATGTGTGGAGTGACAAGAATGGATAAGATAAGAAATGAGTATATCAGAGGAAGTTTAAAAGTAGCGCCAGTGACAGAAAAGATGAGGAGTAATAATAATAAATAATAATAATATACATTTATTTCGAGCAAAATAGAAACCCATATTTACACATAACAAAAACAATTAAAAACTAATAGGATTGCTGGGCAGGTGTCTCTCACAGCAATGCCTTGTATACGGGCAGTCCACCCTAGCGGCAATCATTTCCAGCACGGTGTTGGAGCTAGCCCGCAACCTGCGCACCAGGGACGTAGCGCGCTTGCGCATAGTGGTATGAAAACAATCAACCCGCGCCACAGCAAACATCCCCGATGCGCTGCAGTAGCGGGGCAGCCCCAACACCGCCCTGAACGCATTGTTGTACTGGACGCGGATAGCGCTGTACGTCGCGAGCGTATACTTCGCCCACAAGCTACACGTATACAGAGAGGTACAATATGCTCGAAACAATGTTAGCTTCACCCCCTCTGAGCTACGCGCAAACCTCCGTGCAACCATATTCGCTCGCACCGACAGCGCCCTCCGCTCCCGTTCGATGTCGTCATTGTCTTTAAGGTCGGTAGTGACCACATGACCTAAGTACCGAAATGAGTACACCCGCTGCAGGTCCACACCGTTTAGACGAACGGTAGGGACGTTCTCCATCCGTTTTGTGCCGACCTCAAAGACCATGTACTGACTCTTTTTTGAGTTATACACCAACCCATGACTACAGGCGTATAGGCGTAATAGGTTGGCGTGGTATGGGCATGTTATGCGGAGGGAAGAAAGCCATGTTACAAGAAAAGTGATGAATATGAATGTGGATGGATACAAGAGTAGAGGAAGGCCTAAAAAGAGATGGATGGACTGTGTGAAAGATGACATGTGTAGGAATGGTGTGAGTACTGATATGACGGAAGATAGGGAAGAATGGAAGAAAAGAACATGTTGTGCCGACCCCACCTAAGTGGGATAAGGATAGATGATGATGGTTCTACTTGTTAAACGTTAGTCACTGAGTGACTATCAGTTAGAGAATAGGGGGGGCTGAAGATTGGAGGGTACATTCCTAGGGTATAGTCCTATGGACTAAGAAAGGAATTTCTAAAATTCACACCCTAACAGGATACAGGGGGTGTTAAAGATTGTATTCTAGAAACTCAAAACGTGAGCGAAGTCGGTGGCGTTATTAGTGGTGTTATATGTAATGTTATTTACTATTTTCAGGGCATTTGACGAATTTGGTGTATCCAACGAATATTCCAACTGGATATCAGTTCATGGCCAATCAGTGCCGAATGGTGAGTGCCTATACTTTTCCCATAATTTTAATAATTCATATATACTTTTCAAAGTCAAAAAGTATTTTTAACCGACTTCCCAAAAAAGGAGGAGGTTCTCAATTCGGTTGTATTTATTTTTTTTCTTTTTTTTTATGTTTGTTACCGCATTTCGGCGGCGTTTATGAACCGATTTGGAAAATTATTTTTATATTTGAATAGATACACTTCCAGATTGGTCCCATTTTTTTCAGAATCCAGTTCTGATGATGGAATCCATGAGGAATTGAGGGAACTCCTCAAATATTGTAGGCATACATATGGCGATTTTACTATTTTCAGCAACAAACCAAGCATTTGCATTCAAAAAGTATAATAATCCTTTCACCACTATGGTTCTTTCATAATTTTTTTTCATCCAAATATTTTGTCGAATAAAATGGTGGAAGTCGGTTTTTTAAACGAAAAGTTATATTCATTGAAATATACTTTTCTGTCAAAGTCAAAATCAACTGCTACTGTCAATGTCACTGTTGGGCATAGGCCTTCCGCATAGAATGCCTTGACGCGTCTTGAGCCGCAGTGGAGTGGGAAGCGCCTGTATGGTGCCTCGGAGGTGGGAGAAGCTGATACAGGCTAATGATAATTATGATTATTTCTTTATAGGAACCCCTACATCAGCAGTTGTACCAGCCGATGATACAGCAACAAATTGAGGAGCAGAAGATCCCCTCGCCTCAGCAACCCGAAACTACCTTCAGGATTGGTGAGCGCATAATCAGCCCATATACACATATATACGTTAGTAGTAGAACTTCTTGTGAAAGAGTTCGTCCGGGGAAGTACTACCACCGTACCTATTTCTGCCGCCAAGCAGTAGTGCTCGCATTGCTGTGTTTCGGTTTGAAGGGTACGGGTGCCGGTGAAATTACAGGCACATGAGACTTTTCATCTTTATGTGTCAGGGTCGGTAGCGCGCGTGTGATGCCTCTGGTGTTACAAGCGTTCATAGGCTGCGGCAACTGATTTCCATCTGGTGGGCCGTAAGCTTGTCTGCTTGCCAAGTAGCATAAAAAAATAAAAATTCCCACTGCTGGGGTTCGGTCCCACTCGGGAGTGAGTGAGCTATAGTGCGCGTCCTCAGTGAATGCGCGGGGACGGGGGCGTTTGCGGGTGCGACGGCGGGAGCGTGCGGTTGGCCACAGTGACGCGCGAGCTATTAGACGCGGATAAAACCAAACTGGGTGGTTATTCGCTATGACCTAAGAGATTCCTTGTCAATAACGTGTGACGTCACCCATACGATTCAGCGATGATTCCACGCAGATATCGTAACGAGCCCGCGTTATGTTACGTTTGGTCAGACCGAATAAGGGGGCAGCTATGATTCCACGCAGATATAGTAACGAGCCCGCGTTATGTTACGTTTGGTCATAGCGAATAAGGGCCCAGGTTTGATATCCCCGCCACCCGCGCATTGAGACGCTTGCCTACTAGGCCCGTAGTGTGGCCATAACGCGCGGATAGGAACGTTTGAAATAAACGCGCGCTACTCGCTCATGACAGTCGCGCTGGGCGCCCGCCTTAGCCACTACACTATGAACGCAAGCGGCGGTTTCATATGTTTGATATTTCGCGCCCGCCGTCGCAACCGCGCTAGGCCCATACTGTGGCCCTGGCCATGGTCTACCACGTTAGACGTTTGACGACCATTGTGGCGCTGCGGGCGAGTAGCCAGCTGAGATGCGAGAGGTTGCGGGTTCGATTCTCGCTGCGGGACAAATGTTTGCATGATCTGCCAATATTTGTTCCGGGTCTGGGTGTTATGGTACCACGGTACTCGTAGTTCCTCATACCCACGACACAGGGAATTCTAGTGTGGGATCAGGGGTTCGATTTTTAATGTCACCGAGTGACTAAATGTCATCAAAAAGGCCGCAAATCACCGTTATTCAGGAGATCTACAGGAGGATGTGGAGGCACTTGTAATGATATCATAGGTATATGTATATATATATATATATATATATAGTATACAGTACATATATATATACATATGTATACTATATAATGTACTGTTTCATTCACGTAGTGAACTTTTTTAACTTCTCTTAACTTTACTTACTGAAATGATATCCTTACAGGATAATTGTAGGAATCGTCTTATGTTTAACTTAGAGAGACCAGTAATTGGCTGGATAACTTTAATATAAATTATATATTGTTTAAATTTTGTTTAATAGCTGTTGGTCTTTTCAATAAATAAATAACAATTTTAGTTATCAATGACTTTTAATTTATAGAAATTTGGGAATCGGAATATTATAACTTTTTAACCGACTTCCCAAAAAGGAGGAGGTTCTCAATTCGGTTGTATTTTTTTTTTTTTTTTATGTTTGTTACCGCATATCTCCGGCATTTATGAACCGATTTGGAAAATTCTTTTTTTATTTGAATAGATATACTTCCAGATTGGTCCCATTTTATTCAGAATCCAGTTCTGATGATGGGATCCATGAGGAATTGAGGGAACTCCTCAAATATTGTAGGCATACATATGGCGATTTTGATATTTTCAGCAAGACACCAAGCATTTGCATTCAGAAAGTATCATAATCCTTTCACCACTATGGTTCTTTCATATTTTTTTTTTCATCCAAATATTTAGTCGAATACTATGGCGGAAGTTGGTTTTTTAAATGAAAAGTTATGTTGTGTTTGTTTGACAGATCCGAGTTACCCGTATGCGCCTGTGGACTACACCGCGGCTTACGGAGGCTGCGTCGATCCCACGCCCGTGCAGAACCAACCTCAACCGCAACGGAGGTACGTACTCCTGGATCTACAGATACATCCCAGATCTGAGATTTGACGACCTCTGTAGCGCGTCGGGCGACGGTTCGCAAGCGACGCAGGAGGTTGCGGGTTCGATTCCCGCCTCGGAACAAATATTTGTACAATCTGCAGATATTTGTTCAGGGTGTTCTGGGTATTTTTCTATGTATAGTAAAAATATCTATCTATGTAATGTATTGTATTAAGTACTAGTTGCGCCCCGCGGTTTCACCCGCGTGAATAATGATGTAAATTGATGATGATGATGAAAAGTAGCCTATGTGTTAATCCAGGGCGTAAAGTATCTCCATTCCAAATTTCACTCAAATCCATTCAGTAGTTTTTACGTGAAAGAGTAACAAAAATCCACACTCACAAACTTTCGCGTTTATAATATTAGTAGGATATCAATTATCTAGTTGCCATAACACAGGCTCTGCTTAGCTTGGGGCTAGATAATGTTGTGTGAAATGTCCATTTATTTATTTATTATTTTATTTATTTATCTTCAATGACAGCTAGAAATATCGATTAACAGATTCAGAGTTTTTTTATGCTACTTGGTAAGCAAACAAGCTTACGGCCCATCTGAGGGCGTATTACGAGTTTTGCATTGCAAAAACCGGAATGCGAAACATGAGAATTCAACGTGACTTACGTATTAACTACTAGCTGATGCCTGCGACTTCGTCTGCGCAGGTTTAGTATTTCGAGTAGCTTATATTAGCTTGGCGTAGAAAAGAATTAACATTATGACATTAAAATTATCACATAAATAATTTTAAACATTTCCATCATACATTACATGTGTAACTCTAGCGGTTTTGGCTAGCGCACGCCAGAATAGCTCGCAGACGGTAGATTTTTTCCTACTTACTTGACACTTATCGTCATATTATGGACAATTCACACAATATCTTTATAAATTGTAGCCTATGTGTTATTCTGATGTATAAGCTTATTGTAAAGTTTCATTAAAATCCATTCAGTAGTCGTTACGTGAGTTACAAACATCCATCCATTCGGGTTATTCCCGCTCGTCCCCACGTCTCGTCCCCACTGGGGACGAGTGGGTAGTTTTTTCTCACTCGTCCCCGAAGGGGCAAACGGGAAGGTTTTAGTAGCGTTAGTCCCCACTAAGATATTAAGAGGGCTATTTTTTTTTATTAAACCACAATAAATACCTACAATAACATACAATTAACATCATCCATACTTACAAACTTTCGCGTTTATAATATTAGTAGGATTTACTAATCTGGGGGCTTAGTACAGATTTAGATAGTTTAAGAAACTATATGAAGTTTTCTCCATGAAATAAAACGGGGGTAATTGCTGAATACTCAGGCGGATGCCACTGCCCGACCCCTGGTGTAATCCCTGCGATTACGTAATTATGTTACTAACACTTTCTTTTGGTGGCTTATTGCTAACAGACTATTATTTCTATCGACATTTTCCGATTATGTAACCTCTTCTTGCTCCTACTTCAATCGATTTCTATCGATATATTACAATGTGAAGTTCTCGGCTATTATGACATCCACGAGAGTAGATGGAGGGGTATATTCTTAAACTTCAGTAGGTCTGACACGCCACGACATGTCATCATTATAATAAACCTGTAATATTTATTAGTTACAGTGTGCCCTACAACCCGGCAGAGCTTGGGACGATGCCGCCCGTCTACCCACTAGGCAATGTCATCCAGCCTCAGCTGATTCAATACCCGGTTGGTGCTTTTTAAGAAGCTTTTATTCAAATTGCCTCAATAAACACACTTGCCACGCACAAAATGTGTGTGTTTGTTTATTTGTTTGTATATTCCAAATCTTTGAAGCACATTTTGGCCTAGTTCTCATAATCGGATTGAGGTGAATTGTGCATACCTGTCAAGTTCCGATGACAATACAATCTTATGGAGACAGTGAGCTGAGCTGCCCTCCTATTCCCTAACTGAAAGTCACTCAGTGACTAACGTTTGACAAGAAGAATAACCATCAAAAAAAAAAATTATGAAGAATTGTCAATTGATGGTAATTTTACTTGTCAAACGTTGGTCACTGAGTGACTTTCAAGATAGGGAATCGGGGGCAGGACGCTCATAGAAAGTAAGTAAATTTAATCATTACTTAATAGTAAAATTATCGGGCCGCAGTCATAGTTGTAAAGGGCTGCATGCGACCTGCGGGCCGCATGTTTGACATGCTTGATTTAGACGGAAGGTGGACGACGGAAATTCTCGCTGGGTAGCAGTAGACTGGCTGTGTGGTTCATTTTGATCAGCTCATAGTTATGTTGCTCAATCCACAACTTGCGCACATGGGGGAGAAAAGATCTCGCAAAGAGCTGTACGAGGTAACCACGTGTTGATGATATGTGGATGAGCTTTCTCCAGGTGTTGAGAAGTGCGCTGGTAGAATGTTAATGATAAAGAACTCCCTTTTCCGCATTCGAACTCTATGTATGGTCCATTATGCATGAGGGTTAACTGGCTAGATAGTTAGCCAGCCTAACTCCGTCCAGAAGCACAGAAGCTTCCTGGGGTCTTCGCAGGCTTCGCGGAGTGACCTCGGGTTGTTGAGGATTTGTTCACGTTGAGCTGCTACTCCCACGCATTCCAGGACTACGTGGGCAGCCGATTCTTCTTCGGTCAGACACCCCCTGCAGCTGTCTGAGGCTCCGATGTTATAGAGGTGTTTGTTCAGGACCAGTGAGTGTCCCCGCGATGGTACGAAGGTCTGGTCTTGAAAGGTTGAGCAGACGACGCGTGAGTCGTGGTGAGACAGCCGGAAGGGCTGCTCTTGACTGTCCGCAGTCCGTGGTCCGTGCCCAATGTTCGTTGTGTTGATTTAGGGTGCGAAGCCGCATCCAAGTGCGTAGCTGAGATAAGGGTAGAGGAAGGAATGGAGATGGGCCCTCTGTGGTTGTTCCCGACCCTCTTCGATGGTGCGATGGTAGAACCTAAATGCGGGTGTGAAATTGAACAGTTCCTCAGAGCATTCCCCGCAGCCGTATTCTCTCGCTACTAATGCAAAAGTTACCGTTTGATAACAATGATCGCACAATTTACGCCTGAGATCTGCCGTTTTAGAGTCGATAGAACACACTGAATCAGTTGATGTCTCACAACCGTGAGACGGCTTTAGACTTCATTACCACGGTACCAACACACATGCCCTAAACAAACATTTGTATGAATCAAAACCGCACCTCAAACACCCGGCAACTCAGCCGCCGCGCCACGGAAGTTGTATTTTCATTTGCTGGTGTCATGGAGTTCTATAATTAGTAGGTCTGCGCGTTGTTATTTGGCATCTCAATGTGTAGATACAGTTTGTGTGGTATCGGAATATGAACTCAGACTGGACGTCAATTATCGCGCTAAGAGAGATAATGTCGAACCGACATTTTCATACAAGATCTGTCAAAACTGACAGCTATTTGTATGCTAATGTTGAATTCGACATTGTGTCTACAATTCGAGAATCGGCCCCCCTTTAGAACCCCCTGTTCTAATTCGGAACATTGATTTTAGATGCAATATCAAGACGCGCTGCAGTGGAGCCCTCTACAAACGCAGGCGATGTGTCCCGTCGTCTACCCGCAACATTACGCGCACTACAACATTGTGTATCCACAGGTAACCCATATACACACAAACATACACACGCACATTCATACATACACACCCACGAACACTCATACATACATACACACACACGCACATTCATACATACACACTCACGCACACTCATACACACACATACATAAATACAATCACATACAAACCTTAGCACCAAACGCAAGGTGACCACAAAAGAACAATGGCGACAAACTAACAACTTAAATCTTCACAGGTTATACCCCAACCTTACCCTATCTGCCAGCAAATCTACCCCCTACTCGACAACCGTCGGAAACGGAACTCGCTACCCTCCTCCACGCGACTCACCCCCATAACGACACCCGAGGAGAAACCCTACGAGAAGTTCGATAGGGAGAACTCTGAGATTGCAGCTAAGATAAACCAGATCAAAGAGGGGATGCTGCAAAGGGAGGGGGTGATGAACTCTCTCCACAGACACAGGAGGGATGACTGGAAGAGAAATAGTGGGAACGGGATCTTAGGGAGTTATCCGGTCAACAACTTTAATGGAAGGATTTCTGGGTATGTCAATTATGATGACATATTCGTTTTACTGTGGACCCTTTTCCGTGTTTTTTTTTATACTACTTGGCAAGCAAACAAGCTTACGGCCTACCTGATGGAAAGCAGTTACCGTAGCCTATGGACGCCTGCAACACCAGAGGCATCATACGAGCGCTGCCGACCCTGAGACAAAAAGATGAAAAGTCTCATGTGCCTGTAATTTCACCGGCACCCGTACCCTCCAAACCGAAACACAGCAATGCGAACACTACTGCTTGGCGGCAGAAATAGGTACGGTGGTAGTACTTCCCCGGACGAACTCTTTCACAAGGAGTTCTACTACTAACAAAAAATCGTGTGTAAATACGGTTTTTTGATTCGATACATAGACGCTTATGTTAGCTGCACTGTGCATGTTAGTAGGTCCGCATCAAACACACGTGTGTTGCGAGCTCTTACAGCGATTCAATTCAAAAACTATTCAGTACAAAATATCAGTTCGGTGATGTCTGCAGCTATATTTAAAGGCACAGTAGCAGAAGGTCTATAGACTTCTACGATTAAAGTTATTCAATGATGACGGATGTCAACGATGAACCGATACTTTGTACTGAATAGTTTTTGAACTGAATCGCTTTATGAGCTTACTAGTTGCGCCCCGCGGTTTCACCCGCGTGAATAATGATGAAAATTGATGATGATGAAAAGTAGCCTATGTGTTAATCCAGGGCGTAAAGTATCTCCATTCCAAATTTCACTCAAATCCATTCAGTAGTTTTTACGTGAAAGAGTAACAAACATCCATCCATAATCACAAACTTTCGCGTTCATAATATTAGTAGGATGTTAATTCCTCTGGCGAAGGAAAAAACTGCCAAAAGAAAATAAAATACAAACGGCTCTGTTTTCAGCAGGGAAAGTGTTCCCACCAATCAAAAGACTCACGAATGTTAACGCATGTCAAATCTTGACAGTTTTCCATATAAATCTGACAATTTGTCCTGAATTTGTGACGGAGACCACTTTGCGGTGGTGATTCGATTGTATTCTAGATATTTTTTAGGTTTTTATAATAAAAAAAGTTCTACTTTTTCGTCTCTTAGAATGTTGTACCCCTTTTCGGGGAAGCATACATCTCCAGGGGCACCCTGTATAACTGTTGTTTGACGACCTCTTTGGCGCGGCGGGCGAAGGTTCGCCTGCGATGCAGGAGGTTGCGGGTTCGATTCCCGTCTCGGGACAAATATTTGTACAATCAGCAGATAATTGTTCAGGGTGTTCTGGGTATTTTTCTATGTATCATAAAAAATATCTATCTATGTAATATATCAGTTATCTATAGTACCCATAACACAAGCTCTGCTTAGCTTGGGGCTAGATAATGTTGTGTGAAATGTCCAGCATTTATTTATTTATTTTATTGTTGTGTTTATTTGGACAGAGGCTCGGATAACGTGCAGCTAACATCGGCAGCGCGCGCTATCGTTAACTCGATACGACACATGCAGGCCAAGAATACATGTAAGTAAAAATTAAGACAATGCAAAAAGTAAGGATCCTACAGTGGGATTCGAACCCTGCTAGTCCAGATCAGAGACCCAATTCTCATATTTAAAACATCAAATTCGCAGTATAATCTCGTCTCAGTCGCACTGTCACGTATAGTAACTATTGCCTAATCTTGGCGTTTCTTGCTAAGATTAAGTAATAGTTACTATACGTGACAGTGCGACTGAGACGAGATTATACTGCGAATTTAATGATTAGAGAATTAGAGAATTGGGCCTCTGAATTCGATTGCTCATACATACACACGGTTTTAGTTTCGGGGTGGTTCAAGAAAACAAAATCATCAAAAATCACTGGTGTTTCTTCAAAAAGTATCAGATTTTGCAACATATTGAATATTTGGGGGGGTTGGTACCCCCAAAACTAACTAAACTGCCACTCAGTTAAATAGCACCCATCTTTGATGTGTGTTGTTTTCCACAGATCATCAAGAAAGACGCTACGACTACAACCACTCGTACCAGCGTAACTACGAAAGAACCGACTACCGTCGCCGTTATGACGACAGAGGCGAGATCAATGGGAAAGGAGACGGAAACAATGTAGACAGACATAATTACAAGGACAGTAACTACCACGAGAAGAACAGTAACAATCAAGACAGGATTAGTAACAATCAAGACAGGTGTAGTAACAGTCAAGACAGGTGTAGTAACAATCAAGAGATGAGTAGTTACAATCAAGACAGGATTAGTAACAATCAAGACATGAGTTGTAACAATCAAGACAGTATTAGTAACAATCAAGACAGGATTAGTAACAATCAAGACAGGATTAGTAACTATCCAGAACGTAACGCTTCGTACAGGGGTAATAGTTATCAAGATAAGAATAGGCAGGACAGTAGCGCACAGAACAACAGTAGCGTGCATGAAAACAGTAACATTCTGGACAAGACCAGTGACGCACAAGACAGTCAACAAGATAAAACTGGTCAGGATAAACAAAACAATGTACAAAGGCAAAGTAACGTACAAGACATTTCTGTACAAGGGAGCAATTTACAAGACAGGACACAAGAGAGGAGTGTACAAGATAGAAACAGTTTTCAGGAAAGGTGAGTTTACATTATTCTTATTTTTTTTTTAATTTAAACATTCAAAGACCGTTCGTCGTGGCATTCTAATGTGCACTTGAGCACTCAGCAGTGAGTGGACTTCTATAGGCTGATGTTAAATAAATAAATAATGCTGGACATTTCACACAACATTATCTAGACCCAAGCTAAGCGGAGCTTGTGTTATGGCAACTAGATAACTGATATACTTAATACAATACATTACATAGATTGATATTTTTTATTATACATATAAAATACCCAGAACACGCTGAAAAAATATCTGCAGATTGCACAAATATTTGTTCAGAGGCAAGAATCGAACCCGCAACCTCCTGCGTCGCAGGCGAACCTTCGCCCGCTGCGCCACAGAGGTCGTCTACCAGACGACTATGACTGTCTTCTAGAGGACTATGGATGACTATTTCCCCCAACGGTTGTCAGTTATGCGAGATAGTTATGAAAGGAATGTTAATTTGGTATATTTTGACGGCCTCTGTGGCCCGGCGGGCTATTAGCCGGTTGAGATGCAGAAGGTTGCGGATTTGATTCCCGCTGCGGGACAAATTTTTGTATGATCTGCAAATATTAGTTCCGGGTACGGGTGTTATAGTACTCGTTGTTCCTGATACCCACGACACAGGAAATCCTAGTGTGGGATCAGGACTACGTATATGACTGTTGGGTGTTGTGTTATGTTATTTATGGAAGGTATATTAATATGGTAATTTATATCCAAAGCAGGAACAACGGTCAAGACAGTCGTAATTACCAAGACAGGGGTAATTACCCGAGCCAGGAGAGGCCAGCCTGGCAGGACAGGAAATACGGACCCAGGAACCAGGGGGTGAATCCAGGCCAATACCAGTACAGACCGCCATATTTGTTTAGACAGGTAAAAATCATTATATATCCTGAAACGGTTAGGCAACGTACACACACACACACACATACACCCACACACACACATACCCAACCACACAAACTTTCACTCAACACACGCACAAAAGCAACTACCATTGTTCTAGTTCTTATTATTTGACGACCTCTGTATCGCGGCGGTCGAAGGTTCGCCTGCGACGCAGGAGGTTGCGAGTTCGAATCCCGCCTCGGAACAAATATTTGTACGATCTGCACATATTTGTTCAGGGTGTTCTGGGTATTTTTCTATGTATAATAAAAAAAAACTATCTATGTAATGTATTGTATTAAGTATATCAGTTATTTAGTACCCATAACACAAGCTCTGCTTAGCTTGGGGCTAGATAATGTTGCGTGGAATGTGTCCAGCATTTATTTATTTATTTATTTATTATGTTTTGTTTTGTTTCTTTTCCTCTTATAACTATACAGGGTGTTTGGTGCATGGACCGACAGGATTTTTTGGAGGGTTGGGGGAGTCATGGGCTTGTTTTCCCCGATAGAGCCTATGCCCTAAGTGTCTCGGTCGTTTAAATATGTTATTTTTTATGTTTTTTTTAAATCACCCGTAATCTTGCCTTTAAATCGTCATAACTTTTTTGTTTGTGGTTGCAATAGCACAAAATAAAAATGGTAAATCTGTGTAAAAGAAAACTAAATTAAAAAATGGCTATTAGTTTTTTTTAAATGAATTTAGAAGTTGTCACTTTTCATAGCATTTACACAGATTTACCACTTTGAAAGCCCATAAGTTTTTTTTTGCTATGAATTGTATCAAATGCTGATTTATTTAGAATGATATACATCGCAGAACACAAGCATAATTTATTTTGTGCTATTACAACCACAAACAAAAAAGTTATGACGATTAGAAGGCAAGATGATGGGTGATTTAAAAAAACATAAAAAATAACATATTTAAACGACCGAGACACTTAGGGCATAGGCTCTATCGGGGAAAACAAGCCCATGACTCCCCCAACCCCCCAAAAAAACCTGTCGGTCCATGCGCCAAACACCCTGTATACTACTAATTACTAAAACTTATAATTTAATTAGCCAATGCACTCGCTTTCTGGATTCGCCTAATGTAACTGTGTCAAACGTACTATGATAACTCGCTCTCTTGAGACCCAAGATACAAGCTTTTACGCCTAGTTTGGGCCTTACAGCTAATCTCTTATAGAACTAAGGAAATCCTTCTGCTTTGTTGTACTTAACCTTATGATATAACTTTTGAAACTATCATGGTTATTAACATAATTATCACTAGAAACGGGTTATTTACCATGATTTTTGAGTTTTGTTGATTCTCGATATTTCGGCACAATTTCATGCGCCATGATCACGGGTAAACTGAAGTCTTTGCGAGTAGATTTTTATTGTTATAGGTAGCCGTAACGATCTACCCTCTTTCTCACTCTTTTATTACGAACACCCCTACCATCAGTTTCATTGTCACACTTAACTCCATCTCGACACGCCACACTAACGGTATCCGGACGAGCAACTGGTACCACACAATTTTTCCGATTGCTACACATTCTCACCACAGGATTCCAGACTTCAGACAATTGAAAAACTGATGGTAGGGGTGTTCGTAATAAAAGAGTGAGAAAGAGGGGAGATCCTTACGGCTACCTATAACAATAAAAATCTACTCGCAAAGACTTCAGTTTACCCGTGATCATGGCGCATGAAATTGTGCCGAAATATCGGGAATCAACAAAACTCAAAAATCATGGTAAATATCCCGTTTCTAGTGATAATTATCTTATGATATAATATAAAACTTTTTGGAAATAAACATTTATCTTATCTTGCAAATAAATCGGACATGCTTCACCTCTCGAACCACGCATTAGTGTAGGGGTTCCGAAGTTTACTCAACTCAAGACTAGATGTCGCTACTTGTAGATGAATGTTAAAGATCTCCCTTTTCCGCATTCGAACTCTATGATGGTCCATTATGCGTGAGAATTATCTGGCTAGATAGTTAGCCAGCCTAACTCCGTCCAGAAGCACAGAAGCTTCCTGGGGTCTTCACAGGCTTCGCGGAGTGACCTCGGGTTGTTGAGGATTTGTTCAGGTTGAGCTGCTACTCCCACGCATTCCAGGATTACGTGGGCAGCCGATTCTTCTTCGGTCAGACACCCCCTGCAGAGTGGGCTGTCTATGGCCCCAATATTGTAGAGGTGTTTGTTCAGGAGACAGTGGCCTGGGAGTGTCCCCACGATGGTACGAAGGTCCGGTCTTGAAAGGTTGAGCAGACGACGCGTGAATCGTGGTGAGACAGCCGGAAGGGCTGCTCTTGACTGTCTGCAGTCCGTGGTCCGTGCCCAACGTTCATTGGGTTGGCTTAGGGTGCGAAGCCGCATCAAAGTGCGTAGCTGAGAAAAGGGTAGAGGAAGGAATGGAGATGGACCCTCTGTGGTTGTTCCCGACCCTCTTCTAGCCAGCTCATCTGCGGCGTCATTACCCAGTGAGCTAGGTACTTTTAGATTAGAACGTGCTGTCGGTTTTATTCCTTGGTTTGGAGAATTCTTGTACGGGGACCCCTTTGGGGTATGGTTTTTTTGCATTTTTATTATTGCCATAGGGTATAAAAGAACCCTATGGAAATTATAAAATGCGAAGGCTCAGTAATAGGGTCCCGTTTGGAACCCTTTGGGTAAAACCTTAAAACGGAGTACTATATAGTGTATGTATGTGCACTCAAGATCGCTCTCAGAGTTGAGTACGCTTTATTATTTTGGTTTTCATTGCAGGTATCGCCGGGAACTTGGTGCGCGCGTTCTCCGGCGCCCGTACATCCAGGTAAACTACCAAGGGGTTAATAACTAAGATCGGTTAATAAGGTTAAAGATAACTAAAAGATAAATAACTCGGGGTACTATGTAAATAATGACATAGATAACTAAGGGGGATATAAGTAAAGGGTAAATAACTAAAAAAATAACTAACTCAGTAAACTAGTGGTTCGCCCCGAACTGAGACCTCGCGATGACACCATAATCAGCCCGACTATTTAAGTACCTACTTAAGTCGTAACATATTTTCCATTATTATTTTAAAAAAAAACACCTCGAGGTAATTTCCTACACATCATCGAAATAACCTTTAAATAGGACTAAGCAACGGGCGTAATGCTATATACCTGTTAGTATATCAAGTACCTGACGAATCAATTGATAACATCCATTTGACGAAACATAGAACTCCAACATCATTCAAATTCCTAGAAATGGGAGGTCAACAATGGATTTTATATTGGTTATTGTTTTATGGAGTACAAATTTCTAAATTCTTCAATTTCAGACTTTTTCCTGTATTTGTGTCACAAAAGCTACCAGCATACCAAATTTCAGCATTGTGGGATTGGTGGAAGTACCCTAGAATTTTCGATTTTTACGTTTTTGTTTTTCCCTAATATCTCAAAAACTATATTGTCTTAATACTTATTAAAACAGTTTTGAAATGTCCAACTAAAGCGCTTTCATTAGACATCCCACTTGATCTGACTGTCTCACTTTTATTTTTTTTACCCCCTCTTGGAACCCAATATCTCATCAACCCCCCGACCGATATAGCTCATAACCTTACCTACAAATTGTACCAATACTATCTATATCTATCTATAATCTACCCCTATACTAAATTTCATGAAGATCGAATTAACGGTTAGGAAGTTTTCATCGGGCAAACATACATACATACAAACGCCGATTCTTCCAACTTGACTCCACCGAGAAATTGTGAAATTTTTAATCCTAGTGTGAAATCATGACTGTATGTGACTGTTAGATATTGTATGTATTCTATTTTAAACATAAACCATACCGACTAAGACGACACCACGTTTATTGATACGCTTATTAAACGCTTGTATTACAACGCTTGTATTTAATTTGACTGACTGATTTTTGCTCTAATTTTAATTATAACGTGTACCTATATGGCCAGGGCCACAGTGCGGGCCTAGCGCGGTTGCAACGGCGGGCGCGAATTATCAAACATATGAAACCGCCGCTTGCGTTCATAGTGTAGTGGCTAAGGCCTAGCGCGACTGTCATGAGGTAGCCGCGCGCGTTTTTTTCAAACGTTCCTATCCGCGCGTTATGGCCACACTACGGGCCTTGTAGGCAAGCGTCTCAATGCGCGGGTGGCGGGGATATCAAACCAGTTTGGTCTTATCCGCGTCTAATAGCTCGCGCGTCACTGTGACCACCCCACGCTCCCGCCATCGCGCCCGCAAACGCCCCCGACCCCGCGCATTCACTGTGGACGCACACTTAGAATTGTATTAACTGAAATAAAATTGTTATAAATAATAATATTTATTTTCAGGCTTAAACCATCCGAGGCGGCCCTATCCAGACAACCGCAACGGACGTCGCTACTAAACACACAAACAAACAAACATACACACGGACAGACAACATGACAATACAGTCGGTATTAAAGGGCCCACTGATGTACACTTGTGCGTGCGACTGTACTGTACACTCATCACTATAAGACGATAGAAGTCATTTTTTTTCCTTTTATATATATATATATATATATATGACCTGCCCATTGCCACTTCAACTTGCTAATTCTGAGAGCTATGTCGGTGACCTTGGTTCTTCTACGGATTTCCTCATTTAGGATTCTGGCACGTTGTGATACTCCTAGCATAGCTCTGTCCATAGCCCGCTGCGCGACTTTGAGCTTGTCTGTACCCACGGCTATTGTCATATAGCTCGCAGAACTGACAACCGTTGGGGAATAAAGGTTCTCGAGTGGCAACCACGAACCGGACGACGCGGTAGAGGAAGGCCCTCCACTCGATGGACTAAAGACATTTTAGACGTCGCTGGAAGATAGATAGATAGATAGATTATATCTTTATTGTACACCATAAACAAAAATTCAACAAAAATAAAGATACAATGTTTCAAATCAGAGGTACAATGGGCGGTCTTATCGCTTAAGAGCGATCTCGGATCTCGGCGAAGTCGGTGGATGGAGGCGGCTCAAGACCATTCGTCATGGCATTCTAAGAGGGAGGCCTAGGTCCAGCAGTGGACTTCTACAGGCTGATGATGATGATGATGACCTTATGTGATCTATGGCGTAAGAATCAGTATCCTATCATAACATTTCTATAATTTTGCATTAGTTCACATTTAAAAAAATTCAAAAATAAATATACAGTACGCACAATCGATCTTGGCCGCTGTGAAGTTAGGCGTTATACAATATGGTCGCACGCACTTTTGTCACTGCAGAATAAAAAGATCTCAAAAAAATCTTGACTAGTCATTTTTAACACTTAAATACTACTTGTTAAAGTTAAATTTTAAGTTTGCCGTTCTGTATCTGGGTCCTTTTGCTGTAATTTAAGTTTAAGTTACTTAATTTTATGTTAAGTTTGAGGTATAGGTTAAAACTTATACTTATTACAATACGGTCTTGTATATTAACTGCTCTGAAGTAAGCCGTTTGACGTCGCAATAGATTCCATTTAAATTGTCTATTGCTACACTAAACCGCTAACTTCAGATCAGTCAAGATACATCAACTGTACTGGTATATAATCTATATATAACATATATAGTTATTACCGTGAGAAATCCTATTTTATTAAACGAGCAATATTTGTAATAAATTTGAGAACGATTAAATTTGCTATAGGGGGGTTTTTGGGGGCAAAAAATCGATCTAGCTGGTACTCATCTCTGGGAAAACGCGAATATTTAATGCACTCCATAGTACATTAAATTTACTAAAATTTAAAAATAACAAAAATTATATTTTGATGCTTTGTATCTGAGGCCCAATTCTCTAAGTTATTTTAAAACTACACTGAAAGTTGACCGAATCGAGACCGAATTGTAAATTGACTGAAAGTTGAATTTCTAGTCCCTCATAAATAAGAATTTAGTCTACTTTCAATTCATGGTGACCGCCATTACAGTAGGATTGTTATATATATAATTGGAAAGAGTAAAGAGAGACTCCATCTACTTATGCAAAAATTAACGAAAAAACTTTGTTCAAGTTTCGGTCTCATTTCGATATAATCACATCACAGTGTTATATTTTAAGTTAAGAGAATACCATTTCTGACATTTAAGACATCGACACAAGATCGAAACATGACCCGAACTCTATTTTAACTATTTTTAAGTTAGAGAATTGAGCCTCAGTACACTAATTTAAAGACAAGTGGTGCGTCAGTTTTTTTTTATTTGTTTTTTTTTATTTTTGATTTATTTACCATATAAGTTTATAAGAAACTAACGCACCACGGGTCTAGATATTAGTGTACTGATCATGTGTACAAAGTTTCATGGAGTTTGAAGAAAATATAGCCAAGTTACAAACCAGCTTCATTCGCGTGCAAAGGGGCGTAAGCGCCTTTTTGTTAGCTACGATGACCTTCTCTTAACTGAATCGATAATGAAATCGCAATTAAATGCATCGTAAAATTTAGTAGATGAGGGTAAATTGACAATTATATTATTTCTTCGGAACAAAAATATAACTTACCAAGTTTTAACCTATATCATTAACTAAATTGCTTAGTGATACCTATTTATTTAAATTTTCAGTCTAAAAAACAGCGCGGCCGAGATAAATAGACGTTAGTTAGCGCGAGATAATAAAAATATACTCGTTTACTTAGTACAATCGTGCTTTAGTCCTTATTCTAAGCTACAGCCACTGTTTCGTAACTGTCAAAGCAAGTATAGGCAGAGGTACCTCTCGATAGAGACTATTATGTTCCTTGACTTATGGCCCTCGGTGCATTTCTATAATGATTTCATAGAAATTAGGATCTCCTAATAAGATTTTATGGAACTATAACAAACAATTAACCAATTCTATCTCTTTTATGAAAGAAATGAGGCTTTAAATGGTCTTCTTCCCTAACTGAAAGTCACTCAGTGACTAACGTTTGACAAGTAAATTGAGTATCAATTGATAATTTTGAGCAATTGATGGTCATTTTACTTTACTTTCCGTTAGGGAATAGAGGGGCAGATTTATTTCTGAATAACAGAAATTCTAATGGGTTTTAGTTCTTGATATAACATGACAAAAAGGAGTTATTAGAGTTTATTGTTGTTTACTGTAGAGATTAGATTATACAGTTTGCAATATTATGCATAAAATTTACATTATGGCACGTGCTAAACATTATAGCACGTGCGAAGTATAATAATAATAGTAATCGTTTATCATCATTATAGCTCGTGCTAAGCACTGACAGGTGCTAAGCATTATAGCACGTGTGAAGCATTATATCTCGTGCTAATCACTATGGCACGTGCTACGCATTATAGCGCGTGCGAAGCATTATAGCACGTTCTAATCACAATGACACGTGCTAAGCACGCCTATCGCACGGTCTATCACGTGCTAAGCATTATAGCTCGTACGAAGCGCCTAACTTCTATGTATCTCGGCCTGACTAAAACCGAATGAGGCACAGGTTTTCTATTATTTTATCTATAAAATAGAATCGATCGTTAGTTCTTCAGATATTTGAGGTTTGTTATACCTATCACTACGCATTAGTATTTTCGTAGTCATTAAGTTTTATGAATTTAAGGTTGATTTATGCATTCGTTTAGTGAAAATATTTAAAATCCGTTAAGTATAACATAACATAACGTAATATAAAGAATAGGGGTTCTTGGTATATATCTCGTTCATGAGATGACGCCACATCTCGTATACATATCACCCATGAATGTAATGGTTTTCATGTATGAAATATATCTCAGATGTATTAGAGATTTGAGGTCATCTCGTGCATAATATTTTTCCAAGAATGTTTATTATTTTCACTAAACATGCACTTTGATAAGTTTTCTAATTATTTTCTATGAAACCTTTAACCGACGAACCAAACTAAAGATTAATATCAACATTGATTGAACATAACACCATCATATTAGCACGACTACCACTGATAAAAGATATTTTACTATACCATTGTCACTCCACTAGGTACTTACTATTTTTATAAAAATTACACTTAAAAGTCTAGCGTCTTTCTATACAAACAACTGACACTGAAGCAGACCAGTGGAAGGCCGAGAAATGTTGTCTTGGACAGAGATAAATAGAGTGCTATAATAGCACGTATTAATGCTTTAATACACCGACCCCGCCGGCGGGGTCGTCAAGTCTCTTCAGTACCTACCTCACCTCACGCGTACAACTGGTTTATGCATGTTCCGGGGCTTTTTTCTCCTATCCCACCCAAACTGTCAACGCCCCAAGCCGAGGTCCGTGGTGTCCTTGCGCCAACCTAACTGCTGATTACGACTGTCCCTGTCACACAAATGTTTAAACACGCGTGTTGGAGAGTGACGTACACAAAGCTTAGCATTAGCATGTGCTAAGTAACATCTATTTATCTCGGCCCATGTCTCTATACTAAAAACTAAGAAGTGAAAATGATATTGAACTTTTAACTAATCTCCCTTACTCTATTTCCATCTACAAGTTAAATGCAAATCGAAAATAAAGTACCTTTCACAGATTGGACAGTACAAAATCAGTGTTACTTACGTAATAATACCCAAAATGACAGCAAAAAATATGTCAGAATAAAAATAAAAGTAGTGTTTTAATTTATAAATAAAGTTTATTGTAACGTGTAGAGTATATCATTGTTAATATGTATTAAAGATTTTAGCCTATACGATGATGTTTTAATGAACCGTTTATTCCAATCTTTCCTACCAACAGTTCGAACCACACACCGGCCTTATCGTAAAAATCATCAAATCTCGTGATGAAAAAATAATTTAATTTAAGCGTTATACGAGATATGACGTCATCTTTATAAGCGTCATACGGGATATGACGTCATCGTTATAAGCGTCATACGGGAATGACGTCATCTATATAAGCGTCATACGGGATACGACGTCATCTCGTGGACGAGATTTATCCAAGAATACAAGGCCAGAAAGCAAAAATAAAATGTTACTTAAGTGAATGTAACCTAAAAAGAGTATTTTCCGAACTAAGCCCTGATCCACACTAGGATTCCTGTCATGTGTATCAGGACTACGAGTACCATGGTACACAGATAAATAAATAATCATAGATCATGCAAATATTTATCCCGCAGCAGGAATCGAACCCGCATCTCTCGCATCTCAACTGGCTAAACCGCCAGCCGCGCCACGGAGCGCGTCCAACGAAAGAGCAAGCCAGCTATGTGAGCTTTAGTTGTAGCTTAAAAATTCAAGTTGTCATAGATTTATCTCCTCTACATCCATGCTTTGTCCAGACAGAGTCCAATAACAGGTTCTCACTTTGCTTGCCACTTGGGTGGGGTATAAGTGATTCACATCACACAGTGGGAGCCTCCTCATTGATTGTAACTTCAACAGAATCAATGGGTAATATGTATTCATTCAATTGCTTATGCGTGCCAATGTGTACATTCATAGCCCTTCGGTACTTAAAGCATTTATTGCACACCGGACACTGATTCAGTTTCAAGTCTGTGTGGACTTTCTTATGAGCAGATAATAGGTTGGTATGTTTGAATCGCTGACCACATATGTCGCATGCAAATGGCTTCTCATCGCTATGTATAGTTATATGTTTTTGTAATTGCTGGTTTGTTTTGAAACAGGTATCGCATTGGTCACATTTATATGGACGATTGTCGCTGTGAGTTATCCCGTGTCTTGCTAGTTTATACCTCTCATAAAATCCTTTACCGCACACTTCACACTTATAGGAAGGTTCTCTTTCAGTGTGCAATAACTTATGAACGAGTAAACCTTTCGGACCTTTCAGTATTTTAGAGCATATGTCACATTTATACTCTTTGCGTTTCGAATTAAGTTTGTAGAATTTCTCTTGATGTTCACTCAATAGTTGACTACTAAGAAAGCTGGTGTTGCATCCCTGACAGCAGTGCTCTCTTTCTATATGTTCTATCTCATGTCTTCGGACTTCCTTTATCGTTATAAACTTCTCATAGCATTTATAGCAGGAATAAGGTAAGAGTAAGTGATGTTTTTTTACATGGCTGAGAAATTTATCTAAAATACCACTTTGAAAGTGACAGTCTGAGCAGCGGTATGCGTTGCAGCTATCGTGCAAAAACATAGAATGCATCTGTAAGTCACTGACATGAGGAAATGTTAAATCGCAGTACCCACAATGCCATGCAAACTCCACCCATGTTTGTTTTTGTTGCGCTAATGGCAGTTCAAGCATATTTTTCTTATTTTCTTTTGGAGTTTCCAATGAGTTGCTTGTCCCTTCCTCTTCTTCGCTATTCGACTGAGAGTTGATAGGTACTTCGTACGTTTCGGCGCCTTCGCCCTCTGACATCACTTCTATTTTCACAATTTGCTGATTAAAGATATCATGAAGCACATTTTGAGCATTTTCAACACTGATGACGAAGTCGTAGGCTTTCGTCAAAGAGCTTAAACACTCCAAACATACCGTTGTAGGCAGTTCTGTACCGTTGAGAAATTCTATAGTAGCATTTATTCGAGAAAGTTTTTGGATAATTTCAGCTTTTTTCTCCGTGTCAGACTTTAGGTCCACTTGTGATTCGCCAGGCTTTGCTACGGCGCAAAGGTGGCAGTACATTTTCCTTGTATCTCCGATCGACTGTTCCATTGTGTTCCAAAAACGCAAACGAAGGCTGCTTGGCTGTTGTTCCTTGTGAATTGTGATGCGTGTTTTGATTCGTTTGTTAAAAAGTTCTCTGTGGTTTTCTTTAGCTTGTGTTTTCCATTTATATAAAAGTACTCGGTGGCTTGTGTTCCGTCCGGCCGACTCGGACAGGTGAAAACAAACAAAGAAACAGAAAGACTGAATAAAAAGTCTAAGGAGAAAATTGAAATAAAGAAAGCTTGCTTTGCTTATTTCCGATTATTTCCATTCCATGGCTTTTCCCCTTTTTACTTGGGGAACCAAAAGAAGTCAAAGTCAATCACTTTCCATTCCGCCTGTGGGCTGTGTGCTTGGAGCAATGGAGCATGGACCTACTCTGAATTCCTTTTAACAGAATAGAGACGAGTTGAGTTCACAAAACTACATCTACTACGTATTTTTTTTAGAAATGAAGACTTAAATAAGCCTGCTGATGGTCCCCACGGTAGGCTTAGGGCCATAAATAAGTGGGGGGAGCTTACTGGTGCTCTCAACTTGGACACGACAGGAACTGTTAAGCCAGTCGACAAATGGAAAAAGGTATGATCTTTCACCAACTTACTAACTAAATTAAAAAACTTAAATACATTTTTCAGTTGTGGAAGATTGGAATAGGCCTGGTGGAAGCACCCAGTCAACACCATTTCCATCGGAAGTGGTGGAGGTTAATCTTGCTTCCGCCACAACACACCACGCACAAAGCCCTCAGCGCGTGATCAGACAACGCTGCCGTTTGCACTCGACGCCAGCACCACCGCCGACCGTCGTATCGTACCCGCCCCGTATCCAGGGCGCATGTCGAGGCTTTCTTAACAACGGACGAGCACTGGCGCAATTTGGCAACAGAGTTTGTCACTAAGCACATGAGGCTGTGAGAAGTAGAACTCCAGATGCAGGCTCAGTGGCAAACTCTGTTTGCCAAAGCAATTGTGTTAGTAGATAAATTTGTAAATAAGTAAAAGTCTTTTATTTAATGAACCAACAACCCAAACTGTACTGCTAGGTCACAGAAAGAGTAAAAATATGTTATTGCATCTGGATAAATGAGTGATCATCATCACCAGCCTATAGACGTCCACTGCTGGAGGAGGCCTCTCCTATTGCTCACTACTTATGGCAGGCGGGTTAGTGATTGCTACAGTTAGGTACTTAAGGGCCGACTCACCCAGCGCACCTAGCTTCGGTACCCGTGCTTTGAGTAATAGAGCGCTGAGACTATGCAATTCTCAGTACGTGGATGCTGAACTCTTGCACCTTAAAGGGGTGCTAGAGAAGAATGGCAGAAGAGACAAAGTAGTCGTATTGCGAATTCTTCCTTGAATACACGCCGAATATCGGTTGAGAGAGCGCATACCTACCCTTTGTTAAGGGGGTAACGGATAAAATCGGACACTTGTTAATGCGTGCGCAGGTACAGTATCAAGACGATATTCCGACCCCTCACACAAGTGAGGCAACTGTTACGCTCTCCTAAGGATAGATACCCTCTAGGTGTCTCTGGTGTTTACACTATTTCCTGTGACTGCGGCAGGTGTAATGTTGGTGAAACGAAGGGGAATGTCTCTACCAGGCTCACTGAACACATACGCGCCATGAAGAATGTGGACATCAATAGTTCAGCGTTGGCGGAGCACTCATTAACCTCTGGTAGGTACGTCGCACTACATCCGTTTTGACAAGGCCCGGGTCTTGTCGTCAGATCCAAGAGGCTATCGAGATTAGTCGACTGCCTGACTTCAACAGGGATAGAGGATGGGCTCTACCACAGGCTTGGAAATCCTGTCTAACTTTATGGGACGTACGATAGTGAAGTGATTGAGCCTGATAGAGACACTGTTAGTGTAGCCTGTCTGGCCGTTCCTGGCGCGCCCGGTGGTTGCGACGGGAGTGGCAGCGACGATGATGACGGATCCTATACCCACCCTGATGAAGACCCTCGAATAGGATCGAAACATGGTGCTTCCACCAACATATCAAACTTAAAAATTATAACTTTCAATAATATGTACTATAACAAAATCTCCTATGACGCATCGTTTGCGAGATGTAAGCAAAAACCCAAAAAACGGGGCCTTCTTTGAGCCCCCCCCCCCTCCTAGGGCTCACATCAGAGGGGTGGGGACTTTTAGTATGTTTGTCTCCTAAGGAACGAGTCCAAACAAAGTTCCGAAGTCAAACTTTCTGCTTTCGACCATTCCATCCACACCCTCCTTGTGAGCACTCGTTTACTAGACTATCAACTTGGAAGAATCGGCGTATGTATGTATATTTGTTTGTCCGATGAAAACTTCCTAACCGTTATGAAATTAAGTATGAGAGTAGATAGTATCAGTACAATTAGGTAAGGTTATGTGCTATATCGGTCAGCTAACATCCACGCAAGATACCGTCTCGCTAACATATTTTTTAAGAAAAGCGATAATATTTTGCTGGTTTTCACCGAAATTTGTTTAGTGAGTATGAATACTATGAAAGTTTTCGAAAACTACAAACTTTACTACCGTTGTCATGTCAAACTGAGGACTCGTACTGCCAAACTGCAATAAATAACTCGAATACTTTTATAGAATTCGTAAACTATTATTTGATCTAACCCGTACTGCCGATTTTAGTTCCTCCTAGTTTTTGCTAGGGGCGCTGCATGGAAATGTATGGAAGGAAACGAAACTACATGTAGTTTACGAAAACTATCAAAACACATACTAGAGGTACAGCACCGAAAAAAGATTCTTGCTAATACAAGGAACTAGCCAGACATCTCTCAGGAAGATCTCTTTTCCAACATTAGGGTTTATTCTAACTGTCCCTTTTCCTAAGGCCTCTATTGAATTTCCATCAGCCGTAGTAACTGTGTGGTGTTCACTGAAGTGCTCGAAATTTTCAAATAAATCTCTTCTCATCGTAACATGGTGTGTAGCTCCGTTATCTACAAACCATCCTTCACGATCTTGATCGCATTCAGTCATATTCAATGATAACATCATATTGGTGCTTTCACCACTCTTCCTTCTATTTTCCTTATTTGGACAATCTTTCCTAAAGTGACCAATTTCTTTACAGATATGACAACTGAACTTGGTAACTTTTTTATTCCCTGATGTCTGTTCCTTCGTTTTTCCGACATTTTTCTTACTTGTTCTTGTGAGAAGCGCTTCACTAGACGTGCCTTCTTTGCTTCCTGTCAGCGCCCTTTCATGCGCACAAAGTTGGCTGGTAATATTCTCAACTGTTCTATCTTTCTTGGACATCAACAAAGGAAGGAAGATAATGTCGATGGAAATGACGATGATGATGATCTTGAGCAGTTGATTGGAAATGACGATGTGAATGAAGATGAAGATAATCTTCATCAACTGATAAACGCCCAGAGTGATCGAGTACTGCGAGATCGATCATTGATCAATCGACCAGCTAGGTTCAATGATTATGTCATGGTTACTAATGGATTTTTCGAACCGGCATGTTATAAAGAAGCTGTTTCCTGTGACGAAAGGGAGCTTTGGAAGAAAGCTATGGATAGTGAGATAAACTCCCTGAAGGAAAATGAAACATGGGATTTGGAAAAATTGCCAAAAAACAGGAAAGCCATTCCATGTAAATGGGTTTTTCGCGTGAAGCTGAATGCTGATGGATCAGTGGACAAATATAAAGCAAGGCTGGTTGCAAAAGGGTTTCGCCAGAAGAAAGGAGAAGACTATGATCAAACTTTTAGTCCAGTTGCGAAAATGACCACTGTTCGATCTATAATTAGCATCGCAGCAAGCGAAGGTATGAAGATGTGTCAATTTGATGTATCAACAGCATTTTTATACGGATCACTATCGGAAGAAGAAATTTTCTTAAAGCAACCCGAAGGCTACAACGATGAATCTGGAAGGGTATGCCTGCTGAAGAAAAGTCTCTATGGGTTGAAGCAAGCCCCTAGATGTTGGAACCAGAAAATTCTAAATTTCTTCAAGGAAGTTGGCTTTAAAATCAGTGATGCTGATACATGTCTATTCGTAAGAGAGAAAGACCATCGGAAATTGATTGTGGTTCTTTACGTAGACGATGGACTTGTAGCTGGAACGGATCAAGAACTCATTGATGAGTTTCTTGAAGAACTAAAAGGGAAGTTTAAGATTATAACCAAACCAGCTTCCTATTTCCTAGGAATAGAAATTTCAACCAGAGAAGGTCAAGGTGTGATAATACATCAAACATCCTACATTAAGAAAGTCTTGAATAGGTTTGGAATGCAGAACTGTAAACCTGTGACTACGCCAATTACTAAGGAGGAGGTAGTGTCTAAAAACGAGAATGATGATGAATTCGTTTTGAAGAACTATAGACAAATAGTTGGGGCGCTTGCCTATTTAATGGTCGGAACAAGGCCTGATATTGCTTACGCAGTCAGCGTAGTATCAAGAAGTTTGGAGAAACCGACTCAAATGGATTGTGTCAGAGTAAAACGTATTATGAGATACCTACAGTACACACCTGACCTCGGCATTATGTATAAAAATAACTATAAAAAGGGAATTATAGAGTCATACAGCGATGCCGACCACGCAGGCGATATTGGAACTGGAAGATCTACTTCTGGAGTACTTTGCCTGTATGCTGGCGGACCAGTCACCTGGATGAGTCAGAGGCAGCAAAGTGTCGCAATTTCGACGACTGAAGCTGAAGTGGTTGCTGCCAGTGAAGCTGCTAGAGAATGTGTGTGGTTGACTCGGCTCATAGGAAGTCTCGTACATCTCAAGGGTCTTCCTACGTTACAAGTGGACAATGAAGCAGCGATAAAACTAGCTGAGAATCCAGAGTTCCACCGACGCACCAAACACATCCGCACACGTCACATTTTTGTAAGAGAGCTTGTGACTAATGAAGAGCTGCTAGTGAAGAAAGTCACCAGCGAGCTTCAATTGGCGGATCTTCTCACCAAGCCGTTGCCTAGACCTAGGCTTTGCAAGCTTGTGAATTTAATTGGACTGGGCCTCTTAAAGGAACGTGAATTCCTTTTAACAGAATAGAGACGAGTTGAGTTCACACAACATTTTATTATAGGATAACCATTTAATTACATTGTACTTGAGAAGCGCTATTTTTCAAGAGTTGTCAAAAAGATAACAAACATTGGTCTCCTAGCGACCAGTCATAGACTCCGCTAGTGTTCCGAGAGTTCCGACCTTTTAGCTGTGTTTTACACTGATGTTACCATAACACCTACAACTGGTTCATGGCTTGGAGCAGCTTGGAGGAATGTCATATGTCAGTGTCAGTCTGTCAGTCTGTGAATTCCAGAAATCTGGCTCTGAACTGAACTGAAAGTCTGAATTCTGAAATGGAATTCTTTCTGAATCTGGATTGGATTGGATTGTTTAGAATTTATATGTACGTAATGTGAATGTGACTATGAAATAAACTAGATTCGAGCCATAATAAAATGAATTCCTCAAATACATTCTGCAGACTTTGCGCAGAATCGAAGCACAGCCAAAAGCAAGTGGATCTCGATACCGATTCAGAGAAACGACTGGAGATAACCGAAAAATTGACTAGAATAAACGCCTCTACAGAATTTAGCGGCACTAGATTGCCCAGCACGGTTTGTTTGGACTGCATACGTTCTTTAGATAAATGCTTTGACTTCGTAGTCAGTATAGAATTCGCTCAAAACACCCTAAGGAAAATAATCTCGGAGCAAAATTTTAAAATGGAATATAAATCTGAGGACGAGGTTTCTTTGGAAAATGACGAGCATTTTGAAAGTGAATTGAAAATAGAACACGTTCACATCAAAATTGAGCGCACAAAAGACGAAACGAAGAATAAAAGTGACTCTTTAGATTCTGTCCCCCTCTCTCAGCTTAAACAGACGTGGGCGGACTATAGCTGGCTATGCACCTACTGCGAAACTCGTTTTGAGAACATTGACGACCTGCAAATACATTCTATGGCTGTCCACGGTGTGTGCAACCCTTACCGCTGTGCCCATTGTAAAGTCCGTAAGCAATGCTTGAACAAATTCCTGGTTCACGTACAAAGACACAATAAACATCTAAAATACTCTTGCTATAAATGTTTCAAGCGGTTTAGCACTGTTGCTGATGCTAAGAAACATCGTCAAACTCATGTCGACACAGAATTAAACTGTCCAGGATGTAACAACACTTTTAAGACAAGTGTTGAGCACAATCAACACAAAGAAACATACTACAGAGGAAAAAGAAATATTGATGTAACACAAATATCTGTCGATGGGCACACATGTTTAATATGTTCAAAAACATTTGCAACTAAAGGCAATGTTAAGTTACATATTTTACGCATGCACAAAGAAAGGGAAAAGAATCATATTTGTCATGTTTGCGGCAAGGCTTTCTACGATAAATTCATCCTGGCAGAACATATATTATTTGTACATACTGATTACCGACCACACAAATGCCAGATATGTAAACTTGGCTTCAAAACATCCAAGAGCTTGAAAGAACATGTCGGTAGACATTATAATGAGAAACCGTTAGCCTGCGACAAGTGTGGAAAGAGCTTTAGACTGAAAAAACACCTATCAAAACATAGCATTATACACACAGAAGGATTGCCATTCCAATGCAATTATTGCAACAAACGTTTTCAGCGTAAACAATATCTGAAAAACCATCTGATGCAACATACCGGAGAAAAACCATACTCATGTGAGCCATGTCAGCTGCACTTCACTTCCTGGGGGAACTACAATAAACATATGATATGTCGTCACAATCAAGACACTGCAAGGAAGAAAGCTGTGTTGGTTGATGAACTTTGATTTATCATGTTGGATTATATTGGAATATATAAATAAACCAAGAAACTGGTCCGTAAAAGACTTATTCAAAAGTAAACAACACAAGGTAGCAATAAAAAGAAAACTCTTCAAAATTGCATATGTACCTTAAACCAATACTTACTTACCTACGGATGCCAAACATGGGCGAACAGTGTGAACACAAAACATATTACGTGTTAGAGAATTATTTTAGGACACCTCAGAATCAGGAAAAGAGCAACTACATGAAACTAGAAGACGTAGAGTACCCATTATAGGGTTGTCCCTAGTTTTTCAGGATAAATAAACCACCTTTTTGGTGTCATATTCTTGTAGAGTCTACCTTTGATGAGGACAACCAACTGTCCTACTCAGATATCCATCAAAGAGGATGTAATACAAAATAATATCTTCATCGTCTTGCCATTCTAAATACTGTCAACATTGACATTGGTCAAATTGTGAAAACTAAAGCCTCAACTAAGAGATGTGCGAGTTAAAACAAAAACTATGAAATGGAGATGAGCTGCGGCATATGAATAGCTTATAAGTATTCTATGGCAGCACATGCTTTGAGAGAAATGGACAGAATACCTGACCAACTGGACCCCTTGTTTATATACAAAAAGGAAACACAGAAGATTAACAACGAAATGGTTGGATGACCTTGGACAAGCCATTTCCCAATATGGACCAGTAGGGCTATTCTATATCTATAAATTGTGCAATCAGGGCGACATCTGACAGATGTCGCTTTTCTCATACACAAGTTACCGTTTGACAGCCCTGATAGCACAATTTACGCGTGTTGCAAACCTGTCGCGAGATGGAGAATAGCCCTGCAGAGCTGCTTGAGACAGAAATAAGTAGAAGAGGCCTGTGTCAAGAGGACACGCTGTTGCACTTCTAACCGTAGAAACCTGTTGGAAGTGCAACAGCGTGTCCTTTGAAATAGAAGAGAAAATAAATACCTACTGAAACAATTTATTTTTCTTTTAAAACCCTTGAAAGATATGTCATCTGACCCTGCAGCCAGCCGGCGTGCGTAAGGGCCGGTTTCCACCGGGGCGGAGAGGAGAGAGACGAGAGCAAAGCTGGCAGGTTATTGGCAGGCAGGCTTGACAGGTAAAAACGAAAAGGAAATAACGAGGTTGGATTGGTTTATTCAAACACATCTCTCGTCTCCTTTCCACCCCGGTGGAAACCGGCACTTATTTCATCTTAATTGGAAGTTTTAGGTGCTCTAGATCCTGGTGTTTCTGGGCTGGTCATCATCAGTACCTACAGTCTGAACTTCCAGTCTAATGGCATTGAAACTATTTATTATTTGACGATCTCGGTGGCGCGGCAGGCGAGTAAGCCGACTGAGACGTAAGAGGTTGCGGGTTCGATTCCTGCTGCAGGACAAATGTTTTGCATGATCTGCAAATATTTGCTCGTAGTTCCTGATACCCACGACACAGGGAATCTCAGGACTATGTATATGTGACTGGTTGGGTGTTATGTTATGTTGAGTCGCCTCCATCCACCGACTTCCTGCGTCGCTTTTAATGTCTACTCCATCCTCATTGAATCTTGAATCTTCCGCATCAGCTTATACTTATGAAGCTAAACAACAGTATGCTGCCTTAGCAGTTAGCCCCCCCAAGTCGGGAATTCGTTTATTTACGCTTTACGGCCGTAATTGGGTCACCTATTTCATCACCATCATATATCATCAACAAAACTTGATGATGATGGTTGAAATTTAATATAAATAAATAATACTTAATAAAATAAATAAATGCTGGACATTTTCACACAACATTATCTAGCCCCAAGCTTAGCAGAGCTTGTGTTATGGGTACTACACTCGAGAGCAATGAATCCGGGTCACTTAAAGAATCCTAAAAATCTCGGAAACTAAAAATGCTAGGTTAATGCAATAAATTGTATTCAATAGACAATGTAATACTCCTTAAATGAAGGTATTAAAACTTCTTAGTTATTGTAAAGTTATATCATAAAAAAAACCAATTTGAAAAAGGGCCACTTTCGAAGATGGAACTACGAAATTACAGCATTTGGTTTTGCTTTTGTTTGTAATCTGTCATTTATCATTGTTTGATTTCTGTATTTTTGTTGTTTTTTTTCTGCGTAAACGCAGTAATGGAAGCACGGGGAGGCAATACGAAGTATTAAAATTCAAGAAAATCGTAATAAAGTTCAAAAATTTCATGTTTCCTATTTTTGTTTTCAGCAGTTTTTTTCTTTATGTAATTTTGTGTTAATAAAATGTATGGTGACTCATATTTTTTTTACCTTCATTTAAGGAGTATTACATTGTCTATTAAATACAATTTATTGCATTAATCTATCATTTTTAGTTTCCGAGATTTTTAACATTCTTTAAGTGACCCGGATTCATTGCTCTCGAGTGTAGATAACTGATATACTTAATACAATACATTACATAGATAGATATTTTTTTATTATACATGGAAAATACCCAGAACACCCTGAATAAATATCTGCAGATCGTACAAATATTTGTTCCGAGGCGGTAATCGAACCCGCAACCTCCTGCGTCACAGGCGAACCATCGCCCGCCGCGCCACAGAGATCGTCAAAAATATAAAATAGTTCCGTTGAGTTGATACCATTTTGAGGTACGGACCTAAAAATTATCTGAGTAAAAATTGCATGATTAAAAAGGTAGGTATGCCTAGAACCTAGTTTATTGGTGCGTAATTAGCCAAACACACTGCACTAATCAATCTTATCATTAGTTACCCATGGTTTAATTAACCTACATACATAAATTACGCGCTGCCGCGCACATCAGAACGGGTTCATATATTTTTTAGTATATTATGGTGTTTGTTAGTAGTAGAACTTCTTGTGAAAGAGTTCGTCCGGGGAAGTAATACCACCGTACCTATTTCTGCCGCCAAGCAGTAGTGCTCGCATTGCTGTGTTTCGGTATGAAGGGTACGGATGCCGGTGAAATTACAGGCACATGAGACTTTTCATCTTTGTCTCAGGGTCGGCAGCGCGCGTGTGATGCCTTTGGTGTTGCAGGCGTCCATAGGCTACGGTAGCTGCTTACCATCAGGTGGGCCGTAAGTTTGATTGCTTCCAAAGTTGTATAAAAAAAAATTGCTTCTAGGGGGCGCTACTATAGCAGATGGAATGTAAAAGGTCATGGTTTTTAATTAGAATTTTATTAGGTTTTGTTAGTTGTACTTATTACCATATAATAAAGTTCATTTAGTGCTCTGAAATTTGCGGGTGAGTAGCCGGCTCAGATGCAAGAGGTGCGGGTTCGATCCCCGCTGCAGGATGGGTGTTGTGGTACCATAGTACTCATAGTTCCTGATACCCACAGCACAGGAAGTAACTATAGTGGGATCAGCATGGCGATTCTAAAACCTCGGAAACGTTTCCGATCGGATTCGTTAGTTTTTCATTTCAATGTGGTAAGTAACTAAAACAATTTTCTAACAACTTTCTCTAGTAGAACACAGTAATATACAATACTAGTTGCGCCCCGCGGTTTTACCCGCGTGAATAATGATGAAAATTGATGATGAAAAGTAGCCTATGTGTTAATCCTTGGCTTAAAGTATCTCCATTCCAAATTTCACTCAAATCCATTCAGTAGTTTTTACGTGAAAGAGAAACAAACATCCATCCATGCTCACAAACTTTCGCGTTTATAATATTAGTAGGATTTAATGTTTTTTACTATGGTATACTACAGAAAATTGTTTTAATTACTTACCACATCGAAATGAAAAACTGACGAATCCGATCGGAAACGTTTCCGACGTTTTAGAATCGACCTGCAGGACTACGTATGTGACTGTTGGGTGTTATGTTATATTAATAATATATGTTTTATGTACAATTTTAGCTAGAATTGTATATAATATCTTCTGTTTTCACAACACTAGGATTAGAGCTTTGATCCGGTTTCACAGGACGCCCGGGCCTTTTTCCTTGCAACATTTGCCTTTTCCACTCGAGCACCTGCTTAGTTTCCAGGTGTACAACCACCTCACCCGTACTTGGATCAATTGGATACAATCCCTCCGGAGTGTGTTTCTTTTTAGATGTATCATGGTTATGCTTACGCTTCATATGTTTATTGTAATTGGACCAGTTGGAGAAGTCACGCTGGCATGCCTCACACGAGTAAGGTTTGACTCCTGTATGTAACCGTACATGATTGTTTAATATTGTTTTAAAACGGAAACGTTTTTCGCAGTGAGAGCACTGGTACGGCAGCGAGTCTGTATGGATGATACTGTGATTTTTTAGTTGTTTTAACAGTCTGAAACAGCGCCCACACTGGTCACAAGAGAATGGTTTATCATTATTGTGTACACCAATGTGGTGTCTCAACTGCGTGCTAGTTTTGAAGCCAAGTTTGCAGATTTGGCATTTATGTGGTCTGTCATCAGTATGCATTAACATGTGACAGGCCAAATTATGTTTTTGGAAGAAGCATTTACCACATACTTCACAAATTTGTTCACGTTTTCTTTCCGTGTGTGTTAACAGGTGTGTATTGAGACTATTCCGGCTTTTGAAGGTTTTAGAACAATCTATACATGTTAGACCTTTGCCTATTAGCGTCCGTGGTAAATCTCTCAGATATTTCACTTTTAAATAGGTATCTTTATGTTGTTTTAGTTCATCACTGTTCTTGAAATTATTGTTGCATCCAGGACAGCTGAACTCCTTACTAAGGTGAACTTTACTATGCTTCCGAGCTAAAGGTATAGTTTTAAATCTTTTTAAACATTTAAAGCAAGAGTATTTAAGGTGTTTCCTGTGTCTCTGTACGTGAATCAGGAATTTTTCCAAGCATTCCTTCCGAACTTTACAATCTGTGCATCTGTAAGGGTTGCAGCTACTATGAACAGCCATCGAATGTGTATGCAGTTCATCTATTGTTGGAAACAAGGTCTCACAGTATGTGCATAGCCAGCTATAGTTCGCCCATGTCTGTTTCAGCTGAGATAGGGGAATAGAGTCTAAAGAACCGCTTTTTGTTATCTTATTTGGAGTTCTTACCTTCTTAGGCTCATAAAAGACATTGTCCTCTGACTCCGTTTTGATTTGAACGTCATTAGTCCCGACATCTTCTAAAGAGAATTCATCATCAGAATCAACTTCGTGTTTCACATTTTGCAAGTAGAATAAATCATTTAGAACGTTTTGAGCATGATCTATGCTGACTACGAAGTCAAAACATTTATTGAGAGAGCAAATACAATCCAGACACACATAGTTAGGCAGTTTATTGTCGATAAATTCTATAACACAGTTGATACGTGCCAATTTTTCGATTATCTCGCCACGTTTCTCCAAGTCACACTGGAGATTCACTTGTTTGTTGATGGGTTTCAATTCCGCGCAAAGACGGCAAAAGATATTGCCGGAATTCATTGTCTAAAATAAGCAAATAAATATTTTTAATTTCTTCAGCCACAGTCACAGACTAAGGAGAAGGAGAGTACTACGTACAGACGGTAATGTGACCTCTATCGACACTATACCGTTGCAAACTTCGACGATGACAATGGTTTTTTTGTTTTTTTCGATCAATCGTTTGCTGCGCTATATTGTCTGTGGCGATACATTATTAGTAACTAGTAGAATAATGGATGAAACCATAGCTTGCTAAACGAGAATTTAAAAAGAAGTTGTGCTCAGGCATGATTTATAGTAAACCCTCAATTAAAATTTATGAACAGAAACAAGCAAAGTCAAAGTCAAAAAGAACTTTATTCATTGAAATCACAAGGATCATTTTGAATCGTCTTATATAAAATTAAATTACTCCTGTTCCAACGCGACCAAGCCGAGAAGAATCAGGCAACAAACTCGGCTTGGCTTACATAAATGGTCCGTCTTACCACTAGGTGAGAAGCGCCTGTGTGGTGCCTCGGAGCAAGGAGTTGCTGATACATAGTAAATGAGAACTTAAAAACCTTAGGAAGGTAGTCAAAAGTAAATAAACATCAGCAAAAATATGCAAGACAGCACACGCTACGCTTGTTATACTTATAAATAATAATCTAATACAAACATGTAAATAGGTAAGTACAGATATTGCAAATTTCCATTTTAGCAGTCGAGGGGCAGAGCGACATCAGGCCACGCGGCTTTATCATTAATATAGTCATCAAGAGTGTAATACGCTTAATAAGCAAATTATTTATTAAGTTTTTTATTTTTTAATTTCTTTTTGTATTTATGTAATGCCTTACATTGCATTGGCGGCAAAGATGATCTTTCAAGGCGAATTATGTCAACTCCTTTTAAAATTTTATTAATTACATTGCACCAATTAAATATGAATAGTTTTACTGATATACTTAGAAAGTATTCAAGTACAATTTCTTTATGAGATTCACAATCGAGGAAATCAAAGGAACATTCAGACAATACTTTTTGTTTAATATTTTTGCAAATATTGTTTTGGTATGCTTTTTGTTCTAAATATTCATTTGTCACCTTTGTTATGATACCGAAATTCCTCACGGCATATTCGGTTGGATAGGCTAATTTTCTTCTTTTTATCGACAAATATTCCCGTGCTTTTATCCAATCGTGGACATTGGTTTCTTCGTCAGTTGTAACCAAATTTTCTTTGCATTTGTTGCATTTAATTTTTTGTAAAAGTTTTCTAGTAACCCATCCAACGGTGTATGCTCTGGAGTGTACGTTTAATCTCTCTCGTCTTGCTTGGACCTGAATATTTTCAACAGTAACCGAATGTTGGTCTTCATTGGTTTGTTCAATCTCATTGGTATCATTATTTGGCGCATTGTTATCATTATTAAATGTTTTGAACAGTGACTGAATTGACAGTAATTCCTTGCCTGTATCATCCTCGCAGTTAAAAGTATTTGAATGGAAATTTATAAATCTCGTTATCAGCAGTGATTTGAAAGTGTGTTTGAACGCACTAACACTTGGGTCATTACTCCTATAGTTGTATGCCCTGACTTGGCCAAAAAAGTTTTCTACTGGGTCTGAATTGAAATAGCGAGGTCTCATTATTTTTACATTTTTCTTCTCACTTAGGTATTTCCAGACCCTTTTCAAGCTTTTAAGAGTAACAACCCAATTTTTTAGTGACGGAACACTTTTCTCTTTTTTGTCTTTAGTTATAAATGCTATCTTATTCAATTTTTTGATGGCATCTGTCCAAAAACTGTGGTGCTTTGATTTTGACGTCACAGCCCGCCGAAGATCCTTTGATTTCGTTTTATTATCTAGACCGCCAGCTCCATTGGCACTATCGAATAAATCATCCATAAATGATACTAAATCCGATGTATGCCTCAGCGTCGGGCTTACTGGCTTCCCATTAGGATATAAAGCTGAAAAATAAAAATGCCATGAGTATCTGATATAAAACTAAGCTTAAATGTCTGAATCCAAACATGCGAGAATCATTAATAATTTCGGGAATAGATAAAATAATCCCACTATTATAAATGCGAAAGCTTGAATAATTAGATGTTTGTTACTCAATCTCACTGTAAATTGTATTGTACCTAATTGTAAATTGTGCAATCATTGCTCTCAATCGCCACTTTTCTCCACATATATGTCAATGCTTTTCTCATACAAAAGTTACCGTTAAATTGTAATTGTAAAGTCTTTGATAATTGTAAATTGTAACTTTCATTTCTCCATTCATGCAAAATCAACCCTGACGCGGCTGCGCGCCGCGCCCTCTAATATTATATCGAACTTCTACTTACGAAACTGAGCAGTGTAGGATAAAGCAGCTGCAACTGTTTTACTAAAGACACGCACGCAGTTCTTGACCTGAAAATTATTAACAAACGAATTTAAATTAAGCACTTAATTCTCCTTATCTCCCGCACCTATTCTCTGTCCACACATCAACTATTATTTAGCTTCCGAATTACAATGATTGCCTCTAAATCACATCATCACCCTAATATCACACTACACTGTGAGTCTTTGAGTATGGTATGCATGACAAATGTTTGTATGATCTGCAAATGTGTTCCAGGTCTGGGTGTTATGGTACCATGGTACTCGTTCCTGATACCCACAACACAGGGAATCCTAGTGTGTGTTATGTATGTATGTTTGTTACTTCTCCATGCAAAAACTACCGTACCAATTGCAATGAAATTTGGTATGTACATAGTTTAACCCCTGGCTTATTTGTATGCCGATATTCCCTTGGGATCGACACTTATGCGGGTGACACTGTAGAAAGCTGCTAGTATAAAATAATTAAATAAACTTGCCTTCATTTTCTTAATTTTGCCAGGAATTACATGTTCATCAGTCAATTTGTGCAATATTCTGGATTCACCATGGTTGCAATCAGTGTTGTAGACATCAATGATATCCTGCCAAGTAGCTAATTTTCCTTCAAAAATGATGTCTTTAGAAAGCAAATTATTGCGCATCCCTTTAATTAAATGTGGTGGATCATAGAAGACACTTATTGAATTACCACATAAATGGATTGTGTTATCTGAAAGTAAAGAGAACAGGTTAACAGATTAGAGAGATTATTAGATCAGATTAATAACAGAGAAGTAGTAGGTATACTTGCTATGTAAGTATACCTACTAGGTATAGGTACACCTATATGTAGTGATAACATTATTTTATTTTTAATTATAATATTGTAGTGCCCTAGCTAGATCATCATCCTGGCTCATATTGCAGACGATTTTACTGTAATACCAATATGAAGAAATAAATAAATGTGAATAGTACATAAATTAAAGCAAACCCTTCTTTTATGCCATCTAGTAGCCTGCGGTTTTATCGCCATTGTTCTCCCAAGGAAACTGAATTACGGGTTAAAAGTATTGTAAATTTCATATAAATTGGCTCAACCGATTTCGCGTGAAACCACAACCAGCACGACAATTATCCAAATAAACATTTTATTTTATATACCTATTTGCTTTTATTTTTTATATAGGTAGTACCATATCCTCATCATATATGACGACCTCTGTGGCGCGGCGGGCGAAGGTTCGCCTGCGACGCAGGAGGTTGCGGGTTCGATTCCCACCTATGAACAAATCTTTGTACGATCTGCAGATAATTGTTCAGGGTGTTCTGGGTATTTTTCTATGTATAATAAAAAAATATCTATCCATGCAATGTATTGTATTAATTATATCAATTACTGAGTACCCATAACACAAGCTCTGCTTAGCTTGGGGCTAGATGTTGTGTGAAATGTGTCCAGCTTTTATTGATTATTGATTATTATATCATATCAAGAGCACTAACCAACATTTTCCCCTGCACACAACTGGTCTCTTTTTGTGTCTTCCAGAAGGTCATTCATTGCACATTGAAAACTAGAACCTTGATCGGAGACAAGTGCAATGGGCTGGAGTCCTGTTTCTGTTACGGCAGCTACTATATCTTTAATGATGGCTTTGAGTTGTAAACTTTTTGTCTGCCCTTCGCAGAAATAGAAGGCAATTGGCTGTTGCCATTTATGAACTGCTCCACGTATCATAAACACAAGGGCATGGTCTGCAAACTGGCTTATTTTTTCATTCAAATGTACAAAACCGTCAATTGTATCTTTATTGGAAGAATATGTTACTGCAGGTTCCAGGGCCATTTCATCAAACATAATTGTGCATAACTTCTTTTGTTCATTCCAGTCTTTTACCTAAAATGATAAAGGAGATTAGGGTATTTATAAATTTACCTAATATATAAACTAAGAGATAACACAAGGGGTGGGCAGCAGTACCCACCAGAGAACATAACACCAATACTGCAATCACCAATCCGCTGTCCAAGGTGCCCCCTATGGTAAAAATGCATACAACACAACCATTCTATGGGCAGGCTTATGTCCAGCAGTGAACTTATGTTGATGAAGATTATGGACCTTAAATAATATTGTTTACTAATATAATTTTACCTGTTCTTTTACAAGTCCAAAAATTTGTGGATTGATGCCAGCCTCTATGTTTAAATGGCTTATCATTTTCTTCAATGTAGTGTTGGAAGGCAAAATAAATATTTTTTTGAGAAATTTATATGATTTTGGACTTTGTTTATAAATTGCCAGTCCAATCAATTTTTCATCCATTGTGAATCTTCTAGCTCTTTTATTTTTCGTGCAGAGTTTGACTTGCATCCAAAGAAGATTTTTTGCCAATGGATTCATTTTTTTCGTCAGTTCTTGAAATGATGTCTCTTTGCTAAAATCAATTGCCCTTTTGGCCCTACATTGAAAATCCCTTTGGCGCTTAGCTTTTTGAAACTCTTTGTACAAAAGCTTGCATTTTGGAGTCAATGATTTAACATCTCTGATCAACCTCTTTTTGCTGAATCTACGAGGTGTGCGATCTGAAAAAAAAATACAAATAAATATGTGTGATAATTAACTGAGAGGTAATTGATTAGCATTTTTAGCGTTCAAAATAACCATGTGTTGATACTCTAAACTCTAACTCAAAATGATTGAGCGGTACATACACTGAGCAATAAATACTTTTTGAGTGATAGAATATTAACAAAACAAGCATTTGTCAATCTAACTCAACATGCTTCTTATATCTAAGCTTTTGTAGGTACTTTATAAATTGTCAACAGCGAGCCTCAGAACAAATTCAAAACAGACAATAACTAATTTCATTTTCTGGGCTTCTATTTTCATATAAATCAGCATATTGTGTATGTAATCTAAGCAAGCATGACTTCAAATTATACTTAAATATGTATGTGCCTATTTTACATTTCAAAATCAGCAATAAATACTTGAATAATTATACTTAGTCCTAATGTGTATACT
The DNA here is from genome assembly GCA_951392215.1 of Epirrita christyi. Taxonomy (NCBI): domain Eukaryota; kingdom Metazoa; phylum Arthropoda; class Insecta; order Lepidoptera; family Geometridae; genus Epirrita; species Epirrita christyi. Next base: position 8,525,530 of record OX595862.1, read on the forward strand.
GCTATTAATCCTAAACTTGGTAAGCATAAAACTCTGCAACTGACCTGGCTTTTCTTGGTTTGAAATTTCTTGCTGCTCAGTTGTCACAGTGGTGGTTCTCTCTGGCTTTTCTTGGTTTGAGATTTCTTGCTGCTCAGTAGTCACAGTGGTGGTTAACTCTGAAAATTGTATATCAATAAAAATGTTTAGTATGTGTCTGGCCTAAGATTAAACCAGGGCAGCCGCATCCACCTGTACTGAACACTGCAATAATGCTGCAATCACCAATCCACCTGCCAAGCGTATATGTTATGGGAAATCTCCCAGAGCATTCCACTGGGGAGGCCTTATTTAGCATGGCCCTCCACTGGATACATGTAAGTCTATACTTTTGTATGAAAAATATTATTTATAGAAAAGATACATGCCTGGAATTAATACTCCGCTGCTCACTGAAGCGCAATAAGAATGATCACAGTGAGGCTGCCTCAAATATGCATGATCATCAAGGCTGCGGTTGTATGATGATGGCATTTGTTTTAGTGCTGAAAAATAGGGTATAATATTTTAGTCAATGATTTTCCTTTACCTGCTAGCATATTGGTGGTTAAAAACTACATAAAAATAATTTTACACCCAAAAAGTGGTTGAGCCCAGAAACTCATCCAAGTACTGGACTATGCAAATGATTTTCAACATACAAAAATCACATAATAAAGCTTAAAAATTACAATCAAACTAAGTACTTAATAAAATGTTATAAATATACTGAAACTTTCATAGTTATATACCTACCCTACATAACTATAAAAACCTTATCTGATGAATTCATCCTAATAGAACCACACCAGAGATATGTACATACAGGACAGCTACGGGTACAGATGTTGCGTTTTCTAATTAGAGGAGAACAGTGTAATAATGTGTGTGTGTGTGTTGTTTTACCTGATTCCGAAGAACTGCTTGATGGGTATCCAGATGAAATTTCCAAGTCAGTAAACAAAGCTGGATATGCACCAATTCTTAGACGAGTAGTTGTAGTTGAAATAAACCGTTTTTCAAAGTGTTTATGACAAACAAAGGCTTTGTTGATCAAACTGTCCATCCTTTTCAGTTTTTCGCAATTAATATACTGTAACCACTGATCCCGATCTTCCTTTCTTACAGGAAATCTATGTAATCTAACGTCCTGTCGTTGGCTACAACATTTGGGAACACAACACTGGCGAAACATTTTTGGTAGGTATTCGAGCCGTGCGTGATAGGTATGTATGAACAAAGTGAATTAAAACCTGCTAAAATCCACTGAATCCTCTTTCATCCGAATTAAACAGAAAAAAACACCCAAATAATTTGAATATCAAAAACAAACAACACGCCAAAGTAACACGAAGGAAACTGAAGGAAGGAAACAAAATGGCTGCCAATACTGCTGACACAGATTAGGATTAATAGCAGTTAATTGTCAAAATCTAAGTTTGCACCACAGATTATACACCATTCTGTACGGTCAAGTCATTAGTTAGGAACATTGCGGGGCGTGGCCACAGTCGCACACACGTAACATGGTAAACAACCAGTGTTGCCAACTGGGTACTCGTAAAAAGTGCTAAGTTGCTGTAAAAAATATGCTAAAAATGTGCTAAAATTGTGCTAAAAATTAAAAAAAAATGCCAAATGTAGTTATTTTCATTTATATTTCAATGAACAAAGCAAAAGGTAGGTAAGATATAAGATAAGATAAAAATAGCAACATTTTTGTGCTATTTTTAGGCCAAATCTGACGTATAAAATGGCATTTAAAGGTTTTACCGCCAAACGAGCTTAGTTTTTACTAAACTTATCTGACTGAAAACGCGTTTAACTTCGGCGTTTGAATTCGGTAACGACAAAATAGATGTTGATAACTTAGCTACATCTTCAAAAGGATTGTTTCCGGCTGCATCTTTGTATTCCATGACTTCAGTCCAAAATAATACAGTTGTAGATGTGCAGTCCCAATTTACGTGGATAGCGATTTGTGATTAACATATCAAGCCAAATTAAACTGTAACTGCTCGAATTAAAAGTCAATTTTTCCCTTCATTCAGATTAGTGATTACTAATTAATAGTAATGATTATTCGATTATTAAAATGTAGTGAACCACTAATCAGTCATTCGAATATTGACATTAGCGTTAGGTACTGGTTTAGTCGAAAAATGTGCTAAAAAATGTGCTATATGCTAAACGAGAAATAAATGTGCTAAACTGGTATAAAATATGCCAAATTTAGCATCAAAAGTGCTAAATTGGCATCACTGTAAACAACGGCCAACACAGAATATAAGGAGAACGGCCAAAGAGAATGTAAAAAAATCTGTTTAGGTTTGTCTGCGGTAAAAAGAACTCTGTGGAACTGGAATGCATGGAATTTAAATAATCAGTGTTGCCATATGCCAAACCAAACTTGTACTAATATTTATTCTTAGAATAATGACTAGAGCACATTATTCTAAGCCTTTTTATGTATTTATTTACTACGTTATTCACGTACGATCATCGTTACGATAGGTTGTTGCAAAACTCGGACTCTATAGTATTTTACCACAGGTAAAATATTAGTACAAGTACAGAAGACTCACTTCGCGATTTGTTTTATATAAATAGCGACTCTTGCTAGGATTCAGCTCGCATAAGCGCTTCGTGCCTCACGCAATATTCACCTAAGCATTGCGGCTCTCTCCTAACGCGTAACTCTATCCCTGTCTGGCGCGGATTGATGCAACTCGTAAGGGTTGTCAACTTGTACCTACGAATTACTTAAGTACCGTTTGTTATTATCATTATTGTTATTATGGAGAAATAAAGTAGGTAAGTATTTAGGTCCTTATATAAGTAATTTAGAGCGATTCCGAAGTAAAGTCAAATTAAGCATGTAAGTAGATAGAAAATTCAAGTAATTATTCAGGTATCTTCAACCTATATCATTGCAATCTATGCTAAATGCACATGAAATCACACCTATAAAGGGCATTACTTCGATATGCACCTATAGACAATTACTAATGTACATCAATCAAATAACTTACCTTTCTTCGTCATTCGGCAATTTAAAAAATAAAATGATATGTCACTGTTTGTCTTTTGACTACTGCATCCATTTACAGCACAATATGCAAGCGAAGTCATATTTGCGCGGGAAACTTATTGTGCGAGCGCTCAGGCGTGCGCCCGACAACCGACCATCAACCAACTGTCACTTGTTCCCTATGGGGAACGGCTTGGATGTAGGTAAATAACGCGTGACCTTGAGCGAATGGCGGTGCCCTGATTTTACGTCCATTGTACAGGTAGGTAGAGGAGCCTTCAAAACATTGTTTTCTTCAAAAGTATTTATTTTTTAAGTTTAATTAGTTAAGTTTAGTGTGTAGGTAGCAGTAGGTACATTCATAAAATAACATAAGTACAATTATAAAATAATAAACAATTGTATGATGATTAATGATGTTAATTGTGTACCTACCTACATTAACATTTTTTATTTATAAGCCACTAGTGCCAAAGCCCTAGGTGAAATCCTATCATCCAAAATTTTCTTAATACCACACCTCTCAATCCCATTTTCTCTTAGAAACATTAATCTATCAAATAAAATCAAGTTTTCCACCAATTCTTGTATAGAATTTTGTAAACCAATGAAAATACCCGCCTTTTTGACAGTTGAAGAACTTATAATTTGCTGCCAAATAGTCCTCAGCTCGTTCAAGTCAAATTGCACCATTTCTTCACTAGCAAAAGGATCATTTTTGATCAGTGTGAACCCCTGACATGCATTTTGTATGTAATTTTCAAAGTTATTTCTCATTGCTTTCGTTTTCACCGCTTTTCTTTTGATTCTTTTTATTTTGCTGCTATCTGGAAAAGAAAGAAAGAAGATATTTAGGTAAACGCCCAGCGGAAACTGACCCTGCCATCACAAGCGAATGCACCAACATTCGCTCATATGTAGGTTTAGCGAGAGAAGCAAACCCTATCCTTTAAAGGGGATTTCAGGAATAACCCATCTTACGAAGGCAGCATATCTACACTCTTGTCACATTGCTGGCAAACGAAACTAGTCTTGCGGTTAATTGCGTATTTGAGTGGTAATTATATTATATAAAACGGTGGAATAGGGGTAGGGTTGCAAACTTTTTCTAAATAAAAATATAGTACCTACCTGTAAAAAATAGTAGACGGCTGCGTTAGAGAAGCAGGCTGCGTTAGAAAAGAAGGCTGCGTTCCGTTTCACGCTTAAACATTTTAAAACTAATAATGTTGGTTCTTTTTTTAATCCAAATAAAATTTAGTAACTTCGCCTACTGTTTTTTATAATTATAGTATTTAGACCCCTTAATATAAGTAGGTAGTAGGATACTATATTCTAATGAAGGGTTGGCAACCCTAGATAGGAGCGAGAAGACGAATAAAAATACTTACGCGTATGTGCGTACAGCTGTAACACGGCTCTTGAGAGTAGATTGAAAACTAGATTCTCCAAACTATCGTCCACGTTCTTCGGTTGCGCGCCCAATCTCAGAAACGGCACTGACATAAACTCCCACGCTTCATATTTTTCAAAAATACCCCTCATACAGTTGCTCAGAGGAAAGTTTTTAAATCTGCCAGTTACTTCTTGCATTTTATGATAGCAGCAAGGCATTAAAATCAGTGCTTTTGCGTCATCCATTTTCAGAAATATATTTAGCGCATCTATAGTTAAATCTGCGCAAGAATGGAGGCCGACGATGCAAAATTGCACTCTCCCAAACTTAAGTTCTAAATAAGTCTTAATACTTGCATGAGATTCTTCCATTATTGTGTGTCTAATAAATTTCACATTGCTGAACGAGTTATCGTGGTACTTCCTTTGCCGTTTCTTGGCGGCAACGTAATGACTTTCATTGCATTCTAAACCCAAGACATTGTACGAAGCGGTTTCGAAGAGTCGCTGGTCCAAGTATCCCTAAAAAAGTAACCATAATTATCATAATCAACCTGTAGAAGTCAGCTGCTAGACATATTAAGGCTTCCCCCCTAGAATACCACGACGAACTGTCTTGAGCCATCCACCGACTTACTGCGACGTTTATAATATATTCAGTCAATAGTGGAGAAAAAAAGAAATACCTATGCCTTGGAAAAAGTAACAATAATTTCAATAAAGAATCTCTATCGGTCGTGCACCAATCATTTCGGTAGAAATATGTATGCGCTTAATAGGTTAACTTTTAAGCTAGAGTCTAGGGAATCATGAAGAAACCGGCATAGGTAGGTAGGTAGGTAACCTGAGATCAAAATTTCGAAGACATAGTTACTCGAGGCCAATTCTCGACTCGAGTCGAGTCCCAGCCAGTGGAATCTAAGTGGAATACATAAAGTTTCTAAACTCGGGTAGCTTGCCCCGAAAGACAACTTTATCGCCATCATCAGCCTGTAGAAGCTCACTGCTGGACACAGGCCTCCCCCATAGAATGCCACGACGAACGGTCTTGAGTCTCCTCCATCCACATACTTCCCGTGACCATAATGTCCTTGGTCTATCGAGACCCTACACTGCGTCGTCCTGCCCATTGCCACTTCAACTTGCTAATTAGGGCTTTTCACCTTCGATTTAAAAAAAAGTAGTTCAAATTGGTTCGATAGATGGCGCTGACTCAACTGTAGCTGACAAGATTGACAAATGTATTATCAGTGGTGTACGCGTACTAAGCTATTATCTAACTAATCTGTGGCTATTAGTCATGATATTCTGTTTGTGTCTGCTTCTTGAGAGTGCGCTAGTGATTTCGTGGTGTTTTTATAAGCAAAAATAAATACCACGAAACGAAAATAAATCCACGTTGTTGATATTTAACTCTATTTTTACACTTGACAGCTACGTAATAGAGCAGCGCCATCTATTTTCAACGCTGAAAGCGTGATTTGAAACACCCGTGAAAATCCCTCATTCTGATTGGCTATGTCAGTGATCTTGGTTCTTCTACGGATTGCCTCAACTTACCAGACCAGATCCAAAATCCACAACAGTAGTACATCCCACTTTATCACATACATTTTTGATTTCTTTGGCTAAATATATAATCTCATGTTTCTTCTTGGGTCCCAGTGGAACTGTGACCATATTATTATGCTCCAAAACATCATTTCTCTCATAGCTTACGTAATTTGGGCGAATTCGGTTTGCTTTGCGATAGAATTCACTCAAAAATATGTTATCAGATGTAAGGTTTCTTAAATCTTGCTCAAAAATGTCAGTACTTTCCAAATCTTCAACGTCTATTTCGTCTAAAATATTGTTCAATAAGACATCGGTATTGGGGTAGTTGTATAGAAATTGAAACTGCTTGAAGAACTGAATGCTCGCTTCGAAAAATTCTTCCGCGGTCCTGAAGGCTTGCGGGAGGCTCATTTTCAATTAGACAACCCTGAAAATTAGAGTTTTGTTTACTATGTGTCACAATGCAACATTTGCAACACATTCGGTGCAATGCAAAACACGCATTTGCAAAACCAGCAAAAAACAATATGCAAACTTTAGCATGACCACTCATGTTTTGTTCAAAATGAGGTCTAAGGCCTTTCTTTTTTTTTCACTTGCTCCCGACTCCCGAATTAGGAGATGAACTGTGGTTTTTGTATGGTAAAAATGACGAGCGCTCCCAGAGCAATGATTCTTGCTATGAGCGAGCACCCCTAGCGGTATTGTTGAGAAACTCTGTATTACCATACAAAAAAAACAAATATCGAACAAATATTCGGGAGTCGGGAGAACGAGTGCACTAACTAGACTCAGCCCATAAAAACAGGGAATAGTAGAGACGACTACCTACTCCGAAAGAAAGGACTCTTGCGATTTGGCCAGTTTATCATTTGATTATTTCTTAGACAGACTACAACCCTTTAGCACAGTTTTACAATAGTTACACTGTGTGTTTTCTGTGTTATAGATAGCTATACCTACTCCCTCTACGGTTTCCTTATTTTGTGCCCTTAGCACAGGGCGGTTGTTCTGATAAATAAGGCGTGCCCGACTTTTGGGTCGAACTGGGTCGGCTATTTGCCCGACCAAGCCCTAGTTGTAAACAATCTTGTAAGCAATAAATGAATTACTATGAAATAATGATATTTTACACAACAATGGCACTAATGTCCTTATGTTTACTCTAAAGCTCACTAACGAAACATACATTTAGAACAAAATAATGAAGCAAAACTACAATTTCAATGAAAACTGTTGAACCACTTGCGTAAAGTCAGCCCAGGCCGATACTGGCTTTGCCTTGTACCACAATGCACAATATTACACTCAGGCATTGTGAAATCCAACTTAGTAAAAAATATAGGTATTTGCTTATAAAATAGTGAAAATTTACGAAAACACAAAAAGTAAACAAAACTTTGAATGAAGGCAATTATAGGTCACAGAGTATTAAATGAATGGTTGAATGGCAAGCTAATGGTGGGCAATTTTCATACAAATTCAATGTTGCTGCCGCTCTTGGAGCAAGGAACAAAATGGAGCGGCAGTAACATTTATTTTGTATGAAAATTGCCCACCATTAGCTTGCCATTCAACCATTCATTTAATACTCTGTGACCTATAATTGCCTTCATTCAAAGTTTTGTTTACTTTTTGTGTTTTCGTAAATTTTCACTATTTTATTAGCAAATACCTATATTTTTTACTACACAAGTTGGATTTCACAATGCCTGAGTGTAATATTGTGCATTGTGGTTCAAGGCAAAGCCAATATCGCCCTGGGCTGACTTTACGCAAGTGCTTCAACAGTTTTCATTGAAATTGTAGTTTTGCTTCATTATTTTGTTCTAAATGTATGTTTCGTTAGTGAGCTTTAGAGTAAACATAAGGACATTAAATGCCATTGTTGTGTAAAATATCATTATTTCATAGTAATTCATTTATTGCTTACAAGATTGTTTACAACTAGGGCTTGGTCGGGCAAATAGCCGACCCAGTTCGACCCAAAAATCGGGCACGCCTTATTTATCAGAACAACCGCCCTGTGCTGCCGCTCCATTTTGTTCCTTGCTCCAAGGCCCTTAGCCGTAGGTTGGTAGTACCTACTATAGGTAGGTATGGGTACCTAAGTAACCCGACAGGTGAGCCAAGGCAAGGCAATAACGATAGTTCTTCCTATACCTACTAATATCTGCTAATATTATAGATGTAAAAGTTTGTGAGGATGGATGGGATGGATGGATGGATGGATGCTTGTTACTCTTTCACGTAAAAAGTACTGATGAACTTATTTTGATGAAACTTTACAGTACTATTATAGCTTAATAACGCTTATATTTTGACGACCTCTGTGGCGCGGCGGGCGAATGTTCGCCTGCGACGCAGGAGGTTGCGGTTGCTTATAATAAAAATATCTATCTATGTAATGTATTGTATTAAGTATATCAGTTATCTAGTACCCATAACACAAGCTCTGCTTAGCTTGGGGCTAGATAACGTTGTGTGAAATGTCCCCAGCATTTATTTATTTATTTATAGGTAGGTAGGCACATCAGAATAACTTAACGGCTATAATTTATAATAGAGGTTCCAGTTGTACCTTTTAAAACTTATTACTTCAATGGTATTTTGCTAAAATTAAATTAGGTCAAGTCGTTCAAGTCTCAGTAAAGACATGTAATTCTAGTATAAATAAAGCTGTGGTAGATTTACTGAAATGTTGGCGGTCAATTTCCACCCATTTGAAAAGACATGCAATACGCTTATATTTAAATTCACTTTTACCATGTGCTATTTATAAGATAGACAGGTTTTAATTGCCACCAAAATTACACAATAGTACCTACTCAAAAAACACTACAAAACAAAATAAAAATGGACGACGTCTCTTTTAGAAAAAGCGGAAAAAGCCCCTCGTTTAAGTATACCTATTACCTACCTACTTGGCACTTGAATCAAACTTCATTATCATCATCATTTACACCCGTCTGGACTGCACCCACTGTTGGGTATGGCCTCCTCTTTAATACGCCATTCTTTTCGGTCTAAAACCTCTCTTTATCATGATAACGTTCGAAAATAGTATTGTATTTACAGGGCATATTTGTATTTTTCCGGCCTGCGGCAGGAAGTCCGTGTTGCTCGAAGATATTTTTAAACGATTTCAAAAAAAGGAGGTTCTCAATTCGACTGTATGTTTTTTTTTGTATCTTTGTTACGCGCTAGTCAGTATTCTAAGGTTAAGCGATTATTGATTTTGATCTTAGAATAAGGACTGAAGTCCTTATTCTAAGATTTTGATGATTCTTTTTTTGTTTGGTAGGTTATACTTCAGAGGTGGTCCCATATAATCTTAATATTATAATGACGTAAGTACCTACCTAATTTAAGTTTCAACTTCCGATCCTAAGTGGATTCAAATCCCGGTACGATTCGTTCACCAATGATTTTGCTACTCGTACATTTAAATGAATATATTAAAAATATTACGTGCTCCCAAAATGTGGGTAAAAACATCGTGAGACACGGCACCCTTTGATATATTATAAATATTTATACTTGGTACTTAACTTATGTATTATTATAGGTATTTTATTTTTAATGTATGTAGGTAGACCTACCTGCCATTTGTGTTAGTTTTATACTAGCTATACCAGTGACCCTTAAAAACCGAATGAAACGGTGCACTAATACGCTGCTAGTGCAATAAACACAAGACTAAGAAACAGCTGATTTTAGATTTTGTTTTTAGGTACCTACTAGATGTCTTTATTCTGTGATTAGGCAATGTATGTAACCTCAAAATTATTAGAAAAAAGGTAGTACCTACTTATCTTAAAAAATCGTACAACAAAGGATGTATTTCAATGATACCATTCGGACCTAAACCAGTTTGCACATTTTTCAACTGATCCTGTAGGGAGGTATATCTAGCCAAAACCGTAGCCAGCTATATCAGCCATTAGAGGCATGTTCTATGAAAAAGGTAAAAACCTCTTCCCTTTATCTAGCTAGGGAGAAAGAGACATCTTAGAACAGATCAAAAAAGTCAGTTTAAATGCAAATTTAAAAGAAATTATGTTTGTCATTACTTACAAATCGCCACACCGACCTTAGCACTACGCAGGAAAAACTAAGTGAGAAGCCATGTTTGATTCAGCATCAGAAAATAAATAGGTACTGAGAAAAATAATTGAGGGTAGGACATTTTGTATGTATATACAAATGATATTGCTAGTAGTTTCTGATACCCACGACACAGGGAATCTTAGTGTGGGATTCGAACTATGTATGCGACTGTTGGGTGTTATGCTAAATTGATGGAACTAAAAATTCACATGACAATTTGTGAATGTGTATTGGAGTTTTTACGAGGCGCATTTAATGCAAATAAGCGAGAAGATATCAGATGATGATGACCGATGGCATTTTGTAATTAGCAGGAAGTCGGTGGTTGAAGGCGGCTCAAGACTGATCGTCGTGGCATTCTATGGGGAGGCCTATGTCCAGCAATACTGTTGATTATGTATGAGTTATGAACAGAGGGCCTATTACGAGTTTTGTATTGCAACAATCGATTTGAGAGTCGTGAGCTTTTACCGTGACTTACAGCGCAGTCGATAGAAACAGCACAGATTCATAAATAGTTAGATCGTCGTGGCATTCTATGGGGGAGGCCTATCTATGGGGGAGGCCTAGCAATACTGTTGTTTACGTACCTATGAGTTATGAACAGAGGGCCTATTACGAGTTTTGTATTGTAACAATCGATTTGAGATTACCGTGACTTACAGCGCAGTCGATAGAAACAGCACAGATTCATAAATAGTTAGTACGTAAGTCACGTTGAATACGTTCACGACTCGCAAATTGATTTATTGATTGATTTTGCGTTGCAATGCAATTGAGTTTTGCATTGCAACGCGAAACTCGTTATAGGCCCTCTGTTCATAACTCAGCGTGGTATCTACTAGAAAATAAATTGGTAGGTACCTACTTAAAAAGCCGCGTAAAGACGCGCGCTATGTTAGGTATAGGCATTACAGCACGCAGGTTAAGTTAAAATAAAAGCCAATAAAAAATATTCCTAATCTCATAGAAATAGTGTCTATGCCTAATCTATAGAGTTCCATTATTAGGTACTAAGGCCAAGGATAAGAATAAAAACATGTTTACACTAAAATAATGTTTATTTACTAACAGTCTCAACAATTCAACTCAGATATAAATAATTGTCGGGTTCCGAAACATAGCGCTTATAATTTTTGTTCTAAGCACAAGCAATTTTAAAACAAATCAATTTTAAACAAAGTTATGCCTGATTGCTCCAATCCCCTTTAAATTTTTCCATGCGCTCATTTGTGGCATCAGGGGTGCGATTTTTTAATGTCACTGATTGAAATTCGAATTTGAATTGAATTCAAATATCATCAAAAAGGCTGCAAATCACCGTTTTTTAGGAGTTTTACTGACACTTGTATTGATACCATAGGTACAAGAATTTTAGTCTTCAATGAGTTTCAGATATAGATTTTTGGAAATCGTGGAATAAACGGCATTTATACTAACTTTTGAAACTATCATGGTCATTAACATAATTATCACTAGAAACGGGATATTTACCACTTATCTTACGTTTCTAGTGATAATTATGTTAATAACCATTATAGTTTCAAAAGTTAATTAAACTAACGTTTAGTCACTCGATGACTTTCACCCGCACCCCCGTTTCATTAAAGTCAAAGTCAAAGTCAAAAAGAACTTTATTCATTGAAATCACAAGGATCATTTTGAATCGTCTTATAAATTACTTTTCAGGACAGAGTTTTCTATAGTAAGAGTGAGGTTTCCCCTTAAGCTAAGTAGGTATTTGTTGGTGCAAATGGGCATAAGACAATAAACATAACTGTTGTATGTACAAATTTTGTTGTCCAACGATTTAGAGATTACATTAAAGCAACATAATTCCGCAAGATGTCGCTCTGGACTCCACAACCCAACCAAAAGACTTACTTCTAATACTTGCCAAATAAACTCGGTTATGGCGCTTCTTTTTACCCGACTGAGCCAAGCAAAGGAGGACAATGTGTTTCACTACTACTTAACAACATTAAACTTTCAGGGGTAGACCTGAAAGACAATCACAAATATGGGTGCCTAAGAAACTAGTGTAATTATATTAAATGCATTTAGAATGCTATTTTAACGAAACAAAAACTCCCAAGCATGGGTCAATAAGGGTGGATGGGAACATCCCCTCACAATACGTGAATATTATGCTGCCGGCGAGTAAACATATTAGAAGAGCGAAGCGAGCCCTTCAAATTTACAGGACTGTCTTCGTGGAATCATAATGCTAGCGTAGCGAGCCGCAAAACAGAAGATATCTAATGAATCAAGGAACATTGCACAATATACATAAGACTTAAATCCCCATGGAGGATATCCTTAGATCCATGAGTATAACTTACTTAAGGGTAGTCAGAGGCAAGTCCTAAAAATGCACAATGTGACAGGAAAAAAGGAATTTATATGTAAACGTGATAGGTGAGCCAATCTATTTCAAGAGCTCACTATACTTATCGATTTCATTTAAGGCTCAATTCACACCAAGATGGTTGCCTCAAGAGAAGGTTCGCGTGCAAAAGGGCGTAAGCGCTTGCTAGCTACCGGTCTTCTTAAGACAATGTGTCCTATATAATATATGTATATAAAATTAAGTTAATGTAGTAATGAAGATAAAGTTTAAAATACTGCATACATTTTGGCCTCGCTGCCGCTGTAAACTCGGTTTGAATTGAGCCTTAGCGTAGGCAAATAGCTCACTTCAAGGTGAGAAGTCTTCTTTAGACAGTCCTGTGACATTAAGAGTTTTCACGTTGATAGCTCACTACACCCACACTTTGCGAACACTTAAAAAAAGCCTTAGCTTGAACTTGTCATAGAAATTTACTGCTGCGGTCCGCTTATCTTCTCCCAGACTTCACCCCCTTTCTTCACCTCCTGACCTTTTCCTTCACCGATGACGCACTTCCCTGCCCATTTATCACTTGTCAGATATTTCTGACAGACTTCTAGCAAATCTTCCTTTTTCACTGTCAAAACCCGCTCTCTCTGCGTCTTCCAAATGTCATAAGACAGCCCGTAGAGGAAGAGATCAACGCCTTTCATGTATTCAGCGATAGGCTGATCCATCTGTTGAAGTATGGATAGTTTTGCTTCAAACAGATTCTGATCGTCGACTAAACTAGCATTCTGTGTCATCCAGTTAGCCGTTTCGTCAAAGACGTCTAATGTTACACGGGAATTCGGGTCTCTGTACGAATAGAAGTTGAAAATACCGTCTAAGGTAAGCATAGCGCCTCCGCCGTACGCGCCATTTTGCTCCCTGACTATAGGATGAAGGTACTTCGAGGTCAAGAATCTAGATAATACGCGTAGTTTGGGATAATCTGGATCGGTGTAAGGTACTGCAGGTACAACCTTAGCGCAGAAGTTGACGGGTATATTCATAGCAATTTGAAGACCACGTTTCTCTTTTGGCATTACCGTGTTATCTGTCCAGTTGATTCGATTCAATTCCTTATTCTCATCACCTTTGCAGAGCTCTTTGCAGAACTCGTCTACAGAACTGTTAATGACTTTGTTTGTGTTGCAGTAGTGGAAAGTCGCTCTTAAATTGCTGCCGGTTAAGATCTGTTTTCCGATGCCTTGAACGATTGAAGTCACTTGGTCGGTGTTATAGTTCTTCTGTACATCTTGCATGATCATAACGTGATGCAAGCCTAGTAGATTCTCTTTGCAAACGTCTACTGAAGAAATTAATGATCTAGCTGCTTGCATGGCGTACGTGTGTCCACTATCGATGACACCGTTAGTCAGAGATGAGCAGTAGTTCTGCAAAAGCATACTCATCCTTTCTTTATTGTTGAAATTTGGTTTATTGAAAATTTCAGCCCATATATTGAGCATTTTTGGCAGGTTTTGGTCCAAACAATGACTGGCAATCAAGACTCCTTGCTCGTACTGTCCATGCTGATCAATATGCTCAGTTACATGTGTTAGAATGTTTAGTCCTGATGTAGTTTTGCTGATATGCTTGTCAAATTCTCTGTAGTTGAATGACTTTGTATCGAATTTGTCAAGAATATAGTTAAAGAAGGGTAAAAGCTGTCTTTGCTTGTCGTCCAAGCTCTCAGTGCCGAGAATGCCTTTGAAATATGTAACGCCATTGGTGTTCGCTTCGCAAAATTGCAATGGAATAGTCTCTGAAACGGTGTGCTTTAAAGGGGGTGCAGTTTTGTTTAGCGAAATCTCGTCAATTTTCAAACAGGGCAAAGATTCTAAGCTCTCGATCTTCTTTTGAGCTTTAGATAGCTCCAGACCTTCCTGGTATATTACCTGTCTTTGCTGAGGTGTCAAAGCAATATCTTTGGATTTAAGTAGTTTAGCTTCAGCGTCAGTGAAGGCGTCGTCGAATTTAAGATCGGGTTTCATAGTCATGACCAATTTATGGTTGTTTTTTATGAAATACTTTTCAATTACATTCTTTATGTAGCTTGGATTGACCAGGTTTTGTTTCAACTGGTTGAGTAAATCGTTGACCTTCAAAGCATTTAAGATTGGTCCGCTATGATTCCAAAGCGGCATTAGATTGAAGAGCAAGTTCAGTCCGAATTTTGGAGATTGGTGCTTGATCGATAGCTCGAATCCATGTAAGACACTTTCAATATGATCTTTCTCAAATCCTTTTTTGAAAATCTCTTCAATAGTTTGATTAACGATCTGTTCCACTTTCAAAAAGTTAGATTCTTCAATATCTTTTAGCCCTACAACAAATAAGGTATCTCTGATTTGGTTATCATACCCAGTCAAAGAGTTGTAACCGCCTGATATATTCTTTTCGATGAGACTTTTGTAGAATGCCGAATTAGGTCCAATGATCATCAGTTCTGCCAAGGCCATAATCATGAACGTTTCATATATATCTGTTATATCTGACATAGCATAGCCTATGGCGATCTGATTCTGCTTTTCAATTGGTCCTCCATACTGATCAACCCTGCAAGATATCTCAGCTCTTTGAGGGGACATCCATCGTTCTTGCTTAGATACAACTGTATTCACTGGGTCTAGGAATTGGTACTGATATAAATAAGCTTCGTTCACAAACTTTAAGTTTGCTTCGAGGGGAAAATTGCCATAGGAGTATATTTTAGCATTACTCGGATGGTAGTAGGTTGCATGAAAATTCTTCAAGTAGTTATGAGTCAATTGTGGAATGTGCAATGGGTCTCCGCCCGAGACATAGCCATAGGTACCTTTGGGTAGTATCTTATTGATGAATTTTTGCCCAAAAAGTGAGCTCGTCTCCGAAAAGGCACCTTTCATCTCATTGTAGACTACTCCTTTAAAAACTATGTCCGACTTGTTGTCCTCTAAATTAGAGTGCTCCAACCTCCAACCTTCTTGCAAGAAATCTAATCGAGATATGTTCGGCTTGAACACTGCATCTAGGTAAACTTTTTGTAGATTTCTATAATCAACTTCATTCTGCGAAGAGAATGGATAGAATGTATAATCCGGTCCAGTCAAGGCATTCATGAACGTTGCTAAAGAACGATTCAACATTTTGAAGAATGGATCTCTCACCGGGTACCGCTCAGAGCCACATAACACTGTGTGTTCTAGGATATGCGGGGTGCCCATGGAGTCAAGCGGTGTAGTACGAAATCCTACAGAGAAAACATTGTTAGAATCATCCCTTTCTAAATGTAAGTACTCAGTTTTGGTCTTTTCATGTGTGAGTAGGTAAGCAGTCATATTATATTCTTTTATGTGTTCAACTTCGTTGCACATGAATCCATGGATGGTTTTACCCGGCTGTATATTCTTAGATACATTTTCTTTCTTTTTCAATACCCCGCTGTAACTTCTGTGGCCGATACGATGATGAATCCCTGTCCATACATAGTTGAATCTTGAATACATTTTTCTGGTTTGTTTGTGTCCACTTATCCTGTAACGATACACACCACTTTTCACTTATTTGCACAGTGTATTTCAGTTATCAAGCCGATTTACGTACGGAAATCGCGAAGAAATGAGTCAATGCCGTGAAAAAAACAAATGAAAAAAACGGGAATAAATAAAATGATGCAATACAGATAAACTTACAAATTGTCAGGTTATAGTAACGAATTTCTTTGTAGAAGGTTAACTGTTCTTTTCTATACGGAATGTAGTGTTTTCAGTCCAATATTTTCCATATTTTAGTGAAAATGTAATTTTCTAACCTCGACAGACAGCCGGCCATCGGTGGTCAGCCATTTATTTGAGTTTGACATTGACTGACAGTTGACAGTCCATCGATGTCCTAGTTATTCTTCCATGGTCCAAGGCTGTCTAGTCTAAGGTAACCCCATGGACTTTTTGGATATTATGTCCATGGGTAACCCTGATGCGTAGACGAGTAACACCATAGAATAACATGAGTGACCCTGTCTACGCCCTGAGGCCCTAGTAAAATAATTCCTTGACTAAAGGCGGTAAGAGCAGGAAGCAGTCACTTCACTTCTTAGTTTAAAGGCATCTGTGGCTAAAGAAGCAAGCAACAGTCAGAACTTGTCAGAACGACGTTATTTTGACGTTTGTTTTGATTTGACATTTACTTACATCAACTTACATTCATTTTCTTTCTTTCTTTTTAAAACACGTGTTTACGTGTGGAGCTCTCACGAGCTCATTTTCTCAATAAATGCAATAAAAACAATACAAAATGAGTCTGTACAACTTCAAAAAGATCGCTGTGGTCCCCACAGCTAAGGTGAGTACATAAAATTACAATAAGAACCAAAAACGACAATGCTTTTTACAAAATATGAATGTAACCTCTAAAACGTGTATTTATTCGGTTTTCAGGACTTCATAGACATCATACTGTCTAAAACTCAGAGAAAGACACCCACGGTGGTACATAAACACTATAAGATATCGAGGATACGTGCGTTTTATATGAGAAAAGTCAAATATACCCAGCAGAACTTCCACGATCGTTTGTCCAGGATTATTCAGGTAAATACTATCAATTTTGCTATAGACTAACTATAATATTGTGCCCAAATTCTGGGCAAATATCTAAAAAAAATTGGATGCAAACATAATTGCCTGGTTTTAATTAAATCATTTTGTTATTTAGTGGTGGGTGTATGTAGTAAATTATATATAATTATACATTTATACACTTAAATGTATATTATAACTGCGGTGATTAAGTGAGACAACACCAGGAAATGATGTCCTACGATTTCTGAGGGAGAGGTGTCAGTGCCAGATTCAGGGGATGATTCTACTGTCTCTCCATATGCTGGAGACCTTTAAGGCCACTGACTTTAAGCCCTACTCTATCCAGGTTCAGGCGAAGTACAAGGATGAGGTTGTTGATCAGCTGGTATTGTTTACTGATGCTATCGGGAAGCAGTTTTGAAACAAAATACCTAAAAAGATGTAAAGTGATAGTTTAGGGTATAGAATATGTATGTTAGTCTATAAGGTATAAATTCCTAAAAGCCGGGCAACCATTTGAGATACTCACCACACCCCTCAGATTCTTTGCGTTTAAGCGTTTGTCTCAAAAGCAAGTTTATATTAGTTTAGCTTAAACTAATATAAACTTGCTTTTGTGACACCCGTTACTTCATTGATCAAAATTATCACTTTGTTAAATGGTTACTGACAACCTCCCAAACATACTGCGTTCTATGTAGTAGCCAAGAGATTTGTCACCAGTAGAGCTTCCAGGTGTTCATAAAAACCTGTACCTATTGTTATCCAAGTAGTTGACCTTTTGTGGATATCGTAAAAGCTGACTAAGGGGTTACACCAGGGTATGGGCAGCATCATCACCAATCCGCCTGCCACCAGCGTGGTGATTATGGCAAATCCCCCCATTGTATTCAATTTATCCATATATAAGCTAGATTTCTTTCCGTAGTATGATGTTTTTAAATGCAAAAATCTTCTTTTTAACCGACTTCCCAAAAAGGAGGAGGTTCTCAATTCGGTTGTTTTTTTTTTTTTTTTTTTTTAAATGTTTGTTACTGCATTTCTCCGGCATTTATGAACCGATTTGGAAAATTCTTTTTTTATTTGAATAGATATACTTCCAGATTGGTCCCATTTTTTTCAGAATCCAGTTCTGATGATGGGATCCATGAGGAATTGAGGGAACTCCTCAAATATTGTAGGCATACATATGGCGATTTTGATATTTTCAGCAACAAACCAAGCATTTGCATTCAGAAAGTATCATAATCCTTTCACCACTCTGGTTCTTTCATCATTTTTTTTTCATCCAAAATTATTTAGTCGAAAACAATGGCGGAAGTCGGTTTTTTAAATGAAAAGTTATTCGGTTTAAAATTCTTATAGTTCTACTGTTATTTATTTTTGTTAAGCAGTAAGCGTTTTATTGGTAATTTTTTTTTTCCCCCAATAATTTATTGTTCACAACTCGTTGGGGGCCGTCCATTAATCACGTGATGTTTTTTTACCATTTTTTACCCCATTTTATAAATAGTGATGATGATGATATATCCTTTGTGATGTTTCAGGAATTCCCTAAACTAGATGACGTGCACCCTTTCTATGCTGACCTGATGAACGTGCTCTACGATAAGGACCATTACAAACTGGGCTTGGGACAGCTTAACACGGCCAGGCATCTAATTGACAAGTAATTATATACCATATTACCAAGTTATTTTTAACAAGGTCTCTAATCTAATTCTAATTAAAAATGGGGGAGATAAGATCTGCACTGACTTCCCGCATTGGGGTGTATTGTGCATTGTCCCCCTGCTAACCCTACCCCAGCCAGCCCAACTCCTTAAAATAACAGAGAAGGAATCTGGGTTGATGGCAGCACTGTTCCAGTGTCCTCCCCGAGTGTGAAATGTAAGAAGTCAAACAGGACTCTATCAGCTCGTGGAGTCCGATTTCTTCCTGGCTTCATTTGTGGCCGTGCAGTCCAAGGTCTCTTATCAAATCAAATATATTTATTTTAGGCAATGCCTATAATTTTGTTAGTACGGTGGCACAGAATAAAGACAGTACAGAAGGCTCACTTCATGAACAAATTGATATAAATAGCGACTTTTGCTGGGACGCAACAAAGTGCAATTCAACTCGCATAAGCGCTTAATGCCTATCGCGATATTCACCTAAACATTTCCGCTCTCTTCTAACGCGTAACTCTGTCGCTGTCTGGTGCGGAGTGACGCGGCTCGGAAGGGTTGACGACTTGTGTTATTACGACAATTAAATAATAGTACAAGATAGGTACTCGAACTTAAAAACCTATAAGAATTAGTTTTTGTTAGCGTAAGGCGCGCGTCAGGTCGAGCGCGCGCGACACACCTTACTGAATAAACCCGGCTTGCCGGGCGGCCCGGGTACTTGTAGCTTCATACCTAAAGCGCGGAGTGCGCCATGCCTGACGGTGGTACAAATTCAATTAAATAAAAACATTCTTAGCAAACCCATTGTGCAGATATACATCCAGTAGTTTACTAAAGGACAGTCCCATTTGTCTGTTAGGGCTCCCACGGACCCTTCTTAATGACTCTATCAGGATGCATAATATTTTTAAGCATATTTTTATTGAAATCCTCAATGTACAGGCTGAGTTTGCTTTCAATCCAGCTTCTTGTAATAAAGTTTTTTGTTATAACCGCACATACTGATGTAGTTCTTGTATTTTAAGAATCACCCAAGGCTGGTAAACCCTCTTGATAAGACCGCCCAATGTACTGTGCTTATTATTGACCGAACGATAAATCTTTTAATCCTTTCTAACAAAGTTATATGAATGATAACTGCTAAATTCTAATTTTTTGCACACATCTACTTAATTCTCTGTTCTGCACATCTTCAATTCTACGTCAGCCAGTAGGTAGACATCCACTGCTGAACGAGGCCTCCCTCATTGAATAAGGGGCCATAATTTGCCATAATAACCACGCTTGGCAGGTAGATTGGTGATTGCAGTATTGTGTAGAGATCTCAGTTAGATGCTGCTGCCCATATCCAGATGTAATCCCTTAGACTAGATCCTTAGATTCCTCAGACTTTTACGACATCCACTGGAAAAGAAGGAGAGGTCTATTCTAGGCCGGACTCACCACGGCGGTTTTGTACATATTACTGCTTATTTCTCGTTACAGTCCTATTTCCGCAGCGAAAGCAGTATTGCATATATCAAACCTTTTTTTTCAGTGTTGCGAAAGATTACTGTCGGCTACTGAAATACGGAGACTCGCTGTACAGATGCAAACAGCTCAAACGGGCTGCACTTGGTCGCATGGCCACCATTATGAAACGACAGGCTGCCAATTTGACTTACTTGGAACAGGTATGTAGCCTACAAGGTCGCCTGTAATAATTTTTGACAAAGTTTAAAGATTCGGTGTTGATGCAAACAAATTAAGAGGGCTATGTTTAGTGGCGAATCCAGGGGGTCACTTGACCCATGGGGGTGTCACATGACCCACGGGAGTGTCACATGATCGACGGGGGTGTCACATGACCCATGGGGGTGTCACTTGACCCATGGGGGTGTCACATGACCCACGGTGGTGTCACATGACCCACGGGGGTGTCACATGATCGACGGGGGTGTCACATGATCGACGGGGACCATGACCCTCTGGGTGTGCACATGACCCTCTGGGTGTGCACATGACCCACGGTAGGGTCACGAGGGTCCTTACCATTCTAATTAAAAATATTGTTATCCAGGTCCGCCAGCATTTGGCCCGTCTGCCGTCCATCGACCCGTATACGCGCACCATTATCATCTGCGGGTTCCCCAACGTGGGCAAATCCAGCTTCATCAATAAGGTAATAAAAAACTCTTTTCTAGATATTTTTCAGACTATTTTCTTATCCTTTCATCACCTTCAGTCTGTATAATTCCACTGTTGAACATAGGCCTCCCTTCCGTAAGAGGTATTCATGATTATTATATACAATTTAAAATAGACGAACAAATATATAGTAACAATTCGGCTCCTCTCCAACGAAAACTCTGAAAGAATTCGACACGTGTTTCGCCTCTCAACGAAGCATCCTCAGGAATACGCAGTGAGCCTACTGTTTCCTGAGGATGCATCGTTGAGAGGCGAAACACGTGTCGAATTCTTTCAGAATTTTCGTTGGAGAGGAGCGGAATTGTTACTATATATTTGTTAGTCTATTTTATATTGTAGAATGGATTTCCGCAAAGTCACGCTTGAATCAATTAATTGTGATTAGATACTTTACGTGCCCTCCGCGCCGCGCAGCGAGAATAACACTCATACATGATTAAGAACATCTAAACTGCTCGAAACCTCGGGTTGTATACTCGAATATAATCTACGTAAGTTAACCCGGTTTAAATCTATCTAATCATAGGCCTCCCTCATTGAATGCCATGACGAACGGTCTTGAGCCGCCTCCATCCACCGACATCAAGCTACCTTTAAAATGTCCTTGGTCCATAGAGATAGTCTTCCTACACTGCAAATTGCAAGTTGAAGTGGCAATGGGCAGGTTATATAGCTCGTAGAACCGATAATCGTTGGAGAATAAAGGTTCTCGAGTGGCAGCCGCGAACCAAACGACGCAGTGTAGACTAGGCTAATTTTAAGATATATATATATATATTTGAGACGATTGTATGTCTTGAATAACTTTTCATTTAAAAAACCGACATCCGCCATTGTATTCGACTAAATATCTGGATGAAAAAACCATAGTGGTGAAAAGATTATGATACTTTCTGAATGCAAATGCTTGGTGTCTTGCTGAAAATAACAAAATCGCCATATGTATGCCTACAATATTTGAGGAGTTCCCTCAATTCCTCATGGATCCCATCATCAGAACTGGATTCTGAAAAAAATGGGACCAATCTGGAAGTATATCTAATCAAATAAAAAAAGAATTTTCCAAATCGCTTCATAAATGCCGGAGATATGCGGTAACAAACATAAAAAAAAAAAAAAAAAACCCGAATTGAGAACTTCCTCCTTTTTGGGAAGTCGGTTAAAAAACCGACTTCCGCCATTGTATTCGACTAAATATCTGGATGAAAAAACCATAGTGGTGAAAGGGTTATGATACTTTCTGAATGTAAATGCTTGGTTTGTTGCTGAAAATATCAAAATCACTATATGTATGCCTACAATATTTGAGGAGTTCCCTCAATTCCTCATGGATTCCATCGTCAGAACTGGATTCTGAAAAATGGGACCAATCTGGAAGTATAATGTATTCAAATAAAAAAAACTTTTTTTGATGATGGAGATGTGCTGCAAAGCTGGCAGGATCTCCACTCCTCTCCGCTTGATCCATTTCCACCGAAGCTAAGCTGAGAAGATCTCGTCTCAGGTTAGCTTCAGTGGAATGGAAATAACCAAATCGGATTGGTTTATTCAAACACATCTCCTGTCGTCTCCTCTCCTCTCTGCTTTGGTGGAAACCGGGCCTTAGTATGCGACAAATTTTGAAACTGATTTTTGAACCAATTCCACCCAGCGATTGAGCTGAAATTTTTTATACCTGTCAAGTTCCGATGACAATACAATGTTATGGTGACGGCGAGCTGATGTGATGATGGAGACGGAAGGTGGATAACGGAACTCCTCGATGATTAACAGTAGCCTGGCAGTGTTTGGGCTCATTTTGATCAGCTCACGGTTCCGATCACTAATTTAAGAGGGCGTACTATGTGATTTTGCCCAACAAAATGGATCTAGAACTCAGTATCTACGAGTTAAATATTTTGGAATATGAAAATTTTATATTTTTTCATTTATTGTGTAAAGTTGAAAACACGATATGTGTATAAAAACCTCGATAGTTTTATTTAATGAAAAAACCCTTGTTTCTCACACGTTTTGAAAGAATTCTCAGGAACCCTACGGTGTTTTAAGAAAAATTTTACTACAACAAGTAGGTAATAACTATTTATTCTTATACTAAAATCAGTTTTTTGATAAACACTTTATTTTCGCCATAATAAACAATAAACTTCATTTTTGTGGGCGACACTCGCTAGCGCGAGCGAGACGGCGCGCGGGTTATCGCGTGCGTTAAAGAGGGAGCCTAAATTGTAGTATAGTGCCCTCTTAATAAAAGCTTGTTTCGAAAAAAATCTTTCAATTTCAGATAACACGCGCTGATGTAGAAGTCCAGCCATACGCGTTCACAACTAAGAGTCTATACGTTGGACATACAGACTATAAATACTTGAGATGGCAGGTAAGTGATCATGTCAACTCACCCACACTGGTTCTTGGTGACCAGTTTGAACAAACATGTTGTTTTATAAGTTATTGATTTTAAAGTGTTAACCCCGCACTTATGGGAAATATTAAGATTTTTATAATACCCCACAAATTACCAAACAGGCGGGGATCGAACCCGCGACCGTCTCCTTGATACGGAGATGCGTTAACCGTTGCGCCACTGGCCGACTACACGGCTGGTCAAAATAGGGGTATGGTATCACCGGCTTAAAAAATCTTCTTTCAACAAGGAAGTTCTACTACTACTAAAAATACATTATCATCATCACTTTGTATAAGTCTACAGCTGGACATAGGCCTACCCCTTAGAATGCCACGAAGTACGGTCTTGAGTCGCCTCCAACCACCGACTTCCTGCGTCCTTCAAAATGTCGTTTGGCTTTCCTACCCTGCGTAGACAGGTTAGCAGGGTGACTGAACGAACGAACGACCGATATCATTCATTCAATTAATAAAATTCTTTTGATTTGATTTGTTTTCATAATCTTTAGTGCAGTTAAACAGCTTGTGTCATAACAAAAGCAAAATAAAAACAGTCCTCTAAAAGGGCCTAGTGGCCAATGGTTAAAGGACCAGTGTGGTGAAAGTACTTACTTGACTAGATTCCCCTTGGTGCAGTCCTATTCCAGTTTTTCTATTAGTGCCCGTTTATTGGGCGTGAGGTCTTCTGGAGTTATGATTTGTTGGCGAAGAGCGGTTTGATACTCTCGAATAAATTTCAAATTTATTGTCTCAGGTGATTGACACGCCCGGGATCCTAGACCATCCACTGGAGGAGCGGAACGTGATCGAAATGCAAGCTGTCACTGCGCTGGCGCACTTGCGCGCTGCTGTACTGTACTTCATTGACATTTCAGAACAGTGCGGACACACTATTGAAGAACAGGTAATTTATTATTAACTGTTGTGCCCGCTACTTCGTCTTCGCAGGATTAGTATTTCGAGTAGCTTATATTAGCGTGGCGTTGAAAAGAATATAACCTATATATATACTGTGGCGGGCTTTTTTGTATGACTAATTAAGATAAACATTTGTATCATACATTACATATGTGTAACTCTAGCGGTTTTGGCAGCGCACGCCAGAATAGCTCGCAGATGGTAGATTTTTTCCTAATTACTTGACACTTATCGTCATATTATGGTCAATTCACACAATATCTTTATAAATTGTAGCCTATGTGTTATTCTGATGTATAAGCTATATTATTGTAAAGTTTCATTAAAATCCATTCTGTAGTTTTTACGTGAAAGAGTAACAAACATCCATCCATCCATACTTACAAACTTTCGCGTTTATAATATTAGTAGGATAGTAGGATACATTTATTTAAACGTTCGGGAAACTACGCCATATCTTCTCGTCACAGATACAGCAAAGCCTCAAGACGAATGTCTATAATCGGTGCGTGTTGCCAGTGTTGACTTACGGTACTGAGACGTGGTCGCGAACTATTGGTCGCGCAGCGAGCTATGGTGAGAGCTATGCTAGGAGTTTCACTACGTGATAGAATCCTCAATGAGGAAATCCGTAGAAGATAGATAGATTAACACTTTCTTGATCGCCACAGAAACAATAAACAAGTAATGTTACTATAGAAAGGCAATACAAGGGGCGGCCTTATCGCCGAAAGCGATCTCTTCCAGGCAACCTTTGGATGGAACGAAATTAACAACGCTATAATAGACTGCGTTGTACCTACAAAGCAAGACTAAGACCGACATAGCTCTCAGAATTAGCACGTTGAAGTGGCAATGGGCAGGTCATAATAGCTCGAAGAACTGATACGCCACGGAGGTCGTCCTCCGAAATTACCTCCTTTTTTTGGAGTCTGTTAAAAATATTTATTTTATTTCTTTAAGATATCTTTGTTCGAGAGTATCAAACCGCTCTTCGCCAACAAACCCCTGATAGTGGTTCTCACCAAGATGGACGTCATGACTCCAGAAGACCTCACGCCCAATAAACGGGCACTAATAGAACAACTGGAACAGGACTGCACCAAGGGGAATCTAGTCAAGTAAGTACTTTCACCACACTGGTCCTTTAACCATTGGCCACTGGGCCCTTTTCGAGGATTGTTTTTATTTTGCTTTTGTTACGACACAAGCTGTTTAAGAACTGCACTAAAGATTATGAAATCAAATCAAAAGAATCAAATCAATTTTATTCATTGAAATCACAAGGATCATTTTGAATCGTCTTATAAGCTAAAATTACTCCTGTTCCAACGCGACTAAGCCTAGAAGAATCAGGTAACAAACACGGCTTGGCTTACTTGGATAAATGGTCCGTCTTACTACTAGGTGAAAAGCGCCTGTGTGCTGCCTCGGAACAGTTGCTGATACTAATCTAATAATAATAAATAATAGCCCAATAAACATTCAATTAGCATGTTCTCCTTACAATAGCACCAATTTTCATCCATTTCCACAATAGTTTAATCATCTGTCTTCCATCCACCATAACAATAATGTTTTTTTTATCCTAATTGTAAAAGGGCCTCTTACTGTTGGCTAATACGGCCCCAGTAATGCCTCATAAAGGTCCAGGTTAAGCCTGTGTTTGAAAATAAATGACTGAAATAATAATAATAATGAGTAACACTGTTACTCGTAGGGAATTTTTTCCCATTTAGTAACACTGGTCCCTGGGTGTTGAAAGAAAATTCCCAACGAGTAACAGTGTTAATCGTTTTGGTGTTACTCGTTGGGAATCCTCGGATGAGGCCTCCCCTATTGAATACAATAGGGGGATTTTCCATAATCACCACGCTAGCAGGCGGACTGGTGATCGCAGCTTGGTGTTAAGTACTCCGGTAGATGCTGCTGGTCATCCCCTGGTGAATTCCCTTAGTCCACTTTTACGACAGCCACTGGAGGAGGGGCCTATTCGTATTCAACTATACTGTGATTTTTTATTTTAGACAATTTTTGTAAACAAACAATAACTTTTCATTTAAAAAACTGCCTTCCGCCATTGTTTTAGACTAAATATTTGGATAAAAAAAATGATGAAAGAACCACAGTGGTGAAAGGATTATGATACTTTTTGAATGCAAATGCTTGGTTTGTTGCTGAAAATATCAAAATCGGCATATGTATGCCTACAATATTTGAGGAGTTCCCTCAATTCCTCATGGATTCCATCATCAGAACTGGATTCTGAAAAAAATGGGACCAATCTGGAAGTATATCTATTCAAATAAAAAAAGAATTTTCCAAATCGGTCCATAAACGACGGAGATATGCGGTAACAAACATTAAAAAAAAAAAAAAAAAAACACACCCGAATTGAGAACCTCCTCCTTTTTTGGGAAGTCGGTTAAAAATATCAAGATAATGTTTGTACAAGTGTCATGTATGCGTGTTATATGTGAATTTACACGTATGCTACACAATCATGACACTTATACTCACAGTGGCATATCTTGACATTTGTTTGTTTACAAAAATTGACTAAAATTAAAAAACAGGGTTCTATAGTATTATTTTATATTATAACTGGTATTACTGAAAACTGTCAGGACAATTAAACATTAAAGATATATATTGATGACCGTTGCGGCGCGGCAGGCATATAGCCGGCTGAGACGCAAAAAGTGCGGGTTCGATTCCCGCTGCGGGACAAATTATTGCATGTTCTGCAAATTTTTGTTCCGTGTCTGTGTGCTGTGCTGCCATGGTACTTGTAGTTCCTGATACTTACGATACAGGGAATCCTAGTGTGGGATCAAGACTATGTATGTGACTGTTGGGTGTTATATGTTGATAATGTTTTTTTTTTTATAAATTGTAGTGCTCAGGGTAATTCAGGACTAAGCGTGGTACCGGTGATGAGAACATCTACTGTCACGGACGAAGGAGTCCAGGAGGTGAAGATACAGGCCTGTGAGACCTTACTAGGACACCGGGTCACCGAGAAAATGAGGACTAAGAAGGTAGGTACATACAACCATACAACAGATAATTCTAGACGGTGCTACTCTGTTCTATAAAGTACATAATAACTTTTCATTAAAAAACCGACTTCCGCCATTTAATTCAGCTATATGAATGTTTTTGGTTGGTTAAGAAAAAAAATGATAACTTGTTGCTGAAAATACCAAAATCGCTACATGTATACTAAAATATTTGAGGAGTTTCCTCAATTCCTCATGGATTCCATCATCAGAACTGGATTTTTATAAAAATAGGACTAATCTGGAAGTATATCTATTCAAATAAAAAAATAATTCTCCAAATCGGTATATAAACGACGGAGATATGAGGTAACAAACATAAAAAAAAATACAACCGAATTGAGAACCTCCTCCTTTTTTTGAAATCTGTTAAAAAGGGAAAACCCTTCACTCAATGGACATTATAAACGTCCCGGAAGTCGGTGGATGGAGGCGGCTCAAGACCGTTCGTCGTGACATTGTAAGGGGGAAGCCTATGCCCAGCAGTGGACTTCTACAGGAGGATGATGATGATGATGATATAATACTTAAAGTTCTACTACACAAACGCACAAAGAGATGTACATAAGTAGGATACTCTACTTCCCCCACGCTTTAAAACCCTACACAATGCGTGATTGGAAAAAAGACTCGCGTGTGGTTTATCATGTTTCATGAACGTAATTTCCCAGGTGGACGGTATCCTAAACCGGCTGCACGTGGCCACCCCCGCCCCGCGCGACGCGCGCGCCCGCCCCCCCTGCATTCCACCCGGCGTGCTCGCCAAGAAGCAGGCCATGGCTGAGAAGGAGAATAGGAAACGGAAGCTTGAGAGAGAGATTGAGTTGGAGGAAGGAGACGACTATGTGCTTGGTAAGTGCTATATTGCAATAACTAGCGTCCGTAAGCGGCTTAGCTCGCGTTTTAACGACAAAAAAATGGCAACCCAGGTTACTTAACATAACATCCAACAGTCACATACATAGTCCTGATCCCACACTAGGATTCCCTGTGACGTGGGTATCATGTTGTGGTACTAAGGTACTCGTAGTTCCTGATATCCGCGACACGGAATCCTAGTGCGGGATCATGGCTACTTATGCGACTGTTGGGTGTTATGTTATGTATGTATGATTATGGCAAATCGTCTAGCAGTGGACGTAAACAAGTGAAGAAATAAAATTGTATCGTATTTATTTCTTAATTTTGATTTCAAAAAATTAAAAAATTTATAAAAAAATTATAATTATTTTTATAATGACATTGTAATGGATGTATCTGCCTAGTACCTACTTATGGGAACTAAATTATTTGTATGACTGAGTATGTTGGACTTGTGAATTATGACCACCAAGGGACCGTCCATTAATCACGTGAGGTTTGAAAGAGGCGGGGGAGGGGGTTTAGAAAAAATCACGAAATATCACAAAGGGGGGAGGGGGGGGTTGTTGTAAGATATCACGTGTATTTATTTTTTCGTCTAACGCGCGATTTCTAAACAAAAAATAATAATAATTAGATTATACTTTATATACCTGTATTTAAAGATAATATTAAAAAAAAAATAAGATTCTTACACTAATTAATAATTAATTTTAAAAATACACGTGATTTTTGGGTAAGTCTTAAATCTCGCCACGTATCACCAAGGGGGAAGGGGGTTAAAAAATGCTAAAAAAACCATCACTTGATTAATGGACGGCCCCCAATGTAAAATTACCATATTCAAAACAAATAAATTATCTTGTAATAATAATCTTTTATCTGTATCTATATTGATGATATATCTTTATTTCCAGATCTACAGAAGAACTACGCTGATATACCGGAGGAGGAGAGACACGATCCTATCCCAGAGTTCTGGGAAGGTCACAACGTTGCAGATTACATTGACCTTGATATATTTGACGTGAGTATTAAATATAACATTTATTTATTCATAAAGGAGACTCTTCCCGCCATTTTCTAAAAGAGATATCGCTTACATTTTTTTTTATTCATTTGTTGGATGGTTTGTACATAAAAGTTTGATAAATTTTAAGTGTACCTACACCACACTTATGGATCAGCCTTTAGAAGTCCTGGGTAAGGACCTCCCCCTTAGAATGTCACGACGAACGGTCTTGAAACGCCTAAATCCACTGACTGCCTGCGACGGTTATAATGTATTTAGTTCATCGAGTGTAGGGCTTTAAGTATGTCACACACGTAGCAGACGCGGTAAGATGGATCTGAGCGCGTATCTGTCCATATCGCTCTTTAAACTAAACTCAAGGAGCAACACACACTTAGCAGATCACTTATATTTTACCGTCAAGCATTTGTAGGCACCGACATATATCAAAAGATGGACAGATTATATCTGTGTATACAAATTGAAATACAATACAGTTTGAAGGTTTCCGCGTGAATGTATCATTTTCGTATGTTGTCGTATGTGCTTCGTGTGTGCCTTCAGATGCAATAAGTTTTTATACGCATATAAAATACTAGCTGGTGCCCGCGACGTCTGCGCAGGATCAGTATTTCGAGTAGCTTATATTAGCGTGGCGTAGAAAAGAATATAACCTATATATATACTGTGGCGGGCTTTTTTGTAGGACTATTTAAGATAAACATTTCCATCATACATTACATATGTCTAACTCTAGCGGTTTTGGCAGCGCACGCCAGAATAGCTCGCAGATGGTAGATTTTTTCCTACTTACCTACTTGACACTTATCGTCATATTATGGACAATTCAAACAATATCTTTATAAATTGTATTGCCTATGTGTTATTTTGATGTATAAGCTATATTATTGTAAAGTTTCATTAAAATCCATTCAGTAGTTTTTACGTGAAAGAGTAACAAACATCCATCCATCCATACTTACAAACTTTCGCGTTTATAATATTATAGTAGGATAGGATTACCGCATCTGCTACGTGTGTGATGCACTTACACACTTATGTATAAGTGTGTGATAATCATACAATATTTTTTTTGCAGAAACTGGCAGAGCTCGAGAAGGACGAGGAGTTGCGTGATGCTGGCGGACTGTACGCCGTTCCCAAGATTGAGTACGATGAAACCATGCGCGAGATACGAGAACTGGCCGTGCAGATACGGTACGTTACCTTCCAGGCTCCACATTTGCTCGCGCACCGTCCCACTGCTGGGCAAAGGCCACAAATTATCATAAGTCAAAGAGTCCTTCAAGGCAGGCCTTCGAGCAGCACGGACTTCCTGCCGCGGGCCGGAATCAGTAGCCTTAGCGATATATTACCATTCAAATAGTTCTGTCTATTTTTGCGGGGGGAAATGTGCACACAAGCGCAATTCCGCATATACACATCCAAATACAACACTGTAATGACGACACTCACACTAACAAACCTTTCAAACCTCAGAATAAGAACAAACTTCAACTAGTTTTATTAAACGCATATGCCTACTTTGGCTTGTAGTTTGACAGAGGGGAACGCTGCGAATGGCTACTCCCTTCCGTGTTGCTCGAAGGGGTAGGCAGCGGAAGGGGCGGGCCTTATGCCAGTTTGTAGAGCCATATCAAAAAAGTGTGGTGGTCTAGTGACTAGACCAGTGGTGGGTAAACTTTCTTAATGAGGGATCAGAAAGTTAAGAAATTTCAGAGGAGGGCCTGAATTATAGGAAAAATGCATTTTGTATTGAAACTTTTAATCATTCGGGTGATTACGTAACCATGTTGCTATAGATTTCAATCGATTACAATGCTGTTTCTATTCGAAATGACGCTCTTGCGACTACAAAATTTACGCATTTTGCTTACAAAGGTAACTTAGATTTGGACTGCGCAAATTAGGTAATCGCATAAACGTTATTTCAAATAAAAACAACATTGAAATCGATTGAAATTATTAGCAACAGAATTACGTGATCACCCTGCATACAAAAACATTACAGCATTACCGCAACAATCATGAACTACGCGGCTAGTCTAGCTGGCTTCTTTACCTATGCGTCTATTATTCCTTAGTAGTTTATAGTTCTGGACCGTCAAAATATAATTATCGCGGGCCATACACTGTTCATATCAAAGGACCGTCGGTGGGCCGGACTAAATGCTTTCGCGGGCCGGAGCTGGCCCGCGGGCCTTACTTTGCCCAACACTGGACTAGAACATCAAAAAATAAAAAAAATAATTAAGGGTCCGTGGGATATAAAAGGTGGTCCACCAAAGTAGATCTCATTAAAAATAAACTTTTTATACATTTAGCTGTGGACGTCTAAAGGACATGTTCCAAAATGGCCTATATCGATGTACACCAGACAGAGAATGGCGAAAAAATTAGGATTATCGTAAAAATACTCTTACTCTAATTTGAAGCATAATTTACTGCACAGAAATGTTAAAATTCGATTATTTTTTACAATGGCAACATATTTTCCTGAGCAGCCATGACAGGGAATCCGGTTTAATGAAATTTATTCTCAAAAAGACAAAAAAGTATGTCACTTACATGAGAAAAACATATAACTTAAAGTATTTATAACATAACAGTAGGTCGTTCGAGTTAATAAGTAGGTAGGTAGTAAGTAGGTACATTGCTGTATAAAACTAAGTTGTGACCCATTCAATGCATCTCTTAAATAATTAGGTATAAGATTAAACGTATTTATCAACAACGTATTGCGTAAGTTTTGTTTTAAATGCATTGAATGAGTTTACATTTTTAATATCTGACGGTATTTGGTTATAAAGCTGTGCGCCTTCACAAGTAAACATTTTTTTTACCGTAGTTCGTTCGCGTCTTGGGTAGAACCAGAAAACTGGCTCGACGAGTGTTTTGCTTGGATACTTGACGCACTGTTTTAAATGATAGGCTAGTATGGAGACTGCCTTTTAAAATTTTACGAACAAGTATGCATGTGCTGTAAATATATAACTGTTTGATGTTCATTAATTTAGTATCTTTATATATTTGTTTGGTTGGTGTTAAGTAAGGGTAATGAAATAATAATTTAATAATTTTGTTTTGAATAATTTGAAGTTCCGCTAATTTCGTTTTGACTGCACTGCCCCAGACTTCAATTAAATATATCAGGTGTGGTTTTATCAAGGAATTATAGATGGTATAGCGAACTCGGTGTGGGACACAACGAATGTCACGTGTATTGCTCTGTGGTTGCTTGTTTTATTCGTTCGTTGGGAGTAGTGTGTCTACATAGAATGCGTTGCCTACGCTAGCTTTATTACGATCATCACATCAGTACAAGTTCTTCAATTCTACATTTGAATTCTACGGGAAAATATTTTCCTTGCTCCATGACCTTGGAGCAGACGCGAACGAAGTTAAATGAAGCGAAATAATCAAAAACTTACAATGGAAAAAGGTTTTACATATATTTAGCCACGTTTACACAAGTGTACACCGACAAGGGCTAAGCTCCATACATCTTGGAACAACACCTTTAAAGTTTAATAATGTAATTATGTTAATTGCAGCAATAAGAAGGCGGTTCTCAAGGACGAGTCTCGTCTGACGAAGCAGTCCACGAAGCCGGTAATACCGCGCAACTCGCGCGCACGCGGCAAGGGACGCACCACGGACAAACTTAGGGACGAGATGGAGAAACTCGGTAAGTATATACATTGTTATATATATTTGAACAGTATTTAGAGTTCCGTACGTCAATAAGAAAAAAAAACCGGCCAAGTGCGAGTCGGACTCGCCCACGAAGGGTTCCGTACCATTATCTATAAAAACGGCAAAACAATAACGTTTGTTGTATGGCAGCCCCCCTTAAATATTAATTTTATTCTTTTTTTAGTATTTGTTGTTATAGCAGCAACAGAAATACATCATCTGTGAAAATTTCAACTGTCTAACTATCACGGTTCATGAGATACAGCCTGGTGACAGAAGGACGGACAGCGGACCCTTAGTAATAGGGTCCGTTTTACCCTAAGGGTACGGAACCCTAAAAAACATGAAAAATAATTAATTTGTGTGTCGTTTCAGGCGTGGACATGTCGGACACGAAGGAGGCGCACTTTACCCGCTCGCGAGCCCGTTCTCGTTCCCGTTCACAGTCCGTTGTCGCGAAGAAGCCGCGCCTGGACGCGTCACGTTCACGCTCCGTATCCCGCCCCGCCCGCGACGAGCAAGGCGTCAAGGACGGCGCCGTAAGTCATCTTTTTGCCCTTTTTTTTTTGTGACGTCCGCTGTGGCGCGGTTGGGCAAAATTTTCGCCTGCGACGCAGGAGGTTGCGGGTTCGATTCCCGCCTCTGAACAAATATTTGTAGGATCTGCAGATATTTATTCAGTGTGTTCTGGGTATTTTTATATGTATAATACAAAATATCTATCTATGTAATGTATCAGTTATCTAGTACCCATAACACAAGCTATGCTTAGCTTGGGGCTAGGTAATGTTGTGTGAAATGTCCAGCATTTTTTTTATACTACTAGGGCAAGCAAACAAGCATACGGCCCACCTGATGGAAAGCAGTTACCGTAGTCTATAAACGCATGCATCACCAGAGGCAACACACGCGCGCTGCCGACCCTGAGACATAAAGATGAAAAGTCTCATGTGTCTGTAATTTCACCGGCATCCGTACCCTTCAAACGGAAAGACAGCTAGGCACCTCTCATCATTATCCTCAGCAGCATTTAAACTTTTTTTTTTTTTTTTTCCGTGGTACGGCGGGCAAGTTGCTGGCTGAAACGCAAGAGGTGCTGGTTCGATCCCGCTGCGGAACAATAATATACTCATGATTCTGTTACAAATATTTAAATATAATCTTTATTCCTCAGATGCAACGCAGAGCAAAGAACATGGCTCACGTCGCGATCGCAAAGAAGACCAAGCGAATGGGACTCAAGGGAGAAGCCGATCGCTTCATCGGAACCAAGATGCCAAAACATCTATTCTCGGGCAAGCGAGGAGTTGGCAAGACAGACAGGCGATAGGGGACTCTATAACATTAGCTATAAGGATAATTATGCTCTGTATATCATCTGTTCGCTGGCAAACAATTGGGCAAGACAGAAAGACGATAGTTTTTGTTTTATGTACAGAAAATACTGTGGACCTATTCTTATTTACATATTTTGCTGTAGTTATTCTTGATTTAATAATGGCATAAATTGAGCGGCTTGCTTCGCTCACCAGTTTAAAAGTAGTGAACGCAACTGATGTTTGTTTCAGATCATCTTAAAATATTAAACTAACCTATAAATTAATTGTATGAAGAATTTGTTATTTAAACGTTATTGTATGGTAACATTTTTGTAAGAAATTCTTGTATTCTATTTTGTTGAGTATTGTAAATAAGCGCAGACTTGAATAAAAAGGACCGAAAATTCACAAATTTGTAGTTTTTCCTTTAGTTTTCCCCATTCAAGTTTTATTAGAAAAAATTTTGGACATTGCTATGGCTGTCTTGGATGTCTCTACACCTTATTCCGACTTCTCAGAATTTGCAAGTTGAATTGGCAATGGGCAGGTCATATAGCTCGCAGAACTGACAACCGTTGGGGAATAAAGGTTCTCGAGTGGCGACCACAAACCGGACGACGCGTTAAAGACCCGCTACTTGATAGACTAAATACATTATAAACGTCGCGGGAAGTCGGTGGATGCAGGCGGCTCAAGACCGTTCGTTGTGGCATGCTATGGGGGAAGCCTATCCAGCAGGCTTATGATGATGAACCACGGGCGTAGCCAGCAGGTTTTAGTTTCGAGGTGGGGGGGGGTCAAGATAAATAAAATACAAATCTGGTAGCACGGCTATAGAAACCTAGCGGGAGATTTCGCGACGTTGGGGGGTTAAGAATCATGTGAAATAAACTGCCGCCTTCGGACAGGGAAGGTAATATTTTTACCGGCGAGCGAAGAGAGCCGTGAAAATGTTGTATTGATTCTCTTTGCTTTTGACTACCTACCTAAGGTTTATAAGTTCTCATTTTCTATCTATCACCTTCTCCCTGCTCCGAGGCACCACACAGGTGTTTTCCACCTATAGTAAGAAGGATCATCAAATTAAGTGTTTATTGCCTGATTCTTCTAGGCTTGGTTGCGTTAGAACAGGAGTAATTTTAGTTTATAAGACGATTCAAAATGTTCCTTGCGATTTAAGCCTGCGACGCAGGAGGTTGCGGGTTCGATTCCCGCCTCGGAACAAATATTTGTACGATCTGCAGATATTTGTTCAGGGTATTCTGGGTATTTTTCTATGTATAATAAAAAATATCTATCTATGTATATCAGTTATCTAGTACCCATAACACAAGCTCGGCTTAGCTTGGGGCTTGATAATGTTATGTGAAATGTCCAGCATTTATTTATTTATTTAAATACATATAATACTTTTTGATTTCAGATCTTGTGCTATGAGAATGAGGAATAAAAACATACATTAAAATATTTTAAACAGTCATTTTAATTAAAATAACAACTAAATATTGGCAGTAAAGAATAATCTTAATAGTCTAAGCAAAATATTTGAAATTATAAAGCTGGAAGCTGTATCTGCCGATATAACTAGACCGGTCTGAAGTTAGCTGTTTGGATGCGGAAGAGATTTATGAAGTGAGCCTGTAATCCGGCTTCTTCAGAGCGGGCAAGTTATATCAATCGACCGTACTTTACAGAACTAGCCATTCAAAATAAAACCACAAAAAAACTAAGTAATTATAAATTTTACTTATTTTTATTTCATAATAATTTTACATTTTTTTTTCTTGACCTGCAAAATTTTCAATGACACTATATTTGCACTTCCGATCTTTTGATTTCCATCAATATTTATGAATTCTTTGTATAGGCTATACTTCCAACTCGTTTCCAATTGTTGTCAGTTTTTTTCAATTTATACCTGAAAATGAAAATTATAATCGTTTTTAGGAAGTTTCTGACAATTATGAGACGACGCGAGAAGTGCAGGTTCGATTCCCGCTGTTGGTGTTTGCATGATCTGCTCGTGTTTGGGTTGGGCCATTTAAAGAATTTGAGGAATTGCATAGTTTTAAACCATTTTGGGAATTTTCACTGACCAAATTACAATTTCAAATTACGTGTATTGTAAACACACTAGCTAGTCTAATCTGATGCCATGTGACTTAAAAGTCATGCCATTTGACTGAAAAGTCATACCATGTCGTTGAAAAGCCATGCCATGTGACTGAAAAGTCATGCCATGTAATTGAAAACTCACTACATGTGACTGAAAAGTCATAACATATGACTAAAAACTCATGCCACGCGATTGAAATCTAGTTACCCCTGAACGCAAGTACTAAACATTGAATACATAATTAAGGACCGAATTTAGCTCTATGGAGCACCGATAATTTGTACTGAATCGCTTTATGAGCTCATGGTAACCCAGCTGTTTTTTTTACTGGAGTTTCGGTGCTGTTGAACAAAACCACCCATCCTCAACACATGCTATTTACATACTTATATGTTTTGTTTTTTTTTCGACATCTACTATTTTTTTACAAGTAATAGCTTCGAAAATACTAAACTTGTTTAAAAAAAAAAGTTGGTACCTCAACGTGACTGACATGACAAATAGTTTAAGGTGGAACGTTTCAAAAGTGGCGCGAAATTCAAATTTTTATGTGTTTTTGCACATTACAGCTTATCAACACTTCTTGTGATAGCGAAAAATGGTTTTGCGAAAACTAGGAGACCTAACACACATGTTTTAATTGATAGTATCTCATAAAGATGATTAGTTTAGCTATGAATATTGTTCAATGATTTTTACAGTGTTTTTTTTTGTTTAGGGATATCCGTAGCTTAACTAATGATACTTATGAGATACTATCAATTAAAAATGTGTGTTGGGCCTCCTAGTTTTCGCAAAACCTGTTTTCGTTATCTCAAAAAGTGTTGATGATCTGTAACGAGAAAAAACACATAAAAATTTGAATTTCACGCCACATGCGAGACGATCCTTAATTAGTATTTAATAGTGACCTAGAGTTTGCTAAGCGGGCACAGGTTGAGGTGCCGCGCCGAGGAGAGGCGGCGCAGGGGCGGGCGGCGCAGGCGCAGGGTTGGTGGCGGTGGCCTCCTTGGCGTTACGCGTCTGCCGTTCAGGCTTCAGCTTGTCCCCCGCCATTATTGCTTTGATGTCCTCAGCGTCCAGGGTCTCGTATCTGGGAACATGAGAACATTCAATAGAGGATCTCGTGAGGGCTATGTATAACATGCCACTGCTAGACGAAGCCAGCCTCCCTCCATTGAATACAATGGGGGGATTTGCCAATTGCTCTTTGTCACCGCGCTTGGCAGGCGGATAGGTGATCGCAGTTTAGCTGCCTAATACAATATAAAATAGACGAACAATAGTAACAATTCCGCTCCTCTCCAACGAAAACTCTGAAAGAATTCGACACGTGTTTCGCCTCTCAACGAAGCATTCTCAGGAAACAGTAGGCTTGCTAGAACAACAAAGACACACTACTGCAAAAACTCAGAAACAGAAAGTCAGGTCTTTCTGTTCGGCGTTCGGCGAGGCAACATGGCTGCGGAGTTTTTGCAGTAGTGTGTCTTTGTTGTTCTAGCACGCAGTGAGCCTACTGTTTCCTGAGGATGTTTCGTTGAGAGGCGAAACACGTGTCGAATTCTTTCAGAGTTTTCGTTGGAGAGGAGCGGAATTGTTACTATATATTTGTTCGTCTATTTTATATTGTAGAATGGATTTCCGCAAAATCACGATTGAATCAATTAATTAGCTGCCTAATCTCAACCTATTGGGAGAAAAATTGTCCTACAAAGTACAGAAAAGTGACTAAAACCTCTAACTTCTGTAGAGAGTTTTGTTCAAGCAAATACCTCGCGCGCTACTCGATCATACGGGTGCTCGAGAAAAAAATATGCCCCGCGCGATTCCGGATCATACGGGTGCTCGAGTCGATGTTCTATGATTGGAGTGCGTTTTTTTGTCTATTATAAATTCTTCCAACGCCTATTGGCTGTATAGAATATTCCATTCGTTCAGTGCAAGCCTAATACTGCTTTTTGATTGGTTGAAAACCGCAGCCAAACCTCAAAAAAAATTTTTGAAGCAGAGCATGTTCATTCTGTTACACGCGAGCGGCCATTTTGGTAAAATCTTTGTGACTGTGCACACGTTTTTGTGATAAAATATGGCAGAACGCGAGTTTTTTGATAATATTTTTACATAGAATTACCAGGAATACATTGTAGATTGTGTGTGAAGTGGTATTATTACAAAAAGTGGTATAAATCAACGCGATAAATGTGTCTAACTTTTGACAGTGCGGGCGCGGCTCTAAAGGCCAGCGCGGTACGCGAGTTGATGTTGATGTTTGATGTTGTAAATTGACTTACTCTGGTAGTTTCAAAGTGATAAAGTTTATTTATAGATTACATAAATATGTCTGCTACATACTTACGGGTGTTATTTTGGTGAAAGTTATTTTGAATGAGTGTTTATGAGTGAAAATGTGTGAGCAAGTGCTCGTGAAATCAACATCTTCGAAATAAAATAATTTACTACGAGGCCATGTAAGTATTTAGAATAATGTTACTATTGTTAGTAGGTAGGAAAATTCAATGCCAAAATAATGATATATAACTCTTGTCATATAATTATAGCGTAAACACATACAAATCATTTTTCCGATAACATAAACAAACAAAAATTTGCAACGCTCTATGTTAATCGCGCGTGTATCGTGCTGCGGAGTTGCTGTTGTCGTGTATAGCCGTCCGTGGGAAAGGTTAATTACTGGTTTAACTTGAAGGTTGAAGGGTATTTTTTTTGAGTAAAATATGAGTTTGATACTATATAGCAAAACACGTGCTCGTTATTTTTTTAAATTCCTTCAAACATATAATCAAATGATGAAGATTGGATAAACGGTTGGGAAGTTTTCATCGGACAAACATACATACATACAAACGCCGATTCTTCAAAGTTGACTAGAAGAACTCGCTTCGCTAGTTCAATAAAAAAACAAATCGGATCCGGACAGTTGGGTACCTATCCGTGTTAGATGGATGCTGCTGACCATACCCTGATATTATCCCTTCGTCAGCTTTTTTGACATCCACGGGTGAAGAAAGAGGGGTCTATACTTAGGCCGGACACATAACAGCACAGCCTCTTATCCATGGGTTTTAAGGGTAGTAGGAGTTTTAAGGTTTGTAGGGGTTGTTTGGGGATGTTGGGTTATAAAGGGCTTGTGGGGTTTTTTACAAATGATATGATATGACGACCACTGTGGCGCGGCGGGCGAGTAGTCGGCTGAGATGCGGGATTGCGGGTTCGATTCCCGTTGCGGGACAAATATTTATATGATCTG
Organism: Epirrita christyi; assembly: GCA_951392215.1. NCBI lineage: Eukaryota > Metazoa > Arthropoda > Insecta > Lepidoptera > Geometridae > Epirrita > Epirrita christyi. The sequence goes on from OX595862.1 coordinate 8,565,119, forward strand.
CAAATATTTACAATACAATAAAGTTATAATCTATTTATCTATATAGTTACTTGAGCAAGGCTTCAGCTAAGGCTCTGTGTTCCTTCGCGTGCGCGCGCAGGATAGTTTTTGCGCGCTCGTAGCTCTCCGAAAGAATCTTCTTGATCTCACCATCCACCTTGAAACAAATCATAAACCATTGTTTTTTTTTTACTTTAATAAATCTCTGAACAGCCTAATCACCCACCTGAGGCCTTACCATGAGCTCTTATAGCGATTCAGTTCAAAAACTATTCAGTACAAAATATCGGTTCGTCGTTGACATCCGTCATCATTAAATAAAAGTCTATAGGCCTTCTGCTATATAGCTGCGGACATCACGGAACCGATATTTTGTACTGAATAGTTTTTGAACTGAATCGCTATAAGAGCTCATGGTAAGGCCTCTGGAAGGCAATACTCATATTTATTTGACACTAGCTGCGCCAAGCTGTTGATGTATGATTATGATGAAAAGTAGCCTATTTGTTTTAAATATGTATGTTGTTTGTGCCTATAGACGCCTGCAACACCAGAGGCAACACACGCGCGCTGCCGACCCTGAGACATAAAGATGAAAAGTCTCATCTGCCTGTAATTTCACCGGCACCCGTACTCTTATGTACTCGTACAGCAATGCGATTACTATTAACAGCGAAAGACTTTTGCAACCTTATTACATTTTTAATTGTACTAGCAGTTGCACACGATTTCACTAGCGTTATTCTCCCTCGTTAACGTTTCGGGATAAAAGGATCACCATCACCATCAACATCATCATCATCATCATCAGCCATCCACTGCTGGACGAGGCCTCCCCCACAGAATGCGATGGATGCATCACCAATCCACCTGATCAAATCCCTCCTCCAGTCCCCAATCCAATCAATCAATCAATTGGTCCTGGTCCAATGACCTCTGTGGCGCGGCGGGCGAAGGTTCGCCTGCGACGCAGGAGGTTGCGGGTTCGATTCCCACCTCGGAACAAATATTTGTACGATCTGCAAATATCTGTTCAGAGTGTTCTGAGTATTTTTCTATGCATAATAAAAAATATCTATCTATGTAATGTATTGTATTAAGTATATCAGTTATCTAGTACCCATAACACAAGCTCTGCTTAGCTTGGGGCTAGATAATGTTGTGTGGAATGTGGTCCAGCATTTATTTATTTTTTTAATCCACTGGCCAAATGTGGTGCTGTATACTCTGGTGGATGCTGCAGCCCATTTCCTAGTGTAATGAACATGCCTTAGTCGGTTGTACAACATCCACGGGGGGAGACGAAGGGGTACTCCTTGCTCCGAGGCACCACACAGGCGCTTCTCACCTAGTGGTAAGACGGACCATTTATGTAAGCCAAGCCGAGTTTGTTGCCTGATTCTTCTAAGCTTGGTCGCGTTGGAACAGGAGTAATTTAATTTTATATAAGACGATTCAAAATGATCCTTGTGATTTCAATGAATAAAGTTCTTTTTGACTTTGACTTTGGTATATTCTTAAGCCGGACACGCCACGGCACATGCAGCACATATTAGTGACAAAACTTGGACCTACCAGTTCATTGGTGTAGGGTCCGAGTTGCTCGCCTTGCCCTAGCGCGTTCTTTGTCTGCTCCAAAGCGCGTAAACCGACCTGCGAAGAATAACATTAAGTAAATCTAATAAAATCATAACTCATGCCGTGTTGCTGAAAACTCATGACACGTGACTGAACACTGATGTTTACTGAAAACTCATGCCATGGAATTAAACGCTGAGACAACTAGGTGAAAATTCATGCAACGAGGCGAAACTACCATTACGTGAGTGAAAACTCATGAAATGCGACGGAAAACTCATTATATGTTATCGAAAACTCACGACACGTGGCGAAACTAGTATTACGTGACTAAAAACTCATGATATGTTAATAAAAACTCATGCCACGTGGCAAAACTAGCAATACTTGACTGAAAACTTATGACACGCGGCAGAAAAATCATGATATGTTGTTGAAAACTCACGCCACGTGGCGAAACCACTATTACGTGACTAAAAACTCATGATATGTTATTGAAAACTCACGCCACGTGGCGAAACTACTATTACTGGACTGAAAACTTATGACACGCGGCGGAAAACCCATGATATGTTGTTGAAAACTCACGCCACGTGGCGAAACCAGTATTACGTGACTAAAAACTCATGATATGTTACTGAAAACTCAAGAGTGGCAGGTTAAATCTCACACCACGCGTGTAACACTGATGCCAACTGAAACCTCTGACGGTGACGACTTCCGTGGTGCAGCGGGCGAGTAGCCGGCTGTGACGCGTGAGATGCGGGTTCAACTCCCGCTGCGGGACAAATGTTTGCATGTTCTGCCAGTATTAGCTCCGTGTCTGGGTGTACCATGGTATTCGTAGTACACACGACAGAGGGAGTCATCCTACGGTGGGGTCAGGACTATGTATGTGACTCATGCGACTGTTAGGTGTTATGTAATGGTACCTTTTCGCTCATGCCCCATTCCCGGACCATATGACAGGCTATGGACGTGGCTTGCTTCAAATCCGATGACGCACCTGCAGATACAAAATATTCTATAACTATCTATGGAAACTTATAATATTATGAAATGTACAGACAGCAAAGCTAATTGGTTACCCCCGCGTCACAGATTAAATACTGGTTACTACGTGCTAAATAACTTAATTTTTTGTCGCAATGGTAGACATTTTTTTTTCTTTATATAACTCTTTTTCGGCTATTTGGCTACGGCCTTCTTCGCATCATCCACACATCGCCTTGCCTTGGAGTCGTGTGACTCCAGAAGCTCCCAGTCATCAATTTATCACTATCACACACACACACACACCCACACGCACGCACACACACACACACACACACACACCCTATCCTCACACACAGTGTACGTACATCCTCACACACACCGCAGTCAAATATGTACCTGAAGTGATCTTTTCTGGTCCGAATATGAGTTCCTCGGCAGCGCGTCCCCCCATCATGGTGTCCATCATTGCGAGCAGCTGTTGTTTTGTTACGTGGTATCTGGAATAATGTAATTAATCTGTTTTCATCTGCAGATAATTGTTCAGGGTGTTCTGGGTATTTTTAACCGACTTCACAAATAGGAGGAGGTTCTCAATTCGGTTGTATTTTTATCCTATTTATGTTTGTTACCTTATATCTCCGGCGTTTATGAACCGATTTGGAAAATTATTTTATTATTTGAATAGATATACTTCCAGATTGGCCCCATTTTTTCAGAATCCAGTTCTGATGATGGAATCCATGAGGAATCGAGGGAACTCCTCAAATATTGTAGGCATACATATAGTGATTTTGATATTTTCAGCAACAAACCAAGCAATTGCATTCAGAAAGTATCATAACCCACCATTTTCATTATTTTTTCATCCAGATATTTAGTCGAATACAATGGCGGAAGTCGGTTTTATAAATGAAAAGTTATTCTATGTATAATAAAAAATATCTATCTATGTAATGTAATGTATTCAGTATATCAATTATCTCGTTGCCATAACACAAGCTCTGCTTAGCTTGGGGCTAGATAATGTTGTGTGAAATGTCCAGCATTTATTTATTTTCATCTGTTGTGCCGTGACTCCTCAGTCTCCTCCCGTGGATTTAATATTATTTTTAATAATACACTACGGCCGTTGAGTTTGCGACCTAAGAATATACCCCTAAGTCTCCTCCCATGGATGTAGTAAAAGCCATACTAAGGTGTTGTAATACCGTTCATCTAGGACGCGCCCCACGAGACATTGCACTACGCCCTGATATGTTTGTCACCCTGAGACATAATTATGAAAAGTCTCATGTGCCTGTAATTTCACCGGCACCCATTGTTTTCAAACCGGAACACAGCCATGCTCACACTACTGCTTGGCGGCAGAAATAGGTATGAAGGTAGTACTTCTACGGATGAGACCTTTCACAAGAAGCTGCTAACAAAAAGTACAAGGATTATGGAATATTTTTATGGATTATTTTAGTGATTACGGATTATAAAATATTTTATTTTATGGATATTTTATGTTTTTTAGGGATTATTTTTTTGATAACAGATTATGCAATATTTTATTTAATGGATAATTTTTTGTGGTTACTACAATAAAATACAATATTTGATTTTATGGATTATTTTTGTGGTAACGGATTATGGAATATATTATTTTGACGTTATTTTGCCTTGGGTGTGTTCAGTCGACCTATAATATAGATATTACCTTTCTTTAGCGGGTATGTAAGCGGTGTGCCCCAGCGAGGGTCCACGGGGCATTATCGTCACTTTGTGCAGAGGGTGCGAATCCTGGAACCAAACGAAGACACCATTCAAATATTATCAAACTCCGATCCAGCGGGAATCGAACCCGCATCTATTTTCTTATTTAAATATAATATTCTTATTTTTTTTTCTTATTAATAATGAGTAAATATAATACTGCGGAAAACCCAGAAAAAAAAATGGAAAATTTATCATTCGGAATGTGGACTTTATTACGGACAATGTTCAGAAAGTGGTGCAAATCATAGATTCATGAATAGACGTAGCTAGGGGGGGGTTAGGGTGCAAAAACCCCCTGGAAATATTCAAAATGTAACCAAAAAATTTGGCTGTTCACATTTCTTAAATTTTCGAAATTTTCTCTTTCAAACATTTTTAAAGATATTCCCTTCTCTGGCCGAGGGCGGCAGTTTATTTGTCACATGAATATTTAATGTAATTTCGTGTACATTTTGTTTTTTATTTTCTTGAACCTACACAACTGCCACTTCATGCCAACTTCATGCCAATTGTAATTAAAAGTATTCCTATAAAAACTTTAAAAAAACTAAAATGATTCCTCATTAAGTGACTGAAAGTAAGTCTGACATCAATATATCACCTATTTTTTACGTATTTATTTTCTTCTTACAAAGATTTCATAAATATCTCGCAGAAAAGAAGTTTTTGACTTCCGTTCGATTTAAATCGCCAGTGCTCGTTGGACATGGCCATCGGTAGAGGGCGTGATTTCCGACCGACGACGAGGCCTGTTCGGCGGCGGTGTTGGGGAAGAACATTCAGTTGAAGTTGAGCCGTCGGTTGGAAAGCACGCCACCGATGGACTTGTCGCGATTTGTAGTAGACGTAAATAAAGCCTTACTGTGTATAGTGGTGTAATTAAGCACAAACTAACAATAAAATTGTGATTAAAGTAGACGGTCAAGTTTCATTGCTCGAGATACCCAAGAAAGCCACCCAAAAATGAATGAAGGCACAGGCCTACCCGACGCAGAGAAACTAGCGGCTAACCCTGCTGCGACAAATACATAGATTCAAAAATTATTTTATATCGTTGTTAAACTGTTTTGTGAGTGACTTGGTGCCAGAGGTAGGTTCGAACAAACATTTCGCCTTCGTGGTAAGCCATGATGGTGTTGGCCTCTTCGTCAAGCAGGCGAGAGCATCGTTACGGACCCATCAGCACCTTGCCCCTTGCGTCTTGACTCGAGACGCATTCAAGTTTGGCGGATCGTTGTACGTACCTTGGTGTAGTAAGCCACGACTGCGTGACCACCTTCGTGGTACGCTGTGATGGTGTTGGCCTCTTCGTCAGGTAAGCGGGAACGTCGTTCCGGACCCATCAACACCTTGTCTCTAGCGTCTTCGAGGTATTTCATTGTGACCGTTTTGGCGCCATCTATCGCTGCCCTGTGGAATTATTAAGTACATAAGTAGAAGTATTGTTTTTTAAGGCTCCGTATCTCAAGGGTACCAACGGAACCATTATAGGGTCACTGAAGTGTCTGACTGTCACAGACTATTTTTAACCGACTTCCCAAAAAGGAGGAGGTTCTCAATTCGGTTGTATTTTTTTTAATTTTTTTTTATGTTTGTTACCGCATATCTCCGGCGTTTATGAACCGATTTGGAAAATTCTTTTTTTATGTGAATAGATATACTTCCAGATTGGTCCCATTTTTTTCAGAATCCAGTTCTGATGATGGGATCCATGAGGAATTGAGGGAACTCCTCAAATATTGTAGGCATACATATGGCGATTTTGATATTTTCAGCAACAAACCAAGCATTTGCATTCAGAGAGTATCATAATCCTTTCACCACTATGGTTATTTCAACATTTTTTTTCCATAATGATTCTCTATACAGGGTGACCATGAAAGAGCCAGTGATTCGATAAGATTGTGTACTTACTTCAGTGCGGCTTGGTTGACCATGTTTTCCAGATCGGCTCCAGTGAACCCTGTGGTGCCTCGAGCCAAGAGTTCAACGTTGATATCAGAGTGACGTACTCGTGCTAGGTATAGGTCCAAGATGTCCTTACGACCGCCGTAATCCGGTGTTGGAACGTTTACCTGAAAAATGTGGTTGTTTTTAGCCCACACTGTCCCACGGCTGGGCAAAGGCGTTAAGAAACAATTAATAGCGAAATTACCACTTCGTAAGAAAAGTAGTGATGTAAATTTCGTAAGTAAAGTAGTGAAGTACATTTTGACAGGAAAGTAGTGATGTAAATTTTGAAAGTAAATTTTAAGTAGTGATGTTAATTTCATGAGTAAAGTCGTAATGTCAATTTCGAGAGTAAAGTATGAAAGTTTCGTAAGTAGTGATGTTAATTTCGTGAATAAAGTAGCAAAGAAGTGATGTAAATTTCGTAAGTAAAGTAGTGAAGTACATTTTGACAGGAAAGTAGTGATGTAAATTTTGAAAGTAAATTTTAAGTAGTGATGTTAATTTCGTGATTAAAGTCGTAATGTAAATTACGTGAGTAAAGTATGTAAATTTTGTAAGTAGTGATGTAAATTTCGTAAGTAAAGTAGTGAAGTACATTTTGACAGGAAAGTAGTGATGTAAATTTTGAAAGTAAATTTTAAGTAGTGATGTTAATTTCGTGAGTAAAGTCGTAATGTAAATTACGTGAGTAAAGTATGTAAATTTTGTAAGTAGTGATGTAAATTTCGTAAGTAAAGTAGTGATATAAATTACCTCTACGTCAAATCTCCCTGGCCTGAGTAAAGCTTGATCTAAATCGTCCCTCCTGTTTGTGGCACCGAGAACTATCACACCTTCGTTTTGATGGAAGCCATCCATCTCCGATAGCAGCTGATTGATAGTCTAGAACAGAAAGCATAACGGTTAGGTATAATTTTAATGAGAAGTCAATATCGTTTTGCAAATATTCACTATGCTATGGGGTTTAAATTAAAACAGATTTTTTTGTTTCTTTTTTTATTCTTAAATTTTGATTGTGTAGAGAACTACATTGTGTAGAGAATACTTGTAGCTTTCTTTACAACCATGTCTCATCAAAATCCAAATATGTCCAGTCATATCTTAGGGTGGTTCTATAGTTACCTGATTGGCATACGGATGTAGGACACTATTGGTCCTCTTAGCACCGACAGAGTCTATCTCATCGATGAAAATCACGCAAGGTGCCCGCTCCTTGGCCGCTTCTGAAACATAACATAACATCAAGTCACATACATAGTCCTAACTCAACACTAGAACTCCCTGTGTCGAGAGTATCAGGAACTACGAGTACCATGGTACCACAACACACAGACATGGTACGGATATTAGCAGATCATGTAAACATTTATCCCGCAGCGGAAATCGAACCCGCACCACTCGCATCTCCACCAGATACTCTAGGACTTCTACATCGGCCGGTAGATATCCACTGCTGGATGAGGCCTCCCCCATAACGTGCATAGCGTGCGATTTTTCAATTCCGGAATTGGATTTCGATATTCAGTATTTCAATTCCGGAATTCCGGAACTCAAGTGTCTTTTTGTATAAAATAATACGTAAAAGTTTTAATTGATTCAGAGTGTAAAAAATTTGCAAAAATATCATACCTGATATTATTATTATTTAAATGTATGTTTTCTATCAAATTCCATTAATTTTATGGGTTTACTTTCTCAGTAGGTATTAGAAATATGATCAAATAAAACGATTAAGTACTTGAATTATATAATATAAGAGAGAAATCAGAAATTATTCAACTTTGTAGTTATTAAAGTTCATTAAATCGCATAAGAAGCTCACTACGGAGTCTACGGACGACAGCTGTTGATAATTTATAATCTTTATTTTAGTTTATACTTAATGAAATTTTAATGTTAAAATTGGAGTCGCTGCGTTACTCACTGACGTAACACGGATACAAACTTGATGTTAATATAGTGATTACTAGAGGATGTAATCTAAATAAATCAAAAACAGAAACACGATACATTTAGTTTTTGAAATCAGTTCTCGTAAAACCCGTTAAGAAAATATTTGCGGTTTATTTGTATAGTATTCGGTAGCTAATCAAAGTATTTAAACAAATAGAAGAAGATTTATTTTTGTATTTGCTACTACGAAAACAAAACGAAGGTTTATCATTTGTCGCTTACGCCAGTTACTTCTGAGCGGCACAAAGCTATACTTTATTCTCTTCCCGGCGTCAAGTGAGTAATCGCGCTATCACTTTCTTTCAGTGTTGCAAACGAGCTGCCTTCGAGATTCTAAACATTTTAACATATCGTCAACAGACGATATGTTAAAATGTTTACGAGTCGTCGTAAACATTTTAACTGTCGTCGTTGAGTGAGCTTCGTACGCGATTCCATATATAGTTGCCCGCCAAAAAAGCTCTTTCTGCTTCTACGCTCGTTGGCGGTATTGTTTACATCAAGCCGTGTAATAAGATATTCTTTTTTTTCAATATCGAAATTTCGATATCGATCTCGCCAATTCCGTAATCGGAAACGATATTGGATTTTATCGGAATTCCGGATTTATGCCAATTCCGGAATTCCGGAGCTCAAGCCCTAGCGTGCAATGGAGATACCTAACTTATTACTTGAATTTTCTACCTACTTACCTACCGATCTACTTACGTGCATAATTTGATTTGACTTCGGAATCGCTCTAAATTACTTATATAAGCACCTAAATACTTACCTACTTTATTTCTCCATAATAACAACATTGATAATAACAAATGGTAAGTACTTAAGTAATTCGTAGGTACAAGTCGACAACCCTTACGAGTTGCATCACTCCGCGCCAGACAGCGACAGAGTTACGCGTTAGGAGAGAGCCGCAATGTTTAGGTGAATATTGCGTTAGGTACAAAGCGCTTATGCGAGCTGAATTGTACTTTGTTGCGTCCTCGCAAGAGTCGCTATTTATATAAAAAAACCGCGAAGTGAGTCTTCTGTACTTGTACTAATATTTATTATGTGCTACTCTAGGACTGGGTCTTCATAAATAAACTAGTTTTAGTTCCATCAATATCCACTGCTGGACATTGGCCTCCCCCATAGAATGCCACGCCGAACGATCTTGAGCCGCCTCCATCCACAGACTATCTGCGACGTTTAAATAATATACTCACTGAATAGATCCCTGACTCGTCTCGCTCCCTGTCCAACCAGTATCTCGTCAAACTCCGGTCCTGCTGCATGGAAGAAGGGTACCCGGGCCTCCCCGGCTACAGCTCGAGCCAGCAAGGTTTTGCCAGTGCCAGGGGGACCAACCAAGAGTACCCCTTTTGGAAGCTTGCCTCCTAGGGTGGCGAACTTTTCTGGGTCTTTCAGGAATTCCACCTAAAACGCATACTTTTATCAGGATTTATGATTTCCGATGGAATTGGGATTTTATGATCATCATGATTTCAGCAGGATAGGAATCCCCCATAAAAGCTAAACCACGATAAACGGGCTTTGACCGCCTCCATCCACCGACTCTCCGCCCCGTGGTGCTAGTAAGCTCGCGACAGTAGCTCACAGACTTGCCAAATCAGACAGGCTCACGCACATCTTAGGACCTGCTGTATATAACCGCCTGCCGGAGCATATTATACAATCACATATCTAGTCCCACGCTAAGCAGAGCTTGTGTTATGGGTACTATATAACTAATATACTTAATACAATACATTACATAGATATTTTTTTTTTATTATACATAGAAAATACCCAGAACACCCTGAACAAATATCTGCAGATCGTACAAATATTTGCTCCGAGGCGGGAATCGAACCCGCAACCTCCTGCGTCACAGTCAAACCATCGCCCGCCGCGCCACAGAGGTCGTCATACTATTATCTGTTCTATTGACCTGTAAATGTTATATTCACCAATATATTGATTATTTCTGATTATTATTTATTTCCGCCACCTTTACAATGTCATCGGTCTATCGAGTGGAGGGGCCGTCTTACAATGCGTTGCCCGGTTCCAGAGTTCTAAATATTCTTAAATGATCATGAAATGTGGTGCTGGCGGAAGTTGCTCAGAATTCCATGGACAGCACATCGCACCAACGCATCAATTCTAAAAGAGAATTCTAGTTCAACATTAAAACCAGGCTTTCCACCGTATGTCTTCGCAAAATCCTCGACTTTTTCGGTCACATTGCCAGGAAAGGAGGTGATAGCCTTGTAAAACTGATGGTCACTGGTAAGGTGGAAGGAAAGGGGTCGCGAGGACGGAGCCCTATGCGTTGGAGCGATCAAGTTCGCTCAGCACTGGATTCTTCTGTGAGTGATGCCATCCGTTCCGCAGAAGACAGATCCCGTTGGAGGAACATCGTGCATTCAAGGGTCCTTCATAAAGGTCACGACCCTCAGCTGTGAGGATATCGACGCAAAGAGGGAAATGATCATTAGTGCTGTGGTGTGTCCGGCCTAGGTATAGACTCCTCGATCTCCTACTGTGGATGTAGTAAAAACCTTACTAAGGGGTTGCACCAGAGGATGGGCAGCAGTTACTTACTACCAATCCGCCTGCCAAGTGTGGTGATTATGGCAAATCCTCCCATTGTATTCAAATGGGAAGACCTCGTCCAGCAGAGAACGTAAACAGGCTGATGATAAAGTGTAGCATGAAGCTTGTGACCCCCCCAAACCTGCAGGGCGATTCTAAAACGTCGGAAACGTTTCCGATCGGATTCGTTAGTTTTTCATTTCAATGTGGTAAGTAATTGAAACAATTTTCTAACAATTTTTTCTAGTAAAACACAGTAATATAAAATATTTATTGATTTTTACTGTGTTTTTAGAGAAAATTGTTTTAGTTACTTACAACATCTAAATGGAAAACTAACGAATCCGATCGGAAACGTTTCCGACGTTTTAGAATCGCCCAGCAAGTCAGATTTTGCGGGCCCCCTCTCTCCCCCTTAATTTATGACGTAATTCACATATGCCAGGTCACTATTTCTACTCATGATTGGTTGGGATGAGCTCTGTGACGCGGCGGGCGAGTAGCCGGCTGAAATGCGAGAGGTTGCGGGTTCGATTCCCGCTGCGGGACAAATGTTTGTATGATCTGCAAATAAGTTCCTGATACCCACGACACAGGGAATCCTAGTGCGGGATCATGACTACGTATGTGACTGTTGGGTGTTATGCTATGTTGATTGATTGATGCACTCAAGATAGCTCTCAAGAGTTGAATGCACTACGGCCCGCAATACAATTATTTCCTTACAATGTCTTTGAGCTCCTGCTTAGCTTCATCGGCTCCCTTCACATCGTCGAATGTGACCGAGATGTCTTCAGGATCCACTTCCGTTTGGTTACCAAGTTGAATCCTGCGCATGTAAAATCATTAACTATTAAAACATATATAATTGACTAGCTCCCTCACCCCGCCCCGCGTGAACAATGATGAAGAAAAAAACTTCAATATTTCATTAAGAACAAAACACAAATATAATATTTGCATACCCCAAATTATTAATGCAATTTATAATAGAAGTACTTTTGTGACACAGCAATTAAGATTTACAACAGTTTACCATTAGAAATAAAACTCCTCGAAGGAACCAGGTTTAAAAATCATCTCAGAAAATGGCTTACATTAAATGTGTTCTATAACCTAAGCGAGTATTATAGTCCAGTCAGTGAGGGGGTTTGACCCTGACAATAATTCCTCTGTCGCTGAAACTTTGCAGTGTGATAAAGTAAAGTTCATAAATTACGGTTGACAAGTTATCCATGATTTTTTTTATTTTTAAATGTTGTATTTCTACCTAAACATGAAAATCACTAATAACTTTTGGTGGAAAATTGCTCTGTCCAAAATTCCTTCGGTATATGTTAGTATACATTAATAAGTATACATATGTAACGGTATCCAGGAATATTTCGATTTCAGTGAGACAGAAATTTAAGAATATCTGTTTTTTTATCACAACTTTTTCAGGAAAATTGCTCCGTCAGTTTTAATTTTTTTGTACTTGTAAGGTTGTTTAAACTAATCGCCTTGCAGAGTTATCCAAAAGATTTGCCTTTTTGTTCATAGTTTTATGGATTTTTGGAAATAACTTACGGCGGAAAATTGCTCCGTCCATTTTTATTCATTTGTTAGTTACAGTATACTTTATTATAATAGAATTTTAAGTTATCCAATAAAATTTCGCCAAAACACATAAACACATAAACTTTTAAATATCAACATTTCATACTTAGACAATTTTCGTACCGCGCAGAGTTCTGTGGGCTCAGCACGAACAATTAATGTTACCGAGACGCAATCGAGACGATCTCAAACGTCAAATATTGGCCAAAGACACAGGAGTGACTTGAAATTTTCAATATTTGTGAGTAGTTATTTGAAGTTTACTATCGTGTCTTCGTAACTTTAGATGTTCGTGTTTGGGCCTCTGATAATACAGCGGGGCACCGCACCACGCATGCGCTCCGCGCAAGGGCTACCAGATATACCGCTTTTCCTTTTTTGACACAGCTTTTTTGCTTAGGGATCCGCATTCCGTTTTTGGTTATCGAGGTTCTGTTTTTTTTTTGGATGATACTATGAGCAACTTTTTTATCACTTTTACACCGAAAAAAAACGCCTAAAAGTAGCTGTCCTTAAACTTATCTCCAAAATAACGTAAAAAAGATGTGGAAAAAATAAGAATATTGAGAACACGATGAAGAATTAAACAAAAGTTATCGCGAGTGTCTGTTAAAACAATCAAAACTATAACGCTATTGAAAATTCTCCCAGGGACACTCAACTCGTTTTTGAATAAAAAATTTAAATAAATTACTTACTGAAAATATATCAAAATCATGGAAAACTACCACATTCAAAACCGTCAGTCAGCACACCTACTCGAGTACTTACGACTCGCACTTGGCAAGCTTATTTTGTATGTAGTCGTACTTTTTTTAAATCTCGTTAGAAATCAATTGAAACATACTGGCCACCTAGAAGTCGCCATAAAAACAGCCAACGCAACGAAGAAGAAATGATCCACGTTACAAAATTTGACAGTTTAGGTAAGACCACAAAATATAGAAATAGACAGAAGGTCCGCTCCCACCGTCCTTGAAAATAATTACCTAAACTTGCCTGACTCACTAAGGTTGCTACTGTATTCATTCAGAATTTTGAAAAGGAGTAGATTATTAGGAGTTGGAACAAGTTACAAACAATCTCGTTTGGAAAGGTGAAGAACGTTTTCATTTGGTTGTATTTAAACAACCAAATACACTGCAAGTGTAATAATACCGCTACTCATTTTGTTAACAAGTGACAAATGCCTGCACTCGCTATTATAGTCGCGACTGAGCTCTGCTCGAGATTGCGTGAGAATACATGTAAACGTAAAGTCAATGTGTCCTTACCAGAAATGGCGCTATGTTCTGAGTGGACCCTCTGTAGCTGTTTGTTCACGACGACTCTGTCTCTCATTTTTTTTCGTCTGAGAAACTTTACGATTTTGCTTCGGCTTTCAACTTCTATGTGATGACGTTAGGTTCAATTTGGCTCTAACTTTTTTCATACAAATATTAAACTTACAAACACTTAGAAGCCGAAAGAAACATTATTTATTATTATTTCGTTCTTGAGATATCGTGAGAGTCAGCAAGTAGGTGAGTGATATTTGCCTTATATATATATTGATTCTCATTGATCAAAACTATTGTCTCAAGAAGTAATAAAAGTAGCTCCCGGTGGCTGTGCGCGTAATGTTGATAGTCTAAAATGCGTATGCGACGCCGAAATTTTATTGGATACTTTAAAATGCTGTTGTATTTAAGTGTACTTTAACTAATAAATGAATAAAAAAGGACGGAGCAATTTTCCGCCGAAAGTTATTTCCAAAAAACCATAAAGCTATGAACGAAAAGGCAAATCTTTTAGATAACTCTGCAAGGCGATTCGTTTAAACAACCTTACGCGTACAAAAAAATAAAAACTGACTGAGCAATTTTCCTGAAAAAGTTGTGATAAAAAAACAGATATTCTTTAATTTCTGCCTCACCGAAATCGAAATATTCCTGGATACCATTACATATCTATACTTATTAATGTATACTAACATACACCGAAGAAATTTCAGACTGAGCAATTTTCCACCGAATGTTATAAGTGATTTCCATGTTTAGGTAGGAATACCTAATTTAAAAATAAAAAAATTCCTAGATAACCTGTCAACCGTAATCTATAAACCTTACTTTATCACACAGCAAAGTTTCAGCGACAGAGGAATTATTGTTAGGGTGTGCATACAAAGAATTGCCTCGTTCATCGGACTATTATGAGAGAGATAGTGAATATGTTAAACAGTAGCTTTGCATACTTTGTTTGTATAAGCACAGTCTATTTTTACACTGTGGTATTAGGTTACTGTTTTAAGTGTAATATGTATATTGTACGTCCTAGATGGAACTGTTTTAAACTTGTACCTACCTGTATAACATCTTTTGTACAACAGTTAACAATAAATCTTTTCTGATTTCTGATTTCTGAAAATACTTGGCAAGCAAACAAGCATACGGCCCACCTGATGGAAAGCAGTTACCATAGCCTACGGTCGCCTGCAACACCAGAGGCATCACACGCGAGCTGCCGACCCTGAGACATAAAGATGAAAAGTCTCATGTGCCTGTAATTTCATCGGCACCCATACCTTTCAAACTGAAACACAACAATGCGAACACTGCTGCTTGGCAGCAAAAATAAGTATGGATTATGAAAAGTAGCCAATGTTAACACATTGGCTACTTTTCATAAATAATAATATAAACATAATCAAACGTCTGAACGGATTTGAGTGAATTAACATTCACTCAAATCCGTTCAGACGTTTGAGCGTGAAGAAGTAACAAACATACGTACTCACAAACTTTCGCATTTATAATATTATCTAGTCTATGCTGTGATAGTTATCTTGTGTGTATGTTGTGATAGTTATAAATAAATAAATAAATGCTGGACATTTCACACAACATTATCTAGGCTCAAGCTAAGCAGAGCTTGTGTTATGGGTGCTAGATAACTGATATACTTATGAATACAATACATTACATAGAAAGATATTATTTATTAAAAAATTGAAAAATACCCAGAACACCCTGAACAAATATTTGTTCCGAGGCGGTAATCGAACCGGCAATCTCCTTCGTCGCAGGCGAACCTTCGCCCGCCGCGCCATACAGGTTGTCTATCATGTGTGTATGCTGTGAAAGATATCTTGTGTGTATGCTGTGATAGATATCTTGTGTGTATGCTGTGATAGATATCTTGTGTGTGTATGCTGTGATAGATATCTTGTGTGTATGCTGTGATAGATATCTTGTGTGTATGCTGTGATATATATCTTGTGTGTATGCTTTGATAGTTATCTTGTGTATATGCTGTGGTAGTTATCTTGTGTGCATGCTGTGATAGTTACCGGAATACGGTCCCGCTGACGGAAGCCATGAGACTAATAAAGATGGCCAGGAACAGAACTATGGTGAGGAGTTGTTGTACAAGCTTCAGATACTTGGAGGCCTTGGTGCCGCGCGCGTTCTCTGGATGCGAACCTAGGACCAAACTGTTCTATAAAGTTTTTGTTTGACAAATATATTTTTCAGCTCTCCTCCAGCTAAATAATCCTCAATATGGTCTAGAGCTCTACTTACCAGCTAAATACCCTCAATATGGTCTAAAGCTCTAGTTACCAGCTAAATACCCCTCAATAATGGTGTAAAGCTCTACTTACCAGCTAAATACCCCTCAATAATGGTCTAGAGCTCTACTTACCAGCTAAATACCCTCAATATGTTCTAAAGCTCTACTTACCAGCTAAATACCCCTCAATAATGGTCTAAAGCTCTACTTACCAGCTAAATACCCCTCAATAATGGTCTAAAGCTCTACTTACCAGCTAAATACCCCTCAATAATGGTCTAAAGCTCTACTTACCAGCTAAATACCCCTCAATAATGGTCTAGAGCTCTACTTACCAGCTAAATACCCTCAATATGGTCTAAAGCTCTACTTACCGGCTAAATACCCCTCAATAATGGTCTAAAGCTCTACTTACCAGCTAAATACCCCTCAATAATGGTCTAAAGCTCTACTTACCAGCTAAATACCCCTCAATAAAGGTCTAAAGCTCTACTTACCGGCTAAATACCCCTCAATAATGGTCTAGAGCTCTACTTACCAGCTAAATACCCTCAATATGGTCTAAAGCTCTACTTACCAGCTAAATACCCCTCAATAATGGTCTAAAGCTCTACTAAGCTCTACTTACCAGCTAAATACCCCTCAATAATGGTCTAAAGCTCTACTTACCAGCCAAATACCCCTCAATAATGGTCTAGAGCTCTACTTACCAGCTAAATACCCTCAATATGGTCTACTTGCTGGCTGAATACCCCTCAATATGGCCTAAAGTGGGACTTCCCAGCTAAATAACCCAAATATGGACCAAAGCACTACTTACCCGCTAGATACCCTTCAGCAAACGCTATCTTGATCTTGTCTTTCTGTTGGTGCGTGAGGTGAGTAGCCTCATCGCCTAGCAGTCTCTCCAGGCGGGGGGCAGCCTCGCTGTTCAGGGGGCCTTGCTTGTCAGTGCTTTCCGCGCTTAGCCCTGTCGGTAGAAGATATTTTGTATATTCAGGGAGTTAAAAACTGATTATGGGTAAACAGCCGATTGCAGATTTGAAAACAGCATATATACAGAGAGCAAAGGAACAAGGAGTGAGAACAAAGAAAATAAGCTACTCACAGCAGTTAGTACATAGTATCTACTATATACTAACTAAATAACTTACGTAATCGGTTCATGATGTTAGGGTTCCGCTTCAGATCAGCATGGATGCTGCGCTCAGTTTTGAACCCACGGACTTGGATGTTGTATTTGAATGAGCTGGATTGAACACTGTTAGCTAGGAGGCCCACAAATTGCTCTGTTAGGCCTATCCTGGAATTGAGATGAAAATGTTTCAATGGTTGATGACTTCTGTGGCGAAACAGGAAATGGGCTGGCTCTTTTTAGGGTTCTGTTCTGTATAGCAATAGGAAAAAACAGAAGTTATGTACTTGTAGCGCAGACTCTTTTCCGCAACTAGGCCACCAGTGAGCCCTTTTTGCGTGGTTAAAAACAGGACCCATATAGGATCACTTAGTTGTCCATCTGTTGGTATGTCTGTCTGTCAAGACTCTTAGGGCCGGTTTCCACCAGGCTGGAGAGGAGAGGAGAGGAGACGAGAGCAAAGCTGGCAGGTTATTAGCAGGCAGGCTTGACAGGTAAAAACGAAAAGGAAATAACGAAATCGGATTGTGGTTTATTCAAACACATCTCCTCTCGTCTCCTCTCCTCTCCGACCCGGTGAAAACCGACAGACAAACTGGTTGAAACTGGCGGCATCATTTAAATTGTGACAGCTGTGTAGAACGCCAGTGGTGTGCAATACACATTGTGTTCCTAGTTTTATTCATGATGGACGAGAATGAGTATATAAGAGGAAGTTTGAAAATTGCACCAGTGACAGAAAAGTTGAAAGGGAATCGTTTAGCTTGGTATGGGCATGTTATGAGGAGGGATGAAACACATGTAACTAGGAGAGTGATGAATATGAAGGTTAGTGGATGGAAAGGAAGAGGAAGTCCTAAGAAAAGATGGATGGATTGCGTGAGAGATGATATGAATGAGAACGGAGTGAATGATGAGGTGACGGCTGACAGGAGAGAGTGGAAGAGAAAGACGTACTGCGCCGACCCCAAATAAATTGGGATAAGGTCAAGACAATGATGGTGGACGATGAAGCTATCACCAGTGTGTAGGAGCCTTTAGATTTCAATGTTATGTTATGTCATTCTGCCAAGTTTATTCTAATTCTACATTGTCTTTGCTCCATGGTACATCACAAATTGTCAACTACACCTAGACCTAGGGGTGCCAACAGTCAAAGAAGACATTTGCAACAAACTGAAGTCTTATGCCAAACGAATGGAGCAACACCCTAACCAGCTTGCAAACAGTCTCATGAAGACGTCCACAACCTTCAAAAGGATAAAGAGGAGAGCCCCTCAAGATCTTATGTAGTACTTACTAGTGAAGCAGAATCATGGATATGCCACTGGGCTTATACCATTCATGTCAAGCGCGAAGGAGACACAAAACTCTTGCTCAATGCCCAGACAGGCACATTACAAGAAATAAACTTAAAAAAAAAAAAAAAAACATTATCTTTCAGTGTTTCTATTACAATATGAGAAATTGGCCATCCAGTAGAAAAATTAAGATGTCATATGTTGGACTCTTATCAGTGTTTTCTTAGCAATAACTCAAGAGTTAATCAGTCGATGACCTTCATGTACTGAAACATTGAAAACAATTCATCTAATTCTATAATAGGCTACAACTAGGGAATAGGCCAATGACATTGACACTGGCATGCACACTGGCTTCATTAAACGGTCGTACTAATGCTGGCGTGGGTTCACCTTTACGTCGCATCGTCGATATGTACAATAACAATTTTATTAACATCGATCTATTCTTATTGTCCGAACCTAGATTTAAAACTATAGTTCAAAATATGTTGAATGACTAAACGTGCAAAATATAAACCACGTACACACACACAAACTTAATAAATTTATTTATTACCTAACAGGAAACTTACGAAACAACAACAACTTCATAATCTTTTTTAGTAATCCGTGGATAACATCGTGGATTGTACATTTACTCATATTTATATAAACAATGTTATTTAGTAATATCCTAATGTATTAACTGTTTGTTTTCCCCAATAAAGTAAAATAAAATAAAATAAAAAATTAAAACCTTCAACAACCTTAAGATGTCCACTGTTGGATGAAGCCTCCCCCATAGAATGCAATGGGGGGGCCATAATCACCACCCTTGGCAGGTAAAAACAAAAGGATAACAAACACATTGTTAAAGATGAAACGCGAAGACCTACGGATGATGGTGGGCATAATCACGGGACACTGTGATCTCTATGTCGCGGCTGTCTTCGGGACATGGAGACAGTGGAGCATGTGATATTGGATAGCACGGCCACAAATGAAGCCAGGAAAAAAACTGGACTCCAGGAGCTGATACAGTCCCGTTTGACTTCTTCCATATCTCACTCGGGGACACTGGAACGGTGCTGCCATCAACCCAGAGTCCTTCTCCGTTATTTTAAGGAGTTGGGCTGGCTGGGCTAGGTTTAGCAAGGGGACAATGCACAATACACCCCAATGCGGGAAGTCAGTGCAGATCTTATTTCCCCCATTTTGAATTAGATTAGATTAGACCCTTGGCAGGCAGATTGGTGATTGAAGTTTTGTGTTAAGTACTCCAGGGGGATGCTGCTGCCCTTCGCCCTTCTATTACTACATCCATGGAAGGAGGCGTCTATTCTCAGACCAGACACACCATGGCAATATTGGTTGATATATGGGCTGCAATATCACAACCTTGCCTCCAAAGTGTAGATGTGTTTTCTGGTCTGGTGTTGCCAGTATATTTCTAGCTTAATCCTGATGATATTTCTATTGTGACTAAAACAGTGATCAAAAATACTCAAATATGATGCAATGTTTACATAACATAATTTGACAGTTTCTTGGCAATGCAATAAAAATCTAATGACTTGATTCAAATTCTAACTTCTAAATGGTAGTTACCTGGTTTTTTTCTTGGAGAAGTCGACAGTGACAGTTGGGGTTTCGGTCCAACCATTCTTGTTTTTGTCAAATGATTCGGAAGACACGTAGGAGACCTTCTTAGCCGATGTGAACGCAGGTATTCGGTTTAGAGGTCGCCGGGACGCCGCAGGCAACGCCACCAGACTCCTCAAGTCAATCGCACGCATCTCAGCTAAGACATACTTATCAAAGTTTCGCAAACTCTCGTCCAAACTGTCGCGACAGATCGTCGCGTCGTGACCGGCTGCAGAACCTTCCTTTCCCCTCACATTGCTATTCCTTCCACCGGTGTTTTTCCTTTGCTTGAATAAACTTGAATACCTCGCGGATAATTGACTAAAACTAACTAAAATCTGCAATGACACAAAGGTTATGTTGAATGACGATTCACAATTCCGATTATTCCATTAGGAAGTAGCCTTTTGTTCGTTTCTAGTAAGTTTTACCTGATTTTGACTGTTTAAAGAGTTCAATGAGAACATGTTACATGTAGATGACCTGTTTTTATTTTATTTTGATGTGCACTCGAAAATTTTGTAGGCTCTTACGTCAAACTTAATTTTCGTAGAAAAAAATTAAGGATTTAGTGATGTACGTACAGTGCGATTAAATCGAATGTCCAACGAAGAACACCAAGAGCAAGAGGTAAAACAAATGTTCATATAATACCATTAATATGTACTTTAAGTGAACATTCCGATAGTCTTTGTTTTATTGATATCGGTCTATTACTTTCGAAAGGTGATATTGGGAGTTTATGCTCCTAATCTCGTCTTCCGCTTGCTCTGGCTGACAAATAACTGAATGACTGAATTAATCCCTTTCTTTCGGCTGTTTTGAGATCCAGTGGTATCTTTCAAGTTTCAACGCAAAACCAGTTTGTTTTTGATGCTAAGTTTCGATGATTACATCCTTTACTTGTATTCTCCATCTTTCTAAAACTTCACCGTATAATCATATAGACCTCTTCAGCGGCTTTAGAGACTCATTTTACAGACCTCCGGCATAATCCTCATTCTAACTCGTTTTTGTGTGCTGGTTTTTTTTATCGATGATTTTGAAATCGATTAACGACGAGTTACTGATCCACACTACTTAACTTAGATAAAAAGACACTCGAATACTCTATGGTTATGTGTTCGGAACATACCAAATAATACCAATCAAAATTAGTACCCATAAAATGAGTTTTGTCTACGAATTATTATTATATATATAAACACATTTTATAACAAGTTTACTCTCATGTTTGTATTTACAAAATTGATTTTAGACAAATTTTGAAGTAAAAAAATGGGCTAAAATTAAATCAAGATTTTTACATTTTACTTTATTTATGGGTTTCCGAACACTCAGTGACGAGTTTGTGATCTATGTTGTCTATGCTTATTTGGACAGTAAAATCCAAAATGGCGACGAGCGATGACGAGCCTATGCATTTATATGAAGTTTTTCAAAACTGTTTCAATAAAATAGCAAATAAACAACAAGGTGAGTGAGAAAATGCATACCGTGGCCCGTCTCGCGTTCCTCGAACGAACTATCGTGGTGTAGTGAAGTGTTTCATTGTGAAAATCGACCAGTGTTTGCGTGTTATGCCATTCCAGTGTAAAAACCAACAGCATTTTTTCAAAATACGCCCAGATTAATCGCTATATGTGTTAGATACGCCTGCACACATCGTCTACGAAGACGAGCGCATGTCGCTCATGCATTGAAAATGTCTTATTGCCAGCCAAATAGCATACAAAGGCTATGTTTTGATCGGGCAGCAGATATCAATGTGGCTTTACCATTGTGCTATAAATTCGATGCGATACTGAATTGTTTCATTGGATTTATTTACTTTGACGTCCTCATTGACACTGTAATCAGGTAATCCGATCGCTGTATCGACTGTAAAAATATTTTTTATCACATTTACGTATAATTTTACGTGTGGTGGAAATGTCTCAACTTTTTTTTTCAGTGTTTTTACAAGTGCCTTCAGGAACATTATATTCCGGCAGAGTATGGTTGAAAGACGCGGGCTAAAATGGCGAGTAATCGCTTTTTATGTTCTTTTTGTGCCTATGTTTACAGAAATTTGTTTATTTACACTGTGTAGCGCCGACGTTCGTACGAAGTAGGTACATAGCTACCTACTCTATCAATGTAATTCTTTATAGAAATAAACTTCATATAGGATTACTGAAATTCCTGAAATACTTAATAATTATTGCTTTAACTCTAGATGATTCATAATAATAGTTAAGTAAATAGTAGTTCAATGTATGGGTGATCCTTTGTCTCACTTCCAGATTGTTTCTCATAAGGTTATGGGCCCAGGTGCTGGTAAATGTAACCTGTTGTTAACCTATCATTCAACTCTTTTTGTCCATTGTATGACTGGTTTTTAGCCACCCAGGACCCAGGTGTTTAGGTTAGGGACCAGCTTGAGGCACGGTGGCCCTGATAAGGGACTTGTGAGAGAATCAATGTGATGGTATGATCCAGTGTGCTTCCTCTCTTACCGAAGTCATGCTTGTCAAAATGTTCCTTGTTTTTGCAATTAACTTT
Organism: Epirrita christyi; assembly: GCA_951392215.1. Taxonomy (NCBI): domain Eukaryota; kingdom Metazoa; phylum Arthropoda; class Insecta; order Lepidoptera; family Geometridae; genus Epirrita; species Epirrita christyi. Next base: position 8,587,694 of record OX595862.1, read on the forward strand.
TATGTTTGACTATAAAACCAAAACTGTTTAAAATACCCTAGGTATCTAAAATTACTTAAAAATAAATAAATAAATTTATTTGACACAAAAACAAAACAAGCAAACAGAAGAATAGGTAGAATTAGAATAGGACTTGTTCGGTTTTTGTCTAGACTTGTTTGGTAATTTTCGTTGGTATTAGATTTGTCCTAGCTGCTGGCTTATTTAAAGTGTGTTGTTACTGGAAAAAAGCGTTGGCCGAGTTGGTTGTGGAAAGCAATGGCAGCTACGAGCTCACCACTTGTCACGTCTTTATTCCTGCGATTGTGCACCCACAGTGAAAAGAGGCCCTTTGAGGCTCTATTTTATTTTTATTTATTTATTTCACAACAAAATCCACAGCTCTTAGAAATAAGATATTAAACCAATGTTCCAAACCGACAGCCAATAACGGATTTACATTATAATTAATAGAACAAACCGACAGTTATCAAGTAGACATTTAGTATAGGTATGTATGTATAACATTTAGATGACTTCAGAGGCACACCAGACAAGTAGCCCGCCGAGATGCGAGAGATTGCGGGTTCGAATCTCGCTGCAAGACAAAAATTTATATGAAACAAAAAACCCGTTCCGGGTCTGATGCTCTGACACCATAGTACCCACTCGCATAGTTCCTGAAAACACTCAACACAGGGAATCCCAGTGCTGGATCAGGACAACATATGTGACTGCAGGGTAATATGTTACATTATGTCATACATTATGCTCTGCCTACCCCTTCGGAGAAAAAGGCGTGTGTTTATGTATGTATGTAGGCCTGTTCAAAATCTTAATTTGGACATATATATATATTCTGAAACCATTAAGATAAAAGTAAATATTCAGAAATATTTTTAACGGTTGAGTTATTATATTATTCTATATCAATGGTTCGAAACAGTTTTTTTATCAAACTATAAGTTAAATAATTAGAAATAAACAAAATAATTCATAGTGAACTCTTTGAAAAATAGATTTAGAAGCATTTAAAGTGCACTGCCAAGGACTAAGATATACACGCATCAGCTCCGAGAGCTTTCGCACTAAATCCTTCAACCTTATTGGTTCTATCACCATTTGCCACTAAGCCCTTTTCAACGCCATCATACCACTAGCTGCTGGGTTACCATGAACTCTTATAGCCATTCAGTACAAATACTATTGCAAAATTTCATGGTATCTTCTTATTCCCTCTATCTTAACGTAGGATGACCAAGAAAAAACCTGTGACACAATGCAAGTAATTCACATAGTCCAGATCAACATCATAAAACCATATACAGCTTTATATTATGTGTATTGCAAGGTTGAGCAATTGTCATAATAAATTTTATTGATTGACTGCTTCATCTCAGTATTATGACCTAGCTTAGACTGTCTCTGTAACTGAATTCTAATTCTGATTGAGTTTGCACCCGCACTGCTGTCTGCTTGTGGGATGTCTTGTCCATTGTCCATCAGATGGACATCCCACAACCCCCCCGCCACACCGCAGGCGAGTAGCCAGCTGAGATGCGAGGGGTAGCGGTTTCGATTTGATTCTCGCTGCGGTACAAATGTTTGTATGATCTGCAAATATTTGTTCCAGGTCTGGATGTTATTGGTACCATAATACTCGTAGTTCCTGATACCCACGACAGGGAATCCTAGTGTGGGATCAAGATTATGTATGTGACTGTTGGGTGTCATGTGAGGATCTAATGCCCTGAAATGAGACTTTCAAGGGCACAGTCTAGCAAACCTATTTACTGCATTCCAATAAGATACTTAATTGGCAAATAAACTTATCTTATCTTATGACTTTCATCTGGCGGCAATGGAAATGTGTGGCTGTGTAGCCACAGAAGAAGTTAGCCATCGATGCAATTGTGCATTGATGGCAATAACCTAGATGTGCTAATTTGGTTTCTGTAGTCTCTATGGAATGAGAATAAGTATGGGAGATTAGGGTGTGGCTGTGCTCAGTTACCGATGTTGCAACACTATCTCTTCATTATAGCACAACTATAAGATCTTGATTCTTGCAATGAAAAGTCAATAAAAAAATAAAATCGAAGCTGGGTTGGGTTGCACTTAGCGATAGGGATTTTAATGAATACGAATAGTCGGCCGAATGTTCGGTAAAAAGTTTAACCGAATATTTGGCCGAATATTATTTATCTTTGTCGTTCATTGAAAAATACCAAGTCGATGCATGTCGTGCGCGTTTAAGCGCGCGCGTCCTTTCCGCCCGCTAACCCCCGCTTCACATAAACACGTGCGTTCGTTTTTATTTGCCGAAAAAATAAGTCTACCTAGTTTGAAGTTGGTTGCAAGTTTTGGTTGGAACAGGAGTAATTTTAGTTTATAAGACGATTCAATATGATCCTTGTGATTTCAATGAATAAAGTTCTTTTGACTTTGAGTTTTGACTTTGTGCGGCAGAAAGTTCATCAATTTAACTTAATGATCGGCCGAATACTGGCCGAATAATAAAACGATTATTCGGCCCATTCCTGGGTGCAATGTGGAAAACTAATCTATCATAAGGTAGTTCCGTTTTTCGCCACGACTCTTCTCTTTCCGTACAGACAAACTAGTTATTTTTCATTCGAGAAGAGGGGATTTGACATAATCACCTTGCTTGGCAGGCGGTTTGGTGATCGCAGTATTAGTGTTGAGCGTTCTTCGCAGGCGCGGTCGCAGCCAAAGTTTTTTGGGGGTCCATCATCATTTTTGCAACTTTCTGGACCAAATAGTGACTACAATTAATTTCTTTCGTAAATTGGATATTTTTATGAGGTTTGTCAACCCGATTTTGTGGGGGGTCATGACCCCTACGACCCCCCTCGGACAGCCACTGGTTCTTCGGCTGGACACTACAGCACATTAAGAGCTTTGCTTGTCCTAATAAGAGTCTAAAATATATCTTCTCTCTACTAAAACAAACGTAGCAATCCACGCTCCATATTTACATTAATACAATATTTACACAAGTGTAAACGCTAATATTATGCAGAATACATAGATTTGGTCATGGTCTTGTTATCGACGCTGCCAGTTCGGCTGTGACGAACTGACATTGAGGATGAACTAACTGCCTGAAATGTTCACGTTGCGAGTCCTGCTGACTTGACACTGGAAGATACCATAAAAAGATAGCTAGTGCTATCTTTTAGTAGCTATAGTGAGCAGAGACATTACCATGAGCTCTTATAGCGATTCAGTTCAAAAACTATTCAGAATTTTTTTATTAGTTTTTATACTACTACGTAAGCAAACTAGCATACGGCCCAGCTGATGGAAAGCGGTTACCGTAGCCTATGGACGCTTGCAACACCAGAGGCATCACACGCGCGTTGCCGACTCATTAAGAAATTTAAAACGACCTTTTTGAAGAACCCTATACTGTAGTGATTAGAGAAAACCTCGGCAGGGAGATCATTCCACAACTCAGTGATCGCGGGAGGAAACATGTCGGTTCCGTAATGTGCGCAGTTATATTTAAAGGTACAGTAGCAGAAGGTCTATAGACTTCTGCGATTAAAGTTATTCAATGATGACGAATATCAACGACGTACCGATATTTTGTACTGAATAGTTTTTGAACTGAATGCTATAAGAGCTCATGGTAAGGCCGTATTTGAATATTTTGTTATAAACAGGAGTATAGTTCTACTCTTCTGTGTATGCCTGGCCTAAGAATAGACCCCTCCGTCTCTTCCCGTGGATGTCGTAAAAGTCGACTAAGGGATTACACCAGGGGATGGACAGCAGCATCCACCTGAGGCCCAATTCTCTAACTAAAAAATAGTTAAAATAGAGTTCGGATCATGTTTCGATCTTGTGTCAATGTCTTAAATGTCAGAAATGGTATTCTCTAAACATAAAATACAACACTGTAATGTGATTATATCGAAATGTGACCGAAACTTGAACGATTCGAAGTTTTTTCGATAATTTTAGCATTGTAGGTGGAGTCTATCTTCACTCTTTGCAATAATATATATAACTATCCTACTCTAATTGTAGTCACCGTGAATTGAAAGTAGACTAAATTGTTTTTTATAAGGGAGCAGAATACCAACTTTCTGTCAATTCATAATTCAATTCAAATTCGATTCGGTTAACTTTCAGTGTAGTTTTAAAATAATTTAGAGAATTGGGCCTCTGAGTACTTCACAACAATACTGCGATCACCAATTCGCCTGCTAAGCGTGGTGATTATGGCAAATCTCCGCATACAAAGGGTGAGGCCTCGACCAGCAGTGGACGTAAACATGCTGGTGATGATGGCAGTTCTGATCTGACAGATCAGTCCAGGTCTGACAAACCTGACTTCTATATAAGATTCTTCTTTTTTTCGAAATTTAGTACCTTCAGTAGAAAAACGCGGGCAAACCCGTGGCTGAACGCTAGTTTTTAATAACTCTTGTATTTTCTAAAATACAGGCCACCTACACCACGCAGAGTACCCACATAACCTATTTTGTGTAATAGTAACTATCTAGTTTAGAAAGGACAAACTTGAATTTTAATTGTTCAGCTTCTAAAATAAGTATGTACCTACCTACCTAGTTTGAAGTTTTATTGTTTCTTCTATCTTGTCCCCTATAAAATAAATCCGTAGATCGGACAGCAAGGTACGACCATTTCTAAAGTAAAAATTTATTTTTTAGAAAAATAAACAAGAACCGACTTCTGTCAAAAAAAGCTGAATCAATTTCGATAAAATTTATATGGGACCACCCCTATGATAAGTATGACCTACCAAACAAAAAAAGAATCATTAAGATTAACTCATAATTGGCAGAGTAATCGCGTAAATAAGATGTTCTTATTAAAGTTTGACAAATTTCTACAGCTCTGATTTTTCTCATTCCACGAGACCATCAGAGCAGTAGAAACACAATCACCACACATCTTTGTCTAATGCCACTAAAAGTGTTCTGAAAAGTACCCGTACCTGGAAAAAACAAGAGGGAGGCCATTTTGAAACTTTATTGCGATAGTTTTATTAACGTAGGTACCAGATTACTTACAAATTGTATGAGAAGACATTTTATTAAATTTGACTAACTTCTGCTGCTCAGTTTTTTTTCTTCCAATATAATGAAACAATTCTTACATGAAACTAAGTCGATGAGCATTAAAAAAAAATTGATTAAAACAACTCATATTTATGGAGAACTCACGCTCGACCAAAAAAATAACTATGCCAAAATCGTTTTCATACAAAATGAGAAAATGGTTCCAAAGACAGTTTTCCCGTATCTCTTATGGATTCGGATATCCATATGTCCCATTTAAAAAATTTATATGATACCATATGATGAAAAGTATGATGATAAGAAAAACAAGGTCTGAAAAAAAATACAATAGCAATCTACTACCCTCTTCGTCCTGGTTCGGTTACGGTTGATAGACCTGGTTTTTTTGCTATTGATTTCTCATATTGACCTTGGTTTCACTTATAGCGAAAGGAAAAAAAACATGCCAATAGGTTGAAAAAAAAACACACCTTGAAAATAAGAAGTTGACAACCCTATCTCTCCAAGTCTCCACCAGGTAGTTCCACATTTAAAATTTTTACGTTAGCCAATCGCGTAAAGTTGATTTATTGACGCCCGACGCGATTGTGTCTATTTGGAGCCCAGCATAGTAATTACCTATATACCAGACTTGCATTTTAATTTTACGGTATCGATTCCAAAAGTCTGATTCATTCTTTGCTAGATGTTAGTTTGTGAAATTATACGGAATAATTAATACTAGAAAGTATGACGAGTTATTAACGAAAATAACATCTTCATCAGCCAGTAGAATGTCCACTGCTGGACGGGGGGCCTTCCTCATAGAATAAGGGGATTTGCCATAATCACCACGCTTGGCAGGCGGATTGGTGATCGCAATATTGGTGTTGAGTACTCAGGTAGATGCTGCTGCCCATACCGTGGTGTAATCCCTTAGTCGGCTTTTGCGACATCCACGGGAGGAGGAGGGGTCTATTCTAGGCCGGACACACCACGGCACAAAAATAATATAATTTACCACTTACTATTTACCTACGTCTGCATGAATTAAGTACGTGGAAACATTAATTCCTTTAGTCACTTCTCGCTTGAACATCTCCTCACCACTTACTATATTTACGTCTGTATCAATTAAGTACGTGGAAACTTTAATTCCTTTAGTCACTTCTCGCTTGAACATCTCACCACTTACTATATTTACGTCTGTATCAATTAAGTACGTGGAAACATTAATTCCTTTAGTCACTTCTCGCTTGAACATCTCACCACTTACTATATTTACGTCTGTATCAATTAAGTACGTGGAAACATTTATTCCTTTAGTCACTTCTCGCTTGAACATCTCCTCACCACTTACTATTTAAGTCTGTATGAATTAAGTACGTAGAAACTTTAATTCCTTAGTCACTTCTCGCTTGAACATCTCACCACTTACTATATTTACGTCTGTATCAATTAAGTACGTGGAAACATTAATTCCTTTAGTCACTTCTCGCTTGAACATGTCCTCACCACTTACTATTTACGTCTGTATGAATTAAGTTCGTGGAAACATTAATTCCTTAGTCACTTCTCGCTTGAACATCTCACCACTTACTATTTACGTCTGTATGAATTAAGTTCGTGGAAACATTAATTCCTTTAGTCACTTCTCGCTTGAACATCTCCTCACCACTTACTATTACGTAAATAGTAAGTGCATGACAATTACTATTTACGTCTATATACATATTTTTGATGTCCACTGCTGGACGAGGCCCCCCGTACACATATACATTGTATTGTTATATTATGAAAATGTATTTAGGTATTACCTATTAACACAGATATCCACCGATTACCAGTACTCCGTCATAAAAAGCTAGTAATCCTATCAATCAATCTCTGACAACGTACACTGTGACATCGTCATTGAACTATCACATTGGGTACACAAGTTATGATTGCCCACTATCAGGTTCAATTCCAAGTTATTAGCGGAGCGGTTAGCTGAGCGGATAGAGTTTTATTCATAGTTCTTAGTTATTTATTCAAAAAAACAAAATATATTGTGTGAGGAAATCTAAATCTATCTATTTACTAATAAGCACATTATTAACACTATAATAATTATTTTAGAAAATAATAGTAATAATAAAGATGTCAATAAAGAATAATAAAAGAATAAGGAAATCGAATCCTACGTCTAAACTTTAAATAAATTCAATAAAAAAATCAAACAAATTAGTAAGTACATTTTATAAAAAAAATATTAAAAATTACCATAAATAAGTATTCAAAATTCGTAATGGTGGCAGTTTACATTGTCGCCGAGACTAGGGGGTATGACTGAAGTTTTTTTAAATGAATCAAGAAAAATTAATCTTAATTCCACCGAAAAGTACAAGAAGTAGGTAAAACAAACGAGAAATCTCTAGAGAAAATATAAAAAAACACGATATTTACGTGGATATTCTGAGAGTGGGTTTACAGAATAATGCCCCAGGTATGAGAGAGATCGTACTAGTACCTAGTACAGAGAGCTCTCAGGCTAACACTCATGTCCTCCTATCTGATGTGTGCACTTTCCATTGCCGACGCGGAGTCGAATAACATAACAGTTACATACGTAGTCCTACCACACTAGTATGTCCTGTGTCGTGGGTATCAGATACGAGTACCATGGAACCATAACACCCAGACCCGAAACAAATATTTGCAGATCATACAAACATTTGTCTCGCAGCGGTAATCAACTCGCAACCTCTCGCATCTCAGCTCGTTACTCGCTCTCCGCGTCACTGAGGTTGTCAAAAATATTACCAAAGCCCGCTTGCGCTTATAACTTGGCTCACACTCTTTTTACAATGTACTGACACTGCTGACATATTTCGAACCTGTACCATTTGGATGTTGTGTTGACCACATTACTGATACGCTATATCCAGTGTAGGGTACTGTTAGCTACAGGATGTTTCAACCAAAAAGCTTTTTACCGTGTAGATGAATGTAGGGCCGTTCCATGGTGACGGGTGTTACATTTGTATATTTTGTATGCATTAAAACTATTAAGCCGGGTCTGCTTGCTCTAATTTTTCTAACAAAACATGTTAGCAAATCATGTTATTGTTTTTAAAACAACAAAACATGGCGCTGCGGACGCGGCTTTATAATTTCGAAATAAGAACAAAAATGTCTGCGTTTTGAATATAATTAAATTCAAAGTAGCAAGCAATAGGATAATGCCAAGAAATTAATTTCCAAGTATCCTTTTTTTTTTTTAAGTGTCGTTTACGTACCTTGTTTGTAAGGCACGCCTCACTATCTGTTTGCACACCCAGGATGTAGACTGGTAGATAATGCTATTAGCATTAAGTCCTCCTAGCACAATTGATTTGTGTGAAAGTTTAAAGTAAATATCCTTTGCACTCGATAACTGAGGGCCTATTACGAGTTTTGCATTGCTACAATCACTTTGCGAGTCGTGAGTATTCAACGTGACTTACGTAGTAGTAACTATGAATCTGTGCTGTTTATATCTACTGCGCGGCACAGAATGATGAATAGCAATAGTTACTATGTATGTCACGTTACTGACGACTCGCAAAGTGGTTGTTGCAATGCAAAACTCGTAATAGGCCCTCTGGAATAAGATTACTTAAAATTACATAGATTTTTTACCAAACATCCTGTAGTGAGCGACCCTGCCGTGTATGGCGCGTCACGATTGCATCGCTACAAAATGCTGATGCTTAATCATGCGTCATGAGATGATGACTGATAGGCATGATGCAAGTTTAATTTAAACACTTTTAGGGTTCCGTACCTCAAAAGATACAAACGGAACCTGGGTTTAGACTCAAATGAATAACTCTTTTTATGTTTTCTAAAATTGAATTCCGAAATGAGTCCCTGGGGTCGTGGAGTGAGGATGTTGGTTTTGGTGGTGGGATTTGTAGTCCGTGAGCTTTCTGGTGGGTGGCAGGTGTCCCTGTATAATATGCTAAACCACTAGTTTTTAATTTAGCGTACTTCCTGCACTTTGTTATTTTATTTAGCTTGTATGGTAAATTTGACTGTCTGTCTAAAAAATTATGTTGTATAAAAATGTAAATCCATTATTGGCCATAAGATTTTAATTATAAGAATGTTCTGTTTTATATTAAGGGCTGTGGATTTTGTTCAATAAATAAAATAAAAAATAAAATAAAACCTTTTAGGATCGCTCAGAGTGGCGATCACATAATTCTGTTGCTATTGATTTCAATCAATTTCAATGTTGTTTCTATTTGAAATTACGCTTATGCGATTACTTAATTTACGCAGTCTTGTTGCAATTAACCTTTGTAAGCAAAATGCGTAAATTGGGTATTCGCAAGAGCGTCAGTCCGGATAGAAACAGCATTGAAATCGATTGAAACAAATAACAACAGAATTACGTAATCACGCCACAGGTCGATCTCTGTCACAGCCTATTTTCTCTGGATCTACTGGACCAAAAGAGCTGAAATACTGAGATACTATCAAAAATTCAATTTAAAAAATGTGTGTTGGGTCTCCTAGTTTTCGCAAAACCTGTTTTCGCTGTATCAAGAAGTGTTGATGAGCTATGACGAGCAAAAAACACAGTAAAATTTGAATTTCGCGCCACATGCGAGACGATCCACCTTAAGAGCAACACTCGGTGCTACAAGAAGTCACTTTCCGCTCGGGTGCAAAAATCTACTATTGATTAGCTCTACCTGTCGCAAAGAACGTTAACTGGGTTACTTTTGGGGAATTATAAAACGATCGAATAAATGATGATTTGCTTTTAAAAATGTGAGCTCATAATACTCTGCTCATTATAGTATTTTTCAAAGTTGTTTTTTGTATTCGAAACACATCATTTAAGATAACATTCCGGACCCATGACACCCCTGAAGGATACCCCTGGGGGTGCCACGGGAACTAAGATTTAGACCCGTGGCACCCCCAGTCCTCAAATCCATACAACGATACCCCTGGGGGTGCCACGGGGATTTGGATTCGGACCCGTTGCACTCCCAGGACAATTAGTGCAGTGCTTTTGAATGTTTTTATCGTTTGTATCGATCATCCTATAGTCAGAGGCCGTAGACAAAGTAACATTCTATCAGCGATGACGCCAGTAGAAAAGTCCAAAATGTATGGGATTGACGTTAGCTATCGATATGTCACGTGGTCTTTTGTATTGTATTACGACTGTAGAAATGGAATCGGTTCCAAGCGAATACCGTTTGGCTAGGCCCTCTTATCTCTTCAAAATTTTCAAAAGTGACAGTCGACGTAGAAATACCAGAGGGCCTAGCCAAACTGCATTCGCTTTGAAGCGATTCCATTTCTACAGTCGTAATACAATACAATAGACCACGTGACATATCGATAGCTAACGTCAATCCCATACATTTTGGACTTTTCTACTGGCGTCATCGCTGATAGAATGTTACTTTGTCTACGGCCTCTGGTCTAATCTCCTTGTTGAAGAATTTAAAGATAAAATGCCGCTCAGTATAAAAAAAAAATTTTTACACCACCTGCTCGACAATGTCCAATTACATATCATACAACCTCAACGTAAAGTTAAGCATTGTCTCTCTAGGGATATAAAGCTGTATGAAACTCCCTAGGGATTAAAGTGATTTGAATTTGGAACGTCAAATTCGTGTGGAAACTCGTGGAAAACTCCAAGTAAAAAATGCCCATATGGCATTTAAAAGAGGTTTGTTCGAAAATCGAACTGGCCACCAAAAACAGAGCTCAGAAAAAAAAGAAATAAGCGCGATTTTAAAGAATATGAAACAAATGAGATGTTAGGTTGGGGCCAACGATCTTATAATTAAAGATCGTTGGTTGGGGCTGTGTTTTTCAGTGAAATTTATTGCTATATTCTAGTAATATGTAATTATGTCCAAGGCAATATTAGTGTTAACAAAAAATGTCGAGCGATAATGATTCTACTCCAGAGTGCATCAAAACAGACGATACTTATTTTATGGAGCCCTGGCTTTTTATTGTCTCGCAGTAGGTGTGAAAAGTAGAGTATGCTCCTCTGGAATATAGCCTGTCTTCGTCTTGGGCGGCTTGAACCCCTCGCTTCACTCAGGACTCTATATAACTCCCTCGCTTTAGAGTCCCTCGTTACACTCAGGGTTCAATATGCCGCCCGCGGCATAAGACACTGCTTTATTCCCTTAGTGCATAATCTACTATTGCCAAATATGGAAAAAATGCAGGACGTAACGTTGACATTGACACTCAAACAAATTTAATATTAGGTCGCTCAAATATTATGTAGTTTCTCATTTTGTATTTTTTTAAGTAGCTCAAATTAATGTTTGTAAGTTGCTGTTCTGTTGATTTCTCGTCATTTGCAGTCAGTCGCTTCACTTAGTAATAGGTACTATAACGTAAATTAATTATTTTGGAACTTTAATTTACAGTCACTCGTATTAATACTACCCGTTACTTTTTAACAAATTATTATACTAGAATTGAAATTACGACTTGACGGCCACGTTCGTTGGGTTCGCGCTGTTATTGGTTAATCGATTTCGCGGTAAAATCGCGGCCGGTCTTGCGCCATCTTGTTCATCAGTCGACTCTGTCCAACAGTGTACGAATCATGCTAGCGGGACAGAGCTATACCATACGAAAGTCAATGTCAATAACTTTTCATTTAAAAAATCGACTTCCGCCATTTTGTTCGACAAAAAATTTGGATGAAAAAAAAAGTTGAAAGAACCATAGTGGTGAAAGGATTATTATACTTTTTGAATGCAAATGCTTGGTTTGTTGCTGAAAATATCAAAATCGCCATATGTATGCCTGCAATATTTGAGGAGTTTCCTCAATTCCTCATGGATTCCATCAGCAGAACTGGATTCTGAAAAAAATGGGACCAATCTGGAAGTATATCTATTCAAATAAAAAAAGAATTTTCGAAATGGGGTCGTAAACGCCGGAGATATGCGGTAACAAAAAAAAAACAACCGAATTGAGAACCTCCTCCTTTTTTGGGAAGTCGGTTATAAAGAATTTTATTAATTGAAATCACAAGGATCATTTTGAATCGTCTTATAAACTAAAATTACTCCTGTTCCAACGCGACCAAGCCTAGAAGCCACCCGTCTCACGACCTTCGAGCGTGGTCGCGGTCGGTGCTCATGAGGATGGACCTTTAAATGGTCAACGAAACGTCAGCAGGAAAATAGTAAAGTACCTACGTGGTGTATAGCCGTAATTTTTCTAAAATTATTAAACTAAATAGAATTTTATACTTAACAGTTTTATCCTTCGATTCAATATTGATTGGCTGCCCTTGTTCGCATTTTTATAGCGACTTGTTTCTATGACCGACGTGTATTAGTGATAAATTAAACGCATAATTGTAGCTACAGCTAACACCAGCATTTAATGTATTGAAAAACCGGCCAAGTGTGAGTGCTTGCTTACTTTTAATGGCATTGAAATAAGCACATAGACTTTATAGCATTTTTTTAACCGACTTCAAAAAATGGAGAAAATTCGACTGTATGTTTTTTTTGTGTATTTGTTGCAAGATTACTCCGCCAATTATGCATCGATTATGATGATTCTTTTTTTTGTTTTGTAGGTCATACTTCAGAGGTGGTCCCTTATAAAATTTATCGAAATTGAATAAGTGCTTTTTGAAAGAAGTTGGTTTTTGTTTTCGTTTTCTAAAAATCCTACTAATATTATAAACGCGAAAGTTTGTAAGTATGGATGTTTGTTACTCTTTCACGTAAAAACTACTGAATGGATTTTAATGAAACTTTACAATAATATAGCTTGTACATCAGAATAACACATAGGCTACAATTTATAAAGATATCGTGTGAATTGCCCATAATATGACGATAAGTGTCAAGTAAGTAGGAAAAAATCTACCATCTGCATGATCTGCGAGCTATTCTGGCGTGCGCTGCCAAAACCGTTAGTGTTACACATATGTAATGTATGATGGAAATGTCCCGCCACAGTATATATATAGGTTATATTCTTTTCTACGCCACGCTAATATAAGCTACTCGAAACACTAATCCTGCGCAGACGAAGTCGCGGTCACCAGCTAGTTAATTATATTTTTATTTGGTCAGATAATCAGTATTGACATTCAACGAGATAACATCGTCAGCCTGAGGAGACCTAGTCTACAAATGTGACAAGCTACTACACGGGCTTGTGGTGTACACTACACGGGATTTTTGTATGGAAACAACGAAAAGCGCCTCTAGCGGACACCACGAGAACTTCAATTTCCTTACAAAAATCCGTGTAGTGTAAAACACACCCGTATAGTAGCTTGTAATATTTTGTAGACTAGGCCTTTTGAACTCAGTGTAGGTAATTGCTACTATTAGTGCTGCCCTCCGTCTCTTCCCGTGGATGTCGTAAAAGACGACTAAGGGATTACACCAGGGGTTGGGCAGCAGCATCCACCTGAGTACTGAACACCAATTATGCGATCACCAAACCCAGCGTGAGGGGAGGCTTCGTCCAACACGTATAGACTGCTAATGATGCCATAGTAGGTAATTAAGAAAAAATCTACTCTCGCACAAGTTTTATCATCTGACCAACATTTCAGCGATAGTACAATCAGAATAAAAAAAATTAATTGTTATTGCTACAATTCAATGTGTAATTGATACATTATTGACGGTGACTCGTGGCGAGATTACTGGCGACATTTGACTTGTATTTTAGACTGCGAGAAATAAAACAAGTTATAGCAATCTAGTTTTAAGAAAAAACACGATACAAATATCTTGGAACGGCTAACAATTTCCATCAAATTTTGCTAAGAACTAATTCGCAGCTTTCAGACAAAAAACGCACTAAAACTATTATTAGAGGAAAACTAAATTATATTAAACTAGTGGTTCGCCCCGAACTGAGACCTCGCGATAACACCTTTATCAGCCCGACTACTTAACTAAGTAATTTCCATATTTTCTATTATTATTTTTGAAAATTTTCCCCTCGTGGTCTACCAGTACAGTACAGGATCTACCAGTAACTACTCTAATTTCCTACACATCATCGAAATAACCTTTGAATAGGGCTAAGCAACGGGGCGTAGTTATTGAACGAGCGAAGCGAGTTCTCTGAGTCAAGTTGGAAGAATCGGCGTTTGTATGTATGTGTGTATGTATGTATGTATGTTTGTCCGATGAAAACTTCCAAACCGCTAATCCGATCTTCATGAAATTTGGTATGGGGGTAGATAGTATTGGTACAATTTGTAGGTAAGGTTATGAGCTATATCGATCAGGGGGTTGCTGAGATATTGGGGTCCAAGAGGGGGTAAAAAAAATAAAAGTGAGACAGTCAGATCAAGTGGGGTGTCTAATGAAAGCGCTTTGGTTGGACATTTCAAAACTGTTTTTAATAATTATTTAGCCTTAGTAGTTTTCGAGATATTAGGGAAAATAAAAAACGTAAAAACCCAAAATTCTAGGGTACTTCCAGCAATCCCACAATGCTGAAATTTGGTGTGCTTGTGGCTCTTGTGTCACAACTACAGGGAAAAGTCTGAAATTGAAGAATTTAGAAACATGTACTCCATAAAATATAAACCAATATAACATCCATTGCTGACCTCCCATTTCTAATAATTTGAATGACGTTGGAGTTCTATGGTTTTCATCAAAAGGACGTTATCAATTAATTCGTCAGGTACTTGATATAGGTACAAACAGGTATGTAGTATAACTAAGCCCCGTTGCTTAGCCCTATTCAAAGGTTATTTCGATGATGTGTAGGAAATTAGAGTAGTTACTGGTAGATACTGTACTGTACTGGTAGACCTCGAGGGATTTTTTTTCAAAAATAATAGTAGAAATAAGTTTTCATTTAAAAAACCGACTTCCGCCATTTTATTCGACAAAGTGGTGAAAGGATTATTATACTTTTTGAATGCAAATGCTTGGTTTGTTGCTGAAAATAGTAAAATCGCCATATGTATGCCTACAATATTTGAGGAGTTCCCTCAATTCCTCATGGATTCCATCATCAGAACTGGATTCTGAAAAAAATGGGACCAATCTGGAAGTATATCTATCCAAATGTAAAAAGAATTTTCCAAATCGGTTCATAAACGCCGGAGATATGCGGTAACAAACACTAAAAAAAAAAAAAAAATACAACCGAATTGAGAACCTCCTCCTTTTTTGGGAAGTCGGTTAAATATGGAAATTACTTAGTTAAGTAGTCGGGTTGATAAAGGTGTTATCGCGAGGTCTCAGTTCGGGGCGAACCACTAGTACTACGTACCTGTTAGTACCTATATCAAGTACCTGACGAATTAATTGATAACGTCCTTTTGATGAAAACCATAGAACTCCAACGTCATTCCAATTCTTAGAAATGGGAGGTCAACAATGGATGTTACATTGGTTTCTGTTTTATGGAGTACACTCTACTAAATTCTTCAATTTCAGACTTTTCCCTGTAGTTGTGACACAAAAGCCACAAGCATACCAAATTTCAGCATTGTGGGATTGCTGGAAGTACCCTAGAATTTTGGGTTTTTACGTTTTTTATTTTCCCTAATATCTCAAAAACTACTAAGGCTAAATAATTATTAAAAACAGTTTTGAAATGCCCAACCAAAGCGCTTTCATTAGACACCCCACTTGATCTGACTGTCTCACTTTTATTTTTTTTACCCCCTCTTGGACCCCAATATCTCAGCAACCCCTTGATCGATATAGCTCATAACCTTACCTACAAATTGTACCAATACTATCTACCCCCATATCAAATTTCATGAAGATCGGATTAACGGTTTGAAAGTTTTCATCGGACAAACATACATACATACATACACACATACATACAAAAGCCGATTCTTCCAACTTGACTCAGAGAACTCGCTTCGCTCGTTCAACTATTATTAACTATTCTTTTTTTTTCTTTATTATTTAAAAGATTAACGATTCTTGAGTAGTAAATGTTTTGGTCAGTAGTACATGTCGTTGAAAGCTGACTAAAGAATTACACCTTTAGGGTCGGTTTCCACCGGGGCGGACAGGAGAGAAGACGAGTGCAAAACTGGTAGGTTATTGGCAGGCAGGCTTATTAGTACATGTCGTTGAAAGCTGACTAAGGAATTACACCCTTAGGGCCGGTTTCCACCGGGGCAGAGGGGAAAGGAGACGAGAGCAAAGCTGGCTGGTTATTGACAGGCAGGCTTAGTAGTACATTTTGTTGAAAGCTGACTAAGGAATTACACCTTCAGGGCCGACCAGGGTGACCAAGCCTGGTATTTTTAAAGATCCCCTGCCCTCCAAACAGGTCACGTAGTATGGGTACGTTCCCTTTTACCTAGGGGTTTATTTCTTTCCGTGGTCGATCTTAGTTCAGCTGGATTTACCAGGGGTAATTTTTTCTTCCCGTGGTTCACACCTTTATTACGGATACAAACTATTTATTTACTTTATTTTATCCTTTTTTTTCGTCTTACTTGACGACCTCTGTGGCGCGGCGGACGAAGGTTCGCCTGCGACGCAGGAGGTTGCGGGTTCGATTCCCGCCTCAGAACGAATATTTGTACAATCTGCAGATATTTGTTCAGGGTGTTCTGGGTATTTTTCTATGTATAATAAAAAATATCTATCTATGTAATGTTTTGTATTAAGTATATCAGTTATCTAGTACCCATAACACAAGCTCTGCTTAGCTTGGGGCTAGATAATGTTGTGTGAAATGTCTCCAGCATTTATTGAACGAGCGAAGCGAGTTCTCTGAGTCAAGTTGGAAGAATCGGCGTTTGTATGTATGTATGTATGTATGTATGTATGTTTGTCCGATGAAAACTTCCAAACCGTTAATCTGATCTTCATGAAATTTGGTATGGGGGTAGATAGTATTGGTACAATTTGCAGGTAAGGTTATGAGCTATATCGATCAGGGGGTTGCTGAGATTTTGGGGTCCAAGAGGGGGTAAAAAAAATAAAAGTGAGACAGTCAGATCAAGTGGAGTGTCTAATGAAAGCGCTTTGGTTGGACATTTCAAAACTGTTTTTAATAGTTATTTAGCCTTAGTAGTTTTCGAGATATTAGGGAAAATAAAAAACGTAAAAACCCAAAATTCTAGGGTACTTCCAGCAATCCCACAATGCTGAAATTTGGTATGCTTGTGGCTTTTGTGTCACAACTACAGGGAAAAGTCTGAAATTGAAGAATTTAGAAACATATACTCCATAAAACAAAATCCAATATAACATCCATTGTTGACCTCCCATTTCTAAGAACTTGAATGACGTTGGAGTTCTATGGTTTTCATCAAAAGGACGTTATCAATTAATTCGTCAGGTACTTGATATAGGTACTAACAGGTATGTAGTATAACTATGCCCCGTTGCTTAGCCCTATTCAAAGGTTATTTCGATGATGTGCAGGAAATTAGAGTAGTTACTGGTAGATCCTGTACTGTACTGGTAGACAGCGACGGGAAAATTTTCAAAAATAATAATAGAAAATATGGAAATTACTTAGTTAAGTAGTCGGGCTGATAAAGGTGTTATCGCGAGGTCTCAGTTCGGGGCGAACCACTAGTTATTTTTTATTAACTATATACATGTAGACAAAGTAGAATAGTATGTTCGGTCTTGTTCGGGCTCGTTTGTAGTTAATTACGTATTGAGTTTAGTACACGTCAGTAGTTACAATCATAATGTCATCTCGTCAATCATTTAAGTGCATTACGACACAAGAAAAGCAGAAAACATATAGTTTTGCTATTAATTACCGATTGTACAGTACGCCACGAAATAATGCGCATTTGAATAAAATTGTCCAGGATAATACTACCACCATACCTTGCCACCGAGCAGTTATTGCTCGTATTGCTGTGTTCCATTGAAGGGTAACGGGCGCAGTGCAATGCCTCGTAGGGCGCGTACTAGGTGGACATGACCTACGACTTCTAAGTGATATTGCAGTCGTATAAGTAGCGACACGAATTTCTAGCGCTGACCGTTATTGCGCAGAAGTCAAAAGTAAGGTATCTTGGGGGAGATCTCTATCTCTATCTATCTTATAATAATTGTATTGCGTGCGCGACGGTATTCATGCGCAACTATCCCCTTCACGTTTCGTTTAGCGCTAGACTTATGTACCGCTACTTATAATTGGTAGGGTTTCAATTAATTCAACATCATGGTCAGTACACTAATATATTAGTTTTTTTTTTCATATTTATGATTTGGTAACCATATAATTTTATAAAAAAACTAACGCACCACGGGTAGATATTAGTGTACTGATCATGTGAACAAAGTTTCATGGAGTTTGAAGAAATAATAGCCAAATAAGAACCAAACTTCGTTCGCGTTCAATAAAGTTCCGTTCAAAATCGCAGGATTTGTGTAGAATTTTCACGCGCGCTTCGTAGTGTCGCGTACTGTACTCCCCTATCTCCTGGCTTCTGACCTAACATCGGTTATAAACGTAGTAACCCTAAGGTTATCACTATCTTTTAGGTACTTATAGTAATTTGCAATGTTTACATTTAAGTAGACCGATGCCGATGTTGTAGGCAATAAAATGTTTTGATAGATTAATTAAACCATCCCCCTAAACAACATTTATAGAAACGTGGGTAGGTTTTAATAATTTTTACCCACAACACAGGGAATCCTAGTGTGGGGGTTAGTAAATTACCTACTTACTTATGTATTTAAGTACCTTCTGTTCTGGTTTACAAATTTTGTTTATAGTGAGTACCTACCTAGGGTACTTACTACTTCAATAATATTAAGGTACCTATAACTTATTTACATGATTAAGTGTATGGAATCAGTGTTTTTTGGAAACCAAGAAATGATTTGATTTTGATTTCATCAGCCTGTTGGCTGGCACCTAAGCCCTAGGAAGATAGATTCGAATATCTTCACTCCTTACATAACCTTTCTCTTAGGTCATGAGATAACTTATTACTTGGGACCCCATTACACCGCAGTTCCTTCTATGGTAATTCTTTCACGGTCCAAGCTGTGCGGCTATGGAACGCGTTGCCACTAGAAATTAGACAGGCTACCTCACAACACACTTTCAAGCTAAAAGTTAAACAGCACTACCTTTTAGTCGCATCTCTACCTAGCGTTATTTAAGCATATTATGTAATTATTGGTATTCTTTCATTGTTACAGTTAACTTCGTATATATTATGTATTAGTTTATTATGTGAATATATAAGTATTAGGATTATACTCAGGTAGGTATTAGTCAATATTGTTCATAACTTCTTATATATTTTAATTAGTTTAGAATACTTCTTAGTTTTGCTTTGTAGGTACACCGCAGTCTATTATAGCGTTGCTCATTTCGTTCCATCCAAAGGTTGCCTGGAAGAGATCGCTTTCAGCGATAAGGCCGCCCATTGTATTGCCTTTCTTTAGTAATATTACTTGTTTATTGTTTCTGTGGTGATCAATAAAATGTTAATCTATCTAAAGCCGGGCAAGCGGAAGCATTGTTAGTAGTAGAACTACTTGTGAAAAAGTTAGCCCTCTAAACTACCACGCACAATTTACGCCTGCGTTGCAAAACTGTCGCGAGATAGAGAATAGCCCTGCGGGGAAGTACTACCACCGTACCCATTTCTGACGCCAAGCAGTAGTGCTCGCATTGCTGTGTTTCGGTTTGAAGGGTACGGGTGCCGGTGAAATTACAGGCACATGAGACTTTTCCTCATTATGTCTCAGGGTGTTTGTTAGTAGTAGAACTTCATGAGAATGATTTCGTCCGGGCAAGAACTACCACCGCACCTATTTCTGCCGACAAACAGTAGTGCTTGAATTGTTGTGTTTCTATTTGAAGGGTGCCGGTGAAATTAGAGGCACATGAGACTTTTCACCTTTGTATCAGGGTCGACAGCGCGCGTGTGATCCTCTGGTTTTGCAGGCGTACATAGGCTACGGTAACTGCTTTCCACCAGGTAGGCCGTATGTTTGTTTGCTTGACAAGTATAAAAAAAACAGGAAGGTAGAGATCCGAAACTAAGTCTTTCATCATAATCATCATCATCAGCATATAAAAGTCCACTGCTGGACATACGCCTCCCCCATAGTATGGCCGCTTCCATACACTAATTTCCTGCAACCGTTAAAAAATCGTCTGTCTATCGAGGGGGCCTTCCTGCGTCATCCGGTTCGTAGTCGCCACTCGAGAACCTTTATTCCCCAACGGTTGTCAGTTCTGCGAGCTATATGACCTGTCCATTGCCACTTAAACTTGCTAATTCTGATAGCTATGTCGGTGACGGGGACGAATCTTTGTTACACTAGTTATCTTATTTTATTAGAACTTCACACACAAAATTTGTATAACTTTACAATAAAAATGTAATATTCTGTATTCTAGACTTTTCTATCAATGTTTTCGTGCATCATCAATGCGTCATATTAAAAACTAATTCCATGTCGATTGTGCTAGTGAAATTATTTGTTCAGCTGCGCATACGACGCGCCCCCATTGGTCGGTGCTTGTCGGCCAATCACCGAAGGATTATGTTTCGAAATTCAAAACGTTGTTCATGTTCATGAAAATTCTGTTACCAGTACAGTCTCTTAAATATCCCTTTTGGGACTGGTTTCTATAACTTTTGACCTAGAGGGGCCTTTTAAATTTCTTGCAATACCCAGGGGCCCAATTCTTGCGCTAATATACATTTGTTTGATCATACAGTACCAAAGTTCTGTAAAACCGACAGATATTGTATTAAAGTACTGTGTCGTGGTATGTCCGGCCTAAGAATAGACGCCTCCGTCTCCTCCCGTGGATGTCGTAAAAGCCGACTAAGGGATTACACCATGGGATGGGCAGCAGCATCCACCTGAGTACTCAACACCAATGCTGCGATCACCCATCCGCCTGCCAAGCGTGGTTATTATGGCAAATTCGTTCACCATTTTCGTTCATTGATCGTCATTATGTCATATTGGTCGGTGGCGTATGGAAATTGAGTTTTTCTCGGTGTTTTCGTACAAAAATCCGTTTAGTTTACACCAAACGCCAGTGTAGATGCTTGTTACATATGTAGACTAGGCCCTCTGTTCGTTGTTGTCGAGAACCTTTTTTCCCCGATGGTTTTTTGTCTTTTACGATGTAAACATAACGTAACTGTATACAATACATATTCGTGAAAATAATGTTTATTGTAAAAGATAAAACAGTTCAATGACAACTGTAACGTGATGCGATGGGCCTCCCCCTGGAACGCGACCGTAAAGGTGGCTTCACACAGTAAGCTATAAATGTGTACTATTCAAAAACATGGCTTGTGGATTAGACAATTTATCAATTTCAGGATTTATTTAAATTGAATATGAATTAATTATTTTACATTATTATTAGTTTAACACTGATTATCATTTTTTACCTATACCTACTTATGAATATTTTTAATGATCTGTAACCGTTTCCGTTATCAGTAAACTACTATGACTATGACTATGTATATTATACAATGTCAAAAATATATTATATAATGTACCGCAAATTCTGTGATACGTGGTTGCGCGATGACGTCACAGTTTATCGCGGATAGTACGGTATGGTTACAAGAAGTATAGAATAAAAAAAATATATAAGTAAATTAATTTTGGTGCCATTGTAACCGGCTTTTATAAAAGCACCAATATAGTGAAATTAATATTTTTTAAAGGGGTGGAAATTGTCCACCAAAGTATTAGTAAAACTGCCATCGCTTTACTAAAACATGACTAGACTGAGACTTTGACGACTTGGAAAGAGTTTAACGTAGCAAACTGCAAATTCATCTAAAAATACTTGAAACCGGTAAATGAAGAAGCAAAGCGACGCGACGTCAAACAAAAAAATAAAACAGGGATAATAACATGGTAATAATGTTACTCTTGCTCTTGCGATAGGTAAGATAAGATAATATAATATTTATTCGCAAAAAAATAAATAAACTAAACATAAAGGTATGTTATTGCTCGCAGTGTGAAGCGACCTTATAGCTGTTGATGACGTCATTTGATAACTGTTTATCCATCGACCTGTTTATGACACTGCTTGCTGAAGATTTTGATGAGGAAGGCATATTTACATCATCAAAAAATACTATAGTTTTGACGACGGAATTTCCAGCTACCGGTCTTGATAGCTGTAACTATATCTACGTTATCTCAAGAACACGACGTTACTTAAACTCGGTTCTTGGAAATATAAGATCTTGACAGTCTTCATCATCATAA
Organism: Epirrita christyi; assembly: GCA_951392215.1. Lineage (NCBI taxonomy): Eukaryota > Metazoa > Arthropoda > Insecta > Lepidoptera > Geometridae > Epirrita > Epirrita christyi. The sequence goes on from OX595862.1 coordinate 8,609,979, forward strand.
TCATCATCATCATCATCAGGCTGAAGTCCACCGCTGGGCATAGGCCTCACCATAGAACGCCACGACGAACGGTCTTGAACCGCCTCCATCCATCGGCTTTCTGCGACCTTTGTAATGTCTTTAGTCCCTCGAGACGAGAGCCTTCCTCCACTGCGTCGTCCGGTTTGTGGTCGCCACTCGAGAGCCTTTATTGATTAGCGGTTCTCGGTTCTGCGAGCTCTATAACCTGACAATTGCCACTTTTACTTGCTAATTCTAAGAGCTATATCTGTGATCTTGGTTTTTCTACGGATCTCCTCATTTAGGCAGGTTCATTTGCACTGTAGGCATTATAGCATTCTCCATAAAGGCAATGAGTGCGAACGAGTTAGATATATCTTCCGAACCGCTCACACGTTTTATTGTCCCATCGGCCACGAGTTTAAGAACTTACTTTATGCGTTTTTAATAAGACAAGTAGATTCACATAATACATTCCTTTTATTTTTGATTCTGCGTTTACAACATTTTAAGTAGGCTGTCGTTAGTCCCCTTTGTTTGACCCCCAGAGCGAATTTTCTGTTTTAAATAACACCTAGGCGGCCTCTCTGACTTTAAACTTTTTATTTTCATTAAATCACTACCAAAAAGGCTCAGATCACTTACGCGAACCTTTTCACACATAATATTAAGCATTGCCCTTGTGCGGTTAAATATACTGCTATCGATAATCGACCCTATTACGCTGTGTATAAGGCATGTTTAGAGTGATGGAGTTGCAAGGATATTTTTTTTATTGATATACATAGAGACTTGGATGGTTTCGCCTAAGTTAGATAGGTATCTAGTTGATGAATTGTATGTTGTCATACATTTGATATATTGCAGTTGCGACACTGTTTTGATTTGTTTAGTCATCATCAGCTAATAGAAATCCACTGCTGGACATCATCATCATCATCATCATCAGCCGTCAGACGTCCAATGCTGGATGAGGACTGCCTCTGATGCGCGTGCACACATAGACGCGTACCCACGGTACTCGGTCGAACGCCAGTCGCGAGTCGACAGAGTTCCTACGTGGGGGCGCGTGTCTATGTGTGCATGCGCCTGTTATCGGTTGTTGTACTGTGCTGGCCTTCTGTAGCTATTGTAACGGGTGTTTTTTTTCGTGTTTTCTTTAAATATCTATAAAACAACAAAAACCTAATTTCCATCAGTAAAAACACGTTTATAAATAAAAACATCAAGAAAAGCGATGAAAACCACCTAAGAAATATTGGCGCAGCGCGTCGATCAGGTGACCGGGAACTCCGTGAACTCATGCAGCCGGTGTGCTCTGTGAACTCGCGCTATTTTATTTAGCTATGATAGTAGCTTTACCGTAACCTTCAATATTCTTGTGGTGTAGTGCTACCTTAAAATAATCATAGCATTACACGGTTAAAACACGCACTGTCAAACCCAAATATCCGTAAAACAGCAACCACGCGTCCGCAGTACAATATTGACATCGCAAACATAGTGGTTGCGCTGTTTGTTTGTCCTAACTAAATAAGGGGTGGATAGGGATTGAACCTTGAATGGTAAAAAGGGATAATTGAGTGGTTTAGGCTTTGAACGATGTTACGATCTGGTTGGATGCCTAAAGATAGAGATAAATAGATAAAAACACTAATAAAATTAATAAATAAAAAAAAAAAACAAATCAGACGAATATTACGAGTTTTGCATTGCATATTACTTTTCGAGTCGTGAGTATTCAACGTGACTACCGTTACGGCGTACCGTTAAATCAATCGTCAATATTTATTTATTTACTAACATAAACCATGGGCATGACATAGTGGTCGATAAACGCCGCGCGCTATCGCTTTCTTTCCCGTAAGGTCGTCTCATTTTCGCTAAGCTAGCGGTTCACGCTTAACACATGTCTATCGGGCCTGAGCTGTCACTCTAGCGATGCCAACGCTATAAGAATCGACATCAGCAGAATTATTCAAACTTGCCTCTACCTATATTCTATCTCTTTAAATCCGAGAAAATATCTCTCTCTACAAATAACATACATAACATAACACCCAACAGTCACATACATAGTCCTGATACCACACTAGTAATCCCTGTGTCGTGGGTATCAGGAACTACGAGTACCATGGTACCACAACACCCAAGTAATAGGCAAGTACTTCCATTGAAAAACTATATTCTACGATTTCTCTTTTATAATTTCACAAATCCACTTCCAATAAGTACAATCATGAGGATAATCTCCCTCAATAACCGGGGTACAGTCAAGCGCAAAAACTGTCGGCCCCTCGAAACGCATCGCGGCGTTAAATTCTACCCGATTAATTGTAATGTACGTTCGTGACTGTATTGCCGAATGTATAGACCGTGTCATCTAGACAAAGTGTCTATGTGATAGTTAGCGTAACGCAAAAGCGAAAATAAAGTATGGAGATCACAGAAGCGATTGATAAACGCCCTCGACGTCAACGTGAGCGAAAAAAAAGCCAAATATGAACCACCAAGCCAGGGACGGATCTCTTATCTATCGTTCCACCAAGCCAGGGAGGGACCTCTTATCTATCCTTCAATGATTTTTACGGTGTGTTTTTGGCTCAGAGACATTGGTAGCTAAACTAATGATATTTATGGTATACTATAAATCAAAACAAGTAGGTTGGGTCTCCTAGTTTTCGCTATTTCAATGAGGGGTTTTCACGGGCGTTTCAAATCATGCTTTCAGCGTTGAAAATAGATGGCGCTGCTCTGTTACGTAGCTGTCAAGTGTCAGAATAAAGTAAAATATCAACATCAACGTAGATATATATTTTTGTTTCGTGATATTTATTTCGTGGCCTACTTCTAAAAACACCACGAAAACACTATCGCACTCTCAAGAAGCAGACACAAACAGAATATCATGACTATAGATTAGTTAGATAATAGCTTAGTACAACACAGATAATACATTTGACAATCTTGACAGCTAGAGTTGAGTCAGCGCCATCTATCGAACCAATTTGAACTACTTTTGTTATTTTTTATCGAAGATAAAAAGCCCTCATTGCGAGAAAATCCACCAATATAGCAAATGGAACTTCGTTCCAACCAGGTGTCCCACGAGTCCTCTCGTATTTATTTTATCTTTTTTAGGTATGTTTTAATTGTACATTTCCCATGTAGCTTGACATAAATATATTAATATTATTTTTAGGAGCACAGTGTAATATCCAAGTGCGTACTTGAGCGTCAGGCTACAGATATGACCCTCCACCCTCAATAATCACTTCACGGTAGACAATATTGTTACATTAACGGCAAATCCGTACCCCACATTCACCCCCCGTACACCCCTCTCTATCACACCCCATGTACTGCCATAGTGAGTGAGCGAGACGGATATAAAAGCTAGTGAGTTTGCAAGCGTGTAATTATTAAGATTGCCATGAACTTGTAATGTACAGTCATATTTTTGAATTATTGTGGAACGAAATTGGGGTCCAGAATATTATACATTATGAGAATACAATTTAGGCATGATAAAAAAGTTGTAAAATAGTGTTAGAAGTTACAAAGTAAAGAAGATTATGACATGGTAGTATCATCATCATCATAAGTCGTTAGACGTCCACTATTGGACGAGACTTTGGGGGGTATTTGGCATAATCACCACGCTTGGCAGGCGAATTGGTGATCGTTGTATATGTTTAATGCTGCTGCTCATCTTTTAGTCTCTTTTACGACATTCACGGGAGGAGATGTGACGTGTAGATTAGAGATTGAATACTGTTACATCCGGTACCACTGCGTCGCGAATAAAAATCTGTTATGAAATGTTAATATTTATATTATACTAATTATTCCCACCACGTCGCGATTACCAAAAGTACAGTCAATGTAAAAAATTTAAACACTTTGATTGTCTACAATAAGTAGAATAAGCCTTTTTATCAGATTCCATTTTTCAATTTTATTTAAAATTGAAATTCTAGACATTTTTTAAATTACAATTTTAAATAGGGGAGCCATATGGTGGATTTTTAGGGGGGAAAAGTGGAATAAGCCAATAATTTGTAGGTAATACAACTATTTTGTACTTTAAAGTAAAAATATTTTTTTAGGGGGATTTGTAGAAAATGTGGACACACCACAGCCGCTCCTGTCCGCACAAAATCATAATATTGACATGGTAACACTGATCTTGGATCTAATATAAAAAATGGGAGTACCTAAGTGATCTCAGATTGATATCAAAATATCCATGTAATTTTAATACACACTCGGCAATATGTCCGCACTTAACAACATGGTCCGAATATTTCTATTTCTATAGCTTGAAATCTAAATTTCAAACCTTATGGCAAATGCTATAAAAAAGTTATCATACCAAAACACAATAAAAACCACCCTTTTATTAATTAAAACCCAATTGAAATCAGTACAGCGTTAGATACCATCAAAAAGCTTCACAATTTCATCCCCCTATCAAATAAACGTAATTTCGACCCTAAACAGGTCATCGGCGATGAGATACGGTTTTGGGGTGGGATTTTTTTATGTCACTGAGTGACTAAATATCATCAAAAAGACCGCAAATCACCGTTTTTCAGGAGATGTACTGGAGGAGGCACTTGTATTCATAATTCATATCATAGGTATAAGAATTTTAGTCATCAATGCTGAGTTTCGATGTATAGAAATTTAGAAATCGGGGATATATGGCAATTTTAACGTTTGACAAGTAAAATTACCATCAATTGCTCAAAATTATGAATAAGAATTGTCAATTGATGGTAATTTTACTTGGCAAACTTTAAGTCACCTGGTGACTTTCAGTTTGTGAATAGGGGGGTAGGTCATGGAGGATTTGACAATATAGGTTATAATCCATCACTATACCAAGTTACATCAAAATCGGTTAAGGCGTGATGGAGAAACAAACATCAATAATTCACATAAAATGAGTGGGATTATTTTGTACCAGCATTTGTTCGCGCTCGCGTGGAAACTCTATTATAAATTATAGCCTTGTTATTCTGATGCTATAATACTAAAAATATATTATATATTAAAAAAAATATATATATATTGCTATATTCTTGTTAGCTATAATACTGTAAAGTTTTATCAAAATCCGTTTAGTAGTTTTTACGTGAAAGAGAAACAAACATCCATCCATCCATTCTCACAAACTTTACATTTATAATGTTAGTAGGATAGGATAGGATGTGATATATCGTCCTATAAGGCAAGTCTATAAATCAAATATACAGTTTCACGGTAGATTGGCGCGGATAAAAGATTAGGGGACATTGTGGCGTGCTCGCGGGACCGACATTGGGGCCAGTTCTTTTCCTTTATGTTGTGGATATGAATATTGTCTTGGCTAGTAGAATAGCGCAAGGTATCGGTAGTTTGTCAGTTAAGTTTTTTAATAATTTGTTATCGTCCCGTTTGTGGTCGCCACTCGAGAACCTTTATTCCCCAACGGTTGTCAGTTCTGCGAGCCATATGACCTGCCTATTGCCACTTCAACCTGCTAATTCTGAGACTAATGTCGGTGACCTTGGTTCTTTTACGGATTTCCTCATTTCGGATTCCATCACGTAGTAAAACTCCTAGCATACTTCTCCATAGCCCGCTGCGCGTTCAGCCAGTTTTTCATCACCAGTCTGTTTACGTCCACTGCTGTACGAGGGTATTTACCATGACCACCATGCTTGGCAGGTGGATTGGTAATCGCGGTTTGGTTGTAAGTACACAGGTAGATACTGCTGCCCATCCCCTGGTGTAATCCTCAGTAAGGCTTTTACTACATCCACGGGACGAAACGGAGGGGTCTATTTTTAGGCCGGACACACCACTGCATACGAAATAATAATACCCGAACACGAGTTAAAGCGGGGTTAAACCCATTAATTAACACTAATAATAAAATGTGAGACACTGCCAAATAGTACCAGTTGGACGCGTGCTGGCCACGCGTCGTCAAGTGGCCGGCGCTCGTGGTAGATTTTAACAAATTACTGTCCTGCGTCTGTTGTCCTATTTCATGGTTTGTTTGTTATGTTAAACGTGTGACTGGAGCTGGACCGATTTTAAACATATATTTATTTATACCGTATATTTGTGTGTCCGGAATGGTGTGTGAACTGTCAGGATATTATTAATCATCTAAGATTTCCTTTGGCCACCTTTCGTCTCCATTATCAGATCAGCTCGCTGTCACCATAATATTGTATTGTCATCTGAGGCCCAATTCACTTAATTATTTTAAAACTACACTAAAAGTTAACCGAATCGAGACTGAATTGTGAATTGACAGAAAGTTGGTATTCTGCTCCCTCATAAATAACAATTTAGTCTACTTTCAATTCACGATGACTACCATTAGAGTAGGATAGTAGTTATATATATATAATTGGAAAGAGTAAAGAGAGAGTCCATCTACTTAATATGCTAAAATTATCGAATAAACTTTGAATCGTTCAAGTTTCGGTTACATTTCGAATATACATAATCACATTACAGTGTTGTATTTTAAGTTATATAAGTAATACCATTTCTGTCATTTAAAACATCGACACAAGATCGAAACGTGGTCCGAACTCTATTTTAACTATTTTTTAACCGACTTCCCAAAAAAGGAGGAGGTTCTCAATTCGGTTGTTTTTTTTTTTAATGTTTGTTACCGCTTATCTCTGCCGTTTATAAACCGATTTGGAAAATTCTTTTTTTATTTGATAGATAGACTTCCAGATTGGTCCCAGTTTTTTCAGAATCCAGTTCTGATGATAGAATCCATGAGGAATTGAGGGAACTCCTCAAATATTGTAGGCATACATATGGCGATTTTGATATTTTCAGCAACATACCAAGCATTTGCATTCAAAAAGTATCATAATCCTTTCACCACTATGGTTCTTTCATCATTTTTTTGTCATCCAAATATTTAGTCGAATACAATGGCGGTAGTCGGTTTTTTAATGAAAAGTTATTTAGTTAGAGAATTGGGCCTCTAAACTTGACAAGTATGAACATTTCTGCTCAATCGGTTGAGTGGAACTGGTTCAAAATTCAGTTTCAAGATTTGTCCCACCTGCGCGACTTTGAGCTTGTCTATACGGCCAATGATCTAATTTGATAATCTCAAAATCCCCACGCTGGGCGATCGTGCGGTGGGGTTTTCGGGCATATGTTTCTGAATTTTCCCAAAAACCCCTGCGGTGGGGTGATCCAACGGAAGCACACCAATTCTAACTTTCTTCCAAAACATAGAATTACTTACCTTTCATAATAATTACTGTGTACAATTTATTTGTTTTTAAAAACTCTTAATTGTTTCGGCTAATGACAGGGCGGTAATCCTATAATGAAGAGGTTAATTCCACCACTTCTACAACCCTTTGAGGGAGTTGTATAATTCTTGGTAATTTTCCATCGATTTTCAGTTAGCTGAGGGTAAGTGTAGACGAGTCGTGGCGTTTTGATGAGCTTGAATTTGGTTAAGAAGTTCTATCTATTTCGAGCTATGGAGACAGTAGAAATTAAAAATCTGAAAAGAAATGCATCAAAAAGACCAGTATAACATGGATTAAATACCAACATGGCAAGTACAACTGAAAACACCAATCTCAGATAATTAATTGATTCAGACGTGACATTGCAGAAATCCATTCTACAATAATGAATAGACGAACAAATATATTAACAATTCTGCCCCTCCACTGAGAACTCTAAAAGAATTCGACACTTGTTTCGCTTCTCTAGAAAGCATCCTCAGGAAAAATTTGACTCGCTGCGCTCTCACATCAAAGAAACAGCAAAACCGCAAAAAACTCCGCAGGCATGCTTTGCTTCGTCGAGCGCCGAACAGAACGCCGGACTTTCTGAGTTTTCTGAAACTAATCTCACGTAATGGAGCTATAATAATTATTCATCTAACGATTGTAGTAAAAGATGAGCTGGCAATGAATGGAGATTGAACATTTGGTGATGTCAAAGTCAAAGTCAAAAAGAACTTTATTCATTGAAATCACAAGGATCATTTTGAATCGTCGTCTTATATAAAATTAAATTACTCCTGTTCCAACGCGACCAAGCCTAGAAGAATCAGGCAACAAACTCGGCTTGGCTTACATAAATGGTCCGTCTTACCACTAGGTGAGAAGCGCCTGTGTGGTGCCTCGGAGCAAGGAGTTGCTGATACATAGTAAATGAGAACTTAAAAACCCTAGGAAGGTAGTCAAAAGTAAATAAACATCAGCAAAAATATGCAAGATAGCACACGCTACGCTTGTTATACTTATAAATAATAATCTAATACAAACATGTAAATAGGTAAGTACAGATATTGCAAATTTCCATTTTAGCAGTCGAGGGGCAGAACGACATCAGGCCACGCGGCTTTAAGCGGATGAAAGGAATGCCAGCACTCTTCTGATACCTTTCAAAATTATTGTTGTTGATCGCCATTGTAACATTACAAGATTTTAAAAACCCGATTAGGCCAAAGCTCGTTTTTCGACTAGTAGCTTAGAAGGTATGAGGGAATAGATCAACAGCCCCCCTATTCCCTAACTGAAAGTCACTCGGTGACTAACGTTTGTCAAGTAAAATTACCATCAACTGCTCAAAATTATCATTAAGAATTGTCAAAATGATGGCAATTTTACTTGTCACAGTCACCGAGTGACTTTCAGTTAGGGAATAGGGGGGCTGAAAATGTAATAACACCATGGCCAAGCGACGACCTCTGTGGCGCGGCGGCCGAGTAACGTATGCTGAGATGCGAGAGGTTGCGGTTTCGATTCCTGCTGCGGGACATGTTTGTATGATCTGCAAATATTTGTTCCGGGTCTGGGTGTTATGGTACCATGGTACTCGTACTTCCTGATAGCCACGACACAGGGTATCTTAGTCTGGGATTAGGACTACGTATGTGACTGTTGGGTTCGGTATGGTAAAGTCACTGCTAAAGTCATAACCCTCCTTTGGCTTTGCCGTTAGTCGGGTAAAAATATACTAGGCTTCATACTTGGACCGTTCTCACTAACCCTCCCATTACCATGTCATTGTTCCAGCCTATTATTTAATGTACTTTAGACAGCGGTTGCTCATTTACAAACCAATCGTCCTTTGATATAATTGATTGAATCATTATGTTCAATGGATTTTATTTTTTAAGTAATGTTTTACAGTAATTAACCGAGCTGTTCTTCGATCCATTCATCGAAAGAACCATCTGACCATCAGACTTCCGTCAGTAACTGAAGTGGCTTGACATCAGAGCCCGTAGACATACACACATACTATATCTCCTATTTAACGTGCTTCATAATCAATTATCTCCAAGTTACCTGAGAGAGTGGTTTACTCCTTTAGTTGCACCAGGGCGTCCTGTGCGCCCTTCTCTACGTTATACATTATTGACTCCACTGTATAAAACGGCTTCATTCTTTGACTCTTTTACAATAACTGCAATTCGTCTCTGGAATCATCTCCCTCCCAATTTTTGTAAAGCCTCTTCAGTGGAGGTGTTCAGGTCTAGAATCTATAATCCTTTCCTCAATAAGATCGAATAAAGAGCAATTTCTTATTATTATTTTTTATTTATATATGATTACATTTCTATCTGTAATTATTATAAATGGTATATATACAAGAATATTACTTATTTATATAAGTATATTAGATTATTTTATATCTTAGGCAAAACTTACTTGTTGATATTCGTTTTTATTTTTGCAATTTTTTCTGTTTAACTGTCATTATTCCCTTTATGTGCACTACACATCATTTTTCTACAATACACTAAGGTTATCTGGAAGAGAATGCTTTCTAGCATTAAGATCGCCTTTGTGCTTCTTTTATGTGCAATAAAGTATTTTATATATATCTATCTATCTGATATTTCTCTGTTGCCTCCAAAACCTCTCTCAGTTATTTGCCTTCTATTTCCATCGTCTCAGAGCTTCTTAAATTCACTTTACGAGTCGTCATTTACCCCTTTATCATCACAATAAATCGAGTTAACTCCTTAAAACTCACATAAACAAAACAAAGAAGCCTCACAGGCTACATCTTAAAAGCATCTCCATAATAAATGTCCGCAGTTTACGCCGTTCGGGCGAACAATGGCTGTGCTGTGACAATTAGAAAATTAATTTACATAATAACCTTAAGTCTGTATCTGTATACCCTTCAGTTCGCTCTTCAAGGACTCGGGAAGATTTGTCTTTTTGGGATGGTTTAATAGACTACGGTTTCATCCTTATTGTTGTTGTAACTTTATCCATAGCTATGCCCATAGCTATCATTATTGTTTTTAACCGACTTCCCAAAAAAGGAGGAGGTTCTCAATTCGGTTGTATTTTTTTTTTAAATGTTACTGCATATCTCCGGCGTTTATGAACCGATTTGGAAAATTCTTTTTTTATTTGAATAGATATACTTCCAGATTGGACCCATTTTTTTCAAAATCCAGTTCTGATGATGGAATCCATGTGGAATTGGGGGAACTCCTCAAATATTGTAGGCATACATATGGCGATTTTGATATTTTCAGCAACAAACCAAGAATTTGCATTCAAAAAGTATAATAATCCTTTCACCACTATGGTTCTTTCGTAATTTTTTTTCCATCCAAATATTTTGTCGAATACAATGGCGGAAGTCGTTTTTTTAAATGAAAAGTTATTAATGATATTTAGCCATTGACCTGACGTTCAAAAATCGCACGCCAATTCTCTATTTTAAAAGCATTCCAGTCTCGTGTCAGTCGCACTATTTCGTATAGTAACTATTACATATTCTTAGCAAGAAACGCGAAGATTAAGTAATAGTTACTATATGTGACAGTGCTACTGGGACGAGATTAGACTGCGAATTGAATGTTTTTAAATTAGAGAATTGGGCCTCAGATTACTGTTATTTTAACTAATATCAGTAAAAAACTTTCCGACACATAACTGTGTCGACGCCTATGGACAACCACCACCCTCGAGTGAGTGGTAGCGTATAATTCAGATTAGTGCAGTGCATTCGAGGGGCGCACATGGTTTATATTATACAATCTGTAACAAAATAACAACGTTGTTTGCAGTGGGATGCGTCGGGAATAATTAAAATGACGCTTTGTCACGTTGTCGGTTGATGGTTAAATTATTGGGATTTAATTTAACCCGTTGAATTTTGGAACGGATTTTTGAAGTTTAATATTGTAGATATGAAGAGATCAAATTGGGAGAGGCGTACGTCAGGCAGATCCTTTGACAACTAAATTAATTTCTGCTGTGTGTAAAACACTTTCTACTAAACTAGGCTTAAGGCATTACCCCGACCAAACACGGCGTCAAGCTGATTTTTTCAAGCCTCTCTCCTCGTTATATAAAGCAAGTAGAAAAAAAAAAAGTCACCACATATATTTGACATTTTGTCATCAAGTTCCACGGTTGGTTTAATGATTTAACGTCGTAAGTAGCTCGACAATAAACCCATGAAAAAATTTAAATAAATCATGATTTTGTACATCTTCTCTTAGAGTTCACGTTACTGAATTTTTTGGTTTACACTATTTGATAGTTAATTTAATAGTATAATTAATACACGATGATTTTTTAAAAAAATGGGTTCTCTTTATTTTTTATGAATTATATTTCATGAATCCGTGCGAATCTGGCTGTGCGCAAGGAGCGGATTAGTCAGCCGCCGGTTCTCGGACGGACGGCTAGATGGCAGTACTATTAGAACGGACTACATAGGTGTCACTAAAATATATAATTTGCGATGTATTGTAGAGGCGAACACCTCAAGGTCATTCGGTCAGGGTAGCGCCTTAACTGGCCTTTACATAAAAGTGAAAACTTGACTCAAATGAGGTTTGTGGAAGTCTTGATCAAGTTTTGCATCAGTAAAAGATTAACTCTTATTCTCTCTTTCTATCTCTCTCTTCGTGTAACTGGTTCTTTTTTGGTCACCCCATGCTTTTAATACTTAATCATCATCAGCAACCTTTAGACTTCCACTGCTGGGCAAAGCCTGCCACATAAAATAAAATTGACGGATTTGCTATATTAACCACGCTTGGCCGGCGGAATGGAGATCTATGTATTTGTGTTGAACACTCAGGTTCCCTTATTTAGCTTTTACGACATCAACGAGAGGAAATGGAGGGGGTATATTCTTAGGCCGGACACTGCACGGCAGATATATAGTGGTCCAAAAAGTTCGGGATTATTCTAAAGAAAAACTGACCATGAAAGGAGACAACACATTAAAAAATAATAGTGAACAATATTTTAGAAAAAATTACGACACCCCGTACTTTACTATTCTCCTGCAGACTTAATTTTTTCTAAAATGATACTAAGCCACGATAACTTCAATACTATTGTGAACTATATTTTTTATTAATTAAAATGTCGGACGACAATGGACAAGCGCCCTCTTCGTCACCCTCGTTTGTCGCACTGTATAATTTGGATTAGCTCGCTTTGTGACTGACTGACATGCATTACCGGAGCGTGCTTTTAATAATTATATTTTGAAGGAAACAAAGTTATAATTTTACTTTGAACATTTATTACGTCAACTTCAGATTTCCATAATAAAAAGAAACTTTATTTTGCTTTGCCGTTGTTGGGTAATAAACTACCTAAGATTAAATAATACCACTAGTTATGTCATAAGAATAAGTTTTGTGCACTTGTAGTTATTTTTAGGGATCCGTAATAGGACCCTATTACTAAGCCGACGCTGTCTGTCTGTGTGTATTTTGTGTTGTAGGGGCATATATATCCCGGCAGCCGTAAGAGGTAGCCAGTTAAAATTTTAGTTGTGGCATAAACCGCTCCATCGCTCTACCAAATAATAAATCTAAAAAATAATCTAACTCCCATACATTATGCATTGAAAGTGTTGGCGCTACCCTTGAGGCAGAGATTATTTAAGGAAAGAACCAAGTATGAATGAACCTACCCTGAACGCATTTCTTTTTGATTGAAATCCTAATTGTTGCCTGATACAAATTTTTCTGTATTTTTTGGAACATTTTCTGTTCGTTTTATTAGTTATCAAGGGACTCTAACTTTACTTCGGAATCCAACGCTATGAGTGGTTCGAAAGGAGACGCATGGCGGGTTTATTTTAGTTCTACTGTTTCTAAAGTTTGTTTTGTGTTTGACAACCTACAAACGCGTTTGTCTTTAGTATGAAAAATGTTGTCTAATTTTAAGCGCTGTTTATTTTAAAGCTACGTGATATTATTGCGCAATATTTGGTTACACATTGTATTGAATTAACCCCTAACATTAAACCGCGGATATTTTTAATTTATTTTTTATTGTGCCGCGCACGAGATCTGCTTTACAATGACAATATAATTTGAATATGTTTCCGTCCAATTTAATTTGAATGTATTTTATTATGCGGTTGAGGATTTGTACCACGTTGGGCGACAAAAATATCCATGTACCAAATGCTTGTCATAAACTTTTTTGTTAATTTTAATTATGTTCTTGGGCTTAAAAATCGTACACTTTGAATGGCATTACACGTTTAAGGTCGATCTTCTGGTAATACTTCGTTCGAGGAACGCCACTGGGTTTTTAATGACGGCTTGAACTTGAAGCAGTTTCCGTGACTCAATAACTATTTGGACGTTTCTCTTTCAGTAACAGAAAAGGCTGGATACCAATCACCATATGGAGGAATGGATAATGGAATGGTGAGATTATTTTCTGTATTTATTAGTAACAAATAAGTAGAATACAACGTTGAGCCAACTCTGGACCCTGCCCCTTTGTTGGCTAACGAACTGATAATCGCTTTCGATTCTGATTTTACAGCGCTTTTTTTTGCGCTTTATGTTTTGAATATTTCTGCTTGTGACAATAAGCTGAGACATGCGGCGCAATGTACTGCGAAATCGTAATTGAAAGCGATTACCAGTTTGTAAGACAATACTGGGGCTGCTTCTTGACAGCGCTATTTGGCGCAAAAAATACTCAAGTTCACGATGATCTGCTACAGTAAATGGAGTCTAAGGGGTCAAGCTACACATCATCTTATGCTTGTATGCTTTTCAGCGCAGCTCATACTACGTGCTATCATATGTGCAATCGCAGTCGAACGCCATCCCATATAATGTGTAGCTTGCCTCTTACGGAGCTGTTAAAGTCCAGAAAATAAAGGGTTCGACCCCAACATTCAGAGTGCGCTTCGAAAATATAATATGTATATATGCGTATGAATCGCCTTTTAGACGCAAATACTAACGGAATAAGATTGAATATCGCACACCCGTATCTTGCACAGAAGTAAAGTCAAATCTTATTTAATTTATTATGAGAATACTAATTAGTCTAGGTAAATTTTGGTTTGGTCACAGATAACAAACGATATTTTCCTTCGGTGAGTATTTATTTTGCATATGTGACTGAAGTTGTTTCCTAGAAATTTCAAAAAATCTAGTTAAAAGGCATAACTTTCACAAAAATAAAGTTAAGAGTAAATTTTTGTCAATTGTGTTTCTGTTTTGGTCACGGTAGTCATGGATAGAAAAAAGTTTGAAAAATCACCTATTTCAGTTATTATATTGATGAGATATCTGGTTTACTCACAATAACTAGGCAAATCAGCATTATATTTTCGGAGCGCACCCTTAATTCCTCAGTCCGATTTTTGGCACAGTGCTAGAGTACACTACGTAGAAGGGGCATGTCAAAACACAACACAGGGAATCCTAGTGTGGGGGTTAGTAAATTACCTACTTACTTATGTATAAGTACCTTCTGTTCTGGTTTAAAAATTTTGTTTATAGTGAGTACCTAGGGTACTTACAATAATATTAAGGTACCTATAACTTATTTACATGATTAAGTGTATGGATTCAGTGTTTTATGGAAACAAATAAATGATTTGTAATTTGTAAAAAATCTCACAAAAAAGTTATCCTCGACGACTTTCGTAGCGCGGCGCGGCGGGCTAGTAGCTGGCTGAGAAGCAAGAAGTTGCAGGTTCGATTCCCGCTGCCTCAGAAATGTTTGCATGATATATTTGTTCTGGGTCTGAGTGTTGTGGTACCATGGTACGTGGGATTAAGTTATTAAGTGACTATTGGGTGTGTGACGTTATGTATATAAAATGGATAAAATAGGTATTGAACAATATTTCAGATTCTATTTCATCACACATACGTGGAACCCAAAAGTATCTATGTAATAAATATTTATCTAGCATTGTGCAAAAATTCTGAGGCGGAGGAATTAATGTACTCAGGGATCTCCATTCAAAAACTTTATATTAATAATAATATTAACTTACCTAGTTATTTTATGATAAAAACTTTCGTAAGTAGTATTCATGATTACATTGTCTTTTAGCCGTTAACTTACGTTGATTATATTCGAGTATACGAATAGCGAGCCTGCCGAGGCGTGTCCGGCCTAAGAATAGACCCCTCCATCTCCTCCTGTGGATGACGTAAAAGCCGACTAATGGATTACACCAGGGTATGCACAGCACCCGCTTGAACTCAACACGAATACTGCGATCACCAATCCGCCTGCCAAGCGTGGTGATTATGGGAAATCCCCCTATTGTATTTAATGGGCTTCGTCAAGCATAGTAAAAAGGCAGATAAAAAAAAAATGCTGGACATTTCACACTAATCTAGCCCCAAGCTAAGCAGATCTTGTGTTATGGGTACAAGATAACTGATATACTTAATAAAATACATTACATAGATAGATATTTTTTATTATACATAGAAAAATACCCAGAACACCCTGAACAAATATCTGCAAATCGTACAAATATTTGTTCCGAGGCGGCAATCGAACCCGCAACCTCCTTCGTCGCAGGCGAACCTTCGCCCACCGCGCCACAGAGGTCGTCAATAAAGAAAGAAGAAGAGGTAGTCAGTGGATGAAGGCTGCTCAAGATAGGTCATCCTGGCATTCTATGGGAGAGGCCTATGTCCAGCAGTGGACTTCTGCAGGCTGATGATGAAGACGTTAGCAACAATAATGTTGATGCCAAATATATACAGGCTGACCACAAAAAGAAAGCAGCCACAAAAAGGGATAGAAATATAACGAAATACCATAAAGATACGAGAAAGGATAATGCAACATTGGCAGTTTTTATGCTGAGCTTGGAAAAACTGAACCTTTATGGGAAACTTATAAATCATGGTTGGAATACTTGAAACGGATATTTATTTTGGATATAATATTGTGCAGTTGTGGAAATAGTGAAGATATATAAATCAAACCGGAACAAAGAATCGTAATAATATAGCTAGGCAGCCTAGAAGGAACATACGTAAATTCCTACCTATATAAACTATAGTTTATATGGTATCGTAATAAAACAACGTATATTAATTATATAATACGAGTTTATTTAACACGGAGTCGATACACACAATAGCAATGCTACCAAAAAGAGAGCGATGCTATAAGATGATATATGATGCTATGAGATGATGATATGAGATGCTATAGATGCTATAAGAGTGAAAGAGTGAGCGGAACGATTAGGTTGCTTTCAGAACTCCACAGTTTATAAGACGATTACGCCAGGGGATGTGCAGCAGCATTCACCAGAGGGCCTAGTCTAAAAGTCTAGTGTTGTACACACCACACGCACGTGTAGTCGCTTATTACATTTGTAGACTAGGCCCTCTGAGTACTCAACACCAATACTGCGAACACCATTCCTGCCAAGCGTGGTGTTTATGACAAATCCCCCATCGCCTTTTTTGAGGCTTGGTCATGGAGGCTTTGGGCGTCCACTGCTGGAAAAGGCCTTTTTTTTTTTCTTTTTTTTTTATACTACTTGGCAAGCAAACAAGCATAAGGCCCACCTGATGGAAAGTAGTTACCGTAGCCTATGGACGCCTGCAACACCAGAGGCATCGCACGCGCGCTGCCGACCCTGAGACATAAAGATGAAAAGTCTCATGTGCCTGTAATTTCACCGGCACCCGTACCCTTCAAACCGAAACACAGCAATGCGAGCACTACCGCTTGGCGGCAGAAATAGGTACGGTGTACGGTACTTCCCCGGACGAACTCTTTCACAAAAAGTTCTACTACTAACAAAGCATCAATCAACAACAACAGGCCTTCCCCATTGAGAACAATGGGGGGATATGCCATAATCACCACGCGTGACAGGCGGATAGGTGATCGCAGTTTGGTGTTGAGTACTCAGGCGGATGCTGCTGCCCATCTTCTGGTGTAATCCCTCACTTTTACTTCATCCACGTAAGGAGAAGGAGGGCTCTATTCTTAGTCGGGCCTAAAGTAAAAACTTATGAGTAAATAATAAATAAAAAGGTTTTTTTGTTTGTTCATTTCCACAGGCCTACAAAAATTAGCCATAAAATATAAATTAAGTTTAAAACAAGCCTAATCTATATTTAAACATGTGATAAACATGTCATTTATGTGCGTCTCTCATCGGTCGTTTGACGCTAACCAGTTAGAGAGAGACGTTTTATGAGACACGACTTTTTGTCGCGAATATTGGCGTTGCTATCTATGCCTCTGTCGAGTTTGTTACAGGGATTGATTAACCTAAAAATAAATAAAACTTTAAATATCGGTATGACGTTATACCGATAAATTCCGGTTACCCGAATATTTTGATAACTAAATAATATATTGCGGTACCGAAAAGTTGAGTATCAAAGTGTGAAATGGTATTTTTCGGTACCGGTACCTAAACCATAATATTAATTAAACAAATTGTTAGTGTAGCAAACAGATTTACCATTGCATTTACATTCCCGAGCCACCATCAACCTGGTCACCGTTAAAACGTGCCTGTTCGTTTAACCAAGAAAAAACCAGTGACACGCCGATGAATGATTGATTCTTGTGTTGGTCCAGTAATATATCGTCTACATAAGATGCCATTATAAAGTGGTAACGCACATAGACAATGGTAGCGCTTTCTCTTTCAATGATGAATGTGGTAAGATATTGGTTGCTTCCTGTTTAAAGTGACATGCTTCTCATACCTCCTCAGCTAAAGCTTTCTTTGTCATCAACACAAAGAGTCTTCCTGATACATATACCCAAAAAATACTGTAAAAAGTCGCTCGTAAAAGTCGCGTCCGTGTAAAAATGTTGATGCTGTCGTGTCTTATAATGCGTTTGACGCTAACCAGTTAGTCTAGTCCCGCTGACATAGTGATGGACAGGTGTTGGAAATAGTTATTGTTTTATATTTTCCAATACCTTCAATTATGTACGTAAATATAGGGTATAGTGGAATTACTTGTCCACACACACCTCATCATCAACATCAGCCGGTTGAGGTCCCTGGATTGATCAAATTAAAGTGGCGATAGGTAGGCCATATTGCTCGTAAAACCAACTACGGCGATTTTATTTATTTATTCATTTAAGTCAAGCAACAACAAGGCTCATAATAAACACACAATAATACAAGCTGAGGCTGAGGTAGGTGATGACGACCTCTGTGGCGTGGCGGTCGAGTAGCCGGTAGCAGAAGAGGTGCGGATTTGATTCCCGCTGCGGGACAAATGTTTGTATGAACACAACACCAAACCGTCACATACATAGTTATGAACACACACTAGGATTCCCTGTGTCGTGTTTATCAGGAACTACCATGAGTAGGAGTACCATGGTACCACAACAGTCAGATCCGTTGCAAATATTTGCAGATCATGTAAACATTTGTCCCGAAGCGGGAATCAAATCCGCACCACTTGGGTATCAGCCGGCTGCTCGCCCGCCGTGACACACACAAAAACACTGCGTTGCCCGGTTTGTGGTCGCCACTCGAAAACCTTTATTCCCCAACAGTTCTTAAAAGTGATAGGTACAGAGTGTTGCCAGATCCTTGCTAAGGACTATTTTAGTGACAAGGCCGTCTAATATGACAGTGTCGTTGCCACAATCAAACCTGTAGTCCGAGGAATGCTACGAGACAAGCAGATGCGCAGTGTCATTTCGTTGTCATACTTTAATAGATAGATAGAAAATACTTTTTTGCGCAATACAAAAAATTACTAGCTTAATACGCGAGAAAATCTTTTTTCACATAAAAGCTCCTTCGTCATATATTTGATATTGGTCATTTTGCGTATTGATATTTAAAGGTGCAACTTCACTTGGTGTCACAGGGCGGTTTTTCTGATAAATAAGGCGTGCTCGGTTTTTGGGTCGGAATGGGTCGGCTATTTGCCCGACCGAGCCCTAGTTGTAAACAATCTTGTAAGCAATAAATGAATTACTGAAATAATTATATTTTACACAACAATGGCACTAATGTCTTTATATTTACTCTAAAGCTCACTAACGAAACATACATTTAGAACAAAATAATGAACCAAAACTACAATTTCAATGAAAACTTTTGAAGCACTTGTGTAAAGTCAGCCCTGGCCGATACTGGCTTTGCCTCGTACCACAATGCACAATATTACACTCGGGCATTGTGAAATCCAACTTGTGTAGTAAAAAATATAGGTATTTGCTAATAAAATAATGAAAATTTACGAAAACACAAAAAGTAAACAAAACATTGAATGAAGGCAATCAAAGGTCACAGAGTATTAAATGAATGGTTGAATGGCAAGCTAATGGTGGGCAATTTTCATACAAAATAAATGTTACTGCCGCTCCATTTTGTTCCTTGCTCCAAGCTTGGTGTATATTCGCAAATGTTTGCGTTATTTATCTAAGGCAAAACCAACCATGATACAATGGTGTTTGCCTTGGCAAAATAATGCAAACATTTAGGCAAATACGCCAAGTGAAGTGCCACCATGATATTGGTCATTTTGCGTATTGATATTTGTTATTGGTCATTTTGCGTATTGATATTTGATATTGGTAATTTTGCGTATTGATATTTGATTTTGGTAATTTTGCGTATTGATATTTGATATTGGCCTTTTTTCGTATTGATATTTGATATTGGTAATTTTGCGTATTGATATTTGATATTGGCCTTTTTTCGTATTGATATTTGATATTGGTAATTTTGCGTATTGATATTTGATATTGGTCATTTTGCGTATTGATATTGGTCATTTTGCGTATTGGTCGTTTTGCGTTTTGGCCCTTTTCCGTTATTTTTCCCCAATACGTAATATTGGTCATCATGCGCATAAACAAAAAAAAAGCAGTACACAGGCGAACTTAATGCTAATTAGCATTTTCTTCCAGCTAACTTTTGTGTAAGTAATGTAGAGTGGGTGGTTAAATGTTAAAGAACTCCCTTTTCCGCATTCGAACTCTATGTATGGTCCATTATGCGTGTAGAGTGGGTGGTAGTGATATAGGGAATAATTTTATTTAATGGAGGGAACGTAATGTAACGTATAGTTTTAGATTCTCTTACTAAACAAGTAAGTTTTTTTTAGTTACTAATACAAAATTGGTAATTTATTTCAGAAACTAATTACTTCTACATTAATATTATAAACCGTGGCGTGTCCGGCTTAAGAATAAAGTCCTCCGTCTCCTCCCATGGGATAGGCAGCAGCATCCACCTGAGTACTCAACACCAATACTGCGATCACCAATCCGTCTATCAAGAGTGGCGATTGGCAAATCCCTCATAGCATGGGGGAGGCCTAGTTTAGAACGCTGACTTATAATCCTACACAACACACCTTCCATTTGTTAGATTCGCACTATATTAGGTAGAAGTGTAATCGAAATAGACACAATAAATAGTCGAAACTCGTAAAGGGGGGTGGGGAGGGGAGGGTACAAGTTGCTTTTAATTCGCGGCATTGCCTTTGTTGCCTCTTAACCGTACACGGTACAGGTAGGGATAAAAGTGCTGTTGAAATGTCAAAATACAAAACTAGTAAAGGCACGCTGTTCTCGCTTCTTCATCATTATCATCTTCATCATGATCTTGTCCAATTGCCATATTGAATATTGAATTCAGCTCTTTCTTTCTCTCTCTCACTCTCTCTCTCTCTCTCCCCGTGTCATTTTAGGTCGTCACTGACCAGCCCCCTCATTACTGGAGATCATTGTGGCAGCCTTAGCGCTGTCCAAATCTTTTGATGCTTAATAGGAGGAAAATTTAGGTCAAGATACATAACATACATAATATACGACTCAATAGTCACATACGTAGTCTTTATCCCACACTAGGATTCCCTGTGTCGTGGGTTTAAGAAACAACGAGTACAATGGTAGCATAACACCCAAACCAGGAACAAATATTTGCAGATCATACAAACATTTGATCCGCAGCGGGAATCTAATCCGCAACCTCTTACATCTAAACCTTCTAAGGCTACTCGCCAACCACGCTTCGGAGATCGTCAATATAGAAATATATTTGGGGAATATAAATTTCCCAAATACCAAGGAAACTGCTCACCAAATTCATCCATCTGTGAGGACAACAGCGCCATCTCATCAAGTTGCTCGTGAATTCGTGATGCAGACCTCACTTCTTCAATCGTATCCCTTTATTATTTTATCCCTCGTGCAGTAATGTTCCTTTTGCGGAAAGTTAAGCTGAACAATTCATGTCCACTTGTCTCCACGTCTGTACACAAAGACAGTCAGATAGCCATAAAACTCGAGACGCGAGTCAGCGAAGCGGCTAAAGCGTTGTCTACTTCACTGTACGCTCTATATGTTTGTAGAGATTTGTAAGTTTTCTTTGTCTTTCAAGTTGCCTTTGCAGGATTTTTATTTTCTATATGAATTTGCTACTTGTCTTATGGTCATCACACGAAGGTAGATGGTTAGGCGATGTTCAAGTACACCTTGAATTTCTCCATTCAAGGTCTATTTGAACATCGTCTAACCGTAATGCAACGCGGGCTTGTAAAAAAACCATTCCTTCATTATGGGTTTTCAACGGCTTATATTCGTTCTAACAGTAACTTAGGTCTCCTTTTTAACCGAGTTCACAAAAAGGAGGAAGTTCTCAATTTGGTTGTATTTGTTTTTTATGTTTTTTACCTCATATTCCGTTGTTTATAAACTGATTTGGAAGTTTCTTTTTTTATTTGAATAGATATACTTCCAGATTGGTCCCATTTTTTTCAAAACCCAGTTCTGATGAAGGAGTCCATGAGGAATTGAGGGAACTCCTCAAATCTTATAGACATACATATAGCAATTTTTGCATAAACAGCAACAAGTTATTAAGTTACTTATGTCCTTGTAATTTCACCAGCATCCATACCCTTCAAACTGGCCCCCGTATTCTCTATCTCGTGACAGGTTTGCAACAGAGACTCAAGCACGAACATCTAACGTTATCGAGACGCTAGCGAGACGATAGTAAACTTCAAATATGAACCAATCAACTTACTAAGATTTCTAGTTACCCTGATGTCATTGGCCAATATTTGACATTTGCGATCGTCTTGGTAACGTAAATTATTCGTGCTGACACCACAGGTGTAAATTGTGCGATCAAACGTTGCTTGTCTGACACAAAAGTTTACACAATTTACGCCTGTTGCAAACCTGTCGCGAGATAGATAATAGCCCTGCAGAACAAAGCAATGCGAGCATTACTGCTTGGCGGCAGAAATAGGTATGCTGGTAGTACTTCCACGGACTAACCCTTTCACAAGGAGCTACAACTCTGCTACTAGTATTACTTCGAACGTAGAACTAGAACAGCAAGTGCTACATTCCCGTAGTAAATGATATCATGGAACAATCGAAAAGCTCTAATATCCCAAAACTCAAGAAAATTACAAGGAAAACGTTCTCCCCCAATTAATACACTCTCCGTAACAACCGACTTCGCTGAAAGCCCGTAATTGTGTTACGGAAGGTCAACGACCGTCCCTTTTTATTTTCCCCACCATTTAGTTAAGTGGTCCTTTAGAGATCTTAGTTTTACTGCGAAGCTGACTATAACTTGCGCATAGGTCAAGTGGACCTTTAGATAGAAGCCTGGCAACAGAAATCGGCAATACTGAATAACCATATACGGTAAATCCAAGGGTCTTGGTGATGTTATACATGGAACTCCTGTGTCTTCGTAATGTCAAACGAATGAATTGCAACTGAGTATAAAAAGAGGGGCTGGAACCACTTGCTTTGTGTCCCATGTCATTTTCGTTCCATCAGCCATCACATTCTTCACACAAAAACGTTGACCGAACTTCGATAGTTCGAATGCTGATTTCTGTTGCGTAGAACCTCACTTAGCCTAGACGGCATTGCGCTGGCGGCAGGGTGACACCAGATACTGCATAATAGCGAATCACGCTTGCAATGATGCGAGAAATCTCGGGAAATGTATACGGATAGGTACGTTAACGAGTCTCTAGCGAAACAATCGTGTATTAGACAAATATTGGCCAATAAGATCAGGGTGTCTTGAAGTCTTTCTATTTTGATTGGTTAATATTTGACATTTGCGATGTTCTCGATTCGATATCACGACGTGCTTAGGCGTATTCAGCGTATATCATTGTTATCTGAAGTAGTCGCGCCTAGGCAACGCATTCACGACTGCACCTACTTCTAGCCTAGTCTTCTGTGCCTGCTATGGTACTAAAACTCTGATTGTTGTGGCATTACGGTCACGTCAGTGTTATGCTGTCTCGCACGTTAAGCCACCATGACCAGAGCCCCATCTTTCCTTCATCTTACTCAAGACCTCACAGTAATACTTGGCTTAGATTACACATTATCAACAATAGCTCAACCCCTGTCTATATTATCTTCTACGCTCTCCATTACAGCAATATCATTCACCAATCGTAAGATATTCAAAGCTGTCCAGCAGTATGAAATACCTATGTCAATGTCTGCTTATAGAATGCCAGGACGAACTGTCTTGAGCCGCCTTCTTCCACTGTGCACAGCTATGTATGTGGTATGTAACAGATCAGTAATGTGTTGTCCTTGTGGCCAGTACGGCGTCGCGGCGACGTCGTGCTCAGCCGCGCATGGCCACCATCAGGACCGGAGGCACCACCATCATCATCATCAGCACGCGGACGTACCGCCGCAATGGGTGAGCGGTGCAATTTGTGTGTTTGTTGCAATAGTGTTGTGTTTTTTTGTGATGTCTGTTTCGTTTTAAGCACTTTAATGCACATTTGTTACTGTTTTGTGTTGTCACGTCCATAGATAGTTTATTTAGTTATCTTTAGCAATAGCACCATTACAACCATCATCAGCACGCTAACGTAACGCTGCAATGGGTGAGCCGTGCTATTTGTGTTTGTTGCGGTTTTTTGTGACGTCTATGTTGTTTTTAGTACTTTAATGCACATTTGTTACTGTGTTTTGTGTTGTCACGTCCATAGATAGTTTATTTAGTTATCTTTAGCGGTAGCACCATTACAATCATCATCAGCACGCTGACGTACCGCTGCAATGGGTGAGCGGTGCAATTTGTTTGTGTTTTTATGATGTCTTTTTCGTTTTTAGCATTTTCTTTATGTGTGTTGCCCATTTATTACTGTTTTGTGTTGTCACATGCATAGATAGTTTTATTTAGCTGTAGATAACCATAGCATCATTACAATCATCGTCATCACGCGGACTATACCGCCGTAATGTGTGAGCGGTGTGTTAACTTTGTAGTTTGTTTGTGACATTTGTGTTGCGGTGTCCTTTTCTTATTAATATTAACAGAATTATTTAGCACCATTACCATCATTCATCAGTATGCGATCGATGTGTTGTTAAGATACTATATAAATTATACTTTGTTTATGTTGTACTATATTTTATTCGAATAATTTTGTCGCGTTATTCTTCACTGCCCCAATGCAACTTTTTGCTCACTGTCCCCCTGGAGTGGGGCCGAACAGGCGGGTGATAAAGGGAATGAACGGTGTTTTGTGTGATGTATATTTATGTTTCTTGTATGTGTTAAATAATAACTTTTCATTTAAAAAACCGACTTCCGCCATTGTATTCGACTAAATATTTGGATGAAAAAAAAAATGATGAAAGAACCATAGTGGTGAAAGGATTATGATACTTTCTGAATGCAAATGCTTGGTTTGTTGCTGAAAATATCAAAATCGCCATATGTATGCCTACAATATTTGAGGAGTTCCCTCAATTCCTCATGGATCCCATTATCAGAACTGGATTCTGAAAAAATGGGACCAATCTGGAAGTATATCTATTCAAATAAAAAAAGAATTTTCCAAATCGGTTCATAAACGCCGGAGATACGAGGTAACAAACATACAAAAAAAAAAAAAAAATACAACCGAATTGAGAACCTCCTCCTTTTTTGGGAAGTCGGTTAAAAATAATCTTTTTGGGTAAGTTGTAGTACCCTAAAATTTTAAACAAATCCGTTGGTCACGGATCTATCAGTTCAAAAATTATAGGCATACGGGATCAATTAGTACAACGGATCGACATCACCGGATCTATTAGTAACTACTCAAAGTTTTGTGTTATTTGGAATTCATCATCATCATCATCATCACCCTGTTCACGTCCACTGCTGAAGTCGCCTCCATTGAATACAATAAGGGGGCTTTGCCATAATCACCACGCTTGGCAGACGGATTGGTGATCGCAGTTTGGTGTGTAAAGTACATATGTGGATGCTGCTGTACGTCCCTGGTGTAATTCCTCAGTTACACTTTGAATACATCCATGGGAGGAGACGGAGGTGTCTATTCTTAGGCCGGACACAATATTGTAGATCGTAGTTTGTTTCTCAACAGTTTTTTTTTCAAGGGTTTAAGGCTTGGCACACTTGCTTACGGCTCGCCTGCTGGTAAGCAGTTACTGTCGCCTATTGACATCTGTATAGCTTTTGTGTAATCTATCACAAAGCACCAAAACAGAACCAACATTCCATTTATTCCATAAATCCATTCATAATATTTCCAAAGAACTGTTAGTTTCAATAATACGTGTGATATCTGCCTCGTGGAGGACGGTTGCTTAAGAGGGCGTTGCCGGTAGGGCGCTTAATTAGAAGCAAACTTCGTTCGCGTGCTGTAACGCCAGATATCGGTGACCTTCTCTTAACTTCGATTCTTAGCTTGCATTTTGTTATAGGTGTTGCTATTTTGATTTGTTTTATGTTTTGACTCGTTAAACTACGAAAATACACGCGGGTTAAGATATGCCGGTATTTTACCCTTTTTAACCGACTTCCCAAAAAAGGAGGTTCTCAATTAGGTTTTTTTTTTTAAATGTTTGTTACCGCATATCTCCGGCGTTTATGAACCGATTTGGAAAATTCTTTTTTTATTTGTATAGATATACTTCCAGATTGGTCCCATTTTTTTCAAAATCCAGTTCTGATGATGGGATCCATGAGGAATTGAGGGAACTCCTCAAATATTGTAGGCATACATATGGCGATTTTGATATTTTCAGCTACGAACCAAGCATTTGCATTCAAAAAGTATCATAATCCTTTCACCACTATGGTTCTTTCACCATTTTTTTTTCATCCAAATATTTAGTCGAACACTATGGCGGAAGTCGGTTTTTTAAATGAAAAGTTATGTTGAATCCAAATCGAAAATTTGGCTACACTGGGTTATTAGGCTGCGTTTCCACCAGAGATGAGCGAGGATGCGTAGCGAGGGATGTGTTTTTTAAGAACCAATAGAATCACTTCATTTACCTAGCCTCGCTCAGCGCAGCTCTGTTGGAAACGGCTTAGCGAGCGAGCATCGATGTTTTTATCGTACAAAACAAGTGAGGAGCGTGCGAGTAATGTGTTGCGATGAATGTGTTGCGAGCGAGAAACTACTAGCAGTCAGCCTGAAAAGAGCCCGCTAAACATCCTCGCACCGCTCATCTACGCACCGTTCCACAGCCTCGCTACACATCCTCGCACCGCTCATCTACCTCGCACAACTCTGGTAGAAACACTCACACCGTTTCACAGCCTCGCTACACGTCCTCGCACCGCTCATCTTTAGTGGAAACGCAGCCTTGGAACGTTAAATAATAGCACAGAATAAATATTAGTACAAGTAGTAACAGAGCTTCTTGTGAAAGAGTTCGTCCGGGGAAGTACTACCACCGTAATTTCTGCCGCCAAGCAGTATTCACCATTGCTGTGTTCCAGTTTGAAGGGTATGGATGCCGGTGAAATTATAGGCACATGAGACTTTTCATCTTTGTGTCTCAGGATGACGGGCGCGCCCTAGGTGGACGTGACCTAAGAGGTATTGCATATGTTATGGGCTTAGGTTACCAACTGCGGCTTAGATACTGAAAAGACGTACATATACACCTTAAAAACAACCATAAACACTTTAAGCCTCTTAAAAATTAATACGCTTAAAAAAAATCTCCTTTAGAACTTTCATATTCATAGTATATTGTTATACAAGAGCCGTAAGCGATCAATTACACCCGCTATAGTCTGGCGTCGGAGCGAGGGAATGCGAAAAAAAATAAGGATTTGTCATGGAGATTGTATTTAATTGTAGAATATTATGAATGTAATGAGCCTCGTTCTATTTTCAAATGTCCTTGCGCCCTAGGTTCGTAAATCGCAGTTACGTAGCAGTTTTCGAGTCACTATGATCTACTTTAAGTGCATGAGTGATGAAAGTTACAGAGTCAGACTCTGACTGATCTCTTATAGTTGTCTAACAGAACAGGCACAAGGACATGCTAACCTGAAATTTAATCACAAAATTCTAACTGAATCTGTCCCCATATGGGTAAAAAATCTAAATTTATTGCACATTTTAAACCCTGCTTTTCGTTTCCTATCCGATATATCCAAGATAACCATCTATGGTACTTGTCATATAGACCTGCGGGAGGGGCACGGGCCATTTAGTTTTTGCTAGTGTAGGGGATGGAGTGAGGAACTATCGATAGAAATCAAACTATCGATCTTCTATATTGTCACGGGTATTTATCACGTGTTACCTTATTATTTAATTTTCCCGACGTTTCGAATGCGTTATAGCAATCATGGTCACGGGCTGACTGGAGTACATGGAGCTACCGTCGAGAACGTCGGGAATAATAAATAATAAGGTAACACACGATATATATAAATAAATGTGTTCTAATCGCGAAAGTTTCAAAAATACTATAGATCTTCTATTCTTGAAGTGGCAATGAACAGATCATATAGCTTGCAGATCTCATAACAGTCAGGCGATAAAGGTTCTCGAGTGGCGACCACAAACCGGACGAAGCAGTAGAGGAATGCCCTCTCTCGATGGACTAAAGACAATATAAAGGTAGCATTGGAAGTCATTGGATGGAAACTGCTCAAGACCGTTGTCGTGGCATTCCAGGGAATTGCCACGACCAACGACGGGGGGAGGGCAATGTCCAGCAGTGGACTTCTACAGGCTGATGATGAGTAAAAATAAGTTATAGAAAAATTACGACTAATACACCACGTACTTTACTTTTCTCCTGCTGACGTACCAAACCACGATAATTTCAATTCTATTAATAATAAGTTTTTAAACTTTAATTTTTACTTGTAAAAAGCAAAATAGCCAGCTCAGTACATAAATAAAATTAGCAGAAAATAAAGAAAAACATTCACTTCGCGTTGTATCATCGAGTTGCAAATTTTAATGTAAATTCGGAGACCACACGCGTCCCAGTGCTATTAGCGCCTGCTTTTTGTCGAGATCACAATTTATATGTCTGCAAATGGAAAGTGGATGACCACTTGATACTGTTCCATGAATTTTTAAATATTCAAGAAGGCAGCGAACATGCTCTCGAATAGGATATCATGATGTTAAAAGTGCGAAAAAGCTTGAACTTATAAATACACGTGTTCATTGTAACTTATAAAAATTGCCTTACTAGTTTTTTGTTTAAATGATGGAACTGACTTGGGGGCCACCTGATATTAAGCGGTAACACCAGCCATAACAAATGCAATGAGCAGTTACTAATAGATCCTGTGGTTATGATCCCTTGTACTAATAAATCCCTTATGCAATACCTCTTTGCGCCTTCCTTCCTTTCCTTCCTCCTTGAGATATAAAGATGAAAAGTCTCATGTGCCTGCAATTTCTAACCGGTACACAGTAATGCTCACAATAATGCTTTGGCGATAGAAATAGGTATAGTGGTACTTCCCCGGACGAACTCTCTGCCAGTAAGTTCTACTACTAACTACTAGAATGAGAATATCTTTAAATGTAACAAAATCCTGTATACTTTCCGGCCTTCTATTGAGCAATAGTTGTTTATCTTTTCTGAGAACTCTGAAGATGAGGAACTTCATTCATCTGGGTATAGACTGCGTGCAAGTCCGCGCTCATTGGCTCACTCTCGTCAGGGTTGAACGCCGCGGAGCGATCCAATCTCTGAGACCCTTTGAGACCGAAGTTCGAGTTTTAACAAGCAACTGTTATGGACGTATCATGTAGTGTAACACGGATTTTTGTATGGAAAAAGAGATTCTCAAAGTTTACGCTAGGGGCGCTCAATGGCGTCTCCATACAATAATCCGCGCTACAGTATAAGATACAGTTCGTGTAAATGAGGGGTTTTCACGGGCGTTTCAAATCATGCTTTCAGCGTTGAAAATATATGGCACTGCTCTGTTAGGTAGCTGTCAAGTGTCAAAATAAAGTTAAATGTCAACATCAACAACGTGTAAGTATATATTTTCGTTTCGTGGTATTTATTTTTGCTTACTTATAAAAATACCACGAAATCACTAGCGCACTCTCAAGAAGCAGACACAAACAGAATATCATGACTAATAGCCACAGATTAGTTAGATAATAGCTTAGTACGCGTACACCACAGATAATACCTTTGACAATCTTGTCAGCTACAGTTGAGGCAGCGCCATCTATCGAACCAATTTGAACGACTTTTTTTTTAATCGAAGTTTAAAATCCCTCATTGTATGGTTAAGCTTAGACTTCGGTTTCTGAGCCCGAAGTCAAGGAAGGTTTACGGCAACCATCGTAGCGATGAAAAAAAATATTTTCAATATCATCGACAGTCGATTACACAGCACACTCTGCCGTGTCCCTACTTTTCTTTGCCATACAGAGGGTGCGCGGGGGCGCACGCACCTGGCCAGGGACGCCAATCGCGTGCGCGCGCCGCTATGCCGCGCGGTCGCAGGACAAATAATAGTACTGAAATACTGACGTGTGGTTTTGGTTGTAGGGGAATGTACGATACGAGATTTCAAAAGATTAATGTTTTCCATTATTTGAACTTGTAGATATTTATAACTTGTGTCCATCCGCGGCTTCGGTTATGTTATACTTACCTGGGTAAAAAGTAACATATACATACATACATACATACATACACACACTAGTGGTTCGCCCCGAACTAATTTAAGAGGGGAAGAAAGGGTTTTGTATTTAACGGCTATGTAAGTATTTTTGTATGGATGATCCATCAGAAATCTAAAACTATAGAGTCAATTTCTCTAAAATGAAAGAGATTTTGTGAAGCAAGAAAAAAGATTTTTTTAATTAAGCAGTGCCATCTAGTTGTAGTTTTGCTACCTAATTTTTAAAGATTTAAGTTTTCAACTCTAAAAATGGATATTACAAAGAAAAAATCCTCAATTTTTGACTACTCCCTGTAGAACAAAATATACTTAAATAATAAATTTCAGCATTACCAGAGAACTCGAAGTATCTTCGAGATATTTTTTTGCATATTTTACTTTCTTTACCCTTCTAAGCGATTTCTAAAAACATTTACTGAGAAAAAAAATTAACCTCTATAGGTAATTTTTCTACACATCATCGAAATAACCTTTCAATAGGACCAAGCAACAGGGCGTAAATACTACATACTTGTTAGTATTTAAAGTACTTGACGAATTAATTGATAACGTCCTTTTGACGAAAACATAGAACTCCAATGTCATTCAAATTCCTAGGAACGGGGGGTCAACAATGGATGTTATATTGGTTATTGTTTTTTCAAGGTTCAGGTTTCTAATTTCTTCAATTTCAGACTTTTCCCTGTAGTTGTGACACAAAAGCCACAAGCATACCAAATTTCAGCATTGTGGGACTGCTGGAAGTACCCTAGAATTTTTGATTTTTGCGTTTTTTATTTTCCCTAATATCTCGGAAACTACTAAGTTTAAATACTTATTAAAAACAGTTTTGAAATGTCCAACTAAAGCGCATTCATTAGACACCCCAATTGATCTGACTGTCTCACTTTTATTTTTTTTACCCCCTCTTGGACCCCAATATCTCAGCAACCCCCTGACCGATATAGCTCATAACCTTACCTACAAATTGTAGCAATACTATCTACCCCCATACCAAATTTCATGAAGATCGGATTAACGGTTTGGAAGTTTTCATCGGACAAACATACATACATACATACAAAAGCCGATTCTTCCAACTTGGCTCAGAGAACTCGCTTCGCTCGTTCAATAACCACTCGCTTTTTTCCCCGAAAGGGTAGGCAGAGCCTTAAAGGGCTTCTTTTGAACATGGGTTTTTTATACTACTAGGCAAGCAAACATGCATATTGCCCACCTGATGGAAAGCAGTTACCGTAGCCTGTGGACGCCTGCAACATCAGAGGCATTACACGCGCGCTGCCGACTCTGAGACATATAGATGAAAAGTCCCATGTGCCTGTAATTTCACCGGCACCCATACGCTTTAAACCGAAACACAGCAATGCGAACAACTAAAGATCTAAAAAATACAATTACAAATTATCTATTGATCAAAACTTTCGTGTTTATGAGTAGTTTATGAAATTTCGGAAAATTGCAAATGTTTTATTATCAATCTAAATAGGTACAGGTATAAGAAGATCTAATAATTTATTAGGTATTCTTATAATATGGTGTATCGTTCAAAAGGTCTTGCTAAATGAGGCAGACGTGTTTTTATATTTTTTTTTACTAGCCTTACCGTGAGGTTTACCCCGCCAAAGTTTTGTAGTAATTCCCATGGTAGTGGATTATGGTGGAAACTCTTATTGAAAGGCAAAACTTTTTTATTCTTAATTAGACATACAATTACAAAAACAAAAAATACATAAAAGGACATGTACAATGGTGAAATTAACTCTAAAACCCGAGTTTTCTTCCATCAAACCTTAAAGGACTTCTACATCCACGGGAGGAGAAGGAGGGGTCTATTGTAGGCAGGACACACCACGGTACATAATACATATTCAAATACTTAGGTATAAAATGTATATTCATGATACTATACTAATAAATAAGAATAAATAATAAATACAAATAATACATACCAACTATTACAAAAAAAGATAGAGCTCCTAAATCTGTGACATGATTACGGAACCCTAAAGTATACATGGTCCTGTTTTGACGACACACCAAGCAGAGTGTGGCTGAGTGGTTTTGTTAGTAGTAGAACTTCTTGTGAAAGAGTTCGTCCGGGGAAGTACCACCACCGTACCTATTTCTGCCGCCAAGCAGTAGTGTTCGCATTGCTGTGTTTCGGTTTGAAGGGTACGGGTGCTGGTGAAATTACAGGCACATGAGACTTTTCATCTTTATGTCTCAGGGTCGGCAGCGCGCGTGTGTTGCCTCTGGTGTTACAGGCGTTCATAGGCTACGGTAACTGCTTTCCATCTGGTGGGCCGTAAGCTTGTCTGCTTGCCAAGTAGCATAAAAAAAAAACACACTCCGGTTTTATTGACCTTAGTTTATTTCTTTTCATAATTTCACTTGCCCAACCACTGACCTTTCTCATCACCCAATTATTATTCAATATCACATTTGCATTCCGCTGTTCTCTCGTCCCTTGCAGCCTGAGACGTCTTGTTTCACTCCGATTTATGTCATGTTTTAAAAAACCTCTATAAATGTCTTACCCCCTTATTCCTAATCATTTTTTAAACCTATTTTAGTTAAAATAGCTTTTGTCTTGTTTTGACGTATGACATTTTACATCAGAAAGAAAAAAACAAAAGCTATTTTAACTAAAATAGGTTTAAAAAATGATTATGAATAAGGCCCATAGTCTAAAACCTAAATTATACTAAATCGAGGCTCTAGCCAATAGTTTTTGACTTACTTCAAACTGTCATAACCTCTATGTTTGGTGTCTTGAAGGGCCTTAAAGACAATGCGCGAGAGCTTATATTCCATTTGACAATACAAGACGATCAGCGCCAGAAGCACCTTGATGTACTAATTGAATTGCTCAAATTCCACAAAGGCTGGGCAAAATTTAATGAAGTTTATTTACACAGATACACATATAGATTTAAACCTGGCTTTTTATATAGTGTAACTCCTCGGGAAATTAAACCGCGCGGCCAAGCGCTATTTTACCACATTATAGCATTGGTTGACATATCTACCAGGTAAGTCAATAGTACAATAATAAATAACACATTCTGGATCTTGTATACTTTAAAGTCAACGCGTTATGAATCAAATTACAAAAGCCGAGGTGGAGTGACACAGGGTAAAACACTGGATCGCATGCTTTTTATTTATTACGTTTCGAGGTCGTAATTGTGCGAACAGCTGTTGGGCCTTTGACCATAGTGGAGTGTAGTGACCCGGTCCGATTGATCCGATTGGGGACCTGATGTGAATTTGGATCTGGACTTTAGTGGAGCTTAGGATTGCTCCTAGTATAAAAGGAGTAGGAAAGGTCCTAAAATCAATCCTTGAAGGACTCCCATTACTTTACCTTCTGTTCCATGGTTGGATAAAGGAAACAATCTGAAAGTGAAAAATTTCGACTTTTTTACCCCTAAAATAGGATAGTCAAGTTTGTAGAAAAAGGTGGCTCGAAAAGAGGATAACGATTTCTAAATAATCTACGTATAGGAACCTTAGAGCATTTAACGAAAATCGGAACCCAGAGTGCGAGTCTCGCTCGCACTTTTCTGTTTTACTTTGTAGGTATATCAATAAGGAATCTAACTAACTATCAGGCCAATATCATCATCAATATTACCATAAGCAATATCTTTTTTGTTTCTCTAAATAAACAAACCCTTTCCAGAACATTAAACGGGTTTAAAACGCGACCTGCCAAATCTAACAAGTGAATTTTATAAATAAAACTTAGCGCACCTCTCAATGTGTGACAAAGACAGGCGTATATCAGCCGAAGTGTGACCGAGATAGGTGTATGCATATGTTGGGGTGCGCGGGCGCCCCCTTGTTTGACCCCAAGTAACGCACGTCCTACATAGGGGTAGAAATAGAGGGGTACTTATGGAACGCGGCTTTTGTTGGTCAATATTGCTCTTTGTTTTTATGAGCTCTGTCTTACAGTTCAGATCTGCTCTCTCTCTCTCTCTCTCTCTCTCTTCGTGTCACTTGTTCTTTCTTGGTCACTTTTTCAGCTTGAGGTATGAATAAAGTAAAGTTATTTAGCTCTTTCAGCAGGGTCCATAGTATCTACTCTTACGATGATAGACAGAACTCTTTACACTCTCGAGATACATATATCTCTAGCCCTAAATGTCAAAGATAACATAAAAATATGTTCGTCTCACTCGACGTCATAGGCTTTCAACGCGAGGGATAAGCATGGAAACTTCGCTTTTACTTCATTCTTAAGATTGTCATGCTTGCATTGATGTAAATATAATATTTATATAAGTCTATGCATGCTCGTCACAGTAGAAATGTTACTGTCTACACCAAAATGTAATTATTCTTGACTCTTCCGTTGATTATGGCTGTCTTGTCCTTTCGAAGCTAAGAGGACCGGTGGGGCGCTTACGCTCGTTTGTACGTAAGTTTGCTTCTATTTTGGCTATTATTTCATCAAACTCCATGAAATTTTGTACACAGTCATGATCAGTAGGTACACAAAATATCTAGACCAGTGGTGCGTCTGTTTTTTAATAAAATAAAGATCATTTAAAAAACCGACTTCCGCCATTGTTGTATTCGACTAAATATTTGGATGAAAAACAAAAGATGAAAGAACCATAGTGGTGAAAGGATTATGATATTTTTTGAATGCAAATGCTTGATTTGTTTGACACTCGAGAGCAATGAATCCGGGTCACTTAAAGAATCCTAAAAATCTCGGAAACTAAAAATGCTAGGTTAATGCAATAAATTGTATTTAATAGACAATGTAATACTCCTTAAATGAAGGTATTAAAACTTCTTAGTTATTGTAAAGTTATATCATAAAAAAATCAAATTTGAAAAAGGGCCACTTTCGAAGATGGAACTACGAAATTAAGTTAAAAAAAAAATTAAATTTAAATTTAAAATTTAAAATTTAAATTTAATAATAAAAAAAATTAAATTAAAATTAAATTAAAAAAGCACGAGGAGGCAATACGAAGTATTAAAATTCAAGAAAATCGTAATAAAGTTCAAAAATTTCATGTTTCCTATTTTTGTTTTAAGGAGAGATCAGCAGTTTTTTTCTTTATGTAATTTTGTGTTAATAAAATGTATGGTGACTCATATTTTTTTTACCTTCATTTAAGGAGTATTACATTGTCTATTAAATACAATTTATTGCATTAATCTATCATTTTTAGTTTCCGAGATTTTAACATTCTTTAAGTGACCCGGATTCATTGCTCTCGAGTGTATATCAAAATCGCCATATGTATGCCTACAATATTTGAGGAGTTCCCTCAATTCCTCATGGATTCCATCATTAGAACTGGATTCTGAAAAAAATGGGACCAATCTGGAAGTATATCTATTCAAATAAAAAAAGAATTTTCCAAATTGGTCCATAAACGCCGGAGATATGCGGCAACAAACATTAAAAAAAAACAACCGAATTGAGAACCTCCTCCTTTTTGTGAAGTCGGTTAAAAAACAGTTTTTTTGTATATGATTTGGTAACCATAATATTTTATAAGAAACTAACGCACCACGAGTCTAGATATTAGTGTACTGATCATGTGTACAAAGTTTCATGGAGTTTAAAGAAATAATAGCCAAAGTAGAATCAAACTTCGTAACCGCCCTTTTGCTAGCTACTGGTGACATCCTCTTAAGCTCTATGGTAATTTAGTTATTTATATGCCAATAAACGGTTTTTCAAAACGATACTCCAAAGAAATAACAGCCTTGAGAACATAAATCTAAAGTCAAAATCTTCGACTTCTATCATTACCTTCCAAATTGTCCTGAATCGGATATTGTTGTACAATTCTAACCCCTATTTCTTCACCCCTAAAAGCTCAACCAATTTTGATGTAATAGAGCACTTGCAAAACTCAGGTTGGGAACAAGTTCTATCTACCTGCCTTGTACATTAGAAAGAGATGGCCGTATGCGAATTTGTATAGTGCGAATGAGAAGGTGCATCGACAGATGTTCTGAAAGTATGTGGCGCCTTTATAATGCGGGTTGGTTTTTATATGACTGTTAACAGAATTGGGGGCGGTGTGGGAGCGTATAGCGGGGTATCATAAGCGGGTTGCTTGTGTAGTTATTGATAGATGCTGTGAACTTTGATGTTACTAATAGATTCTGTAAATTTTTAGGCAATTTTTGAATTACTAATAGATCAACTGACGAACTGGCTATTGAAGTAGGTACTGTCTGCGAAAATTCAAAGAGCAACTATATTGGAATATCTTTTATGCTAGGAGCCTAGGAAGAAGTTATTTTGGCTCAATCAGTTATCTTTTTACAAGCTTTTATATTTAACTTGACCAGAGGCCCAATACTCTAAATTATTTTATAACTACACTAAAAGTTAACCGGATCGAGACTGAATTATGAATTGACAGAAAGTTGTTATTCTGCTCCCTCATAAATAACAATTTAGTCTACTTTCAATTAGTTCACGGTGACTACCATTAAAGTAGGATGTGGTTACTGGTTATACATACGGGGTGTAAAAAGACAGCTCCCGAATACTGAAGGTACCGGTAAAGCTACCTATATCATAGCTATATAAAATAGCTTTCGCCTGAGAGGTGATTCATACAGGAGAAAACTTTTTTTTTCGTTTCGTATCTTATTTGTCAGCCAGCAATATACGCATTTATTCCGGCCACGCGAGTTCAACGCTCTTGGTCAGCTGATCGACCCGTGGGGCCGATATTTCTCATGTGCTTTTCATTGCTTTTTTGACGTTTTTATTTATTAACGTGTTTTTAATGATGGAAAATAGGTTTTTGTGTTCCTTTAACGATATTTTATGGATACTTATAAAGAAAACACGAAAAAAGCGGACCAAAAGTACACATTTTTTTTTCGTGGTTTTTCAGCTTAAATATTTTCAGAATCATGGTCTGAATGCACTGTTTCAGTTTTCGGGAGTAGTCTTTTTACTCCCGGTATAATTGGAAAGAGTAAAGAGAGACTCCATCTACTTAAGCTAAAATTATCGAAAAAACTTTGAATCGTTCAAGTTTCGGTCACATTTCGATATAATCACATTACAGTATTGTATAAGAGAATATCATTTCTGACATTTAAGATATCGACACAAGATCGAAACATGGTCCGAACTCTATTTTAACTATTTTTTAGTTAGAGAATTGGCCCTCTGATGTATGTCAGTTAATGAGGAAAAAATCTTAATTATATTTAACTTGACCAGATGTATGTCAGTTAGTCAGGAAAAAATCTTAATTATATTTAAATTGACCAGATGTATGTCAGTTAGTGAGGAAAAAATCTTAATTATATTTAACTTGACCACATGTATGTCAGTTAGTCAGGAAAAAATCTTAATTATATTTAAATTGACCAGATGTATGTCAGTTAGTGTGGAAAAAATCTTATTATATTTAACTTGATCAGATGTATGTCTGTTATTGAGGAAAAAATCTTAAAAAATAATTTTGAACCAATGCCACCCAACCGATTGAGCTGAAATTGTTTATACCTGTCAAATTCCGATGACAATACAATATTACGGTGACAGCGAGCTGCCCCGCAATTACAGCAGCAAATGGTAATGGGTAACGCAACAATGGGGATCATTTTAACAGCCTTAGCGTTGTCTAAGTAAGTAAGTGTCAAATCTTTTGAAACTTGAAAGCAGGAATAGTTAGGTCAAGAAGTTTTCCCTATTCAAGTTTCATAAGATTTAGATAGCGCTGAGGCTGCTAAAATGTTTCTTATTGTTGCATTCCTCACTTTTTGCTACTGTAATTGGGAGGCTGATCTGATGGTGGATATAATTATATTGGTTTATTTTGAATTATTTATATCCGACTGTTCATACACGTGTTTTTCTTTAGCGGTAATCTGAATTAAGCAACGTTTGTGTCATTAGTCGTACCTCTGGAAACGTGTTTAATTACTTGAGTAAACATTTAAGGCGATTATTATTGTCAACGACCCTGAGTCCGCGCCAGCCAATGGCAGCGCCCGATTAAGGCCTGTATTAATAGACTGAGAACGATATTGAGAAAACCAAAGAATTGTTTTTTTGTATGGGAATTTTAAAATTGGAACACAATCAAGATCGTTCCTAGAGTTAAGTTAGATTTATTAAGTTCGCCTTACGCCCGAGCCGCCAAGCCCGTAGCATAATTAATTTTCTTTTCATAGGAATATTTGACCAATATAAAAAAAAATATATGAGTATAATAGTCAGGTCAATTTTAGTCCAAAAATAATAAAAATCGGTGCAGGTATTTTGAAGGAGTAGCGATTTTAAGCCAAATTTTGCTCATTTTTAACCGACTTCCCAAAAAAGGAGGAGGTTCTCAATTCGTTTTTTTTTTTTTGTATTTTTGTTACCGCATATCTCCGGCGTTTATGAACCGATTTGATATTTTTTTTTATTTGAATAGATATACTTCCAGATTGGTCCCATTTTTTTCAGAATCCAGTTCTGATGATGGGATCCATGAGGAATTGAGGGAACTCCTCAAATATTGTAGGCATACATATGGCGATTTTGATATTTTCAGCAACAAACCAAGCATTTGCATTTAAAAAGTATCAAAATCCTTTCATCACTGTGGTTCTTTCACAATTTTTTTTTCATCCAAATATTTAGTCGATTACAATGGCGGAAGTCGGTTTTTTAAATGAAAAGTTATTCTAATTGAAAGTTCATAGTTTTACAATATTGAATTGACGAATAAATGTATAGTAACAATTCGCCCCTCTACACCTACATTTTTTCTGTTCAGCGCTCGGCTAAGCAACATGTCTGCTGAGTTTTTGCGGTGTTGTTGTTTCTTTGTTGTTCTAGAGCGAAGCGAGTCAACTTTTTGTTGAGGATGCTTTGTAGAGAAGCGAAACATGTATCGAATTCTTTCTGAGTTATCAGTGGAGACAAGGGGAGTTGTTACTATGTATATTTGTTCGTCTATTCAATATTCTGGAAAGTCACCCCTGAATCAATTAATTATGCATAGTTTTAAGGTGATTGCTCTCGCATGTGGCGCGAAATTCAAATTTTATTGTGTTTTTTGTAAATCACAGCTAATCAACACTTCTTGA
Source organism: Epirrita christyi (assembly GCA_951392215.1). NCBI lineage: Eukaryota > Metazoa > Arthropoda > Insecta > Lepidoptera > Geometridae > Epirrita > Epirrita christyi. Next base: position 8,649,300 of record OX595862.1, read on the forward strand.
GATAGAGAAAACAGATTTTGCGAAAACTAGGAGACCTAGCACACATGTTTTAATTGATAGTATCTCATAAATGTCATTAGTTAAGCTACGCATACCTTTAAACCAAAAAAACACTGTAAAAATCATTGAAGAGTATTCGTAGCTGAAGTAATGATCTATATGTGAAACTATAAACTAAAACATGTGTGTTAGGTCTCCTAGTTAGTTTTCGCAAAATCAGTTTTTACTATCTCAAGAAGTGTTGATGAGCTGTAATGAGCAAAAACGTAATAAAATTTGAATTTCGCGCCACATGCGAGAGGAATCACCTTAATGGGTAAATCTTTGTCGTTGATGAACCTTCAATTTGTATTAGTCATATCGAAGTGATACCTCTCAGCGTCATACCAGATCATATTAAATCTCTAAGGATTTCATCATTATATGAACTAAATTTCATCATTATATACGTGCCCAAATCAGGGTCATTATATTTTATCATATTGGTTTATCATATTTCTCACAAAATATAAAGAAATCATAGTCAATTCGAATTAAATACCTTGCTACAAGGGAAGTAATGCGCCTCGGCAATATTCGGTCATTACTGACTGTCATTGTTTTTACCACTAGTATTTCTGTTGCAAAACGACGAAGATTGCCGAGACGCATTACTTACGTAGTAAAATTTCAGGTGTGTCTCCGCTGCCACACGGACCACACCCTGCTTATCGTCTAGTCCACCGCTTCCTGTCCACTCGTGGGAAGTGGAAGTAAGACAATGATGACACCAGTCTTTACCTATTTACACTTCGCTGTTCGCACCTTTGCAGTAATGCTACTGTTATCTTTTTTTATTGTTTTGCTCAAAGATTGAATGGGCGTGTATTTGTCAAAACAATTGCAAATTTTATGGATCTTCCAAACAGTTACTTAGCTGTACGACGTTGTTTGTTTGTAACCGTAGAATAGTTGTTTCAACTAAGAGACTAGATACTAAGAACCTAAGATTTTAAAGCTTGCACAGACTTTTCAACTTATAGACTAGATAATAAGTAATTTTTTAAAGCTTGCACAGATTTTTTCAACTAAGAGACTAGATACTAAGTAAATTTTTAAAACTTGCACAGGCATTTCAACTAAGAGACTAGATAAAAAGTAATTTTTTAAAGCTTGCACAGATTTTTTCAACTAAGAGACTAGGTACTAAGTAAATTTTTAAAGCTTGCACTGATTTTTCAACTATGTGACTAGATACTAAGTAAATTTTTAAAGCTTGCACACCTTTTTTTACCTTAGAGACTAGATGCTAAGTAAATTTTTAAAGCTTGCACAGACTTTTCAACCAAGAGACTAGATACTAAGTAAATTTTTAAAGCTTGCACTGATTCTTCAACTATATGACTAGATACTAAGTAAATTTTTAAAGCTTGCACACCTTTTTTTACCTTAGAGACTAGATGCTAAGTAAATTTTTAAAGCTTGCACTGATTTTTCAACTAAGTGACTAGATACTAAGTAATTTTTCAAAGCTTGCACAGATTTTGTCACCTGTATGGATGTGGTAAAAATGTTCTATTTTACCATAGATTTAAGCTAGTAGTATCATAATATCATCATTTATTTTTATTTATTCATATATTTACTAACTAATGTCTTTAGTCCATCGAGCGGAGAGGCCTTCCTCTACCGCGTCGTCCGGTTTGTGGTCGCCACTCGAGGACCTTTATTCCCCAACGGTTATCGGTCATTATAAACGCCGCAGGAAGTCGGTGGACGAAGGCGGCTCACAACCGTTCGTCGTGGAATTCGAAGGGAAAAATTAAAGATAAAAAAATAAAAAAACAATTAATTATTTCATTCAAATGAGAGGCCTATGTCCAACAGTGGACTTCTACAAGCTGATGAGGATGATGATAATATATATTAATTACACGCACTAAACACATTACAACCACAAATAAAAATAAGAGATACCAAAATTATTGTTTTGAACTTTGTAGCAACATAAACATGTGTGAACATCTAAAATAAGTGAGTAAGTAAAAGAAGTGATTTGTAATTCATAGTAAATATTCTAGTCCTTAACAGGGACACTATAACACACAGAAAAGCAAACCTCACTGCTTTGGCGGCAAAAATCACTATTTTGACGAAGAACTGCCCACAGTCGAGAAGCTTTCCGCTTTGCGAAACAATTTTTTGCCATAAAGATGTATTAAAAACACGTAAGCCTATTAAAAACAAAACAGCCAGTAATCCTCGAGCAACAAATCCGAAATTTCATTTCCGAAAAGCTTTAACATGCGTCCGCGCATACAATTTGGATTTTTTGCTTCTCGCCTTTAGGGTGCTTGTCTCTCTCTTTCCTTCTGGTAACAATCTCATACAGTCGTATATTGCCGTCTCATGTGCCGGGGTGGTTACGGGGGTGTAAAACGCCAGATGTTCCGATGATCGTCGGCATTTTTTTTTCTTTTGCTTTCGATTCGGTCTCGATTCGAACAATGGTTAGATTTGAAGACATATGGTCAGGCGCAGGTACGAAGCGTTGTTTGGTTATAGGAACTCTTATTCTATGGTAATGCGAATTTGAAAGATGCCAATCGTTATGGTGGAACGTTAGCGAAGTGGCGTGAACTTCAAATTTTATTGTGTTTTTTGCTCATTACAGCTCATCAACACTTCTTGAGATAGCGAACATTGATTTTGCGGGAATAAGGAGATCTAACACACATGTTTTAATTGATAGTATCTCATAGATATCATTAGTTTAGCTACGAATGCCAATGAATTATTTGTATAGTGTTGTTTTTTGGCTCAAGAAGTGTTGATGAGCTGTAATGAGCAAAAAACACAATAAAAATTGAAGTTCACACCACTTTGCACTTTCCTTAGACTAGTGCCACTTTACTAACGTTCCACCTTAAGTTGGAATCCTGTTATGTATCCCTGGTGTACAATAAAGTGTTAATCTATCTATCTATCTATCTATCTAATTAATATAATTAATTGATTCAAGCGTGACTTTGCGGAAATCCATTCTACAACATAAAATAGACGAACAAATATATAAGAAACACGTGTCGAATTCTTTCAGAGTTTTCGTTGGAGAGGAGCGGAATTGTTGCTATATATTTGTTCGTCTATTTTATTTTGTATCTATCTATCTATCTAAGTTCTAAGGACATATATTTTCCTAGGTAGAGAGTTCTTGGCTTGTTGAAGTAGAGCTTTAGTTCTATAGTTTTGTGAATTACCTAGTTTTAATTTTTGTAAATTGCTAGTGGTTAGTAGTGGGTTTTTAAATTAAAAGGAAAGGAGGTAGAGCCAGACGGAACGAAAAATCTTAGTACGATCTAGAATCTAGATCGTACTATTATATCTAGATTCTAGACATAATCGGATAAGACTTAAGATACGACGTGTTCCAGATTATTGAAATAATTAACCAGTAAAAATTTTGTGTAATTCAGCCTAAACTTAAGACGAAGTGCCTGTGGGAACCTTATAGTTTGATGAAATGTGTTTTGCATGGCTTTGTTCAACTAGTACAATCTTTAGAGAATTAGGGCCGTATTCAGAACGCACACAGGTGTATGGGAGCGAATTTTGAATACAGCCGCGGGGTATGCACGAATATCTAACGGTATCGAGACATCGATACTATAGTTGATGTCAAATATTGACCAATGACATTGCGGTGGCCAGAAATCTTTGTAATATGAAATGAAATGAAATTAAAATTAAAATACGGCTGGTTGGTTACTCTAGCTATAGAGACTGCCAATCTGAAGATCGCCCAAGAAAGTTTTGAAACTGTGCTCGCTATGTTCATCCATATTATGCACGTTTTTATACCCTAAACTGTAAATAATAATAATTAATAATTAATAATAAAAATGAATAATATGTAGGTACTTAAATAATAAAGTAATAAAAGTTGTCGGACCATTAGCCATATTTTTTTAAATGTTATTTTTAATTTTAATTTCTTTCGGGTTTTTAAGAAATATGATAAAAAGACATGGCCCTGATTTGGACACGTACATACACATACATAATGATGAAATTGCGTTCATATTCGTATAGAATTATGAAATCGTCAGAGATTAAATAAGGCAAATCTCACAAATGCTGAGAGGTTACACTTTGATGCTGTTACAAATTAAAGTTGATTAAAAAAAAAACTATTTTTAAATATAAATAACTTTTCATTTAAAAAACCGACTTCCGCCATTGTATTCGACTAAATAATTTTGGATGAAAAAAAATTTATGAAAGAACCATAGTAGTGAAAGGATTATGATACTTTCTGAATGCAAATGCTTGGTGTCTTGCTGAAAATATCAAAATCGCCATATGTATGCTTACAATATTTGAGGAGTTCCCTCAATTCCTCATGGATCCCATCATCAGAACTGGACTCTGAAAAGAATGGGACCAATCTGGATGTATATCTGTTCAAATAAAAAAATAATTTTCCAAATCGGTTCATAAACGCCGGAGATATGCGGTAACAAACATTTGAGAACCTCCTCCTGTTTTGGGAAGTCGGTTAAAAAAGTTTTTTTTTGTGAATATATTTAGTTTAATTAAAAAAACTAATCCTGTTCCTTTTGCTCCACAGGTAAGTCCAGTCTACTTCTAAGGTACCATATTACTATACAATGCCGCGTAGAATGTGAAGAGACGCGTGTACAAGACGCATCCGGTGAGTGGACAAGTGATAAGCGGTAGCGTTATCTAAGAGTCAAGTTCATTATAGTTCTAGGTACTGTATCATTGTACTATGTCGCGTACGATGTGAAAAAACCAAGACGCATCCGGTGAGTAGATAATTGATAGCGGTAGCGTTAAGTTCAGTGTAGTTTTACCAAGGTACCGTATCATTACACTATGCCGCGTAGTGGGTGAAGAGAACGCGTCTGTAGGATACATTCAATAAGTGGACAAGCGATAAGCGGTAGCGTTATCTCACAGCTGTTTTCGGTGTAGTTTTACTGAAGTACTATCATTATACTATGCCGCGTAAGATGTGAAGAGAGAGAGACGTGTGTAAAGGACACTTCCGGTGAGTGTGGCCGAGTGATAAGCGGTAGCGAATAGCGATATCTCAGAGTTAAGTCAGGTTATTCTACTAAGCTGAGGTACTGCGAAGAGGCGCGAATACAGAGGCCCAAGCACAAACATCTGACGATATTGAGACGATTGTAGATACCAAGTATTAAACAATCAAATCACAAAGATTTCAAGCCACCACTATGTCATTGGCCAATATTTGACATTGACTATAGTCTCGCTAGCGTCTAGATACCAGGCCACTGTACACGCAAGTTATAAGCAGTAGCGATCATTATTATATCGAGATTCTTTTAACTACATTGCGATTTGATTGAACCACAAACTCAGTTAGGTAGATGGATGATTAAATCTCCGGGAACCAAAATTCACAAAAAAAACAAAAAACTATCCATCGACAATAAATTCTATTTATTAATTCATTCATTCATACATTAATTCATTCAAAAATTGATGACAAACAAATAGGCTCTTTTGGTTTTAACCAATTTCAGATAAGAAATTTCAATAACTGGACGAAGATCATTTATTCCATAGCTTATCCCACCGCTATCGTTCCCCCTTGGGCCGCATAACGCGTTCGATTCCCGTGCCGGAAATAGCCCGGTCAAGCACCCGTGCGAAAAACATGCATTCAACATGCACCTTACCTTATTGTTATTGGGGCTAATTTTAAATGCACTTTCTTACCGTTTCACAGTTTATAGCACCCAATTGAAAAACTTGCATTCCCACAACACGCAGTTTATCTGTGATTGGCACTAGTTTTTAATGCATTTGAAGTTCAAACACACAATTACAAAAACACGCCTTTTTCCAAATTTTAATCTTCGCGTATACATGCGGAGATTCAGTAATAGTTACTATACGTGACACGAGATTATATTGTGACTGGAAAGTTTTTAAATTAAAGAATTGGTCCTCTGGGGGCTTAGTATGGGTTTTGATAGTTTACGAAACTAAATGAAGTTTCGTTTCCTTCCATACATTTACTTGCAGCGCCCCTAGCGAAACGAGAAGAAAACTAAGGACGCTGTCAGTAAGTAAATGTTTTGGATGGAATCGACACTTTATATAGTTTCGTAAACTATAAAAACCCGTACTAGACGTGCTGGGTTGTCAAACGACGCTTTTCTCATACAAAAGTTACCGTTTGACAGCCCTGTAGGGAAGCACGAATATCTGACGGTATCGAGACGTTAGCGAGACGGTAGTCGATGTCAAATATTGGCCAATGACATCGCGGTGGCTTGGAATCTTTGTGAGTTGATTGGTTAATTTTTGACGTTTCGTATCGTCTTCTAGATAACTAGATGTTCATGCTTGGGCCTCTGATTGCACAATTTACGCCTGTTGCAAATCTGTCGCGAGATGGAGAATAGCCCGGCCGATATATTTTTTTGCAGCTTTCAAATAAAAAATATCCATGGGTATGATCTGCCGGTCTAAAAAGGCCACTTTATATGAATCATAATATGAATCATAAATACAATACGATTAATATAAAGGAATTGCTAAGGATCTGCAGAGAATTCGGAAAATTAATTGCTGCCAGATGAATTGCTTAATGTGGCAAATTCATCTGGTAGTTATTCCTTTTCCGAATTCCCAGCAGATCCTTAGCTATTCCTTTATATGAATCGTCGTATTATGATTCATATAAAGTGGCCTTTTTAGACCTCCAGGGTTAGTAAAGTACATATAGTCTGTTAAAATTCAAGGACGATAAAATGGTGCTTCTTATGATTTCTCAGCGTCCGTGTGCGAGGTTCTGGAATAGATGGATTTTAATTTAAAATCGAGTTTTAATTGATTCTACGAAACATCTAACAAGCGTAGTTCTGCCAGATGGTATTAGCAACAGGTGGACGCTGATTTTCCTCAAATCAATATTTATTTTAGCAATAAATCATCTAGAGGTTGCGATGACCCTGAACCCGCCACCTTTGACTCATATTAATTGGCACCATATTGTTTTATCTGTTTTTAATTGACTATTTTGTCAATTTCTCGAATCATACGATCGTTGGGTACACACAGGGCTGTCGAAGCTCTAAGACCAAATCAAAACTAGTGGTTCGCCCCGAACTGAGACCTCGCGATAACACCTTTATCAGCCCGACTACTTAACCAAGTAATTTCCATTTTTCTATTATTATTTTTGAAAATTTTCACCTCGAGGTCTACCGGTACAGTACAGGATCTATCAGTAACAACTCTAATTTCTTACACATCATCGAAATAACCTTTGAATAGGGCTAAGCAACGGGGCGTAATACCTGTTAGTATATCAAGTACCTGACGAATTAATTGATAACGTCCTTTTGACGAAAACCATAGAACTCCAACGTCATTCAAATTCCTAGAAATGGGAGGTCAACAATGGATGTTATATTGGTTTCTGTTTTATGGAGTTCAAGTTTCTAAATTCTTCAATTTCAGACTCTTTCCTGTATTTGTGTCACAAAAGCTACAAATATACCAAATTTCAGCATTGTGGGATTGCTGGAAGTACCCTAGAATTTTTGATTTTTACGTTTTTTATTTTCCCTAATATCTCGAAAACTACCAAGACTAAATACGTATTAAAAACAGTTTTGAAATGTCCAACCAAAGCGCTTTCATTAGACACCCCACTTGATCTGACTGTCTCACTTTTTTTTTTTACCCCCTCTTGGACCCCAATGTCTCAGCAACCCCCTGACCGATATAGCTCATAACCTTACCTACAAATTGTACTAATACTATCTACCCCCATACCAAATTTCATGAAGATCTGATTAACGGTTTGGAAGTTTTCATCGGACAAACATACATACATACAAACGCCGATTCATCCAACTTGACTCAGAGAACTCGATTCGCTCGTTCAATTACCTCCTGGGCCGTGCCGTGCCTTGGTGTGTTTAGCCTAAGAATAGACCTCTCGGGAGAAACAAGGTGGGAAGTGGCTTGCGTGGTGCCTCGTAACAGGGAGAATGTTAAAGAACTCCCTTTTCCGCACAGATAGGAACAGGGATGGAACAGGGAGAAGCTGATACATAGAAAATGAGAATGAACGTAAAAACCTTAGTCAAGTTAAAGAGATTCAGCAAAAGACCGATGACACTCGGTCGCGCGATGATTGGATAGTGGCTCTCGATCGCTCTAGCTGACGACCTCTGGCGCGGCGGGCGAGTAGCCGGCTGAGATGCAAGAGGTTGCGGGTTCGATACTCGCTGCGGGGCAAATGTTTATGATCGGCAAATATTTGTTCCGGGTCTGGGTGTTGTGGTACCATGGTACTCGTAGTTCCTGATACCCACGACACAGGCAGTCCTAGTGTGGGATCAGCAGGGCGATTCTAAAACGTCGGAAACGTTTCCGATCGTTAGATTTTCATTTCGATGTGGTAAATAACTGAAACAATTTTCTATAGTAAAACACAGTAATATACAATATTCATTGTTTAGAGAAAATTGTTTTAGTTACTTACCACATCGAAATGAATAACTAACGAATCCGACCGAAAACGTTTCCGACGTTTTAGAATCGCCCTGCTGGACTATGTACGTAACTGTTGGGTGTTATGTTACGTATGTGTGTATGTAGGCCGAGACTACCAAGGCTCCCGAAATTACCACGACTCTAGTGTTCAACAATGTTTTTTTCTATTCTATTCTTTGTAGGACCATGATCTTCAATGGGTCAATCTTTATACGTCAACCCTACAACGGTTCCCCTTGTCTCGGTAACCCGACACTCGCTGTCTGCGAGACTAAACAGCATACAAACGAGCACATTACTGTCGTCCGTTCGCATACATTATTAGTTAGACTCATCTCTAGGAGGTACTAATTGTTCTCGATCGATATCATCATCGTTCATAACCAATATCTCACTTCTGGGTGTAGAACTCCATCGCTAGCTCGTCAGGCGAGCTGCGAGGGGTGCGGATTCGATTTTCACTGCAGATCAAATGTTGGGTGATCTACATAATTGAACAAAAAGCGATCGAGGTTAAGAAATTGTATCAAAACAAAAACGAAATATGGCTTAGACCATATTTCGTAATGAGACAGATTATGTTACCATATTTCGTAATGACTATACTGTCCTAATAAACTATGAACCTCTTATTCATAATCAATTTGTAAACATTTGATAGCTAAAATAGCCTTTGTCTTTAATTTTACAGCTTTTGTTTTTATTTTAATTTTACAATTTGAATTACTGTCTTAATTTATATTAAGTCTTAAGTTATCTAATTATAATTTATCCCTTCATACATTTTTTGAAGCATTGTGACAATGTACTTATAGATACTTTATCTGTTCGATTGACCTGTAAATGTTTTATTTACCAATATATTGATTATTCTGATTATTTTTATTATTTTTTTGGCGTATGACATTTTTCATCAGAGAGAACAAAACAAAAGCTATATAACTAGAAAAGGTTTAAAAATGATTAGGTACATGGTGTCTGTTCTGTACTAGTATAGGTACACTGCTACTATTATTACTACTACTGCACTACATACTACTGTAATATACTACATGTGTATGAATGCTATACTGTCCTGGGTATCATAGGTTGTCTCATTACGAAATATGGTCTAATCTCAGGTTTAGACCATATTTCGTACTGAGACTATTTGGATTGTTTTTCTATTTGCCTTATTTTATCTAAACAATCTTTGTGTGAAGCTTATGACCAGGACTCAGCTTAAACATGTTAAACAAGATATCGCGTCGAATGAAGCTGCTCATCTAATAATGGGCTCAGGTCGAAATATCTGTTTTCCTAAAATGTATTTTTCCCAAAATGTCTGCTTTTCCATAATGTCAGCACGTCATAAGCTGACATTATGGAAAAGCAGACATTTTGGGAAAAATACATTTTAGGAAAACAGATATTTCAGGACTGAGCCTAATCGAACTTCACGTACAGGGTAAGTTCATTTGATCATTAATTATGGTTTGATACCATTTCGTAATCTCGATCGAAATAAGTAGATTGTCACAACCAGTTCGACAAGTCATCGACAACCTATGATAGCTAGGACAGTATAGCACCGATATATGCAAATTGAACCAGGTGTTCAGTATATTGACTTTTGCTGACCCCCGCCGAGGCCCCAACTAGTTGCAATTATAACATAATAATTCGGTGAAAAATATAAAAAAATGAGTCATCTTGATCGCGAATCGTGTTTTTGTAATAGGTTTTTTTTTATTGTAGGGTGACCGTTTGCCACCTGTTGCGTGAGAGCTAGAACATTTACATGGCGAAAAAGCTTTTTATGGGGACGACCTCTGTGGCGCGGCGGGGGCGAGTAGCCGCTGCAGTAAGAGCTGCGGCTTCGATTCCCGCTGCGGAACAAAATGTAATACATGATCTGCAAATATTTGTTCCGGTTAATATTGTTGTTGTTTGACCCACCATGGTACCATGGTACTCGTAGTTCAAATCAAATTAAAATAATTTTATTATTTGAAATCACAAGGATCATTTTGAATCGTCTTATAAACTAAAATTACTCCTGTTCCAACGTTACCAAGCCTAGAAGAATCACGCAACAAACACGGTTTGGCTTACATAAATGGTCCGTCTTACCACTAGGCGAGAAGCGCCTGTGTGGTGCCTCGGAGCAAGGACTTAATGATACATAGTAAATGAGAACTTAAAAACCTTAGAAGGTAGTCAAAAGTAAATAGGTACCTAACAGTAGCAATAGTTCCTGATATCCACGACATAGGGAATCCTAGTGTGGGATCAGGACTATGCATGTAGTGACGGATTAAGACTACTTGATGCCCTAAGCAATCCACGCCTGTGGGCCCCCCTATCCGTATGACAACTAGAATCGGTCTTTAAACCTTTACCCCTTAAAAACATTAGTTGTTTGTAAAATAAGATGATGAGATGTATAACGTACCTTAGAAGTGGTGTATTATGATTGTGAAGTGGGAAGTGGATTTTCGGGGCGCCAGGCGGGGGGCCCGCGGGGAAGGGGTGGTTTGTGATTGTCTGATCGCAATTCCGGTGCATTCGAATTGCCGAATGCACTAGCGGGCAGCGAGTGGGCAAGCGGGAGCGTGGTTATGACTCTAGGTCGGACTCTATGTCAACTTAAAATGCGCGAATTTTCAAATTAGACCTAGAAACTTTTTTTGGTATGGTTTTTGGTGACGTGAGAGTGAGACGTGATGACCTAAGGACGGTTTTTTTTTCTTCTGGTGCCCCTCAGACGTGATGCCCTAGGCGATTGCTTAATTTGATTAAGGGTTAATCCGTCACTGAATGTATGTGACTGTTGGCAGTTATGTTATGTAATACAAGTTTGTGTTATTTGGGCAGGATATTGAAATTAAATACATATACTCAACAACGCACAGATACACACAGGGCCGGATTTAAATTTGTGCCGCCCTGGGGCACGAAAATGCCGCCCTATGACTTAAATTTTATTTTAATAGTTTTACACCACGTACTTTACTATTCTCCTGCTGACGTTTCGTTGACCATTTTTTTTGGAGCCAAGCTAGTTCTCGTCGCACGACCTTTGAGCGTGGTCGCGGTCGGTGCTCATGAGGAAGGACCTCAAAATGGTCAACGAAACGTCAGCAGGAGAATAGTAAAGTACGTGGTGTATAGTCGTAATTTTTCTAAAATGATACCAAGCCACGATAACTTCAATTCTATTAATAGTTTTTCTTATTTTTTAAGAATTAGAATAACTAATTGATTGCAGGAAATTTATTATGTATCATATAGCATTTATTATACATTATGTTTTATTTATACTAAATAATATACAAAATTTACATGTGATACATAATACTTGAATTATATTTCTTGAAAGATAAAATGTTTATTTAAAAGAATTAGTTTATTATATGTTGTATAGAATTTTTTTTCTCACTTTCCAAATTTTGCCGTCCTAGAAAATGTGCCGCCCTGGGCACTAGCCCCGACTGCCCCTAGTATAAATCCACCACTGGATACACAGAACCGACCAGTACGTGGTGTGCCGTTGCTTGTCCGGCCTGAGAATAGACCCCTCCTTCTCCCGTGGATGTAGTAAAAACCTTACCAAGGGATTACATCAGAGGCCCAATTCTCTAAGTTATTTTAAAACTACACTGAAAGTTGACCGAATCGAGATTGAATTGTAAATTGACTGAAAGTTTAATTTCTAGTCCCTCATAAATAACAATTTAATCTAATAATTAATTGATTCAAGCGTGACTTTGCGGAAATCCATTCTACAATATAAAATAGACGAACAAATATATAGTTACAATTCCGCTCCTCTCCAACGAAAACTGTGAAAGAATTCGACACGTGTTCTCTTCGAACGCCGAACAGAAAGACCGTTCACAGAAAAGAAGTTTTCTGTTCGGCGTTCGAAGAGGCAACATGGCTGCGGAGTTTTTGCAATAGTGTGTCTTTTTCGTTCTAGCACGCAGTGAGCCTACTGTTTCCTGAGGATGCTTCGTTGAGAGGCGAAACACGTGTCGAATTCTTTCAGAGTTTTCGTTGGAGAGTAGCGGAATTATTACTAATTATATTTGTTCGTCTATTTTATATTGTACAATTTAATCTACTTTATTCATGGTGACCACCTTTAGAGTAGGATAGTTATATATATAATTGGAAAGAGTAAAGAGAGACTCCATCTACTTATGCTAAAATTAACGAAAAAACTATGAATCGTTCAAGTTTCGGTCACATTTCGATATAATCACATTACAGTATTGTATTTTATATCAGGAAAATACCATTTCTGACATTTAAGACATCGACACAAGATCGAAACACGATCTGAACTCTATTTTAACTGTTTTTTAGTTAGTGAATTGGGCCTCAGGAGCTGAGCAGCAGCATCCACCTGAGTGCTCCACGAGAGTAAGACGCAGGGGTAAATTCTTAGGCCGGATATACACGGCAACTTGTCAATTACGCCCCTGTTATTAATCGTTATCTAATCATCATAATCATCAGCCTGCAGAAGTCCACTGCTTGACATAGGGTACCCCCTTAAAATGCCACGACGTATGATTCCCTAATACCCCTCATTAAATACATTTCAATCGAAGAACAGGTTCAGACATCTGCCAGCTACGAGCGACATTGCATCCAGAAATTATAACTAATCTAATTACTAGACCATAAATTTCAGTGTTGCTATTATAGCTATTTTATGGCTATATCTGGCCACTTATTAGCGCAAAATTATTAATTTATTAAAAATTGAATAGGTGCTGAATATAACCTACTACTAATTATCAATTGTTAACCGACTTAACAAAAAGGAGGTTCTCAATTCGCTTTTAAATAACTTTTCATTTAAAAAACCGACTTCCGCCATTGTATTCGACTAATATGGATGAAAAAAATAATGAAAGAACCATAGTGGTGAAAGGATTATGATACTTTTTGAATGCAAATGCTTGGTTTGTTGCTGAAAATATCAAAATCGCCATATGTATGCCTACAATATTTGAGGAGTTCCCTCAATTCCTCATGGATCCCATCATCAGAACTGGATTTTGAAAAAAATGGGACCAATCTGGAAGTATATCTATTCAAATAAAAAAAGAATTTTCCAAATCGGTTCATAAACGCCGGAGATACGAGGTTGTTACCTTGTAATACATAAAAAAAAAAAACTGAATTGAGAACCTCCTCCTTTTTTGGGAAGTCGGTTAAAAAAAAGGAAAGAGAAGGAGTGGTCTATTTCTTAGGCCGGAATGCCGGACATGCAAACGTGATTATGACTAAACTAAATATTTGAAAAGTGAAAATTTTACTTTTGGAAAGTTGACCTTTGGCCCTTTATATGTTTTTCACTAATTAATTGATCCCTAGTTTTTCTGTACCACAGTATCATACTGTATGACCTGTATCTGTAGGGGTTATGGGGGGAAGGGTAATGCGCCTGGGAATGCACTGGCACATATACTGTGGCAACGGCAGGTGCTATAATCCTGTAACGGAATGCCACGGGGTACAACGGATTTTAAACGTTTTTGTTGTATGGGACATTTTTGACGATAATGTGGTCAAATTATGACAGAGACCCCGTTACGGTTTCGTGCTAAAATTAAATTTAGTGGTGAGTTTCTGACGTAATACAGGAATCGGATTACCTGTAAAAATGTGGTAACGTTATTCTATAACGTTACTTCACGGGCGTTTCAAATCATGTTTTCAGGGTTGAAAATAGATGGCGCTGCTGCGTTACGTAGCTGTCAAGTGTCAAAATAAAGTTTAATGTCAACGTCAACAACGTGGATATATTTTCGTTTCGTGGTATTTATTTTTGCTTACTTATAAAAACACCACGAAAGCACTAGCGCACTATCAAGAAAAAAAAATGCTGGACACATTTCTCACAACATTATCTAGCCCCAAGCTAAGCAGAGCTTGTGTTATGGATACTAGATAACTGATATACTTAATACAATACATTAAATAGATAGATATTTTTTATTATACATAGAAAAATACCCAGAACACCCTGAACAATTATCTGCAGATCGTACAAATATTTGTTCCGAAGCGGGAATCGAACCCGCAACCTCCTGTGTCGCAGGCGAACTTTCGCCCGCCGCGCCACAGAGGTCGTCAAAGAAGCAAGAAGCAGACACAAACAATATCATGACTAATAGCCACAGATTAGTTAGATAATAGCTTAGTACGCGTACACCACAGATAATACATTTGACAATGTTGTCAGCTACAGTTGAGTCAGCGCCATCTATCGAACCAATTTGAAGTAAGTACTTTTTTTTTTATTCGAAGTTGAAAAGCCCTCATTACCGATGTTGGTAACGGTACAAATTGACGTTAATTAAAACAATACTTACACGTCTTTTTTTCTTATGCCACTTGATAAGCAAACAAACATACGGCCCAACTGATGGAAAGCAGTTACCGTAGCCTATGAACGCCTACAACACCAGAGGCATCACACGCTCGCTGCCGACCCTGAGACATAAAGATGATAAGTCTCATGTGCTTGTAATTACACCGGCATCAGCACCCGTACCCTTCAAACCGAAACACCAATGCGAGCACTACTGCTTGGCGGCAGAAATAGGTACGGTGGTAGTACTTCCCCGGACGAACTCTTTCACAAGAAATTGTACTACTAACAAAAATGTAATATAATTATTTTTTTATATTCACACCTAAAGGGGATGCGGCGTTGAAGTTTGTATGTAAAAAACTACTAGTGTACAAAGTCGCGGGCGCTTCACTAGTTAACTGTGTTGTGTTATTCCACCAACCAAACGCAGTTACTCAATAAAAACTCAAATAAAAGAACATATTACAAAACCACCCAAACATAATGCTAATTTTACCATTCATATTAAAATCATACACAAAAGGAACCTAAAGAAATACACCTAAACTTTATTGTCATCTATCTAAAGTCCTAAATCGAACAATACATAAAATAGGTTTTTGATATTTTTAATATCCTGTAATAAGTAATTACTGATCTTTATTTTGGTAGGAATAGGGTTCAAAATTGAACGGTAAATGTTAATATTTTTATGCTCTGTACTTAATACCCCTTCTGATATTAAAGTGCGCAGTAATAAAACGATGTAAGTGATTTCATAAAAGACTATCGATTACGAGTTTGTGCTTAGCGGGTTGGGTTCCGTAGTTTTTTTTGTTTATTTTATAGATAGATTATAACTTTATTGTACACCATAAACAAATAATCATTTTTGGAAAAAACATAAACCGACTTCAAGCCTGTGCCTATAATGTAGGTAATTCATATTTGAATAAACGCCATCTATCGACGTCTAGCAGTATCATCTAGCGCTGACAGAACCAAGAGTGGCACAGTATAATAATAGGTTTTTTTCTATGGGAACCACAAAAAACCGAAACGTTCAAAAAGTGCTGAATCAATTTCGATAAAATTTATATGGGACCAAACAAAAAAAGAATCATCATAATTGAAGGAGTAATCGCGTAACAAACATACAAAAAAAAAACATACGGTTCGAATTGAGAACCTCCTCCTTTTTTTGAAATCGGTTAAAAACAACAAATAATAAGGATACAAAGTTTCAAATCAGAGGTACAATGGGCGGTCTTATCACTATTATTGTTGGATTTGCAAATCGTGAGCGTTCAACGTGACTTACGTATAAACTATTTATTAATGAAAAATGAAAAAACTATTTATTTTCAACAAACAAATAGGCTTAAAAGTAATTGTTAACAATAAAGTAAAACATAAAATTTGAGTGTTGACAAGGCTTGTACTAAAATATTTATTCGGCGGTCTCCACACTAGGCCAAGCCTGTATCGTGAAGACCGATTAGAGAGATTAATCTGTGCTGTTTCTATCGACTGCGCGGCACAGAATGATGAATAGTTTCTACGTAAGTCACGTTAAATGCTCACGACTCAAAAATGGATAGTTGCAATTTAAAACTCGTAATACACCCTCTGATCCCACAATAGGACTCCCTGTGTTGTTGGCGTCAAGAACTACGAGTACCATGGTAACGTAACACCCAGACCCGGAACAAATATTTGCAGACTAGCATTTGCTCGTGGCTCCGCCCGCGTTGAACCTACCTCTACTATAAATTATAGTATATATGTTATTCTGATGTTTATATGTAATATTATATTATAATACTGTAAAGTTTCATCAAAATCCGTTCAGTAGTTTTTGCGTGAAAGAGTAAGAAACCATCTATCCTCACAAACTTTTACATTTAAAATATTAGTGGGATCATGCAAACACAAAACCCGCACCTATTGTGTCTCAGCCGGATACTTGCCACCAGACCACTTGCCACTAAAACGTCGGAAACATTTCCGATCGGATTCGTTAGTTTTTCATTTCGATGTGGTAAGTAACTAAAACAATTTTCTATAGTAAAACACAGTAAAAAGAAATAAATATTGTATATTACTGTGTTTTACTAGAGAAAATTGTTAGAAAATTGTTTTAGTTACTTACCAGTACCACATCGAAATGAAAAACTAACGAATCCGATCGGAAACGTTTCCGACGTTTTAGAATCGCCCTGCTGAGGTCGTCCACACACCACAGCATGGCTACTGATACTAGCACCATATTTCGCTTGACGTCATACTAAATTGAAAAGAAGCCGGAAGGTTTTTCAAAAAACCTCGTGAACCCTAAACCCCTAACTATAATCCCATCAAGACAAGTTGAATGACCGCGTCAAAAAAGGACCATAGCACGGGGCGAACGGTTTTCAATGGCGAATCCTGGATCCTATTGAACGAACCCTCCGGCTCCAGACGAGGGGTTAGGCGGTGTGCGCACGCGCACGCGTCTGTGCTACGCTCTTTCTTCTAACAATCTTATTTTTTATGGATTTAGATTGAAAGAACGTTTTCTTATAAATCCTTGGAAATATAATATCCATGGAGTCCACTCTGTTAGTAGTTGTAAGTAGTATAATTTTCCTATAAATACTGCTAGAATAGAATAGAAAATTCTTTATTGTACACCTTAAGAAGCTTAAGATAATAAAAATAATAAACAAAACTTAACACGATTATAAAAGTACAATGGGCGGTGTTATCAGTTAGAAGCGATTTTCTCCAGACAACTTTCGGATGGAGAGAGATCTGTAAGATTCGAAAAATTAGGTGTACGTACGCCGTACGTAAATTTTACGAGAATATACGAATAAAGTAGAAACTAAAACTTAATACCTTTACAAAATAGTTATCGAAACTTACTTACATACAAGTACTTAGAAACCTTACGAGTACTGAAAAGTTCTTTTTTGCCTTGAGTAGATACTAAGTACTACTAGTTGGAAGTAGTATAATTTCCCTTGAGTACATACTAGTAGTAAGTAGTATAATTTTCCTACTATTGTAACTCGGGCTATTTATACACTTTACACACACATATTAGTACACCTATTTTTTTACCTTACATTTTAATTTTTTTTCAGGTCAATGTAGACTTTCAAAGGAAACTTTGGAAAGTTCAATTACACGTCAACCACACAACCATACAATCATTTTAAACTGTGTGTCAGCCTATAATCGTATCTAGGCCTCGTTCAGCAATTCATTCAAGCCTGTAATCAGATGCGATATACGGAATCCACTATGAATTTTCCATTGCACATGCTAAACTAGAAACTGTTATGCTGTCTGTGGTCATGGGGAATTGTATGGTTATACAATAAACTGTGACTTATCTATTACTTATCGTAAATTATCCCATTATCACCTTATTCAATGTCGCACCCTCTTGAAACTGTAATTTTCAACAAAGCTCAAAAAATGCCTTTACGAAGCTTGTATACATAGCTCGAAACAAACCGCAGCATACAACGGAACGTGTGGCAAAATAGGTACTCTCACCTAAGTACCTTCTTTACTGCATTCTCCGTTGTATAGCGCCGTGTGTATCCTTTACGGTTTTTTTTAATTTCCATAAAAATGTATAAGAATTCCAACAAGGAGTTTCAGATTATGAGGATAAACATGCTGAATGATCGAACCTCTTTGGAAGCGCTTTTGCTCAATACGTTTGTTTCACTTTAATACTAAAGTAAAAATGAGACGAAAGATTTAATTCTAATTTTCACCACGCGCACGTGGCGCTATTTGCAAATTCGCGCCATTTTCATATTAGAAACGCCAAAGATTGTTCCAGAATTGAGTGACTGATATTTATAATCAAAATATATTGATATATTAATATGAGTTCAACCGAGGAGTCCGATATTAATATGGAATTTACTCCACCTGATATCTTAAATGAGGCGCAAATTGCAGAAAATGGTCTCTTGGCGCCAAAATCACGAGAGCGCTATTTAGTTTGTTTCATTGCCTATTGTACTGTTTTCTTGCAAATGTGTTGAAAAACTTTGTGTGACACACATGCGGAAATTGTTATTTGGGTGGTTATCTGAAATTTGGTTAACTTGGTGTTAGCATCAATTTTCTCAAAATTATTAAAAAAAAAACAATATTTGAAACTACTAAGCGATGCTATAAAGTCCATTTAGATTGGTCACTCATTTTGATATATATCATAATATTCTTTATTTCCAAAAATTGACATTTCTTACTCCAAATATCAGGCCCTAGCCATGTAAGATCTCCCGAATTTAGTGTTCATTTCAATGTAATTATAAATCTATAAGAATAATTTGATCAAACTCTATTGAAATTCGTTTACTATTACATTACTAACATTGTCATTTCGATTTAATTATTAATAACAATATATTTCATCACATTATTTCAAGTCAAAAAGTGTAAGCGATAAAAAATATCAGGCCCTAGTCATTTACGAAATTCAAAAATACGCGGCATCCAAGCATATGGCTTTTTCATAACTCACTCAATACGATAGCATCCGGTGTGAAGTTAGTAGCAAACACGACCCAAGCCGCGGCAGCCATTTGGTTATTAGTGGGGTCGCCGACTTTGCTGCGGAAATACGTGCTGTGCCAGTCAAACTCTCAGGCCCTAGGTAAGTCGTTTTAAAGATAGTTCATTACTAATTGATCTCATTACTTATTGTAAATATGAGTTTGGTCTGCCTTGTTATTTTGACCGCCTGACTGGTTTTGATTTTGATTTTAAATAATAGGTTTCATTTGATTTTGTTTCGTTTCGTCAGTCCCTAGACCGTCAGGCCCTAGTCGTAATAGTGACTAGGGCCTGACGCCACATCTAGGGACTGATGGTCATACTGCGTGATGCATGGTTTTAAACATAATACCAATGTATTTGTTGTAGAATATGGCACCTAGAAAGAAAAAACCATCGTCTAAAGAGGAAATTGCAAAAAAAAAGTCTAAACAAGCAAAGAGGCGACTGGAAAAAATTAAAAATGACCCTGTTTTGCTGGCTGGATATATGCTGGATTCCTTGAAAAACTTGCATAAAAAATTTCTCAATACGAGTTTGATGAAAATTGGGTATGATTCGTTCTGCAAATTGCGTCCATTTTGGGTTGTTGTGCCTCAGCTTACAGACCGTGACACCTGTGCTTGTGTTACACATGAAAACATCAATTTGAAATTAGGTGCCTTAAAAAATGCAAATGTTCTTGACTTTGCAACATATCAAACTGCACTTGGAAACAATTTGCTGTGATCGTTACTCGGAAAAATGCTTAGCGAGAACTTGCCAGGACTGCTCTATGAAGATTTTACCCTACAAGGAGTTTGATAATAGTATGGACATTGCAGTCAAACAATGGAAGCATAGCAAGGAATCTAAACAGGATCGATACGTCACAAAGTACAAGAAAGAGACGTACAACTTAAAACCTCGTGATTTAGTTATGCAATTAGAAGAGAGTGATCTTCCAAAATTATTCCAACATGAACAGAACATCGTCCATCAATATAAAACTATTAAATCTTTGAAAGACTCACTTACAGAAAAGGATGCAGTTATTCACATGGACTTCTCGGAAAACTACACAACTAAATGCAACCAAGAAATTCAGTCGTATCATTTTGGCGGCTCCAGGACTCAAATTTCTTTGCGTACAGTGGTGGTTTACACAAAGGATAAAGTAACATCTCATTGCACTGTGTCGTTAAATTTATCTCATAACGCTGGAGCCATTTGGGCACATTTACAGCCTGTCCTCATAGGATTGCCATCCTCTGTAGAAAACCTGCATTTTTTGAGTGACGGTCCTGTAACCCAATATCGAAATAAAACAATGTTTTATATTTTGGGTTGCAGAATCAACGATTTCTATCCACTGGCTATGAAATACACGTGGAATTTCCATGAGGCGGGACATGGGAAAGGGGCACCAGATGGAATCGGAGCTACATGCAAACGTACTGCAGATCAGCTCATAGCTCATCACAGAGAGGTGACATCACAAACTTGTATGAATTTGTAGCTGTGCTTCGAGAAAGGTGTCCAAATATACAGATCTCTGTTATCGAAGATGTTGACATAGAAAAAGTTAACAAAATGATCAAGGAACATGAGAAAGAGCAGAAACCGTTTAAAGGAACTCTCTTAGTGCATCAAGTCTCGGGTCATATTTATAACCCTAATAAACTTGTCTTGAAGTCACTAAGTTGCTTCTGTGATAATGTTGGTTGTAATCATTATAACTTGGGGGCTATAACGTACCAAACCAATACACAGCGGCTTCAAGTTACAGATATTTTCACGGATTCTGAAGATGATACGCCGTTAGCAAGTATGAGCCACATTGCGCAAGAAAAATCTAAAACGAGCTATGGCAGTGGAGATTATGTTCTAGTTAAGTTAATAATGAGGGGAAAAGAATACCGATACGCCGCAATTTGCTCAAAGTATGATGACGAAGATGGAGAGCTGACAGTTACATTCCTTAAAGTTTGCAATGAAGATGGCACAGAATTTAAAATAAATGATCATGATATCGCCGACGTGCCTTACGAAGACGTTATAGAAAAATTGCCAGTTCCTAATCTAATCGTCAAGAGAAATACAGTATTTTATAAATTTAAAAAACCCGTGAATGTTTACGAGAAATGAAACAAATAGTGATAAAACTAAATACGAGGTACCTAGTAGTTTAAGTTTGAAATATTTGTGATCCTATAATAATTAATGAAAGTCTGAATATTGTGTTCAAATTATAATTTAGTTACTCAGAACTTTAAAAGGCTGATTATTTAAAATAATTGTTAATTACTTAAAGACTTAAGTATTAAACTCAAAATACAATTTGATTGTTAAGAAATATTGATACATTATTTTCATGTGCATAATTATTAAAATAAATCTTGTGATTATAGTTCATAAAATTTGTGAACTTAAGAGATAATTTGTTGTTTCAGTTGATTTATCAATAAAAATGTGATTTGACATAATAACCGTGTTTGGCGTCAGTCCCTATCACGTCTTGTCAGTCCCTAGAACACTGATTTTAAAAAAAACATTAATTTCTCTAAAAATATCAAGTAAAGTGACTGGCCCTTTTAGTTGCAGCAAAGTAGATGTTATACCCTCAGCATAGAATATAAACTGTTCTGATTTTTAACTAAAAACACCAATTTCAAAATTACATCAGAAGTTAACCAAATTTCAGATAACCACCCATTTAGAAACACGTGACTATGGTAAGCCCTCGACTTCTTTGTAAAAACCAACTTACCGCACTAGTATCATAAATAACTATTATCCTCTTGGTGTTACTTTTAACACTGTATATTATTCATTTTGTAAAACTGGAAATTTTCACGTACCGGTATGTTGGTGGAAGTACCAGCAGGTCGATGAAGGAGCGGACACAAGCACTCCCCCCGCTCCCGCGCCAGACGAGCCGAGAGGAGCGAGCTCAGAGACGCAGTGCGAGGAGGGACGCGGAGAGAGTGTAGCGCGGATCGTACTCACCCTGACGAAGACCCTCGGTTAGGGTCGAAACCGGTTGGTGCTTCCACCAACATATCGGTACGTGAAAATTTCCCGTTTTACAAAATGAAGCTGGCTATTATGATGAGTTCTATCAATCTTAATGTAATTTAAAGACATGAATGTAATTTTTAGGTTATACCGGTCAAAGACAAATATTTGCATTCGCTATCACAGAGATAACCATATAAGGTCATTGACACACCTATCAAACAAACAAGCAAGCATTCCCGTACACTATCTACCCTCCTTAGTTCACCCCGCACACCACCTGTACAAATCTTTATATCTCGCACACGATGGAAAGGTTCGTTTGTACAGGTTTTTAGGGTTCCGTAATTGGAAGGTTATACAAAACGGCAGGCGCAGGCGTTATAAGATTAAAAGTGCTTTTAAAAGATGCAAGCGAAAGAAATGTTTTATTATTAAATCGGTTAAAGATAATTGATTTAAAATTAATTTGCAAGATTCCACCCGGAAAAACATACACGCATTGCAAGTTAAATAAAAGCTTGTAAACAGCTTTTGCTGGAAGGGTGCTACTATTCTACAAATGAGCTGCTTCTAATTAATTTTAATACTTATTACACCTCAGTGGCATTATATTTTAAATGTTATTCTGACATTTTAAATTTTTTTATGACAGTTAATATTTGTACTTGAATCTTGTAAGATTTTGTAATGTGGTAATTCTTATGTGTGCTATTTCTTATATTTTTATTTTATTATTATGTTTTGTTATTTTACTGTGTAAAAACATTGAAATACAATTATAAATTGTTTTATGAATAAATTAATAAAAAACGGGTCTATCGTCGGACCCTACCTTATCGCCAGCAAAACCGGGGGCGGACACTAGTACATGATAAATAAGGTTTTGTTTGCCTAAATAGACCATGTCGGATGTCGGTAGGCCGTAGATAATAATGTTTTCGAGCTTTGTCCACTGGTACGGAACCATCAACTTACGAATCACACTCGTGCTTACTATATTATTTATTGTAATAATCTGAAAACGCACGCGCCGATCCGACAGATGTTTCCGTTCGGGCGTCTTCGGTTGTGTCCGGAGCGGTTCGGTTTTGAAAGCCTTTTAATAAGAGCTGTGTTAGGGGTCTCAGGATTGAACCTTGCGGGAATATAGTTACAAACTTATTTCCAATGGTTTTGCTTTGAAATTGTGTAAAAAAATCGTAGGTAATGACGGACGACACGTTCAGAATAGAAGGGAAAAATACAGAGTTACAAACATTTGTCCCGCTGCGAGACAAATGTTTGTAACATTGTATGATCTGAAAATATTTTTTCCGGGTCTGGGTGTTATGGTACCATTGTACTCGTTGTTTCTGATACGCACGACACAGGGTTTCCTAGTGTGGGATCATGACTACGTATGTGACTGTTGTTATGTATGTTGTATATTTCAATAAGTAAAATACTTTTTCATTTGATCAAGTCTCGTTGGAAAAGTTTATAATGTTAACAAGATTGGTTCCCGTTACGTTTGTTAATAATAATAATAATTATTTATGCGAGCGACTCGCCATAACTCTCGCCATGATTCGACTTGGATATTTAACATTTAAATAAAACGGGCTAGTGTTTTATTTAAATGTTAAATTAAATAATAGCCAAGCGTTTGAGCACTATCTTGCTATTCGCGACGTGGTAGGAATAATTAGCATAAACATTAACATAGAAGAACCAGAGATGTATAATATGTATGCGCGACGTAGTGGTACCAGATGTAACGGTAATATACCTTCATCTGATGGTAAGTGTTGATGTTGTCGAAAATGTAGCACGTTTGTCTAGAAGATACCTATTTACCTTCGACCTAAAAACTCCTAGACTGTATTAATTGTTGTTATTTTTCGATTTAGGCGATGGTATTAGAATTTAGACTCTATTACGACAGTACTGAACTGTTATTATATAGCCGTGTCTCAAATACCACAGCGCTACAAATTAGGGAGTTAATACCCTATCGTGGAATATCTGAACGAGTAATTCGTTCATAATTGGGAACTTGAATCATTAATCGGCTTGCATTCCCAGCGATTAAATGACCTTCTAACGTTCTAGTTACGATATTGATGGATTTTATATATTGGTATTAGTAGTTGTGTATTTCTACTCTTCTTTATTTATATATTGCGAAAATGGGTACAAAAATAGATGTCAGATTAGAGAATAAATCATAACATAACACCCAACAGTCAATACGTGGTCCAGCAGGGCTATTCTAAAACGTCGCAAGCGTTTCCGATCGGATTCGTTAGTTTTTCATTTCGATTTGTTATGTAACTAAGACAATTTTCTATTTGTCTGTAGTAAAACACAGTAATACAATATTTATTGTTTTTTTTTACTGTGTTTTAGTAGAGATAACTTTTCGTTTAAAAAACCGACTTCCGTCATTGTATTCGACTAAATATTTGGATGAAAAAATAATTATGAAAGAACCATACTGGTGAAAGGGTTATGATACTTTTTGAATGCAAATGCTTGGTTTGTTCCTGAAAATATAAAAATCCGCTATATGTATGCCTATTATATTTGAGGAGTTCCCTCCATTCCTCATGGATTCCAGCATCAGAACTGGATTCTGAAAAAAATGGGACCAATCTGGATATCTATTCAAATAAAAAAAAAAAAACAAATCGCTTCATAAAACTCCCATGGATGGATCTCCTCCCATGGATGGAGCTCCTCCCATGGATGGGTGGGTCACCTCCCATGGATGGGTGGGTCACCTCCCATGGATGGGTGGGTCACCTCCCATGGATGGGTGGGTCACCTCCCATGGATGGGTGGGTCACCTACCATGGCTGGGTCTAGGTACACAGGTGGATGCTGCTGCCCATCCCCTGGCGTTATCCTTTAGTCGCCTTTTACGACATCCTCAGGAGGAGTTGGAGGAGTCCTATTCTTGGCTGAAACTACCACGGCCACTGTTTCAGCTTAAGATTAAGACAATCTGACACTTTGAGAATATTATTATTTTTATAGTATTTTATACTACTTGGCAAGCAAACAAGCATACGTCCCACCTGATGGAAAGTAGTAACCGTAGCCTATGGACGCCTGTAACACCAGAGGCATCACACGCCCGCTGCCAACCCTGAGACATAAAGATGAAAAATCTCATGTGCCTGTAATTTCATCGGCACCCGTACCCTTCGAACCGAAACACAGCAATGCGAGCACTACTGCTTGGCGGCTGAAATAGGTACGGTGGTAGTACTTCCCCGGACGAACTCTTTCACAAGAAGTTCTACTACTAACAAAAGTAGTTGCCAAACTTAGTTGCTTGTATGTTTCTAGACTAGGCCCTCAGCTTAAGTAACCTCCCCCATCATTATATAACGAGTCCCGCAGTCTGTAGATCATCCGGGACAATGGCCCGCGTCCCGGCCAGGCCCAGAACGCGATTTATGGACCCGCTGAGCTGATAAACTAAATCAGCATCTTGAGATAATGGGGAATTTGGAGGTAGGGACTAGGTGAAAGTGGGAGATAATTGTAATGTACGTGAGGTTGGTTGTATATTGGAGGAATAATAACATAACATAACACCCAACAGTCACATGCATAGTCCTGTGGCGCGATTACGTAATTCTGTTGTTATTGGTTTCAATCGATTTCAATTCTGTTTCTATTCGAAATAACGCTCTTGCCCTATTTACGCATTTGGCTTACAAAGGTTAGGTAATTGCAACAGGACTGGGTAAATTAGATAATCGCAAAAACGTAATGTCAAATAGAAATAACATTGAAATTAATAGAAATAGAATTACGTAATTACCCTCCTGCCCCCCAATTACAGTAGGAAATGGCAATGGGGAATGCAACAATGGGGATCATTTTGGCAGCACTAGCGCTGTCCAAATGTTTTGAAACTTGAAAGGAGGAATATTTAGGTCAAGTTTCCCCTATTCAAGTTTCATAAGATTTAGGTAGCGCTAAGGCTGCTAAAATGATTCTTGTGATTTCAATTAATAAATCTATTTTGATTTGATTTGATTCCCACTGGCCTCCCCCTGATAATGCCACGACGAACAGTCTTGAGCCGCCTCCATCCACCGTCTTCCTGCGACATGTTTATAATGTCTTTTTTTGTCCGTGGAGTGGAGGGCCTTCCTCTACCGCGTCGTCCGTCGTCTACAATAATGGGGAATCAAAAATGATTAGAATCACAGATCTCTTCTGAGATCCGCGCGGATATCCTACTGGGGGTTTGTCAAAGGTAAACCCAACCAATGTTGGCAAATTACCACTTTTGCCAATGTTGCCAAGGTTGTCAGATATTTATCTTAGTACAGTTTGTGTTAGCTCATCTCCC
This sequence comes from Epirrita christyi, assembly GCA_951392215.1. Classification (NCBI taxonomy): domain Eukaryota; kingdom Metazoa; phylum Arthropoda; class Insecta; order Lepidoptera; family Geometridae; genus Epirrita; species Epirrita christyi. The sequence continues at coordinate 8,676,116 of OX595862.1, forward strand.
AAATAAAGGACTTACAGGCGTTTGTGTTTCTTGCAAACAATTTTTTCATTCAGCCATTACATGTATTAGTAACAGGCGAAGCTCCCTTGTCTCCTCTTTCGCTCTGTTTATATCCCCGTCTCGCTCTTCCACGAGGGGGGAGCGGTCTGGCAGCGCCGCGCAAAGCGAGTCAGGCATTATCCTTACTCATTATGAAGTAATGCTTTCAATTTGCAATTTGTTGAAAATTGATGCGTTTAAATTCGATCGTGTTATCGTACAGACAAAAGATATAATAATGTTTATATTAATTTTGTTGTTTTCCGAGAATCTAGCTGGATTGTTTGATTAGTTTGGAAGTTTAGTTTTTCAAACTTGTGAACTGGTTCAAAGCGGAAAAGTTGAAAACTTTTACCAAAGTTGATTTAAATGGTTTTCAATTGTTGTTTTCTATTGTTACTTTGTAGTTTTGTAACTTTGTAATTGCGTCATGTCTTCTAAGTTCTAAAGGTACATATAGGTATGACGACCTCTGTGGCGCGGCGGGCGAGTAACCGACTGAGATGCAAGCGGTTGCGGGTTCGATTTCCGCTGCGGGACAAATGTTTGTATGATCTGCAAATATTTGTTCCGGGTCTGGGTTTTATGGTACTGTGGTACTCGGTAGTTCCTGATACCCAGGACACAGGGTATCCTAGTTTGGGATAAGAGGGCCTAGCCAAGTGGCATTCGCTTCGAAGCGATTCCATTTCTACAGTCGTAATTCAATACAAAAGACCACGTGACATATCGAAAGCTAACGTCAATCCCATACATTTTGGACTTTTCTACTGGCGACATCGCTATTAGAATGTTACTTTGTCTACGGCCCAAGGACTACGTATGTGACTGTTGGGTTTTATGCTATGTTATATATACATATTCTATAGAATCGTGATAATGTATCTACTTGTATGTTTTTTAGTCTCTCATCTGTAATTGATAGGACTACTAATGACTTATTGCCCCAAGGGCAAAGTGACCCAGTTTGTCTATAATCCTAGCTAGGGTGACGACATCACTTGGGTCATCCAGATTATGACGAAATGTACCTACACATATTGTATCAATTTGTAACAAACTAATGTATGCTGAATTTTGTCAGACATGTATATGGAATTGAGATGTAAAATATTTATTTACGAATCATACACAGATAAGCACAAGTACTTGCGCTTAGTACAATATACAAAACATAATGACGTGTCGTCAAAAAGTGTACTGCTAGGCATTTTTCTACAGGAGAATTATTAGTCGATAACACATTTCATACGTATTTTCTCATTACGAATATTTTCCGCTTCCCGTGAGAATTTTAACACTCAGGGGCCTACTTATAATCAGTTTTTAAACCTATTTTTGTTAAAATAGCTTTTTCATCCCATCTATTCGAAAAGGACGACTTGGTTCGCCTTTAAGTGCACCCAAAGGTGGTGTTTTCTGTATGAAGCTTCTATAAGTGCGCCGCAATTATCTTTGCCGCGCACTTTTTAAATTTGGAATATATCGAACTCAAATAAGTGCGCCGCAATTATCTTTTACGGCCCTTTTTGAATTTGGAACATCTTAAAAAGAATCAAACACAAATAAGTGCGCCGCAATTATCTTTTCCGCGCCCTTTTTAAATTTGGATCATCTTAGTGTTCAGCGCCAAAGAAGGCGAACGCAAATATTGTTTAAATAAATACTGGCTGGTACGGCCCATAGTCGCGCCACCGGCTGAATAAAAAAAAACAAATTAGAAACGACGGCCCGCGATTTCGTCATTTTTAACCGACTTTACAAAAAGGAGGAGGTTCTAAATTCGGTTGTATTTTTTTTAATGTTACCTCATATCTCCGGCGTTTATGAACCGATTTGGAAAATTCTTTTTTTATTTGAATAGATATACTTCCAGATTGGTCCCATTTTTTTCAGAATCCAGTTCTGATGATGGAATCCACGAGGAATTGAGGGAACTCCTCAAATATTGTAGGCATACATATGGCGATTTTGATATTTTCAGCAACAAACCAAGCATTTGCATTCAGAAAGTATCATAATCCTTTCACCACTATGGTTCTTTCATAATTTTTTTTTCATCCAAATATTTAGTCGAATACAACGGCGGAAGTCTTTTTTTTAAATGATAAGTTATTCACGGATTGTTAGAAATTCATGATTTTGTTTTGAAATAAAATATGAGGCGCCTTTTATTTTCTCATAGTGGGTGATGAAAAGTAGAGTGTAACACTCGGGCGCAAAATATATTTTTGGCTCGGGCGACGTACTTTGAATCCCTCGCTACGTTCGGGATTCTACTAAAGAATCCCTCGCTATGCTCGGGATTCTACTCTAGAATCCCTCACTTCGCTCTGGATTCAAAAAAGCGCCCTCGCCGTAAAAATATTATTTTGCTCCCTTATGATACAATCTACTATTTCATCCCATCTATTCGAAAAGGACGATTTGGTTCGCCTTTAAGTGTACCCAAAGGTGGTCTTTTCTGTATGAAACTTCTATAAGTGCGCAGCAAAGTTCATTGCGGCGCACTTTTTGAATTTGGAACATCTTAGTGTTTGAACAAAAATATTGTTTGAATAAATACTGGCTGGTATACGACCGCCCATAGTCGCGCCCCGCGCCGGCTGAATAAAAAAAACAAATGAAAAACGCGTTTTCATAAAATTTCACGGATTGTTAGAAATTCATCGTTTTGTTTTGAAACTAGTGGTTCGTCCCGAACTGAGACCTCGCGATGACACCATAATCAGCCCGACTATTTAAGTACCTACTAAGTCATAACATATTTTCCATTATTATTATTTTTTTAAATCACCTCGAGGTTATTTCCTACACATCATCGAAATAACCTTTAAATAGGACTAAGCAACGAGCGTAATACTACATACCTGTAAGTATATCAAGTACCTGACGAATCAATTGATAACATCCTTTTGACGAAACATAGAACTCCAACATCATTCAAATTCCTAGAAATGTATTTGTATTTGTATTTGTATTTATTTATTGCTCTCATGTACATACAATATAGTTAGTAATTGGTCTTATATTTACTGTTAGTCAGGTAGGTACATGAACCCCGTCAGGGCGCTGCAATTTGGAGTCAAGATCAAGAATAAAATTATAGGACAATACTTATGTTAGTTATTAAAATACAAGTCAAAACAATTTAAAACAATGTCATAATCACATAAGAGTAGAAATAGGTAGGTTTATCAAATTTAATATCTCGCATGTATACAATACAATAATATGTCAAAAACTAAAAGAAGGTATAGGCAAGTCAAATCAATAATATCTATGTCAGTTTGTAGCTTGGGTATACGACAAAACAATTAAATTAAATAGGTTAATGAGTAGGCTAGTCAAAAACAGGAATTAACTAACTAATTTTTACATCAGAACATATAATATAAACATCCTATAATTTGTCACTAATAAATTCATCCAGTGAGTAATAACATTTTCTCAAAAGCATGGATTTTAACTTATTATAGAATAACTGGTCCTTAATTTCTGTTTTTAATTCTTCTGGTATTTTATTGAAAATTTTAATGAGCCTAAAATTTGGACTTTTAGCCACTGTTTTTAAGTTAGTCATGGGTAACATCAATTTATTTCTTTTCCGCCTATTATAATTTTCATTCAGTTGTAAGTTCGATTTAAATACTGTCTATGTTTCCTAACAAACGGGAGGTCAACAATGGATTTTATATTGTTTTATGGAGTACAAGTTTCTAAATTCTTCAATTTCAGACTTTTTCCTGTATTTGTGTCACAAAAGCTACCAGCATACCAAATTTCAGCATTGTGGGATTGCTGGAAGTACCCTAGAATTTTCGATTTTTACTTTTTTGTTTTTCCCTAATATCTCAAAAACTATATTGTCTAAATACTTATTAAAAACAGTTTTGAAATGTCCAACTAAAGCGCTTTCATTAGACATCCCACTTGATCTGACTGTCTGACTTTTTTTTTTTACCCCAACCGATATAGCTTAAACCTTACCTACAAATTGTACCAATACTATCTACCCCTATACTAAATTTCATGAAGATCGAATTAACGGTTAGGAAGTTTTCATCGGACAAACATAAATACATACATACATACAAACGCCGATTCTACCAACTTGACTCAGAGAACTCGCTTCGCTCGTTCAAAAAATATGAGGTGCCTTTTATTTTCTCATAGTGGGTGATGAAAAGTAGAGTGTAACACTCGGGCGCAAAATATATTTTTGGCTCGGGCGACGTACTTTGAATCCCTCGCTACGTTCGGGATTCTACTAAAGAATCCCTCGCTACGCTCGGGATTCTACTCTAGAATCCCTCACTTCGCTCTGGATTCAAAAAAGCGCCCTCGCCGTAAAAATATTATTTTGCTCCCTTATGATACAATCTACTATTCTTTTGTTCTCTCTGGTGTAAAATTACAAACGCCAAAACAAGACTAGCTATTTTAGCTATCAAAGGTTTAAATATTGATTATGAATAAGAGGGTTAGATTTTTAGGATTTAGGTTTTCCTGTAAACTATGAGCGAGGCCCAATATTCAGTATTAATAAAAATCGTACGTTTTCTTTGAAACTAAGCATTTTAAAATTATAATAATACATTTGTGTTTTTAATAACGAGCCCATTCATTTTATATTATGTCACATGATGCATTTGTCAAAAGTTGTTTTTTGTACCTTTGTTTTTTATCTAGTTAATAATCCTATCCTATCCTACTAATATTATAAACGCGAAAGTTTGTGAGTATGGATGTTTGTTACTCTTTCACGTAAAAACTACTGAATGGATTTTAGTGAAATTTGGAATGGAGATACTTCACGCCCTGGATTAACACATAGGCTACTTTTCATCATCATCATAAATTTTCATCATTATTCATGCGGGTGAAACCGCGGGGCGCAACTAGTAATAATATAATACTCTAGTCTAACTGTGTATATATTCCTAATTTTTAAAGTTTTGGCTTTAGTAGTTTCGGAGAAAATATACTAACAGACAGACAGGTACAAGAGTGATATAGCTCATTCACATATACCATTTATATTATATATTAATCTACATTATTTTCTAATTTAACATTAACAAATAACGTTATCTATCTAAATTAATTACCACAGAAGATATCAAATAGATATCAGACTAATCATGCTTTATCACACCTAGTGACCGCAGTATCAGTGATTCTACTATGTATACTGATATGCTACATAAACTTTCACAATACGAAAACTAGATATACAGACATTGCAAAATTATTATATCCAAAGATCTTTGCTTAGGTTATTTTTATTATTATTATTATTGTTAAGTATGCTGTTTATGTTTACTGTTATTATTATTTTTATTAATTATGTTGTTTTATTTTGTTTATTATTATTAATTATGTTAAGTTAACGTAAGTTTATTTTCCATACCATATTATTATTCTTCTTGGTTACATCGTCATCATCATCATCATGAGCAGCCTAATAGATGATCACTGCTGGACTCGCGCATATTTGCGGATTTGCCGGATTGTTGATCACAGTATTGGTGTTTAGTACTCAGGTGGATGCTGCTGCCCGTCCCGTGGTAACCCTTAGTCGGCTGTTACGATATCCACGGGAGGAGAAGGAGGGGTGTATCCTTAAGTTGGATACGAAACGGCACGGCACGTGGTTACGTACTGTATCTTTAAAGTATAATATACATATAGTTATTACTTATTAGGTATCATTGTTATTGCTATACAGCTGCATTATATCAGATAACATGTTATGCTAAACAATGGATTCTAAGTTATTATTTTTGAAATTGATACTTTTTAATTTCACAATAAAAAATATATCAATTACTAACTATGCAATGAATGGTGCTGGTCACGTGGTATAGGATCACTGAAAACTACATACCTACCTATAAATACGAATTTGAAGAATAGTCATCTCCATTATGAGTGCTTCTTAACTCAACCCAATGAAGGTCAACCCATTTAGGTATTCATATCGACTCAACCCATTTTTATTAAATTTCTATTCTTAACTCAACCCAATCCTAAAACATGTGTCACATAATGTGAATATGCAGTGGTATTGAATCATTATCGTCTTCAACATCAGCCTGTCGTAGTCCTCTTCTGGGCATGGCCTCTCCCCTAGAATGCCACGACGAACGGTATTGACTCGCCTCAGTCCACCGACTTCCTGCGTCTTTAGTCCGTCGAGTGGAGCGCCTTTCTCTACCGCGTCGTCCGGTTTGCAGACGCCACTCGAGAACCTTTATCCCGTAACGATTGCCGGTTCTGCGAGCTATATGACCTGCTCGAGTCTTCCACAGTAAATTCAGCACAAAAACGAAGCTGTGGCTGCAAGACAAGTGTTTTTAATTAATTGATTGTCAAAAAAACAAATTTTAAGTATTATAGCTTCTTTGACATTTGTGTATTGTGCGTACGTAATGTAACTTTATGTCATTTAAAGTTTGACGTATGTGTAATTGGTTTGACATTGTAATTCTTATAGACATACCTACCTTAATCGATATTGGACACCGATCTTGGTAAAAATAGCTTTTGTTTTATTCTCTCTTATGTAAAATGACATACGCCAAAACAAGACAAAAGTTATTTTAGCTATCAAAGGTTTAAAAATTGTTTATGAATTAGAGGGTTAACGATTAAACCTATTGGACGTAAGTCCTAAACCGATTACAACAAAACATTCCCTTGTCCTTTTACCTGATAGCCCATATCCAGTTGTCGGACACATCCCTTACAATAACATTGCGTAACACGCACGCGTCATGCGTGCATGTGATAGAACATTCCATGATGTAATATTCTATGTGCCCGTTTGTATCATATTTGAACTTGTATCCTTATTGAACTAGTCTTAGGTTATCTACTTCACTGTTGTTTTACAGTATCTGGAGGTCTAATAACTTTTCATTTAAAAAACCGACTTCCGTTATTGTTATACGACTAAAAATTTTTGGATGAATTTTTTTTTATGAAAGAACCATAGTGGTGAAAGGATTATGATACTTTCTGAATGCTTGTCGTCTTGCTGAAAATATCAAAATCGCCATATGTATGCCTACAATATTTGAGGAGTTCCCTCAATTCCTCATGGATCCCATCATCAGAACTGGATTCTGAAAAAAATGGGACCAATCTGGAAGTATATCTAATCAAATAAAAAAAGAATTTTCCAAATCGGTTCATAAATGCCGGAGATATGCGGTAACAAACATAAAAAAAAAAAAAAAAAAAAAAAAAAAAAAAAAATACAACCGAATTGAGAACCTCCTCCTTTTTTGGGAAGTCGGTTAAAAAGGCCACTTTATGTGAATCATAATACGATTCATATAAAGGAATTGCTAAGGATCTGCTGAGAATTCGGATAAGGAATTACTAAAAGATGAATTTGCCACATTGAGCAATTTATCTGGTAGTAGTTTAATTTACATACATTTTTAAATACATTTTACGAAATCTCTGCAGATCCTTAGCAATTCCTTTATATGAATCGTATTATGATTCATATAAAGTGGCCTTTTTAGACCTGCAGATCTTGCTGACCTGAGCTTGCATTCCTTTAGACAAATTTTTCGTTAGTGTCAACAAACTGCTTGTTATAAAATCTGTGTTACCATCTAGTTCTGTCTACCTTCTTCTTCTGCTCTGTTTGTTTCCTGTGTCCTACCTATTCTACTTCTCTGTTCTGATTGCTTGTTGTTCTATTTTGTAAACAACTTCTTTCTAGTCTCCTAGTATTTATATTTTTTTTATTTATTTTAAGTTTTTTTTTCCAATATAGTTACTCCTTGAATTTTCGCATAAGCAAGTTCGTCGCCGGATCTATTAGTAATTCGAAAACTGCCTAAAAATTTAACGGATCTGTTAGTAACATCAAATTTCACCGGATCTATCAGTAACTACTCTTTTTTGAGATCGTGTCAAATAAACGTTATTCATTTTATGCGTGATACTTCCTGGCAGGACCACTTTAGCTTTTCCATTTTTGACTTCGGTACAAATTAAGAGCTTAATTTGTACCTCTCAGAACTCGAAGCTCATAATTTGTACCTCAAAAATGGCCGAGTTATAGCAATATCGGAAATGGTCCAGCTAGGAAGTTACTACTCTTTGGCACATTTGCGCCGTTAAGAGAATTCGTTAACGCTACCGACTTGAGAAGTATCTCAACAGTTTATACCTTTCAAATAAACATGAATTAATCCAAAAAACTGCAGTAAATCTATACTTTTCAGTGATAATTTCGCTAAACCAACCTTGTAATTTGAGAGTCTTACGTTACTCGTACAAAATGGTGCAATGCCGTGGAATGCCGTTGTGATATCGTATGAGATTGACGTAATAGAAACATCTCTAATTACTAGTGCATACACTATAACTTGTTCCTTGACCCTTGACCATTAATGATCTAGTCCACGAAAACAGAGCCATTAATGAATTTACAATATTTTTTTTTATTTCTTATTAACTATCTATAGCCCTATTTAATTCATAGGAAATATCAAAAAATTTAATTCCTGACTTAATCACGCACTTACAGGCTGGCTGGCTGACTGACTGACTCACAGACAACGTGCAGCCCAAATCCGTAGGAACTACAGATTTGAAACTTGGAGGGTGTTTTTTTAGGGAATACTTCAAAAGGAATTTTGGAAATTCGTCCTCTAAGGGGTCTAAAAAAGGGTTTAATGTGAAACTAAAATACTCTTTAATATGGAAATGAATACTTGAATTTTTTTCGTAGATTCCTCAAAACATAAACAAGTACTTTTTTCAGCATTATCGGAAATTTCTTGGAAAAAGGCACATGACCTAAGTATTTGTTTGCGTAAAAATATATTTAACAGGATTTAGCAGGATTTCAGTATATTTCACCTAGTTTCACGGTGCAATTGTTGAGAACAAAATAAGTCAAACCGACCGCTAAATTGTAGAACTTGAGTGTGGTCTCGTATGATTTTTAAGATTACATTCTTGAAAACTAATGTCTTATAAGTATCCATTAGAATAGGTAGTTTTTGAAAGGGTATTTTGTATTTTTAACTAAAAATCTAATCTACTAAATTTTTATCTAATATCGAATAAGTAGTCGTAATGCTATAACTTTACCTTCAAATATCTTGATAACTTGACACTTTAGGAAATTGTACAATAAGTTTTTTATTTGTATAAGTATCCTCTATCTATAATATTCTAGGTACCTGCCTATTTAGGTTCCACAGTGCACCGAGAGAGTGGCAGCCGATGACTATAGCACCTTCAAAAATGTTCCAAAATCAGTAAGTATTGAAATTTTGCTTACTCTGACAAATTTTGATGACAATACTATATTACAGTTTCATTCTTCATTTTCCTTCTCATTTTTGAAGTTGGTTTAAACCCCATTGTCAGTGGGTTTCTTACGCGAACTGACTAAAAAATCATGTAGTTGACAGTGACGTTCACATCATTTGACAATGAATTTGTAAACAAAATGTTTTGCAGTATATTTATTATGTTTTCGTTCTGTTTTTTTGTGTTAAACTGGTATTAAAGGTAGTGTGGTACAGCCAAAAACACAGCAGAACACTGCTGTGTTTTTGGCTGTAAAAGCGGAACCAAAACAATAATCCGAAGAATACTTTCACGTAGTACGCTTTATGTATGCGTAAGTAGCCTACTTATATGCAAAATACCTACAAAAACCGTTTATTGTGTGTATTACGAATGAAACAAAACGTAGACTGCATTAGTGTTCTAAAATTGTATCATATAATAATGCATTATACCACTTTTTTCTAGTAAAATACTAGGAAAAATGTAAAATATTTTTTGGTGTTGCCATACGTAAAGTTTTAAGTGCCAACCTATGTGTCGCAGTAAGATAGTAACATCAGGAATATGGCGGTTTCCCTAGTACAGTAGTCACGAATATCGTGTTTTTGATTCAGTTTGTATTTCCCTAGGAAGATGCCCATTTCATCATCATCATCAGCATCATCAGCATTTAGACGTCCACTGCTGGACGAGGCCTCCTCCCATAGAATGCAATGGTGCTATTTGCCATAATCACCACGCTAAGCAGGTGGATTGGTGTTAATTACTCAGGTGATTGCTGCTGCCCCCTTTTATCCCCTGTTGAAATCATATTTCTCTAGAAGTCTTGGGAAATAGAATCCGAATCAAGAACACAATTCATATTCAGTGCCCCTGATGTAACTATATTACCGACATATTATGATAAACTGTAACTGAGCCTTTTCTATGAATTAAATATTTTGAAGAAACCAAAACAGCATTTAAATTTTGTCTCTTTTTGTATCTGATGGGATTTTCACTGTGTGTCCACTTGTGGTAGGTATAGGTTGGTACACTAATGGTCGCCTTATGCTATTACAAATACCAAGGCTGTTTTATAAAGCCATCTGTAGACGTACCTTCTAGTCATAGACTCAATATAAACTATAATTGTTCGTTAACTAGTTTGTAGGTATATAAACAGAAGCGAGAGTAATTACATATTTTTGACATTTCCAGATTTTATGAAGCATAAATACCTTCTGAACGTCACCTAATGGCTATTTTAATCAAAGTCAAACGTCAAATCGACGCACATAGAAGATACTGTCAATATAATATTTTTAGGTGGCTCAAACACAAGCACGAATCTGTATAACGAGAAAAGTTAGCGCGCCCTCTTCGAATCGGGACGGACTCTGAGCTGTGCAGACGTATTTTTATGATTCAATAACTATTATGTTAAATTATTTCCTCAGTTATTCTGTTTTATAAAATTTATTCATGATTGAGGTTTTTGTAAATGTATTAAAATAAATGGATTTTTCTTTGTTTCCCTATAATATTTACACAAAATCATTCAAACTAGATAAAGAGGTAGGCTAGCTAAGTATGAGAAAAAATCATATGATTAGGCATTTATTCACTTACGTACATCAGACAAATAATATATTATATTATACAAAGATATATGACGCATCAGGGTTGACTGCTATATGCTCTGCGTTGGGTAGGCCTGCGCCTTCGTTCATTTTGGTGGACTTTCTAGGGTTTCAACTGACGGCTCACCTTCAACTGCCTGTTCTTCCTCAACACCGAAACGGCCTCGTCATCGGTGAATATGAAGTACGTGGTGTATTAGTCGTAATTTTTCTAAAATGATACCAAGCCACGATAACTTCAATTCTATTACTTTAGTTATATTTCACTAAATTATTCTAGTAAGATGGCCATCTTGATAGGGAAATTTAAAATGAAAAGAAAGCAAATTCGTCGCGACTATCTTAGTAGGGAAATGGCCATCTCCCTATGTTTACATCTTACTACGACATTATGTACGCACAAGCCGGGTTTTTCCAATGATTATTTCCTCTTTTAGTGCTGGTAACACATTTATAAATAGTTTTGTTTATCCTGTCATGTAAAGCTGCGTCTACACCGGGCCATCGGTTGCTCCGCATGCGGAGCACATGATTACCATTGTCGTACCAACGTCCATTCTAAACAAACACTGCAAAATCTGTAAATGGTTTTGAAGCTGAGTAATTGACGGTCACCTCATTTGGACCACCAAAGAACTACTTAAGATATGCTCTGGTAAGTAACTACATATTTTAACTTGTATAAATAATGATAATTATTGAAAATAATTGAAATTATAGTTAATCAAAGAAATTGCCCTCAGTTACCTTGAGAGCAATTTTTAAAGGTTGTTTTGAAAAGGAAACCATAATTTTCTTTTATAAAATAATGTCATATTTCGGTTTTATCAAATTTATTTTTAATAATGTTACAGCCATTTAAAAATTACAAAATAACAATACTTCATTAAAGCAATAAAGTATAAAAGCAAAGCAAGTATAAGTATAGTAGTAAGCATTTTGTCATTTGGATATTGATAATTGATTATTAATGTGATATAACACGATTTATACACAACGCAGTTCATAAAAAAAAATAAAAAAAAGGAGTTGTAAACGTGTCCATTGTTTTTTTTTTTTTATGTATGCATATATATTTTTTTATTTATTATATATTTATTATTTCGAGAAAAGCGGTCTGAATATCTTTTAATTCAGTGTATTTTCTGCTGGAGCTTAAAAAATTAAGGTGTAGCAAACACTGTTGATTCCTTTGATGTCCCTGCCACCCCGTGGATTGTGGAATAACGTTCACGAACGCTCGTTGGCGATCGCTTAACCATCCGTACCAGGCGTTCGCCTTCGTTGACGATGGCTGCGTGGAAGGATTGAGGTTCATGGCCAACGACTAACCAACGATGGCGAACGAACCTCTTTGTTACCGTTTGTTGACCCGGTGTGGATGGGACTTTAGTCCACAGCTATTACTAAACGGCACGATATATCTGGGTCAATCAAATCGTGACAAAAATCGTGTACAACATTTATTTTACTAGCACCTGATTTTGATTACAAACAGTCGGTATCCCACTGTTCCTTATGTGAAAAAAAGTGCACATTTATTTCACTAGCACAACTGCTATCGTTTCTTGTACGACATTTTAAAGGTCGCAGGAATGCGATGGATAGAGGTGGCTCATGAACGTTCATCGCCACATTCTATGGGATAGCCCACCAGTGTTCTTTCTATAGGCAGATGATGAAATTAAAACAATGCAATCACTATAAGCCAGGTCGTAATAGTTGGCAATGGAGAGGCTTCTTTGAAAAATCGAACTTGGACAATGGAACTCCTCGATGATTAATAGTAGTCTCGCAGTGTTTGGGCTCATTTTGATCAGCTCACATTGTCCATGACTATTTGGGAAAAGCTGGTTTATAAAAATATATTTTTCTATATAAACTTATTACGTTTAAGCACTACAAAATGCATATCTTTGTGCACGTGATCAATGGAGTCCTGTTTATAACACAAATGGTGAATGTGAAGGTAATTGAGATCCTCCATACGTTTGTTTAGACCATATGCATATTTGTTGGTGAACAATTTTTGAACGAGACGAAAGAAACGACCTAATTTTTAAATTATTATTAATTTATATCGTACAAAATTACACAAACAAAATACATAATGTCTCGCTGGCTCCTTTCGCCGCTCGCACGTATATCAATTAACGTCCTTATAAAGTTATAGCGTTTTGCTTGTATGGCGTCTCTTTATTGAATTGGAGAGCGATCTACCAATGACATTAAAATGGTTTTCTATAATTAGGGAAAGTTCAACATACAAAATTTTGCCATATCGATTATAAGAAATGCCACCTTTTTTTAGTTACACTTTGCGAAGTGGTTTCTGCAACTCAACTGATTTTAACACCATTTGAGTTGGCGGTACTACATCCCACGTCCGCCTGTCCTTAGGGCCGGTTTCCACCGGGGCAGAGAGAAGAGGAGATGTGTTTGAATAAACCAATCCGATTCCGTTATTTCCACATCTCCTCTCCACTATACTTCTCCTCTCCGCTTTGGTAAAAAGAGCCTGCCAGCTTTGCAGCACCTCTCCTCTCGTCTCCTTTCCTCTCCACCCTTGTGGAAACCGGCCCTTACACTAGTAATATAATGTCAATGCTGACATCTCTTCGTTCTTCTTGAATTTTCATGTGAATATAATTTATTAAAATATTCAATAATTGCTCACTGCCCAGGTACATATTATATAAATATGAAGAGTGGTGGAAGAAAACTATCTGTTTCCGTAGAGGAGCAAAAATGTGCTTTTGTAGAATATATTGACTTGTTTGTAGATACCGAAAATCTGCCCCCGCCAGGGCACGATGTTTACACAAAAATTTGTGAAAATCTTTTATATAAGATGTCAACAAAAGCATTGTATATATCTGTAAAAAGAAATTTCAACTATTTCTTCGAACAAAAAACTATTGACAAAAAATATGAAAATGGTAATGTACATAGTGCAAATAGTGTTGTAGATAGTGAAGAAAGTGTAAATTGTGACAGTGATAGTAGCGATTCAAGCAAGGATACGAGCAGCTACGAATTTACGACATCGCCTAAAGTGTGGAGTGCCATACAACCTTATTTTAATACAGGGAAGAGAAAGGATCCTCGGTTGCCAAATGTACTCACACATTTGCGAAAATGCTTACCGCCACGAAAATGGACAAATATAGTGAGCGAGCTGGTGTACAAAAATACACCAAGCAAATGTGTGTGGTTTTTTAAAAACCATGATGTAAAAAGTAAAAACTCTGTGTGTGTAAATGGATATTGTAGGCAGTGTGAAGGACAGATTAAAATTGAAGTTACAAACAAACCATCATCAACAACATTTAAATGTCTTGTAAATAATGTAAATAAATCCATGATACACAAACATCAAAAATTTAGATTAACTACCCATAAAAAAAACAGCTAGCATTAAAATTAAAACACGACTACCCAATCGTTGTAAGAAATTGTATGCTTGATGATGAAATGAATGGTTCTGAAACTCAGGAACCACCGTACATACCATCATTAAAAAGCTTGCAAAATGCAAAGACTACGATGACAAAATACTATCATAAAATGGTCATTATGTCATTATGGATAATGTCATTCACCCCTCCTTTCCAAAACGTTATTCGCCACGTCTCTGCGTATCCATTTTTTGTTTACTACTGGACACAACTACAAACATCATTCTTCAAAAAATTTTCAGAAACGCACAACACCTGCGTTAGCATTGATGCGACAGGCTCCATATTCCGAAAACTGCGTCCACCGTGCGATCCAAACCATAACTATGCTGCCAAACATTTATTCTTATACATAGCCGTTCTAAAATTACCAAACACATCGGTACCTATCATTCAAATGATTTCAGAAAATCAAACAATGCAAAAAATATACCAATGGCTAACATTTTCTAAAATATTGCCAAACGAAGTAATTGTTGATCAATCATCGGCACTCATAGGGGCAGCTGTCAAAGCATTCACAAAATTCGGGAACACTAAAGAATATTTAGACGATTGCTTTCTTGTCCTAGAAAAAACCAAGACTTTCATGCCAAACTGCTTTATCAGACTGGACACATCGCATTTTATAAAGTGTTTATACGGACTCTCGTGCTTTAAATTTATTGACAAGCGGGTTAAAATGTTTTATGTAAAACAACTATGGATCATAAAGAACAGTTTTGATTACGACGAAGTTAAAAAAATTGTACGCAATTTAGTAACCGTAGCATTACACAAATTTGACCGGCATACAAATACTGGGGAGAAAACAAAATGTGAAATAGCCAAAGATATTCTAAGAAACATTGGCCAAAACCTAGAAATGGGAGACATAGAAAATGAAAATGAATCTACAACAGAAAATATGGAACTCGATGAATTTAAAATCATGGAATGGCTAGAAAATATTGTAGACGAAGAAAAGTTTTATTTAGATTTATGCGATGAAACAGAGTATGACAACATGTACTATTTACCAAGCTTTGTAGATAGCTTAAGACACTTATTACCAAAGTTGCCCCTCTGGTCAAATGTTATGTGTCAATTCTACAAACAAAACTCTGGCATACCAAGCAGCAGTAATGTGGAATCCTATTTTAAAAATATAAAAAACTTGCTCTTGGGCTCAAAATCAAAATTATTAAGAGTGGATGATTTCATTATCAAACACGTAGATTATTTATCTGGTGAATTAAAGTCTGCCAACTGTAAATTGGCTGATTTTAATTCACTGGGAAAAAATGAACAAAAATCAGCTGCGGATAGTAAAGATCTGAAGGGTGATTTTCCAGAAGATTCCATATTTTCCACGGTTCCCTCATTCAACGAAAACTGGCGGAACCAAGCAAACAAACCTGAAAAAAAACCGATATCAGAAACCGTCAAACCACGCATTCGAAAAAATTTCGTTGATTTATTACCAAATGGCAATTTAATTCAATCAGGCGTACCAAATGTCGTAGTAACTAACACCTGCGCATTTGATTCCATTTTACATGCCATAATTTTTGGTTATACAGAGTTTCCTTTCGTTGCATCGTTCATAAGTAAATTAACTTCCAAATTCGCAAAGTTAGTAGAAACAATAGTCAAAAAAAATTATTTGATTAATGTGTACGCTCAGAGAACAGACATTTTAAAACAGCATTGTCAATCGACCGTACAAGGTGAAATAACAGTTGTTGATTGTACGTCTTCTTTAGCCTTCGTTGTAAATGGTGTCCTGGGAGGCGAATTATATAGCGCTAAACTCTCAAAAAAATGTTCAACCTGCAAAAAAACAGCTGTAAGACTGTGCCAATATATTTTACTGAATGAATTCATACTGTCAAATATCACTAAATTACAAGAGTCCGCTGCATTAATGATAGCAGATGATTCATTACACCCATCTGCTATCTCAAAGTGTTGCAGTTCTACACAAACTACTTATTATGAAATAAATGCCCTAATATTTTTTGACATAACAATGTCACTAGCTTTAAAAGATGTCCCGGACATGATTGTGCTTAAATACAATAACTATAAACTTTTGTCTGTGATTGAATATTGCCCCGGTCATTTTCGTACATATTGTAAACGCAAAAATCAATGGTTATTATATGATGACTTAGAAAAAAAAGTTCTGAAATCTAAAGATGATCATGATATACGTGCCCATTTAATAATGTACGCTAGGGTTTGAATAATTAAACTAGTTATTCACCCCGAACTAAATGAAAATTTAATGGATCTTTTTACCTTGTGAATAAATGCAATAACCGACTTTATAAAACGTTTGGATAAAATTGGTTCTATATTTTAGTTTTTAATTTCTGCTGGGATTACTGGAAGTTACCCAGAGGATATTTTTATTTATGCTCAAAACTCAAAAGTCAAAATTAATATTAGGTATAAATATTTTTTAAATATCCAAACAAAGCCATATTAATATTTTGCCTTCTTTTTTTCATTACATTAACATCTTAACGGCCCCGTGACTGATTTAGCTCATAGCCTTCAAATCATAGTACTAATACTATCAACCTACGTACTAAATTTCATTAAAGTTTCGAAAGTTATCGCCGATTCATCCAAGTTTACTCAAAGAAAACACTAAAAACTAAACGGAAAAACTAAAATGTGTTTAACTAAACGGAAATGGTTAAAATTTTGATTAAATTAAATAAAAGGATATCTATCAAATATTATTGCTAACCTTTCCATACAAAAAACGATCAAGCCTTGCCAAGCTCCATTTCAGCGGATTATTTTACTCACAACCACGAATGGTATTTTATCAGACTCTAGCGACTCAAGAGTTGATATTTATTGTAAATTTGCATATTTTTTTTATTTTAAAATAAATAAAAACTATGTTGTTTCATAATCAGATGTTTTCTTTTTATATATTTGGCAAAACAATGAAAGAAATATTTTTATGTTATAAACATGAGTGTTTTTTTCGTTATTTGTAAAGGTGTTAAATTATTTTAAATTTTGTAAATAGCAATGAAGAAATTTTTTTTAAGTTTTTATCTGAAGTAAGAGTTTTTTTTGTTTTTTTTAAAGGTGTTTCAATAATTTCACACGAGTGTTTTAAGAGCAAATTATGTGCAGTTTCATACACTACTTTATCTTATCTCATGAAATAGATAACATAATTTGCGTTTAAGTTTTGTTTTAATTTTTTTATCTTTATATTTCAGTATGAGAGTAGATAAAGTATTTTATTCATGAAAGCTCAATCAAGGCTTGATCGTGTAAGAACCGGAGTAATTTCTTTTTTAATTTTGGAAATGATGTATGTGCATCATTAGTAATTTCTTTTTTAATTTTGGAAATGATGTATGTGCATCATTTCCAAAATTAAAAAAGAAATTACTCCGGTTCTTACACGATCAAGCCTTGAAGAACCAGAGCAGCAAACACAGAGCATGACTTGATTTGATGATCCTTCTTACTACTAGGTGGGTGGGGGCTCGAGAACAAGTAGAACATGATACATAGAAATCAAGAACTTGAAAACCTCAAAAAGGTCAAAAGAAAAATGAATCAGCAAAAGTTTATAAGACAGCACACGCTACGCTTGATATACTTATAATACTTATTTGTTCCGGCACCGAGTGGACGAACGGGGAAATGGACGAAGGGGGCCGAATTGGTTCCGGTTACTGTTGGCCCAACCAAATCGCAACGTCTGTTGAGTGTGCTGGGTAAGGAGGATCTATAAAACCTCTATGCTCTAAACTTACTTTAACTATTGAGACTCTTTGTACTGCTGCGGGTAAGGGCGTAGCCAGGTTTTAGTTTCGGGGGAGGTTCAAGAAAATAAAAAACAAAAATGTACACGAAATTACAATAAGTAATATTCATGTGAAAAAACTGCTGCCCTCAGCCAGTAAAGGGAATATTTATTGAACGAGCGAAGCGAGTTCTCTGAGTCAAGTTGGAAGAATCGGCGTTTGTATGTATGCATGTATGTATGTTTGTCCGATGAAAACTTCCAAACCATTAATCCGATCTTTATGAAATTTGGTATGGAGGTAGATAGTATTGGTACAATTTGTAGGTAAGGTTATGAGCTATATCGATCAGGGGGTTACTGAGATATTGGGGTCCAAGAGGGGGTAAAAAAATAAAAGTGTGACAGTCAGATCAAGTGGGGTCTCTAATTAAAGCACTTTGGTTGGACATTTCAAAACTGTTTTTAATAAGTAATTAAACTTAGCAGTTTCCGAGATATTAGGGAAAATAAAAAACGTAAAAAACAAAAATTCAGGGGTACTTCCAGCAATCCCACAATGCTGAAATTTGGTATGCTTGTGGCTTTTGTGTCACAACTACAGGGAAAAGTCTGAAATTGAAGAATTTCGAGACATGTACCCTATAAAACAAGAAACCAATATAATATCCGTTGTTGACCTCCCATTTCTAGGAGTTTGAATGACGTTGGATTTCTATGATTTCGTCAAAAGGACGTTACCAATTAATTCGTAACAGGCACTTATGTAGTATCAGAAACAAGTTACTTGTCTCTGGTAGTATGAAATGAACGTTGCTTAATCCTATTCAAATGTTTTTTCGATGATGTGTAGGAAATTACCTCGAGGTGAAAATTTTAAAAAAATAATGGATATTATGCGTACTGATAAAGGTGTCATCGCGAGGTCTCAGTTTGAGGCGAACCACTAGTATATATAATATTATAAAATATATAATATATAATATTTATATGAAAGCCATACATTTTTTGATTTTAGTAGCAAGACCATGCAAAAAAGTGCAAAAAACCTCACGTACTTGAGGCAGCGGCGAGCGGGAGCTTTATATAGTCGTGGAAATTGAGCTATTTTATAGGCGAGGGCAGCCAAAACCTGTGTGTTGAGTGTGAGTTTTTTACTCTTGCTTTACTTTTACTACATAGTTCACACTTGCTAGTAAATAGTACCATGGTACTCGTAGTTCCTGATTCCTGACACAGAGAATCCTACTGTGGGATAAAGACTGTGTGTGACTGTTGGGTGTTATTGTTATGTATGGTATAATGTATGTATGTATGTGTACATTAATATGTAATATTTAGAATATTTCGGGTGAATTTTAAACCCCCTAAATCCCCTCCCTAGTTACGCCCATGAATGCGGGACACCTTAAAACTTCCGATAGGGAACCGATCCGTTAAAAATCTGATCGGCTGGTCTAAATCATACGAATCCATACGTTTATCGTACGACTCTCAAATTACAAGGTTGGTTTAGCGAAATTATCACTGAAAAGTATAGATTTACTGCAGTTTTTTGGATTAATTCTTGTTTATTTGAAAGGTACAAACTGTTGTGATACTTTTCAAGTCGGTAGCTTTAGCGAATTCTCTTAACGGCGCAAGTGTGTCATAGAGTAGTAACTTCCTAGCAGGACCATTTCCGATATTGCTATAACTCGGCCATTTTTGAGGTACAAATTATGAGCTTCGAGTTCTGAGAGGTACAAATTAAGCTCTTAATTTGTACCGAAGTCAAAAATGGAAAAGCTAAAGTGGTCCTGCCAGGAAGTATCACGCCATTTTATTTACACCTCATCATTCACCATCAGTCGTTATATAGTACAGTCAAATTAGGTGATTTTTTGCAAAAGTGTGGAACTAATTAGATGTAGTCATGAAAACTTTTCTAATTGTTTTGTATGGCTTAAAAATCACCTCTAATAATAAGCATCAGTAATTTCACCCTCCGGAACAGGGTGAAATAGGGTGAAAAACATAAAAATATCCGTAACTTAATGGGGGAAATAGAAGTAATCGGTGCAATTTGGCATAGACTTTGAACCGTTATGATCTACATTTGCACCAAGTATTTTTTAAATCCGACATAAAAAAAATCGTTTACAAAAAAAAACTTTTTGTGGTTATTACGGCTCCGGGAAAATTAAGGTAGTCGGTGCAAATTGATAGACTTATTAGAAAAATGCTCGAAATACGTTACCAGGTTTTCACCATGGTGCGTCTCACGGAAGGCACTTTTCCATATTTTATTGTCGCTTTACTTCGGGGAAAATTAATGTAAGTCTGGAAATTGACTTAAACATATTCATTTAATTAGTACTACATCCGCCGGAAGTTTTATACTGTTTTTTTTTTACGGAAGATGCATTTGTTCTACACTGTGTTCCCTACATGCACGTGGTTTTTATTAAAATCATAATGCACTAAAACAGTCTCTCTATACGTAATTTAACTTGCATCAAGTAATTTGTTCCTATTTTAAAAATTTACGGTCTTTTTAAGTTTGTACTAATATTTAAAAGGGTTCCGTAAGCGCCAGAAACGGTGCAAACCTAGGATAAGCTTCTTTTCGTGTCATCTAACGTTTACATAAGAATCCACGACTACACGACTAAGGTCCACACTTTTTGCTAATTTGCCTGTACTAATACGTCCATTGCTGGACGAGGCCTTCCACATATAATTCAAGATTTGCCATAATCAACACGCTTGGGCAGATTGGTGATCGCAGTATTGGTTTTGAGTACTAAGGTGGATGCTGCTGCCCATCCCCTGGTGTGACCCCTTAGTCGGCTTTTACGACATCCGCGGGAAGAGATGGAGGCGTCTATTCTTAGGACACACCACAGCTACGAAATGTCATTAGTAAACTGCTGTTGTATTGTTTGCGTCACTCGGATGAAGTAAGTTCTTGCTAAGAACCAGTACTGCTAAATTGTTTCTGCACAAAGTTGAGCTTATCTTTATGAAACCATATTCAGCAGGAGGCAATGGCGGCAGCACTGAGAATAAAATCCACGGATCAGTGGAAGGGACATTACAGAATAACAAACCACTGTAAGATACTGGAAAAGGCGACTGACATAATCCCGGAAGCCCTAAGGGGTACGGATAGAATAGCCACCACATATCTAACCAACAAAGGGTACGAAGTGGCGGCTGAAGTTACGGAGGTGACTCCCCCTTCCACCCCGCCTCTCTACCACATATACACGGATGGGGCCAAACAGAGGAAAGGAGCGGGCTGTGGTTTTTACTGCCCTGAAACTGGACTCTCAAGAGCGCAGCCTCTAAACAAAACCACCACCGCTTTCCAAGCAGAAACCCTGGGGCTTCAGCTGGCGGCAACGGACATATCATCATCAATAGAGTCCACAAGTACGGTGACCATTGAGGGACAAATAAGACTTATTTTCATAACAGACAGTCCAGCACTAACAAATGCGCTGAGGAGGCCGGACACCAGGTCAAAATCGGTCGCAGAGTGTCACACTGCGCTTCAAAGACTGACAGATAGATATACTGTCACAATCAAATGGACAGATAGCCATGGCCCCTGTCTAGGTAATGACAGGGCCGACTCCCTAGCTAGGGAAGGAGCTAAACTTACCCCAACTCAAGCTGACATCAGCCTATCGAAACCACCAACTGCGGAAATCAAAAACAGGCTGAGACTGCATTCGGAAACGGAGCACCAAAAGCTATGGGAGCGAAGGTCGGACTGCAAGCACTCAAGATCTATGCTCCCCAGACCTGACAAGAAAGTGACGAATACACTACTCAAAATGAAACGTGAGGACCTACGTATGGTGGTGGGCATCATAACAGGGCACTGCGACTTAAACCATCACCTGTACAAGATTGGAGCCACTGACAGCGGGCTATGTCGGGGCTGCTTGCAGGAGGAAGAGACGGTGGAGCACGTGATCCTGGATTGTGCGGCCACAAAAGAGACCAGGGCCAAGACGGGTTTGCAGGAGCTACTTCTATCCTGCTCTCCAGCATCGACGCCTTCGGACACACTTCAACGGTGTTGCCACCAACCCAAAGTCCTGCTCCGTTACTTTAAGGAGCTGGGCTGGCTGGGGTAGGGTTAGCACAGGGGGACAATGCACAATACACCCCATAGCGGGACGTCAGTGCAGGTCTTAACACCCCCACTTAGAATTAGAATTAGAAACCATATTTCAACATTCTCGCAACATATATCACTTTAAAAAGAAGTAGCATCGACGCTACCCAGTAACTTAGAAGAAGATAGAGACGTATAGAGGTTGTGTTTTATCTAAAGGTCATTGAGGCTAAAGCCTGAACTATGTCTCCGAGGCAGACATGGTATGAGAAAGAAACTAAGGTAGCGATTTTGGTATTTTTTTTTGTAATTTCTAGGGTTCCTTACCTCGAAAGGTACCAACGGAACCGTTATAGGATCACTCAGGTGTTTGTTTGTCACAACATATTTTCTCTGAATCTACTTGATCAAAAGAGTTGAAGTTTGGTACATAAGTACATATGCAGATTTAGGTGACCCAATCACGGACATATAGCGTTAATAAACAAATTTTGATTTCGGTGGCAAATGGAAGGAAAACTAGAAAAAAACACAACATGTATCAAATGCGTCATGTGACTTATTTAATGAAAGATTAAAGAAAAGCAATAATTTAAAAATGCATAAGTAGGTAGTAAGTATAAAATGAATCTCGGAAAATACTGAGCCAACAATTTAAAAAAATACGGAATTTTGGGCCTTATTCGTAATCTTAATAAGTTGTAATCCTATAAATTCCCACGAGAAACGGAAAATATTCGTAAAGAGAAATATATGTTATTATGGATATGTGTTGATGACTATTAAGTTTTATTGGTCTAGCTAGTGGTTACTATAATATGGTTGCCTCCCTGTGCGAGGAACCCACTCCACGTGAGTCCAGCTCGCACTTGCCCAGTTTTTTAGAGAAATGTCCCTCGAAAAACTCGCACTTTAAGAGAAAATATACGATGTTATGTACGTAACGCAGCGCGAAGATATAACAGTTGATTTATAGGCAAAACACATCGCAAGTTGCGATGTTTTCGATAAATATTCCCGAGAATTTGCCAGTTCCCGCCCTAGCTCGGATGCTAGACTTTCATGATAATATCTGATTTATTTCGCTACTTTGTACGGGATGCTGTAAATATTGGCTTAATTAGTCTACAAGAGTACAGTCTGTCTGTTGATAATTGCCTGTTGGTAGGGAATTAATATAACAAGTTTATTCGAGACTAACAGTTGTTTGGATGTTAGTGCCTTGTGTTTTTTCTCGTCTTTTCTTTATTTTATGTTATTTACTTCAGCACTCCGATTCAAAGTTCCTTTTAATAATAATGTAACAATAACATCCAACAGTCACATACGTATAGTCCTGATCCCACACTAATATTCCCTGTGTCGTAGGTTTCAAGGAATTACGATTACCATGTTACCACAACACCCAGACCCGGAACAAATATTTGCAGATCGTGCAAAAATTTGTCCCGCAGCGGGTATCGAACCCGCATCTTTTCCGTATCAGCTGGATACTCGCCCGCCTTTGGTTAAAAGCTAGAAAAAGACGTAAACACGTGTTTAGTTTTACTTACTATAATCTGTTTGTACGCAAAAGCATACCCGTTTCCTCTTTCAGTCCGCTACAATCGAAAGTTTTTAATATAATTTACCAAAACCATTATGTTTCAGGATTTCACCTCTGAAGCTCTTGCGTATTTAACATCACCATGAAAAGTATAAAAGCTATATCCTTAAACCACGAGCTATAAAACTCCAAAGTTGCCCACTAATTACCGCTTTATCTAACTCCTTAGCATAAAATTAAAAAATAAATAATAAAGTTGGGTTCGGAAACTTTAACCTCATTATTTGTTACGAGTCGGTACGCCCCCCACCCGGCGAGCTGGCAACGTCGCTATCCGTGGCGCGAGTGACCAGTGTGTTGAGAGCTTTTGCTGCCGAGTTTTGGGGTAAATATAATATAGGTGAAACTAAATAACCGATAAACGAAGTGGACATAATTATAACCATATGAGCGCACAAGATTCATATTCAAATCAAAGTGTTTTTATTTAGATTGT
This sequence comes from Epirrita christyi, assembly GCA_951392215.1. Lineage (NCBI taxonomy): Eukaryota > Metazoa > Arthropoda > Insecta > Lepidoptera > Geometridae > Epirrita > Epirrita christyi. The sequence continues at coordinate 8,700,484 of OX595862.1, forward strand.
TGGTATAAGTTACTTTTTGAAGTTTTAGAATAAATTATACACTGCACCCTATAAATATAGTATTTAGGGTGCAGTGTATCATAGAGCTTTACATCAAAATGATGTACTTTGTTTCGCATTTGGTTTCTGATAATGTAAACGCGAGAGAGACTTTAATTCAAGAAAACAAAAAGTATGTACTTAAAGTAGATGATGACGATAGACTATGGGACGAGAAAAGCAATAAATAAATAAAGAAGATAATATAAAAAAAAATACAACAAAAACAAGTAAGAACAAAAAATTCAAAATACAAATGAAACAGTTGCGCTAAAGAAAGAGTTGAGAAAATAATTTTAGGTATATAATAAGCTAGTTGTCAAGACTGCAATTTGCTGTGATCTCTTAATAAATTCAGCTTGCATTCTACGGCTTTCAACTGCTCTACATTACTACAAATCTCCCAAGAATTGGTAAATTCGTGCATCACACACTGCAACACCTCTCCCCGAGTGAGCGGCATTCGGCCATGGTTCCTCAGTAGCTCGCCCGCCGTCGCTAACAGCGCGTGGTAGTCCGTCGCGTCGCGCGTCTGAAATTACGTGTCGTGTAAAGTTGTGAATACAAGTGCACTAACTTGCAGTGTTATCTCGTGTTGGATTGTTTTGGGAGACATTGTCTCACTGTGTTTGCGTTTCGATGTTTTTCTGCGGTAAGAGTGAGTGATTGTTTGAAAAGGCGGTTTTATTATTTAGTCAACGTGAAATAAAAAAAAAACTTTCGGGAAAAATGAGCGCGGAAAATGCAACGAATCACGTTTTTATGCTTTTTAATGATTTTTGATAGAGCTTTCTGATTATTTAATAAATTTAAGAAATGTTTGGTTTTTATTTATTTAAATTGCAATATATTATTTTCTGTTTTTTTATAAGTATATTTGTTTATTCAGATTATACAAAATTTAACTGGTATTTTTAAGCTTTGTTTATCTTAACGTTACAATGATATTCAACAAATATTTCTCTTTTTTTTTATAAGCAAAAGATGGTTTTTTTACAACCTAATTGAGAACCCCCTTCCATCATTTCATCCTTTTTTCGAAGTCTGTTAAAAAAGCATAATCTGACACGTGTTTCACATTTTGAATTGACTGGTGTCATGTTAAAAGCTGCAAAATTCTACTTAGGAACACATCATTCAAATGAACATCTCTCAAGATTCAGTAAATTATACCCCGTTTTCGTGAAGTCTAGAATATTTACAAAGATTTTTTTCTAGATCTAGATACAGGTAGGTCTCTTTTTCAGAAAGTCGAATTGTTTTTTCTTTATATTTACAGTGTTTGATAGGTTTTCATTTCTTACTAGCTGAACCCCCTTGACATCATCACCCGCGTGATATAGCTTAGAACACTGAGGGATAAGTAGCTTGCTATTTATATAATTGTGTGTATTATATTATACTGGTAGAATATATTTATAATATATTTATTATTTTGTTTTTTAAATCAATTTGTTTTACTGTAGGTACTTGTCTTTTTGTGATTATACTAAGGTGTACGCCACCGTCCTTATTTTTTAAATAGTTTCTGTCCATCCAAAGGTTGTCTGGAAGATATCGCTCTTAAGCGATAAGACCGCCCATTGTACCTCTGATTTGAAACTTATTATTACCTTATTTTTTTGTTGTTTATGGTGTACAATAAAGTTACAATCTATCTATCTATTTCTGAAATAATTTTCAGAATCGTATCTGTTCGTTGGAGTTGTACTTCATCCATCTATCATTATTGTTATTTTTGTTTCTTGCACAGAATAAATACCACCGTTCGTTACTGCTTCGCTTGTTACAACCATCCAAAGGTTGTCTGGAATAAATCGCTTTCAGTGATAAGACCGTCCATTGTACTCCCTGATTTGAATAAATCCTACTTTGAATTCCTGGTGTACAATAAAGTGGTTATCTATCTTTCTATCATCTTTAGTTCCGGATATTATACCCCCTGCATCCTAACCTACAAACTTTACATCTTTATAATAATAGTAAGTATATTTTTAAATAATAATAAATGGTTATGATCAATTCATTTTTGGTATAGAAATGTTTCTCTCATCATTCTGTATAAGTTACCGCGATTCTATTTAGTTTTGTCTCGAATCGAAAGACGATTGCATGTACTGTGCGAACGAGACGGTAGTATGTGTGTGTATATTCTGTGACAGTATGGACGCCATATTGAATCCATGGTTTATTATTTTGTACGAATAATCCAATAATTGAAGTAAAAGATAAGTAAGTAAGTACTAAGTTATTGTTTATTCATAAATTTTTAGTTTGAGAGTGCCGAAATCCTCTTTTGCCTAAACTTGCAGCTCCAAAGGGGATGTTGGAACTAACCCATTCAAAATGATCCATGTGATGTGATTTTAATGATGAAAATACTTTTGACTATTTCAATAATTCCTTCGTAGTATCTGTCTGGGGCTACTCTTGAAAACAGTTCCAATCGCAATCCAGTTCCAATCTCAATCCAGTTTCAACGCTTATTTAGCACTCTTGTACCAAATCGAGTTTGAAATCGAGATAGAGCACGCGATTGACTTTGCGTGAAGAACAACAGAGAGAGAAAGTCGATTTCACTTAGTTCCATAAAATTCCACCAATCTCCATTCCAAATTGTGCGCTAGTATTGAATTCAAGAGTACCAAATGACCAAGGAATCTCTCTGACGACAAATGACACTAAATCCTGAATTAGGATTGGAGTAGAGCGTCAAGAGCAGCCCTGCTGTTATCATAGACACCAGTCGGTGTTAGGAATGGACTACTTCATTTTGATATTGTTTAATTTTGAGACATTATCATGATATCCTGAAACCTGTTGGTGCTTCCACCAACATACAAAATGAATGTATCATGGGGTACTCACGGATGGATATCTCTTGAATCCAATACTAATTATTGTCCAATGACATTTTCAATCCACCAATGATAACGCTTAATTTGGAATCTTGAATGTCAACCTAGCGCCAAATTAAGCGTTATCATTGGTTGGATTGAAATTGACACTGGACAATAATTAGTGTTGGATTGAAGATTAAGGCCTCTGGTGGGACTTTTTCTGCTCTTTCAAAAGGAGACGTCGTCCGTTCTTATTTTATTTCATTTCTAGTGTTTTTTTTAGTTATATCTTGTAATTTTGGTGGCATTTTAACCGGTGTAGCTTATAAAGAGCACATGGTAGTGAATTTAAATAAAATTAGTGTATTGCGTGTCTTTTCGAAAGGGGTGGAAATTGTCCAGGAACATTCTAGTAAACTGCCGTCATTTTACTAGAACATGACTTGACAGAGAACTTGACGACTTACTTGACATTGTAAAATTGAGTATATCCACAGATGCCATTAATAAAAAATAAAAAAAGGCCCCCTGATTATATCCTGCGTTGAATGCATGAAGACTATGAAACCCCCCTGTATCTAACCATTCCCACATGATCTGTAGAATCTCCAAATCATGTCAATGTATTCATCTATTCGAAACGCATCAATCACCTTGCATCATGACATGTCTAGGATCTTAGTGTGGCTTATTTGAATACATTTAATTTGGTAATGAGACATTTTTGGGAAATACGTATATATCAATGGTAAATGGCCATCTGTTCTACCTGACCTGGGGGGTATTGCCTATCAAACAGGGCCCCAATTCTACTAAACAAATTGTGTTTGAATAGTTAATGAATTATCACAAAATTTTCATTTTTGACACTTTTCTTCTTCTTTTTTAAAGTGTCAAAAGTGACCATTTTGTGATAATTCATTAACAATTTAAACACAATTTAGTAGAATTGGGGCCCTGGTGGTGTGGTGGTGTTATTTGATTACAATTTTGCAGTACATTGCGCCGCGTGTTTTAGCTTCTTTTTCAAGAGCAGAAATATTCGAAACATAAAGCGCAATGTACCGTAAAACCGTATTCGAAAGCGATTACCATGGACAATACGGGGGCAGATGAAAGTCTATTTCACCATCGTCTAGCTAAGATTTTGTGTCCACTGCTGGGTTAGCATTCCTTCTCTCGTCTGATGATGATGATGATGATGATACTAAGTTATTATAGAAAGTATACCATTATAATAGCACCATTAAAACTTGCAGGACACTTTCAAATCGATTTTATTTGCAACGGTATCATCTATAATTCACGTTAATACATACTTTAGCTGAAAGAACTGACGTGGCTCATACGTGGCTTCGTGGGGACATAGTACATCCTCAAATTTCAGTGTTTCATCGATATATAAAATACTTTACTGAGTGACTGACTGACTGACGAACTACCTAAAGTTTAGGCTAAGGCTGCGTTTCCACCAGAGATGAGCGAGGATGCGTAGCGAGGGATGTGTTTTTTAAGAACCAATAGAATCACTTTATTTACCTAGCCTAGCTCAGCGCATCTCTGGTGGAAACGGCTTAGCGAGTGAGGTTTTTATACGTACAAAACAAGCGAGGTGCGTGCGAGGAATGTGTTGCGAGGATGTGTTGCGAGGTATGTGTGCGAGAGATGTCCGCCATGGATAAACGCGAGAGAAAGAGAGAAACTACTAGCTGTCAGTCTGAAAAGAGCCCGCTGCACATCCTCGCACCGCTCATCTACGCACCGTTCCACAGCGTCGCTACGCATCCTCGCACTGCTCATCTACCTCGCACATCTTTGGTGGAAACAATATTTTCTACTGAATAGTTAACTGAATCGCTATAAGAGCTCACGGTAACTTCCCAGGCATCAATAAAAAAACGAACAAGAGTTACCAAGTGCCTGAAATTTGACCGGAATTGCAGGTTCATGCCCCTCAAACCGGAAGTAATGAATTTAAATAGCTATCTGACAGTTGACATATCTCACGTTTGCCGGATTCGTTTGCAGTTGCTCATTTATCTTCTATATCCTCTATCCTCTATATATATAAAAATCAATTGCTGTTCGTTTGTCTCGCTAAAACTCTAGAACGGCTGGGCGGATTTATTTGATTTTGGTTTTGTTGTTTTCATAATTGTGACGGAAAGGTTTAAATGTACCGAGACCACCGGAGACACCGGGACCACGCGAACGAAGTCGCGCGCGGGCAGCTAGTCTATAATAATATTCTTCTTCATGAGCCGGTAGACATCCACTGATGGATGAGGCCTCCCCCATAGCATGCATAGCGTGCAATGGAAAGATTTTTCATGTTCACCACGCTCGGCAGTCGGATTGGTAATCGTAGTATTGGTGTTGAGTAGCTCTGGTGGATACTGCTGTCCGCTCCCTGGCGTAATCCCTTAGTTGGCTTTTAAGATATCTACGGAAGGAATTGGAGGAGTCCTATTTACGCCGGGGCCACTAAGCTATAGATCTGATTTAAAATCATCAACAATCTTTCAAAGTGCTTTCAAAATGATATTTGTACAGCTTTACATTACACCCCAAACCAAAACACCCTTAGCGGTGTCAGGTTCAATTGCCGCCACTCGATAGCTTCGTGACATCCGTTCATTCACTTCCTGTTTTAGTATCTGTGCACCCTTGGGATGTTACTTTTTAATCTGTGCACCGGGTTGCGGGTCAGATTCACAGGATGTCTCGTGATTTGTCTGTTTGGTACCATGGTACTCGTACCTGATACCTACAACACAGGAATTTCTAGTGTCCCCCCCTATTCCCTAACTCGAAAGTCACTCGGTGACTTAACGTTTGACAAGTAAAATTACCATCAATTGCTTGAAAACTGGCCCGCCTATTCCCTAACTGAAAGTCACTCGGTGGCTAACGTTTGACAAGTAAAATGACCATCAATTGCTTGAAAACTGCTCGTCTATTCCCTAACTGAAAGTCACTCGGTGACTAACATTTAACAAGTAAAATTACCATCAATTGCTTGAAAACTGGCCCGCTTATTCCCTAACTGAAAGTCACTCGGTGACTAACGTTTAGCAAGTAAAATTACCATCAATTGCTTGAAAACTGGCCCGCCTATTCCCTAACTGAAAGTCACTCGGTGACTAACGTTTAACAAGTAAAATTACCATCAATTGCTTGAAAACTGGCCCGCCTATTCCCTAACTGAAAGTCACTCGGTGACTAACGTTTAACAAGTAAAATTACCATCAATTGCTTGAAAACTGGCTCGCCTATTCCCTAACTGAAAGTCACTCGGTGACTAACGTTTAACAAGTAAAATTACCATCAATTGCTTGAAAACTGGCCCGCCTATTCCCTAACTGAAAGTCACTCGGTGACTAACGTTTAACAAATAAAATTACCATCAATTGCTTGAAAACTGGCCCGCCTATTCCCTAACTGAAAGTCACTCGGTGACTAACGTTTAACAAGTAAAATTACCATCAATTGCTTGAAAACTGGCCCGCCTATTCCCTAACTGAAAGTCACTCGGTGACTAAAACGTTTGACAAGTAAACTGACCATCAATTACACAAAAAGGGTGATGAAGAAAACAAGGCTCGTTGTAGCTCATCATCGCTCAGTTCCACGTATATTAAACGAGGACTGTGTTGAGAATTAAGCAGTTTATAAATATTCAGCTCGCGTTCGCCGTGTCGTCGCACCGTCTACATTATCCGGGTACATACGAATCGGACTTGTTTATTTGTTGGGCTTTTAACTGATAGCTAGGAATGGAATCAAAGTTACACTATTAATATTATGAATAGAAAATATTAGTATATTTTAGTAAGGTGTAAGGAAATGATTTATAAAATTCCTCACATTGCGTGTGCCGCGAAAGCTATTGACGATGTTTTGTACCTACTAATACTAATACTAATACTAAGTTATATTATTCCAAATTTCTGAAACTCATTGATGTCTATAATTCTTATACCTATGATATAAATACAAGTGCCTCGTCCAGTACATTTCTTGAAAAACGGTGATTTGCTGCCTTTTTCATGGTATTTAGTCACTCAATGACATTCAAAAATTGCACCCTTGCACGTAACAATGGATTTTCATACACTTTTTAAAAGTTCAAAAGTTCAAGTTACTTTTTGACCAGGTTATATAGTATAAGTACTATTTCCCGAAGGGGTAAACAGAACTCTCATCCCATCAATAGCTTTTCGACTTTTTGTGAGTCTTCCCGCAAACCGATAGTAACTTTTATAGAAAGCTTTTTTGGCATATATCTTTTGATAGTAATTCCGTAAGTGGATTTCCGTATCACGTTTGTAGCAGTTGAGCATATTTATTTTAGGAAGGGCCACTAATATTATGCCGGCATTCGGACGTAGGCTGTGGCCTTTACAATCTGATCGGCCTACGTTCGCAATGCAATCTCTCTGAGAAGTAGAGATAATTCAAGCGATAAACAAGACATTGTCGCCTTGCCTTGGCCTCAAACTAGGGATAGGTGAAACTAGACTCGTAGTACGGAATCCGGACTACGAGATGGCCCCTAAGCCTAAGATATGCTGCGAGCATCGTTGGGATATCCCAACGAGTAACACTGATACTCGTTGGGAATTTATTTCCCATCGATTCTCTATGCTCTGAGAGCTGATTCTAAGTTTTTTTGCAAACAATTGACACGGACGTTTGGTGTAGTGTAGCAGGGATTTTTGTATGGAAAATGAGGTTCACAGAGTGTACGATAGGGGCGCTCATCGGTGTCGCCTTACAAAGTCCTTGTTACTGTACACCAAACGTCCGTGTCAATTGTTTGCAAAAAAACTTAGAATCAGCTATCTGGGTGTTACTCGTTGGGAAAAAAAACCCAACGAGTCACACTAATTGAGAGATGAATGAATTTTGACAAGATGTAGCTAAACAGAAATCTAGTAGTATTGTTTACATTACACGATAGAGTGTGGTAATTTTTTCTTGACCAATCTCAAAGAATTAGACATAGAATTAGTCGAGTGACTAAACGTCAGTATAATTGCCGTGTTTATTCCATGATTTCCAAATTTCTATACATCTGAAACTCATTGATAACTAAAATTCTTATTCCTATGATATTAATACAAGTGCCTCCTCCAATAAATCGCCTGAAGAACGGTGATTTACGGTCTTTTTCATGAAATTTAGTCACTGTGACTTTACATAATCGCACCCCAGTGCTCCGTTGAACTAACAGTACTCAATGGAATAATTGCTGAAAATCAATAAAACAATCTCATATACGTTGTTTATGTTTAGCCCAAACTTAACCGACCGGCTATACTCAAATCAATAAGCAAGTGAAAACCAACCCTTGTGCAATGAGAGGGGTTGACTGGGGTAAAAAAACACGTCATAAAAGTTAAGGGGTAGATAGACGCTTATACGAGAGGTTTTCTGCATGTAACTCTTTTTTAACCGATTTCCCAAAAAAGGAGGAGGTTCTCAATTCGGTTGTATTTTTTTTTTTTTATATTTGTTACCGCATTTCTCCGGCTTTTATGAACCGATTTAGAAAATTCTTTTTTTTATTTGAATAGATATACTTTCAGATTTGTCCCATTTTCAGATTCCAGTTCTGATGATGGAATCCATGAGGAATTGAGGGAACTCCTCAAATATTGTAGGCATACATATGGCGATTTTGATATTTTCAGCAACAAACCAAGCATTTGCATTCAAAAAGTATCATAATCTTTTCACCACTATGGTTCTTTCATCATTTTTTTTGGCGGTAGTCGGTTTTTTAAATGAAAAGTTATTTGATGAGTAAATAAAAATGTACAAAAAAAAAGTATGTTGCTATAATTCTAATTATTTTTTTACAATATTAAAAATATATCCAAAGTGATTTTTTTTTATTTGTAACTTGTCCTAAACGACATTTCTTACTCAAGGTTTTTTTCACAAAATTTACAATTGGCGGGTCAAATTAATGATTAATTTAGGCTGCAAATATTTTGTTTTTCGTGATTTGAGCTCACTTTTTGTTCTGTCACCTTCTAACTTACCTGAACTTAAATGAGTTAGATTGTGACAAAATTTGGCGTTCATCACCGCCTTCAGGGAACTTTTAAAGCTGGTAAATACAAAAGTGGAACGCCACGTCAGGTGGTGATTACTGCCCCACCACAGATTACAATAAATTGTACTTACTACTTATTTACCATCAGTAACGTATTGGATGATTACACCCTATTGTTTTGACGGTAATCAAAGCGATATTTGATTTCCCTTTTCCATAAGGGTTAAGATAATTGTATGGTTTACAGTTTACCCTACGGGTAATAGTTTTTAGTTCGGTATTCCATTTGGTATAGTTTTGTTTTAAATGGATAAAGACACGTCAGGAGTCAGAACGGTACACTGACACAGTTTAAATAGTTTTCTATTTATAAGCTTTCTTCCTGTTGTCCTGTATTATTTCTTAGGGGTTCTTTTTCTGTTGACAGGTGATGTATTTATTTTTGAGTTAGTTTATTTTAACGTTATGCTGTTTGTTTGTGATCCTAACTAGGGCAAGATTACCCTGAGTGATTACTAAGTGCTAAAACCGAATTTCTTCCATGAACGGGACCCCCAATTACAGTAACAAATGGCAATGGGAAACTCAACAATGGGGATCATTTCGACAGCCGTAACGCTTTCCAAATCGTATGATACTTGAATAGGGGAAACTTCTTAACTTAATTTTTTTAAAATTTTGAATCTTTGAGTTTGCTTGAATCCACGGGTCGTATACTCGAAAATAATCCACTTAAGTTAAACCGGTTAAAATCTATCTAATCATGAAAACCACTTACGAAAGTCATCAAAAAATTCTTGACTTAAGTTTCAAAAGATTTGGAAAGCGTTAAGGCTGCCAAAATATGCCCTATTGTTGCGTTCCCCATTTGCTATTAGCTTAATCTATAAAGGATTCGTTGTGATAGGGGCGAATTTCAAAACACTAGTTTTATTTATTTAATTTCAGAAAGTATTTTAGACTAGCAGTTCGCCCCGAACTGAGACCTCGCGATAATGATTGGAAACACAGTTCGAAAGTTATTGTCGACAAACGACCATCAAACATACCACCCACCCATAAAGATACCACTCACATACAAACGATCGCCGATCTCTCGAAAAAGAACTTCGCTTCGCTCGTTATATTCATTTATTTCGTTGTTTGCGTTGGTCAAGGCTTTAACTAAAGATCTATAGCAATATATCACACATCCTTTTACTCCGTATTTAAAAAGGTAATGGATTACCAGTTAAGTGTCTATGCATACGGACTTATACATGATAATGCGCATAGCATGCATGCCTGCATAATCATTAATCACTTAGGAACTTGCCATTTTCAACCTTATTCAATTAACATAACAAGTAAAAAGTCACTTTATTTGAAATCCCTTATTGCAACAAGAACAAAAGATCAATTACACGGTTGTTGTGAAATTATCAACCTTATTTCTTTGTAATAGGCGCTAATTGATTGATTAAGATGCGAAATGTTAAGCTATTCTGAACCTTAGTACAATGTAGGTGGAACCAGTCGATGGTTGTAAATGGCAGACGGTCGGTCGCCTGATTCAGTGACGCTGACGAAGTCTTTGTGTCATTTAAAACATTGTATGGAGAGGATGTATTAAGTTCTACGACACATTTAATTGATATCATGATATATTAGAGACCCTATCCTCGCACTAAATAGACAAATGTAGAATGTGCTGAAGTTAGACGTGTCGTCTGCCTTATTTCATTACTTTTTAACCGACTTCCCAAAAAAGGAGGAGGTTCTCAATTCGGTTGTATTTTTTTTTTTTTTTTTTTTTTTTTTTTTATGTTTGTTACCGCATATCTCCGGCGTTTATGAACCGATTTGGAAAATTATTTTTTTATTTGAATAGATATACTTCCAGATTGGTCCCATTTTTTTCAAAACCCAGTTCTGATGTTGGAATCCATGAGGAATTGAGGGAACTCCTCAAATATTGTAGGCATACATATGGCGATTTTGACATTTTCAGCAACAAACCACGCATTTGCATTCAAAAAGTATCATAATCCTTTCGCCACTATGTTTCTTTCATAATTTTTTTTCATCCAAATATTTTAGTCGAATACAATGGCGGAAGTCGGTTTTTTAAATGAAAAGTTATTGGATTATCATTTAAAAAACCGACTTCCGCCATTGTATTCGACTAAATATCTGGATCAAAAAACTATAGTGGTGAAAGGGGTTATGATACTTTCTCAAATGCAAATGCTTGATTTGTTGATGAAAATTTCAAAATCGCTATATGTATGCCTACAATATTTGAGGAGTTCCCTCAATTCCTCATGGATTCCATAATCTTTCCAAAATTGTTTTAGTTACTTATCACATCGAAATCAAAAACTATCGAATCCGATCGGAAACGTTTCCGACGTTTTAGAATCGCCCTGCTGAACTGGATTCTGGAAAAAATGGGATCAATCTGGAAGAATATCTATTCAAATAAAAAAATAATTTTTCAAATCGGTTTTTAAACGACGGAGATAATAATATGAGGTAACAAACATAAAAAAAATGTACAACTGAATTCAGAACCTCCTCCTTTTTGTGAAGGCGGTTAAAAACATGGCCTAAATCTGAGTTCAGTCCAGGCGTACTAGGCGTCTTGGCTTAGATATCGACATTAGTCATATACGACTTTAATACGAAAGCAGATGGTTTATTTTCCGAAATCAATTCTTGCGCTACTACACAAATGGTTGATCCAGCTATGCTTTACCAATTTCGGCATGCAAATATGGTTACATTTGTCCCGCAGCGGGAATCGAACCGGCATCTCTTGCGTCTCAGCCGACTACTCGCACGATTCGCCACGTAGGTTGTGATATTCTGTGGGCAAGCGGTTAAAAGCCTTCCAAAAGCAGTTAAGTTTATGAACCGGTTCGAATGCAGGGTATATACGCAACAGCTGTTTGTTGCAACTGCAATGTGTATCAGGTTCGTGTGATGTAATAATGAATGTAGCTGAGTGGATGAGTATCGGAGGCCTTACCATGAGCCACGGGCGTAGCCCAGGTTTTAGTTTCGAAACCTTTGGCGTTTTGCTTCAATTACGCCGATTAGATAGTATCTAGGTAATCGAATTTGAAGCACGCTCTAGAAACAAGAGCGAAGAAAACGCTTCTCAGAGAACTAGTATGCCACAAAATGATCATGTGTATAAATATTCACGGAGTTTCGGTTAAAAAAAAAACAACAAAAATGTACACGAAATTATATTAATATTAATGTGAATAACTTTTTATTTAATAACTTTTCATTTAAAAAACCGACTTCCGCCATAGTATTCGACAAAATAATTTTGGATGAATTTTTTTTTATGAAAGAACCATAGTGGTGAATGGATTATGATACTTTCTGAATGCAAATGCTTGGTGTCTTGCTGAAAATATCAAAATCGCCATATGTATGCCTACAATATTTGAGGAGTTCCCTCAATTCCTCATGGATCCCATCATCAGAACTGGATTTTGAAAAAAATGGGACCAATCTGGAAGTATATCTATTCAAATAAAAAAAGATTTTTCCAAATCGGTTCATAAACGCCGGAGATATACGGTAACAAACTTCTTCTTCTTCGGGCCTTATCCCATCTTTATTTGGGGTCGGCTCTCCTAATCGTTCTTCTCCAAAGATGTCTATCCTGGGTCGTCATTGGGTCAATGTTGTTATTTTCTATGTCTTTATTTACTACAGACATCCACGTAAGTCGGGGTCTTCCGCGCTTTCTAGGTCCTGATTTATAGTCGAGCACTTTCCTAGTCATGTGATCTACCGGCCTCCTCATGACATGGCCGTACCATCTCAGTCGTGATTCTGCTAGCTTGTCCTGTATCGGTCGTACTTTTAGAGTTCCTCTGATGTAGTGGTTTGGCACTTTGTCTAGCAGGGTGACTCCGGCAGACCATCGGAGCATTCTCATTTCGGCGACGTGAAGTTTGTCGGATTGTTGTTTCTTGAGCGGCCAGCATTCGGCTCCGTATGTGATAGCGGGTCTTATAGCGGTTTTGTACACTTTGCCTTTGACGCGTACCGGCATTCTTGTATCGCAAAGCACTCCTGTTAACTCTCTCCACCTAAGCCACCCAGTATTTTTGCGATGCGTGACATCTGCGTCAATAGTGCCATCATTTGCCAACACACTACCCAGGTACTTAAAGCTCTCGACAGTTTTCAACGCCGTATTTTGAAGGTGCATGATATGTAGGGTGTTACTATCAGCAAATTTACAATGCATGTACTCGGTTTTCTCTCTACTGATCTTTAGTCCCGCTGTTTCTAAAGCTGATCTCCACTTTTCCAGCGTTTTTTGAAGTGCAATCGGGTCTTTGTCGATAAGGACTACATCGTCCGCATAAAGTATGCTCCACGGTGTGGGATGCTGTATCTCAGATGTAAGGTAGTCCATGACGAGGTTGAACAGTAGCGGACTTAGTGCTGATCCCTGGTGGACTCCTACCTTTACCTGGAATTCATTACCTATTCCTGCTGGACATCGTACTTTTGTGGTGACGCTGTCATACATGTCAGCCACAACCTGTATATAGCATTCAGGTACCATCTGAGCTCGTAATGCCTGCCAAATCAGTGGCCTCGGTATGCGGTCAAAGGCTTTTTCCAGATCTATGAAAACCATGTGGAGATCTTTCTTGTCGTCCCTGTGGGATTCCATTAGAATGCGGATAGTGTGTATTGCGTCCATTGTTGACTTTCCTGTGACGAATCCACATTGGTTTTCTGTGATGCTCGTTATCTGGCGTAGTCTCCGGTTTATCACTCGCTCCCAGATCTTCAGGCTGTGTGGTATCAATTTGATAGCTCGATAGTTCCCGCAGAGTCGTATGTCGCCTTTGTTTTTGTAAAATGGGACCAGGAAGCTTTTTTTCCATGCCTGAGGGATGCCGTCAGATGGTAGTTTGTTGAACAGCGTGGTTAGAAAGAAAACTCCAGCCTCGCCCAGCTTCTTCCACAGCTCCACTGGCAGCTCATCAGGCCCGGTCGCTTTATTATTAGCCATTTGGCTCAACGCTAGTTTAACTTCATCAGGCGTAATGACGGGCCATGGCCCTTTCACTGATGGTAATTCCGTTATTGGTTTAGAGGGGTATGTCTCGTTCAGCAGTTTAGCATAGTATTCCTGCCATCTATCGTTAATTTCCTTGTCGGATGTTAAGAGATTACCTTGGAGATCCTTGATGTACTTAACTGCCTGTGTGTCCTGTGAGTCCCGATGTTTTTGCTTAGCAATCTTAAATAGCTGTTTATCGTTAGTGGCATTCTCTAGCTTAGCGTAGAAATCTTCCCTGTTTCTGGCTCTGATCTGCGCCACCGCACGCTTGGCTTCCCTCTTTGCATCTTGGTATGTTGTTTGGTCGTCTACGCTCTTTGTGTTTTGCCAGATCTTAAAAAAGGCTTTCTTGGCTTTGATCTTTTCTTGGACCTCCGGCTCCCATAGTATTGGGTCCTTGTTTTCTCTTGGGAGTCCGTTTGAGATGCCTAGGTGTATTGTGGCCTTCTTGATGCTGAGCTCGTTGAACTCGTTCCACATTGAGTTTGCGTCTTTGCCTGGTTGGGTCTCGTAGATGTACTCTTTCAGGTCTGAGCATAGTTTTCCACCTTCTTCTTGGTCCAACTTGTACCATCGTATTTTGGATACTCTAGCTGTTTTGACTTTAATTGGTCTTTGTGCTATAAAATCAGCCACTAATAGTCGATGTTGAGATGTCAGTGGTTCACCAGGGATTACCTTACAGTTTTTAAAAGACTTAAGTAATTTTCTGTCCGCTAAGATGTAGTCAACCTGAGTGCATTTGTCCCCGCTCTTGTACGTTATTAGGTGTTCTTTGGGTTTTGTGAAGAAGGTGTTGACAATTGCCATGTTAAATGTGCACGCAAAATTCAGAATATCATCACCCTGGGAGTTTCTTTTTCCAAAGCCCTGGTTGCCATGAATTTCCATAAAGGGAGTGCTTGCATTTTGTCCTACATGCCCATTAAAGTCTGCTCCTATGTATTTTATCTCCGTTGTTGGTATGGATTGAGTCAGATCGTGGAGATCGTCCCAGAAAGCTTGTTTTTCTGCTTGCGGTAGCCCTATTTGTGGGGCATATGCTGATATGACATTCATGCACGCCTGGTTATCAAGTGCGAACTTGATTGCCATAATCCGGTCGCTGACTCTTTTCACGTCTACTATACGGTTCTGAAAAGCTTGGTCTACCACTATGCCGACGCCGTTCTGATTTGTCTGTGTGCCGTTGTATATTAACTTGTAGTCGTTCCCAATCTTGCGCGCTTTAGACCCCTTCCATTTCGTCTCTTGTATGCAGCAGATGCTGATGCGTCTTTTGAGCAACACTTCGCTTAGTTCTGAGCTGCGTCCTGTCATGGAGCCCACATTCCAGCTGGCTATGCGGACTTTTGGCATGCGGCATATACGGTAACAAACATTAAAAAAAAATACAACTGATTTGAGAACCTCCTCCTTTTTTGGGAAGTCGGTTAAAAAAACACATTCACCACACTGGTGTTTCTTCAAAAAGTATCAGATTTACGGTTCCGTATGCCCGCAGCTATATTCAAAGGCAAAGTAGCAGAAGGTCTATAGACTACTGCGTTAGTTACTAGTTGCTAGTTCTGCGATTAAAGTTATTCATTGATGACGGATGTCAATGACGAACCGATTTTTAACCGACTTCCCAAAAAAGGAGGAGGTTCTCAATTCGGATGTTTTTTTTTTTTATTTTTTTTTAATGTTTGTTACCGCATATCTCCGGCGTTTATTAACCGATTTGGAAAATTCTTTTTTTATTGGAATAGATATACTTCCAGATTGGTCCCATTTTTTCCAGAATCCATTTCTGATGATGGGATCCATGAGGAATTGAGGGAACCCCTCAAATATTGTAGGCATACATATGGCGATTTTGATATTTTCAGCAACAAACCAAGCATTTGCATTCAGAAAGTATCATAATCCTTTCACCACTCTGGTTCTTTCATCATTTTTTTTCATCCAAAATTATTTAGTCGAAAACAATGCCGGAAGTCGGTTTTTTAAATGAAAAGTTATTTGTACTGAATAGTTTTGTGAACTGAATCGCTAGAAGAGCTCATGGTAAGACCTGCGGCATTTAGTGACTATACCCATGTGGCGCGACGGGTGAGTAGCCGGCTGAGATGCAACAGGTTGCGGGTTCGATTCCCGCTGCGGGACAAATGTTTGCATGGCCAGCAAATATTTGAACCGGTTCTGGGTGTTGCGGTACCATGGTGTTCTCGCAGTTCCTGATACCCGCGACACAGGGAATCCTAGTGTGGGATCAAGACTACGTATGTTATGGATGTTATGTTATAGAAGTGGGGATTCAATGATGCCTCTGATTGCATGGTGGGGGAGATGGGAATAGATTATTTTGATTTGTTATTTGTAATACACAGGCAGCTCACAGGCTTTTGTAAGAACTTGTGAAAGAGTTCGTCGGGGAAGTACTATCACCGTACCTATTTCTGCCGCCAAGCAGTAGTGCTCGCATTGCTGTGTTTCGGTTTAAAGGGTATACGGATGCCGGTGAAATTACAGGCACATGAGACTTTTCATCTTTATGTCTCAGGGTCGGCAGCGCGCGTGTGATGCCTCTGGTGTTGCAGGCGTCCTTAGACTACGGTAACTACTTTCCATCAGGTGGGCCGTATGCTTGATTGTTTGCCTAGTGCCTGTTTTAGCAGTACTCTTTGTTGTGTGAATAAATAAATCAATTGTCATTATGACTGTATATCACTGTCTTAGGTCGAAATAAATAGAAACTCACAGTGACTAAGTCTAAGCGTTACTTTGAAATCGTCCCGTCACTGTCACACAAATGTTAAAACACGCGTATTAGAGAGTGACGGACGATTTCAAAGTAACGCTTAGACTTAGTCACCGTGAAGTACGTTATATTTATGTGGACCTTAATCATCCAAAAAATATTTTTTGTGTAAACTTCTTCAACCAATATAGCAATTTAATTCTGATCGTATGCTGTCATCTAAGAATCGACTCTAATGTTATTAGGTTACAATCGATATAAGCATTTTCCAACTAACCCATGGTATTTTAGAAAACGTTCCGAAAAGCCCAAATATCCGGGTCATAGCTGTAAAGGCGGGCCGGGAATCGAACCGGTCGGCAGATGTTCAGTATGCGAGCAGGTGATACCGAGGCTCGTGTGGTTGCACTGTTGTGGTATGCTGTGGCTTTCAGGTAGCCTGGTACGTTAGAGAAAGGACGGAGAACGCTGTACAGAACACTGTTCTACGGGATTCATTTGCATCGTCAATCATCATGAGCATGTTGAAGTCCACCTACAGCGGGGTGATTTTCGTTTGAAAAATACAACCGAATTGAGAACCTCCTCCTTGTTTGTGAAGTCGGTTAAAAAAGTAATAACTTTTCATTTAAAAAACCGACTTCCGCCATTGTATTCGACTAAATATTTGGATGGAAAAAAAATGATGAAAGAACCATAGTGGTGAAAGGATTATGAATGCAAATGCTTGGTTTGTTGCTGAAAATATCAAAATCGCCATATGTATGCCTACAATATTTGAGGAGTTCCCTCAATTCCTCATGGATCCCATCATCAGAACTGCATTCTGAAAATAATGGGACCAATCTGGAAGTATATCTATTCAAATAAAAAAATAATTTTTCAAATCGGTTCATAAACGCCGGAGATATGCGGTAACAAACATACAAAAAAAATATACAACCGAATTGAGAACCTCCTCCTTTTTTGGGAAGTCGGTTAAAAATATCGGAAAGGTTTCCGATCGGCTCCCCACTTAGAGTAGCAAATGGGGATCGTTTTGGTAGCCTTAGCGCTATCTAAATCTTATGAATCTTGAATAGGGGAAACTTCTTGACCTAACTATTCCTCCTTTCATGTTTCAAAAGATTTGGACAGCGCTAAGGCTGCCAAAATGATCCCCTTTATTGCATTCCCTATTGCCATTTTGCTACTGTAATTGGGGGCTGATCACCCTGCAGGACTCTGTTCTACCGGGATTAAGAGGAGGTTACTGGCAGGGTGCTTACGCTCTTAAATACGCGAACGAATTTTGCTTCTAGTTTGGCCATTATTTCATCAAACTCCATGAAATCTTGTACATAATATTATGATGCAAATATTTTGTGGCATATCAGAGGCCCAATTCTCTAAATTATTTTTAAACTACACTAAAGGTTACCGAATCGGGACTGAATTGTGAATTGACAGAAAGTTGGTATTCTGCTCCCTCATAAATAACAACTTAGTCTACTTTCTTCACGTTGACTACAATTAGAGTAGGATAGTTATATATATAATTGGAAAGAGTATTTATTTGTATTTATTAAAGAGAAGTAAAGAGAGACTCCATCTAATTAAGCTAAAATTATCGAAAAAACTTTCTTTCAAGTTTCGGTCACATTCGATATAATCACATTACAGTGTTGTATTATAAGTTAGGACAATACAATTTCTGACATTTAAGACATCGACACAAGATCGAAACATGATCCGAACTCTATTTTAACTAATTTTTTGTGAGAGAATTGGGCCTCAGTACCCTGAGAAGCGTTTTCTTCGCTCTTGTTTCTAAAGCGTGCTCCAAATTCGATTAGATATATCTAATCGGCCTAATTGAAGCAAAACGCGATAGGTTTTTTACAATTAAAAACTAAGATTTTGAAACAAAAGGATCAAACCTTTTAAATTCTGACACAGTACATAAATAAATAATGATTCAAAGCTGTTAAATAAATACTCGTTATGAATAAAAGTGTAATGCTAGAAAAACACGTTTTGCGATTAATGTTTAATATCTGGGCGTTTGAGGTCAATCAATAATTATCACAACTATTCATAATTTATTAGAAAGGTTATTTTAACAAATTTTTATGAGGAAAAATTCACAGACGACACCTTAAAAAATATTAGATCGATATTTTATTGAAGCGACTTTCTGAAGCCACTTCTGACATTGGTAGTTCGATGACATTTCTGACATTGTCAACCAAAATGACATTTAATTGTACTATCATTTAAATGTTATAATGTTTGAAATTTTTATTATTAGTTTTAATGTTACCCTGAACCGAAAGTTGAATCACTGAACTCCAATGATTACTGATTCAGAACAATCAGTAATCATTATCAGCCTAGAAAGGCTTGGTCGCGTTGGAACATGAGTAATTTTTGTTTATAAGACGATTCAAAATGATCCTTGTGATATATGAATGATTAAGATACATTGACTTTGTTAGATATTGGCAGGTGAGGGAAGATCCAAGAACTGTTAGTAGTAGAACTTCTTGTGAAAGAGTTCGTCTGGGGAAGTACTACCACCGTACTTATTTCTGCCGCCAAGCAGTTAGTGCTCGCATTGCTGTGTTTCGGTTTGAAGGGTACGGGTGCCGGTGAAATTACAGGCACTTGTGACTTTTCATCTTTATGTCTCAGGGTCGGCAACGCGCGTGCGATGCCTCTGGTGTTGCAGACGTCCATAGGCTACGGTAACTGCTTTCCATCAGGTGGGCCGTATGCATGTTTGCTTGTAAGCATAAAAAAAAATAAACCAAATGGTATTAACCCTAAGGCTTCCTACCTCCTTTTTGCGAAGTCACCCGATCCGAGATAGCGGGTCAGCGATGCGGGCGTGTGAATCTGCTCTCAGCTGATTTGACGGGTTATGTTACCAACGTTGGTGGTCGACCACACTTGGTGATTAGGGGGGTTAGGTAGGTCTTGAATCGATATCTTAGTGGGGTTACGGCTTTATAGATGTGGAGGGTATCGAGATGGTGGATAAGAGGTTTACACTTTAAAGAATTGAATAGAATTTACTGTATTGTACACATAAAGATAATAAAAAAATAAACAAAACTTAACATTATGATAAAAAGTAGAATGGTCGGTCTTATCGCTTATCGTTCCAACGCGACCAATCCTAGAAGAACCAGGCAACAAACACGGCTTGGCTTACTTTAATGATCCGTGTTACCACTAGGTGGGTTGAATTTGTAGACTCTAGGCTCTGAGAGATGATTCTGAGTTTTGACAAGCAATTGACACGGGCGTATGGTGTAGTGTAACACGGATTTTTGTATGGAAATCCGTGTTACACTACACACAGAGTGAGAGGTTCACAGAGTGTACGCAAGGGGCGCTCGTGGCGACACCGCGCCATACAAAAATCCACACTACACTACATCGGATGTCCGTGTCATTAACTCAGAATCAGAGGCCTTACCATGAGCTCTTATAGCGATTCAGTTCAAAAACTATTCAGTACAAAATATCGGTTTGTCGTTGACATCCGTCATCATTAAATAACTTTAATCGCAGAAGTATATAGACCTTCTGCTACTGTGCCTTTAAATATAGCTGCGGACATCACGGTACCGATATTTTTTACTGAATCGTTGTAAGAGCTTATGGTAGGGCCTCGGCTCTCTGTACTGAAACAAGTGTTTAGCCACACATTTCGCGGCAGACCAGAGAGCAGGGTGTCGAACTCGCGACCTTGCCTCACATATCTCCCGCCCACCTGTCAGATGGCACTGTTTACAAACTATTGCACAGTTGGTGCGTAGACCGGCCACATGTTTCCGTGTTTCCCTGTTCATTGATATTGTGATTTTTCGTCTGACTTGGTGTTCTGTTGTTGTTGACTTGCCAGCTGTTTTTCCTGTTGTAACAACATCAGTAACATAATTATCACTAGTGAGTTCTGCGAACAGTAGACATCGCAAGCACAAAATTTCTTGTAAAATTTTTTGATATACTTTGAATATCGCATACATACCGCGTTCTAGCATATACCCAATCTTACCTGAACATCAAATTCATTGAAATTATAGCTCACGTTATGCATCGGTTAGGTGTGTGCTATAATAGTTTTTTTAATAAATAAATAAATTATTGGTTTTCAATTTTGATTTATTATTTTTTCCTCAAAAACTATACGTTGTGGAAACAAAATTTAATTCGTTTAATGTATAGCTTAGCCCTTTCATATGATACCCCACTTGGTGGTAAATAGCGCCGCAGCAAATATAATTATATATATTTTCAAAATATTTACCTAAAACGAAATGTAAGCATTATGTAAATTTTTACGTATTTAAAATGCAATTCGCTTACGTTTCGTTTATATGCTCGAATAACAAATGGTTTTGGTATTGCGTTTGGATGGGATATTCATCCACCGCTGGCCTCTTAAAAACGACGTAGGTTCTTTGAATAACATTAGGATATGCATGTCATATTGTCATGTCTTCCTTTGGACCGGTTGTCTAGCGATTGAAATAAGAAAGTATCTGCCAGCAAAACCCACAAGCACAATGTAGAATTCATAACCTTTATCCAAATCTTTAGAGAAACTGCCAATAATTTGATATAATCTCAATCGACACGGGATATTTTAATACCCCACTTTCGGAATCTGACACCTTTTGCCTACCTGCGCTTGCACATCCCGGAGCACAATTTCTATTAAAGGGTTTGGATCTCTTTCCCATGAGGCGCAAGATGTTTTTCAAAGCGTTCTTTTTTCAAGATGTGCATGATTTTAAATTGCCGGCTATTTTTTTTAAACTTTCGCTCGTCAAATAACTATAACCATTGTTTATTTATTTTTTTGAGTTATGCCGTTTAGTTGGTCAGCGGTCGATAGGGTGGTCTGAATAGTTACAGTTTTTTTGACGATTTTGATTTATAACCTTTTTTTTTATTTCTTTGTTTGCTCTAGTTAGTTTATTATGTACATGCTAATTTTAAAAAGTAATGCTTCGTTGCATTTTTGTGCGATAAAAATAATAATCAGTTTTCGTGTAAATGATTACGTAAAATTGGAATTTATCAACCGACAGATATTGTTACTATCTAATCAGAAATAATTAAAATTTTGTCAAAGTAAATTCTTTTAGAGAAACTTTCTTTATTTTCTCTAGTATACACATAATTACGAAAATACAAATAAATCAGTTGAACTATCTAAAAACCCTTGCAAACGATCTAAAGATAGCTCTACTAATCTAAATAACTACCAGACGGGAAACGTACCTACTAATAAACCGAAACGTAAACACAGCTTGTATCTCACAGTGATAAGAAGTAATGTCTCCGAAGAAATGCAAAAAGTTCAAATTCAAGTGACCCATGGATTTCCGGAATGACGTCATCATGGAATCTAGCTTCCTCGCCGCGGATCCACCACCGAACACCATGGACTACCAACCCAAAAGCGACTTGGCGTCTGAGTACTTTAACACGTTCAGCCAAATATGTGAGAACTATCGTGATTCTGACATCAATCTCCGCCAAACATCGGACACGCTCCGCCTATCCTCGGAGATACTCGATGGAGTACGCTCCGAGTACGTCAGTACGGACTTTAACCCTAAAATGTACAAAGAACCTGATTATAACTCCAAAGTGTACAAAGAACCTGAGTATAACTCCAAAGTGTACAAAGAACCTGAGTATAACTCCAAAGTGTACAAAGAATTTAGTGATATAAGTGATAAAGTGTTCTTAGGGAAAGATGAACAGATATTTCAGTTCGGACAGCCTGATGCCTCTGCGCTGCTCAGGCATCGGGCTAGGAGAAGGTACAATGAGGAGCATGGCATTCAGCCGCCTCCAGCCACGAGTCAAGAGAGTGGGGTAAGGATACTTGTAAACGTGATGATTTTAAGCATGATTTGATACAGCCGTGAAAACCCCTCATTGTGAATTGACTGAAAATATATATTCTGCTCCCTCATAATTGAACGAGCGAAGCGAGTTCTCTGAGTCAAGTTGGAAGAATCGGCGTTTGTATGTATGTATGTTTGTCCGGTGAAAACTTCCAAACCGTTAATCCGATCTTCATGAAATTTGGTATGGGGGTAGATAGTATTGGTGCAATTTGTAGGTAAGGTTATGAGCTATATCGGTCAGGGGTTGCTGAGATATTGGGGTCCAAGAGGGGTAAAAAAAATTAAAGTGAGACAGTCAGATCAAATGGGGTGGTTAATGAAAGCGCTTTAGTTGGACATTTCAAAACTGTTTTTAATAAGTATTTAAACTTAGTAGTTTCCGAGATATTAGGGAAAATAAAAAATAAAAATAAAAAAATTCTAGGGTACTTCCAGCAGTCCCACAATGCTGAAATTTGGTATGCTTGTGGCTTTTGTGTCACAACTACAGGGAAAAGTCTGAAATTGAAGAAATTAGAAACCTGAACCATAAAAAACCAAAACCAATATAACATCCATTGTTGAACCCCCATTCCTAGGAATTTTAATGACATTGGAGTTCTATGTTTTCGTCAAAAGGACGTTATCAATTAATTCGTCAAGTACTTTAAATACTAACAGGTATGTAGTATTTACTCCCTGTTGCTTAGTCCTATTCAAAGGCTATTTCGATGATGTGTAGAAAAATTACCTATAGAGGTTAAAGATTTTTTCTTTGTAATATCCATTATTAGAGTAAAGAACTTAAATCTTTAAAAATTAGGTAGCAAAACTACAGCTAGATGGCACTGCTTAATTAAAAAAAACTTTTTTTTTTTGCTTCACATAATCTCTTTCATATTAGAGAAATTGACTCGATAGTTTTAGATTTCTGATGGATATCTGATGGATATGGCTATGTAAGTATGTTTCTATCCCTACAAACGTACTTACATAGCCGTTAAATACAAAACCCTTTCTTCCCCTCTTAAATTAGTCGGGCTGATAAAGGTGTCATCGCGAGGTCTCAGTTCGGGGCGAACCACTAGTAACAATTTAGTCTACTTTCGATTTATGGAGACCGTAGGTTAGAATAAGATAGTGTTATATTATCATAGTGTTTTTTACTTATTGTAAGCAATTTTCAGTAAGATCATTTATTAAAAGATGTTCTAATTTAATTTGCCTAAATACGATCCAAAAGCTTTTAATTACTAACATTAGCCAGCATCACAAAATGTCCGTATGTCACTGCCCACATGTTTCTCTAACGACTATGACCAATTACATACATTCGTAAATAAACAGCGAATCTTAAGAGTCATAATTAACACGTTAGGGAAATAGAGTAGTCCACAGACCGTAGTGTAGGCACTTACTTTTATAACATACATAACCTAACATAAATAGTCCTGGGTTGCTGTTTTTGAATCTCATCTAGTGACTAAACCTATTCCCTAACTGAAAGTCACTCGGTGACTAACGATTGACAAGTAAAATGACCATCAATTGCTTGAAAACTGCCCGCCTATTCCCTAACTGAAAGTCACTCGGTGACTAACGATTGACAAGTAAAATGACTATCAATTGCTTGAAAACTGCCCGCCTCTTCCCTGACTAAAAGTCACTCGGTGACTAACGATTGACAAGTAAAATGACCATCAATTGCTTGAAAAGTGCCCGCCTATTCCCTGACTGAAAGTCACTCGGTGACTAACGATTGACAAGTAAAATGACCATCAATTGCTTGAAAACTGCCCGCCTATTCCCTAACTGAAAGTCACTCGGTGACTAACGTTTTACAAGTAAAATTACTATCAATTAACAGTTCTTAATAATAAATTTGAGCAATTGATAGCAAGTAAAAAAACTTTAACTTTAACAAGTACAGTTAAGAAACAAATATCTACCTTTATACATATATATACATATCTGCTGCGTACTCTTCATGGCAAAGATAAGATCACGCACTCATGCTTATTTCTACTCTGAGCTGTGAATATTATGTATCTAAAAATAAATTGTCTAGCATCAGCGAGCGTTCCAAACTTCTAATACCGCGTTTTGTTGTATTTATAAAATGTTGTTTGTTGATTCTCATGGGTGTATGACATGTATGTTGGTATGTTTATTTTGAAGTAAGGTCAGTGTGGGGCCCTGATACTGTTAATGAGATAAAGACTTGCATATGTTAAAGGGAATGAAGGAAATAAACATTTCCTATATGTACAATAGTCGCCACGTACATACATACGTGACGATCACCGTGGCGTGGTAGGCGAGTAGTTATTTCAGAAGCAAGAGGTTGCTGGTTCGATTTCCGCTGCGTAACTAATGTCTTCATGATATGCATATATTTGTTCCGAGTCTGGGTGTTGTGGTACCATGGTACTTGTAGTTTCTGATACTTACGACACAGGGAATCCTGTGTGGGATTAAGGGCTTAGTATGCGACTGTAGAGAGTGGGGTAGGAATATTTTTTTGGACAAGCTTGAATTCCCAATAAACATGAGTTATTTTGATGTTTTTTTTTAATCCGGTTTTACTCAGTTTCACGTTAATGTAAGGATCATTTCATTACATGAGAAGAGAAAAATCAGAGCAGTAGAAGTTAGTCAAATTTCAATAAAAAGTTTTCTTTTTTTTTATGCTACTTGGCAAGCATAAAAAAAAAACTCTCTGGTGTTACAAGCTATGCCTGTAACACCAGAGGCATCACACGCGCGCTGCCGACCCTGAGACATAAAGATGAAAAGTCTCATGTGCCTGTAATTTCACCGGCACCCGTACCCTTCAAACCGAAACACAGCAATGCGAACACTACTGCTTGGCGGCAGAAATAGGTACGGTGGTAGTGCTTCCCCGGACGAACTCTTTCACAAGAAGTTCTACTACTAACAACTATTTTTTCATGAATCAAGATCTCATGAATACTGCGATCATATCTATCTGCCAATCGTGGTGATTATGGTAATCCCCTTCATTATGGGGGAGCTGTCTCGTCCAGCAGTGTACACCTAACGGCTGCTGATGATGATGGTGATGATGATCGTGAAATTTCACCCTGCGGGAGTCTGAACAAGATCCAGAACGATATCTCTCGATGATCAATCAGTAACCTGACACACTGCTGTTTTTGAAGAGCAGTTTTGACAATGCCTAATGGGTTTTGTAACTCGATACCGGCTCTTGATATATTCGCCCCCTTTTCGAAGTAAACGATTGTAATGGTTGAAGGCAAAGCCCTCTGCAGGGCTACTCTTGACGCTCTACTCGATCCTAATTCAGGATTTATTGTCATTTGTCGTCATAGAGTACTAGATTCCTCGATCATTTGGTACTCTTGAATTCAATACTAGCGCACAATTTGGAGTGGAATTTTATGGAACTAAGTTAAATCGACTTTATGTATCTGTTGTTCTTCACGCAAAGTCAATCGCGTGCTCTATCTCGATTTCAAACTCGATTTGGCTCAAGAGTGCCAAACAAGCGTTGCAACTGGATTGGAACTGGATTGCGATTGGAACTGTCTTCAAGAGTAGCCCCCATAGATGTTTTTCATTTACATTTTGGGACATAAATGTGTCCAACGACCTATGTAGCGGGGCGGGTGAGTAGACGACTGATACGCAAGAGGTGCGGGTTCGATTTCCGGTGCGGGACAAACGTTTGCATGGTATGCAAATATTTGTTCCGGGTCTGGGTGTTGTGGTACCATGGTACTCGTTGTTCCTGATACCCACGACACAGGGAATCCTAGTGAGGGATCAGGACTATGTATGTGACTGTTGGGTGTTATGTTATGTTATGTAATTAGTAAGAAGTAGGACAATATCCAATATATTTATTAATAAATAAATTATAATTATTATGAATATCCTACTTCCTACTAATATTATAAACGCGAAAGTTTGTGAGTATGGATGGATGTTTGTTACTCTTTCACGTAAAAACTACTGAATGGATTTGAGTGAAATTTGGAATGGAGATACTTTACGCCCTGGATTAACACATAGGCTACTTTTCATCATCATCATCATCATCATCAATTTTCATCATTTTTCACGCGGGCGAAACCGCGGGGCGCAACTAGTTAATAATAAATAAATTATAATTATTATGAATATTAATATTTATTTATGAATATATTTGTTAGTAGTAAAACTTCTTGTGAAAGAGTTCGTCCGGGGAAACACTACCACTGTCTATATTTCGCCGCCAAGCAGTAGTGCTCGCATTGCTGTGTTTCGGTTTGATGGGTACGGGTGCCGGTGGAATTACAGGCACATGAGACTGTTCATTTTTGTGTCTCAGGGTCGGCAGCGCGCGTGTGATGCCTCTGGTGTTGCAGGCGTCCGTAGGCTACGGTAACTTCTTTCCATCAGATGGGCCTTATGCTTGTTTGCTTGCCAAGTAGTATATACAACGGATCATAGCAACCGGATCTATCAGTAACTCAATAAAGTAACCAACCACTTACCTAACGGAACTACCTGGTATTGAACCCTTTTTTACCGCGAATCCTTGTAGCTCATGCATGTCAAACTCAAAGTCATTGGTGGGCCAAATGCCTAAAGACTATAGAATCAGTGGGCCGCAAAACCCAACCCTAAAGAAAACAAACTGTAGGGACTCTAAAAACTGTAGGGGGTTTAGGGGGGCAGTACTACCTACTATATATCTATATATACCTAGTAGGTAGTATTCCCTCCTATTCCCCTAACTGAAAGCCACTCGGTGACTAACGTTTGACAAGTAAAATGAATATCAATTGACAATTCTTTAAGATAATTTTTCATATTCTTGCTTGTCAAACTAGGTTAGTCACCGAGTGACTTTCAGTTAGGAAATATGGGGGCAGGACGCTAATCGTTTATTTAATCATTACCTAATAGTAAAATTACAGAAAAATATACTATAATAATGTTCTTAAAATTGAATCGGGCCGCAGTCAAAGCTGTAAAGGACCGCATGCGGCCCGCATGTTTGACATGCTTGTTGTAGCTCGTATCGAATACTGATTCGAGGTTATGTTACAGCGATTACGGATGTCGAGGTTCATGTTAGATGCCATTTCCTGTCCATTAAAAAAGTCACTTGCGTTTCTTTTAAATAGATACACCTTCCTCCCGACCTTTGCGACGCGGTGGGTTCGATTCGTGCTGCGGGACAAATGTTTGTATGATATTCAAATATTTGTTTCGGGTCTGGGTGTTATGATACCATGGTACTCGTTGTTCCTGATACCCACGACACAGGGAATCTTATGCCGAGATAAATAGACGTTACTTAGCACAAGTTTAGCACGTACTAATGCTTAGACATGTCCCTGTTACTGTCACACAAATGTTAAAACACGCGTATTAGAGAGAGACGGGGACGATTTCTGAGTAAGACTTAGACTTAGTCACCGAGAAGTACGTTCTATGAATCTGGACCCTAGTGTGGGATCATGAATACGTATGTGACTGTTGGTTGTTATGTTATGTTATACACATGGGAATGTACCGCTGAGATGTTTCACAGAGATTTTTGGTTTCATTAAGAGTTATGTGAAATTTTCTTATATTTTTAACCGACTTCCCAAAAAAGGTGGAGGTTCTCAATTCGGTTGTATTTTTTTTTTGTGTTTTTTTGTGTTTGTCAGCATATCTCCGGCGTTTATGAACCGATTTGGAAAAATCTTTTTTTATTTGAATAGATATACTTCCAGATTGGTCCCATTTTTTTCTGAATCTAGTTCTGATGACGGAATCCATGAGGAATTGAGGAAACTCCTCAAATATTGTAGGCATACATATGGCGATTTTGATATTTTCAGCAACAAACCAAGCATTTGCATTCAAAAAGTATAATAATCCTTTCACCAATATGGTTCTTTCATCATTTTTTTTTTCATTTAAATATTTTGTCGAATACAATGGCGGAAGTCGGTTTTTAAATGAAAAGTTATCTTGGAAAGTTATTTATTGCAAGTTTCATAGTACTTGGAAGTCATACTTTTTGATGGACCACAGTCCATCTGAGTACAAATTGCGATCACCAATCCGCATGCCAAGTGTGGTGATTATGGCAAATGCTCTCATTGTATTCAATGGGTGAGACCTCGTTTAGCAGTGGAAGTAAACATAACATAACACCCAACAGTCACATACGTAGTCATGATCCCACACTAGGCTTCCTGTAGTGGGTATCAGGAACTACGAGTACCATGGTACCATAACTCCCAGACCCGGAACAAATATTTGCAGATCAAACTTTTGTCCCGCAGCGGGAATGGAACTCGCAACCTCGCTCATCTCAGCCGGCTACACGCCCGCCGCGCCACAGAGGTCGTCAATAGTCTGGTGATGACCATATCCAATTATGTAGCGATATGAAAAATGTAGGACGTAGGATTTCATTATGATTCATCCGACACTCATTCAGTATTCGACTTTATTGTGCTATATTTAACATTTATAGTGGAGTTGAAATATGCGGAAGTGTGCATATTCGATTAAGCCGCGTCGACCATGTCGCTTACAGCGTCGGAGACTATTTTCAATAACAAAAAAAATTTGGTACCCTTAATATAGGTGTTTATATCAACTCAACCCATTTTATTAAAGCAGGTAGGCGACTTTTGACCCGGGTTAAAAAAACAACCAGCAGGGCTATTATAAAACGTTCGGAAACGTTTCCGATCGGATTCGTTAGTTTTTCATTTAGATGTTTCCGAACGTTTCAGAATAGCCCTGCATGTCCCCTTCATGGAAGCAATGAGTATTGTTCTAAATAATATTTTTTGCGCAATTTTTCCATAGACCTTCGATTTATAACAAAAACTTATTATAATCCTAAAAGTAACCTATTTTATAAACAACTTGTTTTACTTTCGACCATATGATAGCTAAACTAAATATATATACGTGAAAGGGTAGTTTTGTACAACCTTACCTAAAAAAAAAACAATTACCAACATGAATAGGAACGTTGATGGTTGATGTTTCATGGCAGTCGATGTATCATACGTACAAGTAGTGCTCTAGTGCTGACCATTATTGCGCAGAATTGGTATTATTGGCATTATTGGTAAGGTATTTTGGGCGGGATCTCTATCTCTATCTCTATCTATCTTATACTAATTGTATTGCTTGCGCGACAGAAAACATGCGCAACTATCCCCTCCACGTTTCGTTCAGCGCTAGACTTACGCGTCGCTACTTATATTTCCTGCTGCTAACCTGTAGCTAGCTTGTCTTCGCTGACACTCTTGTCATCATGATATCACACCATTGCGATCGCAGTTTGTCATCAATGAATCCAAATATGGCACCAAAGCCATCCCATTAACAACCACAGTTGCAATGAGGCCAGAGTCACATAATATATAGGTACAGAAGGCCAGCTTAGTACAACAAGCGATAAACAGGCACATGCACACATAGACACGCGTACCTAGGGTTACCAGATAGAAAATTTTTAAGTCCGGAGAGAAAGCCTGATTTCCATTGAAAAATCCTGAGATTTACTCGAATTTTGCGACGCAAACGTAATTTACAGCTTTTTAAAACAGAAGTTTCCTTAAAATGGTATATCGCAAAATAAATATGATAAAACTGATGATTATAATTTACGTTTCTTAGATTTCAAGTGTTGATTTTTTATTTGTGCAATTCACATGACCGCAGTTGATTTTTAAATTAGTCTCTCTAAAAAGAAGATCAAGTATTATTTGTTGTTGTGATGAAAAACATCTGAAAAATCTACTCTATTTTATAGAAAATTTCAAAAATCCTGAGATTTCCTTAGATTTACAAAATCTGGCCGCAATCCTGAGAAAAGCCTAAAAATCCTGAGATCTCGGGATTTTTAGCAGATATGATAACCCTACGCGTACCGACGTAGAACTCGGTCAACTCGCGACTTGCGTTCGACCGAGTTCAACCGAGATCGTCGTGTGTCTCTATGTGTGCGTGCATGCGCCTGTTACCGCTTGTTGTTCTGATCTTGCCTTCTGTACCTATGTATTTTGTGCCAGTCTTATTTTTTTCACCACACTATCAACTATGCGATACCTAATCTGGCGAACAATGGCTCTAAACACAGCTTATCTGAGCATTGTGGCTTTTCATTAATGGTTGAAAGAATACAAAGTTTGTTGAACAAAAACATTGGAACAGCACAGGTTGTATTTCTTTTTGCATAATTCGTTACAAGCTATTATCTAACTTGCATTGATGTTTGGTTCAGATCTTGCAAGCCGATTTTGAGCCAGAGGCTATTTTGCATACCTGTCAAGTTCTGATGATGGTGTCCCCCTTGATGCGATATCGGTCCCCCAATTACAAGTAGCAAAAGGCGATGGGGAACATTTTGGCAGCCTTAGCTTTATCTAAATCTTATGAAACTTGAATAGGGGAAACTTCTTGATCTAAATCAAATCAAATCAAAATAATTTTATTCATTGAAATCACAAGGATCATTTTGAATCGTCTTTTATTAAAATTACTCGTGTTCCAACGCGACCAAGCCTATAAGCAAACACGGCTTGGCTTAATTTGATGATCCGTCTTACCACTAGGTGGGAAGCGCCTGTGTGGTGCCTGCCTGTGTGGCAGGGAGAAGCTGAAAAAACCTTACGAAGGTAGTCAAGTAAACGACATCAGCAAGATTTTATATAATAAATATTTATCCTTTCAAGTTTCAAAAGATTTGGATAGAGCTACGGCTGCCAAAATTATCCCCATTGTTGCGTTCTCCATTGCCATTTGCTACTGTAATTGGCCAGTCTTGAGAATGATTTCTAGATTACTTATTCTTTGCGCAAACCTCCGTTAGCTCTTGTCAGGTTCATCTTTAATTTAGGCATGTATTACCACTCCAGTACTTTTAACAAAGCTCAATCACCAGCGCTCTACGTGTCGCAACACCTCCTTAATAGTCACCAGCCCGTTATGGACATGTAGTGGTTATGGTAGTAGGTCTTTGTGCAATTAGTTGTATTTGGTAGAAGGAACACAGCAGCCGGGGAAATGAGGACAGGTTTTGTGTGGTTTTTGTCTGATATTTAGGGTACAGGTCGAGCAAGTGAAAGTTTCGTTATCATCAGAGAGCTGATTCTAAGTTTTTAGCACACAATGGGAAGTTTTCTGACAGCTGAAAATAAATAGTTCATAATCCATGCATAGATAGCGCTGTCAAGATTTGGTTCTCTAAATTTTGTCGTTTAGCCACCAACTATCAGTGTCACTTACTTCACTCGCTCTTGCTCGTAAGCGTTCGTTCGTGAATTATCAACGTAAAAAGTTTTTGTTTTCTTATATTTGTTAGTGCTACATATGCTTTTAAGTTATCTGCAAAGAGAATTTGTTCACTGTGGTGCTTTTGCATAATCTTCAGAAGACAGAACCATGTCGAGTTACCGCCATCTATATATGTCCCATCGACACGGACGTGTGGTGTAGTGTAACAAGGATTTTGTATGGCAACACCGAAGTCAAAGTCAAAGTCAAAGTAATTTATTTGTCAGAATGTAGGTACATGATGTAGATGTCAAACAATTCAAATAGATCCACCACACTCTTACCGTCTTTAGGCATGCAAATATATTATGTAGTTACAGGTAGTTAGGTAAATATTTTTAAAATATACTAAAAAAACTAAACATTGCTCAGGTCGTCCGTTAAAAACTCTGTCACTGTATAGTAACATTTCTCAAGCAGAAGTGCCTTTAGCTTATTTTTAAAACGTATAGTGTCATTCTCTTTTATGCTCTCTGGTACCTTATTAAAGATTTTTGTAGCCATACAAAAAATACTATTTTGCATAAGTGTAGTTTTCGATTTTACATTACACAATCTATCCTTATTACGCATATTAAAATTAGTGATGTCACAGAATTTCTTAAATTTACTGATGTCATTTTTTACAAATAGTGCTACTTCATAAATATATAGGCTAGGTAATGTCAGAATTTTATAAGATTTGAAATATGGTACACAGCTGTCAGTACTTTTTAGCTTGAAAATAGCTCTCAGACACCTTTTTTGTGCAATAAATACATCCTGTTTATTTGTACTATTGCCCCAAAATATTACACCGTATCTTAAGTTAGAAGCTACAGATCCATGGTATGCAGTCAATGCAGTGTCATTGCTCACCACTCTTGACAAATGATGCAAAGCGTATGAAAAACTATTAATTCTTTTAATTAAATTTTCTGTATGAATTTTCCATGTTAAACTTTTATCTATAAATAATCCCAAAAATTTCGTAACATCGGATTCATTAATTAATTCATTTTCATATTTTACATTGATATTATTAGATTTAGAAATTCTTTGATAAAAGTGCATTATATTGGTTTTCTTTAGATTAACACGGAGATTATTACCTTCTAACCAGGTAACAATTTCTTTGAGCGTTTCATTAATGTCATTTTCATAGTCTATATCTTGTTTTTTTACAATGACAGTGCTGTCATCTGCAAAAAGTACCATTGGATGCCGCACATTGTCAGGCAAATCATTTATGTAACACAAAAATAATAATGGCCCCAAAACACTACCCTGAGGTACTCCATATACAACTTTTCGAGGATTAGATCTAAATTTCTCTTCAGAACGTGTTTTTAAATTTATTCGTGTTATTTCTGTGTATTGGCTTCTGTTTGATAAGTATGATTTTATCAATTCTAATACGTTGCCCCTAATTCCATATTGTTCCAATTTATATTCTAATAATCTGTGGTCTACACAGTCAAACGCCTTTGACATGTCCATATAAATAGCACACACAGGAACCCGTTTATCTACATTTTCCATTACCTTCTGCAGAAAGTCGAATATAGCAAGGTTTATGGACTTCCCCTTTCTAAATCCTTTCTGTTCATTGATCAGTATTTCTTTCTTTTCCAAAAAACTATAGAGGGCATCATAAATAATTTTTTCAAAGATCTTAGATATAATTGGAATTAAAGCTACTGGTCTATAATTCCCCACCAGGTGTTTATCCCCATTTTTAAACAGTGGCTTAATAACAGATATTTTAAGTCCTGCTGGAAATATACCAAATTCAATACACAAATTGAAAATAAAACATAATGGGAAGCATATAATATCTGCCACATATTTGACTACTGACGTTCCTATATCATCATACCCTACACTTTTCTTATTTTTTAATTCACCTATTTTCTTAAATACGTCATACGGAGTTGTTGGCGCTAAAAACATGGAAGAGGACTGAGCGCGTAAAGTATGTGTCATACTGAAATCATTATTCGTCATACATTTAGAGTCAAGCTTTACATGGTCAATAAAATAATTATTAAAAATATTTGTTATGTCATTTGGATCAGTAAATTTCTTACTATCGTGAAATAACTCGTATATGTAGTCCTTTAGAACATCATTATGCTTATGATTATTAATTACTTGCCACGTAGCCCTAGTTTTATTGTTTGATGATTTTATGAAGTAATTATTTTGCGATTTTTTAGTTAACCTTATAATTTTTTTGTATAGTTCAGAATAACTTTTAAGATTCTGCTTATTGCAGTCGGTCGGTTTTACTCTATATTGCCATAGTAATTTTCGCTTGCGCTTACTACATATTTTAACTCCTTTTGAGATCCATTTATTCTTTTTTTGGCTACGGACAATAACCTTTCTAAATGGGAAACAGAGATCATAAAAGAGTTTAAATGTTTCAAAAAAACATTGATACGCACTGCTTGGATCATTTTCTGTATAAACTTCAGAAAAACTTAAACTTCTAAGGCACCTCGCAAAATTATCCATATTTTCTTGACAAAAATCTCGCATTTCTACAGACCATGAGTTTAATTTATTTGTCATTTTTACAGGGCATTTGAATAATTGTGCACAATGATCAGAGAGGGCGGTTTCAACTACTTCGCATTTTCCTCCTCGCACATTATGTATTACATTGTCAATACAAGTCATGCTACTGAGTCTCGTCGGTACTTTAACAGAAAATCTCAAATTATAGCCAAATACTAAATTGTTAAATGTTGCTGTCAACTTGTTACGTTTTAAAATGTTAATGTTAAAATCTCCGCATAGAAGGATTTTTTTATTTGTTTTCTCACATAATTTACTCAGTACATTTTGTAACACCGCAAAAAAAGGTGCAAAACATTTTGATTCAGATGTTCTATAAACAGCAATAATAACTATGTTATGTTTTACAAGTTCAATAGCACAACATTCCACAACATTAGAAATGGATACATCAGTTACATCTTTAATAACTTTAAACTCATGGTGATTACTAATCATAATACAAACTCCACCTCTTCTTTTTTGTCTAAAAAAAGAAGTTGCTAACCTATAGTTTGGTATGACGAGAACATTTTCATCACCCAGCTTCATATTATGTTCACTGATACAAAGAACGTCAATTGTTTTTCCTAAACTATTAAATTCGTCCAACTGAACAATTAGGGGATCTAATTTACTGATGAGACCTGCTATATTCTGATGCATTACGTATATATAATTATAAGCGAAAAAAATTATTAGAATAGTTACAATTATCTGATTGTTTCATATCATTATCATTAACATCTGCTGTTTGTGTGCGTTCGATGTTAACATTTTGCACAGGTTTTGCCTTCATGTATTTCGTTGTAACAATCGGAAAATAGTCTAGAAGAGTTGTCTTTTTCTTATTCTTATTTAACATATTGTCTCTCATTAATTTTGCATTCATTTTATTAAAATAGTATGGAATGGTACCATTTGCAAACTTAGTCTTGTTGTTTTCTGAAAATTTACAGCTATTTCTATTTATTGTTTTACGATTGTGAATTTTTCCAGGTCGAGGTAAAAATTGTGTATCGTAATCATCAGAATCTATGTACATGTTAATTTTCTTACATATGTCATTTCTATAATTAAATTGATTTTCATATTCACCAATATTTATAAAATAACATCTATCTAATTTATTACACACATTTTTCAAAGTCGTGTTTAAGTTGTATTCATTAAGGTATCTATTTCTAACAACGCTTATCAGTATTATTGTTGAGGCTTTAATTGTTTTTAAAGTGGCATACAATTCCAATGATAGCTTGTGAGGATCGGTATCTTCTTCTCCAACACACAAGACCAACTTATCTTCTTTCTTCATCTGCATGCTTCTGCACAAGTCCAACAATACTTCTGTAGGTGCACCTGGCTTAAGAAATCCAGTAACTTCATATTTTTCGTATGCATTGTCCTTGCGAGTATTTGAAAGATTCAATGCAAGATTTTGACATTGTGCACCACCAATTATTAAGATTTTATTGTTTTCCGGAGCTGCAGGCGCTTGATTTTCATTCTTCTGCACAGCAAATTTATTATTTTGTAGTGTGTAAAGTTTATCACTTTTTACAAGAATGTTGTCTTTTTTAAGCAAATTTACGTCATTTTCAGGCAGTATAATACTTATTCTTTTACGTGATTTATTTGGTGTGGATTTTCTAGACGAACTTACATTAGAGCTTAGTAGACTTTTGTATAATTCGATCTTTTTCTGTTGTTCTTCGACTTTCTTCTTTAGATTTGTGACTTCCATATTCAGCCTATCGATCTCGTTAGTAGCACTTGATAAATCAATAGAAATCGTTTCTATTTCTTTCCTTAGGTCCGTTATTTGAGAGCAGTCAATTGAAGAAATATTAGGCAAACTCTGCGAACTTTCATCAAGGAGTGAAGTATTATAAACAACCTCACCACTTATTTCGACTTGGCTTAAGTCCTCCATAGATTGGCTTACATTAAGTTTCGCTGGCCCTTTCCGCACAGTTATATTTTCATCGATAAAGGCAGATTTCACAATAGGTGCATTTGTAATTTTCTTGCCTACTATCTTTGATGATGATGGCATGGAAGTAGTTTTGTTCGCGCAGTCGGTGCATTTCCAATTCTGTTTTCGTATTTTTGTCATTGTACTAAATACCTTGACAGAAACATTAGCGCAATCTATTTCATAATATTTTATACAGACACTGCATTTTAATTGCTCTTTCTTATTTGATATGTCTTTGTTGCATTTTTTGCACATAATAATTGTCTTAGGTGAATTAGCCATTTTTGCAAATGAAAATACGCAAAAAAACAAGAGCAAAAAGTATATTGCAATCGGATAGGCTCGAACTCGGTGTCAACGAAAACTCATCCGTTACTAATCACGCACGGCCACTACACCAACGAGTCAGTTACAATGCAGGTTGAAATTACATTACAGTTCCGGACTGTAAGTAAAGCGTAAAAAATAATGATTTTGTTTAGCGGAATGTTTTGCATCCACCCACGTCACAAAAAAAAATAAAAAAATGTTCATAAGTTACTCGATCTCATTTACACTGATTTTAGTCTTAATTTACCTAATACGGTGAAGTAGGTACCTCAATCGTCAATTTAAAAGCACACAAGTTGTTATTGTTTTCAAAATAGCTTCACTTTATGATTGTTTGTTGACAAAGTTTTCAATGAGTTCCCCAGCATAAAATTCACTATATTGTTGTTAATTCGCAAAATTGGTAGGCGATAACACTTTCACTGGGATATTACACAGTTAGATACACAAAGAAACACTTTTAATACTGAATAACGGATTATTTATATTTTTAAAGTATTTTCTACCGCAGAGCTTATGTTGCTTGTGACTCACACAATACTGAACTCTGAACTGAGCGCCCCGATGAGCGCCCCTAGCGTACACTCTGTGAACCTCATTTTCCATACAAAAATCCGTGTTACACTACACCATACGTCCTTGTCAATTGCTTGTCAGAATTTAGAATCAGCTCTGTGTTGCCTAAGGACGCCTGTAACACCAGAGGTATCACACACGCTCTGCCGACGCTGAGACATAAAGATTAAAAGTCTCATGTGCCTGTAATTTCACCGTGGACGTCCTCCGGCTGATTTTGTTTCTTAAAGTAGATGCTCGACTTAATTTAGTCTAAAGTTTCAGTTTTCTTCGAATGGGCTACTTGAGCAATCATTGGCAATCATCATCATTGTCTTGCTCTTATCCCAACTTATTTGGGGTCGGCGCAGTACGTCTTTTTCTTCCACTCTCTTCCTCTTTTCTTAGGTCTTCCTCTTCCTGTTCGTCGCATGTGGGGTACGCCCTAGCTCTGTCGCGCATGTTATCATTTGTACTAGTCATACTGCAGAAGGTTTTGGCTAGATTTTTAAGTGTGTCACACACGTAGCAGATGCGGTAAGACATCTGTATCTGAGCGCGTATCTGTCCATATCGCTCTCTATACTAAACTCAAGGAGCAACACACACGTAGCAGATCACTTATATTTTACCGTCAAGGCACTGACATATATCAAAAGATGGACAGATGATATCTGTGTATACAAATTGAAATACAATACAGTTTGAAGATTTCCGCGTGAACGTATCATTTTCGTATATTACCGCATCTGATACGTGTGTTATGCACTTTAATAATTGGCAAACCTTATTAATAAATAAATAAAGACTTATCTTAACTAAGTATCATTGGAATTTTAGTAAACTTATTGCTACATTATCATTCTTGGTATTTCCTAATTTCCTGCAGATAAATTGCTATCAATATCACTCAGCAAAACAATGTACTTTCGTGTTTGATTCACACACCCGATAATTTCGATTGGACGATCAGCAATCCAAGGGCTATCTTGTTGTCTGATGTAATATAGCTTATGCTAAAATAGGTATAGGTATTTTATGTGTTGTATATTAAGGTTTTTATGTATTGTATATTAAAGTGCTTCCTCTCGCATGTGGCGCGAAATTCAAATTTTATTGCGTTTTTGCTCATTACAGCTCACCAACATTCTTGAGATAGTAAAAACTGATTTTGCGGAAACTAGGAGACCTAACACACATGTTTTAGTTTATAGTTTCACATATAGATCATTACTTCAGCTACGAATACTCTTCAATTATTTTTACAGTGTTTTTTTGGTTTAAAGATATGCGTAGCTTAACTAATGACATTTATGAGATACTATCAATTAAAACATGTGTGCTAGGTCTCCTAGTTTTCGCAAAATCTGTTTTCTCTATCTCAAGAAGTGTTGATTAGCTGTGATTTACAAAAAACACAATAAAATTTGAATTTCGCGCCACATGCGAGAGGAAGCACCTTAAGGGGCCGTGGTGAGTCCGGCCTAAGAATATACCCCTCCTTCTCCCGTGGATGTAGTACAAGCCTTATTATTTACACCAGGGGTAGGGCAGCTGCCGATCACCAATCCGCTAGCTTATGTTATAATAGGTAGGTGTAGGTATTTTATGTGTTGTATATTAAGATTTTTATTTACTGTATATTAAGATTAAGTATTCTTTCATTGTTACAGTTAACTTCGTATATATTATGTATTAGTTTATTATGTGAATATATAAGTATTAGGATTATACTTAGGGTAGGTATTAGTCAATATTGTTCATAACTTATATTTTTTTATTGTTATATTAATTTAGATTACTTCTTAGTTTTGCTTTGTAGGTACACCGCAGTCTATTATAGCGTTGACCATTTCGTTCCATCCAAAGGTTGCCTGGAAGAGATCGCTTTCAGCGATAAGGCCGCCCATTGTATTGCCTTTCTATAGTTATATTACTTGTTAATTGTTTCTGTGGTGATCAATAAAGTGTTAATCTATCTATCTATCTAAGATTCCGTGGTGTGTCCGGCCTAAGAGACCCCTCGTCCCGTGGATGTTAGTACAAGCCTTACAAAGGGATTATACCAGAGGCTGGGCAGCAGTGTCCACCGCGTGGTGATATGTTTTGCAATAAAGTATTTTTATCTTCTATCTATCTAAGTAGGTACTACGATAATGTTTCGTATACTGACATTGTAACACACGCATAATACCTACTGACAAGTGATAACATATTGCACTTTCAGCCTTGATGACTTCATAGCTTCAGAACTGATAAGCTTTACAACAAAGCAGAAAATACCTGCCAGTAGTACATACATACATACACACATGCCTTTTTCCCCGAAAGGGTACGCTGAGCCTCAAAGGGCCAGTTTTCACCATGGGTTGCACAATTGCAGGAATATATGGTTTGATTACCGAAGAGTTCCTTCTCCTAGATAGACAGCAAACCAAATGCTATCTCTTGTGATCTTGAAGTTCTAGGAACCTAAACATAAACTATAAGAACATTTTGATCAAGAAGTGAAGATCATCATCATCATCATTACCAGCCTGTTTACGTCCACTGCTGGACGAGACCTCTCCCTTTGAATACAATGATGGGGGGGGGGGATTTGCCATAATCACCACACTTAGCGTCCTAACTACCTACCTATCGTTACCTATTACCTGTACCTATTTCTGCCGCCAAGCAGTAGTGCTCGCATTGCTGTGTTTCGGTTTGAAGGGTACGGTTGCCTGTGAAAAATTACAGGCACATGAGACTTTTCATGTTTATGTCTCAGGGTCGGCAGCGCGCGTGTGATGCCTCTGATGTTGCAGGCGTCCATAGGCTACGGTAACTACTTTCCATCAGGTGGGCCGTATGATTGTTTGCTTGCCAAGTAGAAAAAAAAAACTAGAACGTCCCCCTTTTACGTAAAATAATAATGTAAGTTAAAAAAAACTTGTGTCTTGGTTAGAAGTACAGACATACACTACACACCAATTAAAAAGTTATATACTCGTAAATTAAACAACAAACATGAATGTACGAAAAATAAATACATAAATATACCAAAGTTACGAATAAGTAATTAATAATATTTATCTATGTTATACATTTCATATGTTGTACATAAATGATGTGTGGCCTTATCGCCTAAAGCGATTTTCGATCGAGAACCCTTCCTCAGCGAGTGAAAGCATCACAATGCCTCCGTGTCCCGTCTTGTTTAGTTTTTACTTTTAACAAAATTAATTGTGTAATTCACTAGAGTTTTTATGCTGTTCTTATTTATCGTTTCCTTATGTCTCTTATACTTCAGTAGTAATCGTGGAAAAACATTTTTATTGCCCTAATCCGAGCTGCGGCACATTTTGAAACCATTACTAAGATACCGAGGCCACTGTATTGTTTGTACCGTTTTAGCGGCCGTAGACACTATACCACCATCTGCGAGCTACAACTAGATACCTTACCACAAAATATATAGGTACAGAAGGCAAACTTAGTACAACAAGCGATAACAGGCGCATGTAGATCTCGGTAGAACTCGATCGAACGCAAGTCGCAAGTCGACTGAGTTATACGTGGATATAGGTCGCGCAACGAGTTTTGAGTGCTGACTTTCAATGCGCAGTAGTAATTTTTTGGGTCTGTATAGAGGCGCGACGGTAGAGAGAGAGAGAGGACACATACGCATTCAACCCCTCCACTTTCGCCGAGCGCTCATAACTCGTTGCGCGACCTATACGCGTGTCTATGTGCGCATGCGCCTGTTATCGCATGTTGTATTATTGAGCTGGATTTCTGTAACTATATATTTTGTGATTTAACTCTTGTGTCTTTGTAGTACAGACCATACGGCCTTATTACAAAACCTGGTTTGAATCTGAGTTTAGACCAGTCGGTCGCACCAGTCTAGTAAATATCGAAATTAGGCATATATAGACGAAAGCAGATGGTTTGTTTTCTGAAATCGATTCTCGCGCTACTACTCAAGTTTCCAAAGTGTCAAACTGACGGATCCTGTATGAAAGTGTCACATCACTAAAAATTCTTACCTCCAACAAGCGATGAACTGTCAATTTCTAGACCATTGCTAAACTAGGGGCTGCCTGGTTTTAGAAAAACCAGAGATATTCTGAGATTTTGTACATAAGCTTGGACTATCTAGCTCGAGAGATGATTCAGGAAAACAAACCATCTGCTTTTGTATTACAGTCGTATATACCAAAGGTCGATATTTAAGACTGGACCGGTAAAGCCTGGTCTAAACTCAGATTTAAAATAATTAATTGTTTATTAATTGTCAACATGTACATAATTTATAGCTTAGGTCTAAGAGTACTTTATGAAAGTACGTGTACCCTGTAGGGCGATGTAATTTTAATATTATAATAACAAAAAAAAACACTTAAATAACAGAAATTACTAGCCCTTCCAGCCAAACAAGTTAAAAAAACGTGTGTCTTGGTTAGAAGTACTATCCCAAATTTTTTCAATTTAAAATTTACATCCTCGTAAATATGTGATAATAGAGTCAAATTGTATAAAAATCGCGCCTACCTAAAAAAGTTAAACAAAC
Source organism: Epirrita christyi (assembly GCA_951392215.1). Taxonomy (NCBI): domain Eukaryota; kingdom Metazoa; phylum Arthropoda; class Insecta; order Lepidoptera; family Geometridae; genus Epirrita; species Epirrita christyi. The sequence goes on from OX595862.1 coordinate 8,742,436, forward strand.
AAGTCAATCAATCAGAAAAATCAATGTCAAACTAGGTCCTAAATTACTTAAAATTACACAGATTATCATGTTCAGGCATGTCATTCACAGATATATAAGTATAGTATGCCATTACAATTATATTAACAATTTATCAGATAAGAATTCGCCCACCGAATAGTAACATTTAAATAATAATAATATGAAAAATTTGGTCTCATTTTTAATAATAGTGGGAATTTTATTATAAATCTTAAATAATCTAAAGTCGGGGCTTTTTTTTTTTTTAATTGATTCAAGCGTGACTTTGTCGGAAATCCATTCTACAATATTGAATAGACGAACGAATATAATTATTAACAATTCCGCTCCTCTTCAACGAAAACTCTGAAAGCATTCGACACGTGGTTCACATGTGTGTGTTTGTGTGTGTGTGTGTGTGTGTTTGAGGAGCGGAATTATTACTATATAATTATTTGTTCGTCTATACTCTATTCAATACTCAGACTTAAACCATGTTTTGTAATAAGGCCGATAGACTTTAGTACTTAGAATTGATTAGTCAGTAATGAATGTGCTCATTCCGTTTTGAGAACGGGCATTAAATGTTATTAATCTATTGTTGCATTCTTGTCTATGGTTTTGGAATATATCCTTATGGGCATTATGCTTGGAGAGCAACTATCATGGAGCACGGAATGTTTTGAACACGTACTTTATTAAGATGTAGGTTAATTATTATATATGGTTTCTTTTTATGGGGAACACGCCTTGCTGCTAATCCTACAAGAATATGGACCAGCGGTTGGTTATAATCTTCAGCCGTTAGACGTCTACTGTTGGACGAGGCATCCCCCATAGAATGCGAACCACGCTTGGCAGGCGGATTGTATTGTCCCCCCCATTGTGTTCAATGGGGGAGGTCTCGTCCAGCAGTGGACGTAAACAGGCTGGTGATGATGAGGATTATAGCCTATATACTATTCTGATGTGAAAGCTATAATACTGTAATGTTTCATCTAAATCCGTTCAGTAGTTTTCGTCACTTACCTAGGTATTTTATTCATTTCACTGATTGAAATGTAATGCCATGAAGTATAAAATAAATCAAGAATAAATTTTATGCGCCGTAAAAAGGCGTTATTGAATCGTCAGTTAAAAATAGTTATTAATTATAATATTATAATATTGAGTTAAGTACATATCCAATTATTAAGTTAGCATCACCTATTAAAATAGACAAGTTGTAAATTATATTAGGGGCATCATTTTAAGAATAAATATTTCAAACAGTCACTCCTGACTATAATATTAGTACTATATTTATAATATTAGTGAGATAAGATGTTACTAAATAGTAGGTTTTTCTTATTTTTTCCTGTTGCTTTTCCAATAATGCGTTGTACGATCGAGACGCAATGTTATCGAAACACATTTTAACCTTGCGAAGCGTGGTTCCGCGAAATATTGTATGGCTTCGTTATTGAGTTTTGATTCATATTCGTCTTGTGGTCGCTTTGTGAGTCACAGTTTATATAAAGTATCTAATTGAGAGCACCGTAAGAAATGGATTGCTGCTTTATTTTGGTCCTGATATTAAAATGCTGTAACTGTTGAGTTCATCATCACCACAGGATCAGTATCAACTCGTCTTTACCTTTCAGTTACCGCTTATCACTATTTCTTGAGGACACACAGTATTCGTTATAATATTGGACATCAGGTTCCCATGATATGAGTAAAATTTTAAGCATCGTCATCATAAATCATTTTTTAAATAAATCATCAGCATCCTATATAATAAATAAATAAATGCTGGACATTTCACACAACATTATCTAGCCTCAAGCTAAGCAAGAGCTTGTATTATGGGTACTACCTACTACTGGATAACTGATATACTTAACACAATACATTACATCGATAGACATTTTTTATTATACATAGAAAATATCCGGAACACCCTGTTCAAATATCTGCAGATTGTACAAATATTTGTTCCGAGGCGGGAACCCGTAACCTCCTGCATCGCAGGCTAACCTTCACCCGCCGCGCCGCAGAGGACGTGCTATAGAAGTCCAATTCTGGACATAGAACTCCCCCCCCTCCCTCAGAATGTCACGACGAACGTGTTTACCATATTGAGAGGGGAGGTTTGCCATGATAACTACGCTTGGCAGGTGGTTTGGTGATCGCAGTATTGGTGCTAAGCATTCAAATGAATGTCTGCCCATCCCCTGGTGTAATCCCTTAGCCGACTTCTAAGAAATTCACGGGAGGAGGAGGGACTAGTCTAGGCCGGATACACGACGGCGCATGGACAGTCAAATGTTGATAGTTAAACTCTTCTGACGTTTTGTTTCTTTTCCTTCCAGTACGGCAGCGATGAATTCGGCCATGACTCGCCGAGTCGATATGCGTCGCCCAAGGGCGCGGGAGCTACCGGGTCCTACCAGGAGCCATATTATGGAGGGGGCGAGTGGGGTGCGCCGGGGTATTATCAGCCCCCGCCGCCCTACCAACACGACCCCTATGCCACTTCGCCAGGTGAGACATACCTCCAATACTCTAGGATTAGGATACATTGTAAGGTCGAGGGTTCTCCTGGAACCCAACTATTTAGGCGGCGGGCCTGGTGCGTAACCACCTTTTACCAACAAGATCCCTATGTCGTTTCGCCAGACCGTTTTATCCTATACTATAACTAAGGTGAATTTTTAATGACCTAAATCGCAAGAACTCTTCACTTGTGGTGACCTGTGACACCGACTCCTGAGGTCTTGGATTCGATTCCCGGCTTTGCACTTATTTCTCTACTCGAACAATTTATGTGCGCAATTGCAAGTGCTCTTAAACGCTGAAGAAAAACATCGTGAAAAAACTGGCATGTCCTAGAGCCAAAAATTCGATGACATGTTATATGAGTCGGAAACAAGCCCCTTCAAGGTGCAACGAGTCCTTTCACCACACTTATTCTTTCATTGTCGGCCATGAAGCCGTCTTTGGGACCATACCGTAAGCCTTGATCACCGAAATAAAGCAGGGTTATGAAGAAATCACTAATGACACGAACGATTGCCATCAAATTATCATCTGTATATGTAACTTCTCGTTTCCAGGTATAGCGGGCGCGCCATTGGCGGAGTCAACAGGTGGCGGGGCGGAGCTGCCCCTCCCGCCCATGTCCTCATTCAGAGCTGCCGCGCCTCATCACTCGCCCACCGACCCCATGGTCGTTGCAAAGCCACCGTTACAGCCAGTAAGTGTTCTATACTACCACAGGAGGAACCTTGACTCAAGCTATGGTTAGATCAGAGTCAGCGATGAAGACTTAAAGCTATGACAAGTTATAACATCTGGGGAAAAACATGAGCTTGAGTGGAGACTCTAGTATGGGTCTAGCTAGAGAAACGTTTAGACATTAGATACCTCCTCGACCTCGGTTTAACAACCTCCGTGGCGAAGCGGGTGAGTAGCTGGCTGAGATGCAAGAGGTTCGATTCCCGCTGCGGGACAAATGTTTGCATAATCTGCAAATATTTGTTCCGGGTCGACACAAGGAATCTTAGCGTGGGATCAGGGCTATGTAAGTGACTGTTGGGTTGTTGTTATATATTCCGGCTAGATGGAGCGACCATTTGTGCTAGTAACAATTGGGTATATGGACTAGTGGGTGACAGTTGAAGATTAGAGTCTCAGCATGACTTGACCTGATTAGCACCGATCTTATGGCCGTCACCAAGCCACCACTGACAGCCTTGGCTCAAGTCAAAATCAGCAGATTTGAGCTGGTAACATCGGTGGTAAAACTGATCTAGAGTGGAGACTGTCCAGTGTTCGTCACTCTGAGACAAAGTTAAAAAGGTATGTGTCAGGTATCCTTCAAAGTGGAACATACCATTGCTTCTTGGTGGCAGAAATAGGTATGCAGATAAACTTTCATGACGAACACGCACAGGAACTCTTCTAGTACTTATAGACAAATCTAGATATATCGTAGTCAAGGACGGATACCCCGACTACTCCGAGAAGTCAAATTGTTAAGCTTATGCCGTTTCAGAGGGTATTTATTTATCTCATCAGATGTACGGCGGCTCAGCTTCGACGCCCACTGTGGCTGGCCCAGAGGCCGGCAGTCTGTCATCCTACGGTTCGTCACCCTCAACCCCTGTACATTCGCCCCCGCCGCTCCATGCCCCGCTGTACCCCCCACTGGAGCATTCACCCGCCCTGCATCATAGACTAGCCCCGCACCAACACCAGGTAACATAACAAGTGCTTGACTGTGTTTTTGGAATTGCTCTTTACAATTGACACTGAATTCTTTCAATATCAGTCATCAGGGGGCCACCATACGAGTGACTGACCTAAAACAGGGTATCCAAGAAAGAAACAGTATCTCAAATACTGTTACAAAATACGAAACACCAACATTGCAGAGTCTGCAATGAATTTATCGAAATTAACTTGGTCGGCTTGCTTTGCCATGTACCCTGTCGGCCATTCTTCATCCCTCATGATCTGCTAGCGAGCTCGACTCGTTCGGCGGTTTTTGCGCATTGTTAGGGTACTATGAGTTTTGTTGTGTGCGTTGTTTGAGCATAAAAAAGAACACCAAGAATTGGACCAAATCTTTAAGGATCTGGGTGTTGCGATACCATGGTACTTGTATAACCACGACACACGGGAATACTTTTGTGGGATCAGCCGATCTAAAAGGCCACTTTATATGAATCGTATTATGATTGAATTGAAATGAATGCTAAGGATATGCAGAGACTTCGGAAAATGAATTGCTACCAGATAAACCCACATTGAGCAATTCATCTGGTAGCAATTTATTTTGCGAATTCTCAGCAGATCCTTAGTATTTCCTTTATATGAATCGTATTATGATTCATATAAAGTGGCCTTTTTAGACCTGCTGGACTATGTATGTTACTGTTGGGTGTAAAAAAATAGATAGGCAATTTTTTTTAGTTGATTGGTCATGCATTTTTTGAACAAGTTTCGTTTGCCGCCTCACTGCGTTAGGGTGGTCAGTTTGGAGGTATGGTGGCCCTGGAAAAGAATCGCTGGTGAAAGAATTCAGTACCTAATTTTTGGTTATCATTGGAGGAAAGCGATTAAGGTCAGCTATTTGATGTTACTTCAGCAGTCATCAAACTGGGTAGCCTCCGGCGTGTCATCCCCACCTCACGCGGCCACACCTCACGCAGGCGTATCGAGTCACGCGGGCGTGACCACGCTCACAAACGCCGGACCCGCCGTGCTGCAGAACGGTCATCATCACGTTGTGTTCTCACAGGGAGGCATGGTAAGTACTTTAGTGTCATTTCTTGTAACGAGAACAGTAAGATGAATGATATTGGTAGGAATTGAGGGAAAAGATTGTAGGAAAAATTTTGTTTTTTTTCTCGGTGGCCGGAAAGATGTGGCTCATTTAGTTTTTTATCTAGGGCTAGTCTCCTAAGAGCGTTTTTTTGTAGCTACAACGGGCGCCAGGTAGAGCAGTTGTAGTTGCGAGGAGAAGAAAGGGTAAGCAGTTAGATATGTGAGTGGGTTAGGAGTTGGGGACTTAGGAGTAAGTACTAACACAAAACTATCGGCAGAGATAAGATGTATAGATATAAGCTAGATTCAGGGGAAAGTAGCCACAGACAGCGTTGTTAAATGTAGTGTAGTTATTGAATAGTGCTCGGAATCGAGGAATCGACGTTTCGTGTTTCCATCCAAAATAAATTTAGTTGGCATCATATTTGGGTGATTTTTTTTGTGGCCTTTTAAAACAAACAAACGTTATTCAATATTTAGAGGGCATGTATTAAGCATGTTATTGTAACTAATTCTGGATTTCTTTTGTGTTTAATTTTCCGAATTTTCTTTTGTTTTAAAATTAGATATCTTGAGTTGTTTTACGAAAAGTGGTATTGATATTTGTCCAATTTGTTTTAAGCCAGTATCTTCGGCGTTTTTGCGCAGTGCTACCGTTTTTTTGTCAAACCAAAATCAACAATGTTTAGCGCGTCATGTGGTTTTTTTTGCTTTGCGTAGACCAAGTTCTATGTAGGTGGTATTGAGCAAAGTATATATGCAAAATTTACAACAAGAAAAAATTCAAAACAAATTTTGTCAATGAAACAGTATAGATATCTTAAGACTTTTGCAAAAGATCTAAAAATAGCTCAACTGATCCAATTGTGGCATCGGGACCCTTCGCAATTTCAAAATTCTTTCAGGGCGCCTGGTTGAAGCGACGCTTGACCCAAGAGCTGGCTCATATCTGGCTCAACGCATTAGTATTGACATTCAGCGTGGCAATGCAGTCAGCGTCTTGGAGACGCTTCCGTGTGTTAGTGATTTGGATCAGTTGAGCTATCTTCTATTTAAATATCGATACCACTTTTGAATTGTAAATTTTTTTTTGTTTCTTTTCTTTTGTGTTTTTTTAATCATAAGCGAGCCGTGTTGAGCTTGTTGCCTCATAGAAGTTGAAGTGATTTGTATTTATAGCATGTATTTATTAGATATTTTGTAGATAGTTCATTTCAGATTACACAAAATTCTTAAATTATTTCTGTTCAGAAATTTTAACTATTCTTGTTCCCATCCTTCAATTAATCTTTTATTGTTGCCCTGAACTCGTGAAATCTACATTTACCAGACAAGAGGGCTCTGCGTCCCCTTCACCTGTATAAAAACCCCCTAAATTTACAAAAAATGTACTGCAATTCGGTAACGACTTCAAGAAAACCAACTTTGTAAATTAACTCACCCTTTTCCGAATAATCGACCACTGTCTTCTAATTTAACTCACCCAAAAAAACAGATTCCCCCCTCAAATTGATTTTCTCAAGAATTTACCCCCCCCCCCCCCCCCCCCTCCCTGCTAGTTTAACTGACTCTTTAGCCGCATCATCTTCGAAAAATAGATGTCCTTTATAAATAAACTCATTCCAAAACGACCCCCTTTCCAACCCCCTCTATAAAATCAACCCCCTTTTCCCGGCAACTGGCTCAGCACTGCCCCGATCGCAATAACACCGTAACGTAACATTAGGGCGCCCCGGAGCAGCGGCAGTTGGACGAGGCAATGGTGTTTCTAAGGGAGCATAGCGATGTGGTGGTATGTATCGTTTTGTTATGATAAGTTGTGAGTGGGTTTGTGGTGCTTGTTTTAAATTATTTGTCAAATTTTGTGTATACTATCCCAAAAGTTGGTCAACGAGAAAGATATGAAACTAAGTAAAAGTGGTCCTTTTTAAAAACGGGCCCTAATGTTTGCCAGAATGGAATATAAAAAGTAATTATTAATTAAGGTTAATTAAGGGGTATTAACAAAAAAAGCAAATGTTTTTTTAATGGTAAGCACCACAGTCCTCCTCACCCTATATAATAAAATGCTGTGTATGTTATTCTTGATTTAATTTTCTGTCTGTGGCATGTTTTTAATGGAAGGCTTTAAAATATTTGTTTGCTTATTTTGTGATTTTTCTGTTTATTTCCATCAAAATCGCAACATTAAAATATTTCAAATTGGTGTTGGTTCTGTACATGTATTCTCTAAGGATAAACCGCGTTTAATTATCGAGTAATTTTCATTTATAAAGAATTTTGTCCCTTGGAAACAGGACACAAAAAAAAATGTGTACCGAAAATCTAGCGAAAATTAAGATGAGAAGAAGAAGTAACTTAAAGTATATGTTGATAAAGTGTCTGTCTCACAAGCTGCTCTAGACCTGAATTCCGGTTTATTAGAAAAGGACGGCAATAATTTTAGCCGGTTTGAACTTTAAAGAATGCTGCATAGAATTAACACCATTGTATAGTTAAATCTATTCTATCGGTGTTTATGGGGTTCTATCTGTATAATACATTTTATTCTACATCAATAGTTCTTAATGTTTACATTACTTGATAGTTTTAACTATCTATGTATTGTTGGCCCACTCTTTGCTAGATCTGTTTCATCACCTTTCATTGCCGGTAATAATAAAAAGCTGTTATAATGAAGATGTCATATTTCATTTATTAATTAATCAGGTGTTGTCTCAGGGAGCGAGGATGGAGGAGCGCCTGGACGACGCTATCAATGTGCTCCGTAACCACGCGGAGGCGCCCGACCTCTACCCACAGGACTTACACCCTCACCAGGCACCACCAGGTATACCCTCAGATTAAACCCCTCACCAAGCACCACCAGGTAAACCCTCAGATTACACCCTGCACCATCAGGTGAACCCTTCGATTGCACCCTGCGCCACCACGTAAACCTTGAGATTATACCTTGCCCCTGCACCAGTACGTAAACCCTGAGATTACACCCTGCACCACCAGGAAAATACCATGATAGATCCTTAGATGTGACCGTGGCTAGCGAGGAGTCATTTAATTCCAAACCTCGATACCTAATGTCAAGTAAATGTCACATTTACTACAAAAGTAGTAACTATCATGGTACATCCACGCCCTTATGATCGAATTACCTTCATCTTTGTGTCTAAACAATCCAAAAATTTAAATCAACGGTGTCGTTTCTTTTGCACTATTTTCTAAATAAAATTTGATGATAACCCATAATGACTAACCAGGTTTGCATCGAACCCGCGACCGCCTCCTTGATACGGAGATGCGTTACCACTGGTCGACGTGGCTGATCGAATTATATCACCGGGTCAAAGTGGCGTAGCTTCCTACCTACGGGAATAACATTACAATTATCCAAGCCTGTTCCAAATCTTAGTATTTCCCATAAGTGTGTGTTACTATCAATAACTATAAACTAAATTTGACTTAAAATATCTGCATCTAATAGGCTGCAGATATTTTAAGTTAAATTTGTCTATTAGAAAAAGACAGATACATAATAGTGCTGAAAAACTGTGAAATTCAGTTTTTTTTAGAACATGGAGCTTCAGATTCGGCACCAATAGTGCATGATGAATGTTTTTCAAAATACATACTATTAAAACAACAACTTATAAAAATCTGTCGAAAGTTAAACAATGCTGCCATCTTTTACCACAGGATACTAACAAACAGTGATAGGTTATCTTTAAGTCAAGCTTATATATAAATTATAAGCCTATTATTATTCCACTGAAAGGCAAATGCCTCCCTTTATCTTTTTAATATTTGGGGCCACTCATTTGGTTGTACACTCGTAATCGTGCCACCAAGTATATTTAATTTAATCTTGAAATCTCACTTGTTTTCTTATAAAACTTACAATTTCTAGTGTCCCGGTTAGGAGTGGGCCCCGCCTTACCCCACCTGCACACGGAACCACCTGTCAAAATGGAAAGACAGTTACTGCCAAATACTAGTGAGTATTCACTTCTTGATTACTTGTGTGTTGTGTGATAAATACGGGACCTAGATAAAGGCCTTGTGGCAGTCCTTACATACATTCACAATAAATGCACGATGTATTCAATTATTTATTCATTTAAAACCGCAAAGCATCACTACAATCGTGCTATTTTTATAAATTGGGAAGAATTGAATATTTATTTATAAGCTACGCTAAAATAATTGTGATGGCGACTTTGTCGAAAGCCGTTTAAAAATCCTTGAGGTCTAAAATTATAATAGCATTAGCATATTACTTGATACATTTATTATATTAAATTTATTTTCTTCATAGCATCTCTACCCAGGCCTAGTTATTCAATATTTTCAATTTTTTTAAACAGAGGTAAAACTTTCTGTTATCATGATTCAAAAGAGGTAGATTTGATACTAACTGACCAGCTCAATGAACAGTCCATGGTAGGATCGGCGCAAGCGACCTATGTGAAGATCCCTTCACGCGACGTGCGTTACTCACGGCCGACTATTCGTTGTAGCATGCCGACACTAAGCGCCAGTGCCACTTCTACTCGTAGAGTTATTATATATTCATATACCAAAGCCCTATATATATCATAGGCCTTACTAAACTTTGTTCCGTATTGAAATTCCAGAGAAACGTAAAGAGCCGCCGGACTCCGGTCTCGATTCTAAGCCCTCTTCATCCGGATCGGCGGACGCGCTCGGCAAGCCGCCCGGCTCCAAGCGATCACGCAGATAGTGAGTACTTTTACTATACTACATAATTCAGTTTAATTTCAGCGTTGGGTGTTAACACATTCAACATTTATGCTGAGCTGAACGCCATTTTGGCATACAGACACATGAGCCAATTTATTTAAATTTCTAGATGCAACTTTCGTTTGTTTGTATGATTGGTATCGGCATTGTGTTTTTGTGCCAAATAAACATTTTTCTTTCTTTCTTTTCTTTTTTATTTCTAGTCGTTATTAACCGGGATAGCGAAACTACATGCTCCGTTGAACCACGATTACGAATCGAGTATCAAAATAAACTTATTCCGTACATTGCTTACTATTTTGTGAAATGTTCTGTAAACGCGCTTATAATAACGAATAAAGTGCAGAGTTCTATTGTACGAGATCCAGTTTAAGAGTACTCCTCATAATGTGCCTGTAATTTTCCAGAAAATAAGCCGCTCGGACTTATTTTCTGGGTAAAACTGTACATTTCTGTATAATCTTGTAAATACTTAATTATCACTAGAAACGGGATATTTACCATGATTTTTGAGCATTATTGATTGTCGATATTTCGGCACAGTTTCATGCGCCATGATCACGGGTAAACTGAAGTCTTTGCGAGTAGATTTTTATTGTTATAGGTAGCCGTAACGATCTCTCCTCTTTCTCACTCTTTTATTACGAACACCCCTACCATCAGTTTCATTGTCACACTCAACTCCATCTCGACACACCACACTAACGGTATCCGGACGAGCAACTGGTACCACACAATTTTTCCGATTGCTGCACATTCTCACCACAGGATTCCAGACTCCAGACAATTGAAAACCATCTTCTCCATTGAAATTCCTGTGTTTAGTAATCTCAATTGCCTCTTGTACCAGTCTTGGTATGTAATGCCGCTCTGTTGAGATTACCTGTCGATTGTGTAGCTCAATCCAATGGTTTGAGCCAGATTCTATGAGGTGTTCCGCTATAGCTGACGTCTGTGTGTCGACGTTTTTGACCGCTCGGATGTGCTCCTTGACCCGACAAGCTATCTTCCGTTTAGTTTGACCAATGTAAGAACTCCCACAGCTACAATCATGGTAAATATCCCGTTTCTAGTGATAATTATGTTAATAACCATTATAGTTTCAAAAGTTGTAAATACTTATTATACTCACCATCATATTTTGTTTCAGTAATCCATCTAACGTCCCCAGGTAAGAAATTTAATTTTTTTTTAGACTTAGTCAAACTTCTTCATCAGCTATTAGACGTCCCTGTTGGACGTGGCCTCCATCATAGTATGCAATGGGGGGATTTGCCTCAACGCTTGGCAGGCGGATTGGTTATCGCGGTATTGATGTTGAGTTCTCAGGTGGATGCTGCTGGCCATCCTCTGGTGTAATCCCTTAGTTGACTTTTATGACATCCACGGGAGGAGACAGATTGGTCTATTCTTTGGATGCACCACGACAAGTTAAACTACAATCCATATAAATCGATTTCTGAAGTAAATTCACCATTAGACATTTTGTCTCCTTTTTACGTGTTTGTGGTAAGAGGTTGTTTACTTTTTATTGTGTCTATAAGGCTGCGTTTCCACCAGAGATGAGCGAGGATGCGTAGCGAGGGATGTGTTTTTTAAGAACCAATAGAATCACTTCATTTACCATAGCCTCGCTCTCGCCTCGGTTGTGTGCAAAGGATGGACGGTGCATCTCACCCGCTAGCTCGCATCTGAAAAGAGCCCGGTACACCTCCCCTCCGCTACTCCTCGCACCGCTCATCTGCCTAGCACATCTCTGGTGGAAACACTCATCGTTCCACAGCCTCGCTACGCATCCTCGCACCGCTCATCTACCTCGCACATCTTTGGTGGCCATACCATTTATCTCAATAATAACAATAGTTTTTCTTTTCTTTTCGGCCGAATTCGACCGCGGTATCCTGACTTGTCATGTTTTGAATGACTTTAAGGAAGGTTCTTAGATAGTTTTTATCGCCCCACTACTGCAATAGATGAAGAAAAAATAAATAAAGTGATATTCAAAAAATTTGGTTTTCTTGTATGGCAATTGAGTGTTATTTATATTGTTTGACCAATAGCGGTAGCGGGTTCAGTTGCTCTTCGGCTGATGAGGATGACGTGGATCCCCACACGAAGGCGGCGCGCGAGAAGGAACGCCGGCAGGCCAACAATGTCAGAGAAAGGTGCGGTTCTATTTAGGCGATACTACCTCTCTCCCTAGGGAGGGAGGTAGTGCTGAAAAACAGTTTATGAGTCAGTGGTGTGGTTCTATTCAGGAGGCTAACACTACCTACCCTCTCCAAGGCTCTTCAAGGAAGTGTTGGGGAAGAGGGTTGTGTTAAAGACAGATGCAGTTTTATTAAAGAGGCTAACGCTACGTACCCTCTCCAAGGCGGATGTGTTGGGGAAGGCGGGCTGTGTAAGAGATAGGTGCAGTTCTATTAAGGAGGCTAACACTACCTCCCCTCTCCAAGGCGGAAGTGTTGGCGACGGCGGGTTGTGTTAAAGATAGATGCAGTTTTATTGAGGAGGCTAACGCTACCTACCCTCTCCAAGGCGGAAGTGTTGGGGACGGCGGGTTGTGTAAGAGATAGGTGCAGTTCTATTGAGCTGACTAACAATACCTTCCCTCTCCAAGGCGGAAGTGTTGGGGACGGCGGGTTGTGTAAGAGATAGGTGCAGTTCTATTGAGGAGATTAACAATACCTCCCCTCTCCAAGGCGGAAGTGTTGGGGAGTAGGAGGTAGTGTTTGGGAAGGCGGGTTGTGTAAGAGATAGGTGCAGTCCTGTTTAACACTACTCGCCCCGCCACCTCAGAGACTTAAAAAGAAACGTTTCAAGTCTTAATTAATAAAACGATTCTTTGTTATTTTTGATTGTAATTTTTAACAATTAAAAATGAGCACTTTTGGAACTTATAAAACTTAAAAAAAATCAGAATTAAATACTACTTAAATATAAATTAAAACATTCCGTATTTCGCTTATTACTTAATTATTTGTTTACTATGACCCAGGTGGTGTTGAAATGAGTTCTTCAACTGTCTTCAGTATATTCATAATAACTGCTTCTTTTTCTTCTCACAGGATACGGATAAGAGATATAAACGAGGCACTGAAGGAGCTAGGCAGGATGTGCATGACACACCTCAAAAGCGATAAGCCGCAGACCAAGCTGGGCATCCTCAACATGGCTGTAGAGGTCATTATGACGCTGGAGCAGCAAGTCCGAGGTAAGGTCAAGGGTCAAAGGACAGGTTATCGTACTTAAACAACTTCCACTGGAGAATATCAGCCCTCAACATGGCTGTGGAGGTCATTATGACACTGGAGCAGCAAGTCCGAGGTAAGGTCAAGGGTCAAAGGACAGATTATGCTACTTAAACAACTTCTACTGGAAAATATCAGCCCTCAACATGGCTGTGAAGGTCATTATGACGCTGGAGCAGCAAGTCCGAGGTAAGGTCAAGGGTCAAAGGGCAGGTCAACTTAAACAACTTCCACTGGAAAATATTATGAAGTTGAAGCAATAAGACCAAGCTAGAGTCAAGTTCGATAGTTAAAAGTCAAGGGGCAGGTTAATCGTAAATTAGCTACAAGTCATGATAAAGCTAGGCAGGACGTGCAAGTTGCTGGTGCAGTGAGTCCGATTTAAGGTCAAAGGTCAGGTCACAGTAATTAAACAACTATCACAGCCAGTAATAATGACGCTGAAGCAAAAAGATCAAGGTACGGTCAACGGTCAAGGTCAAAGGTCGAGGGTCAGGTTCATCGTAAGCTAGCGGTAAGTTCGATGTTAGTTCAAAGATCAGCACAGTAATTACAATTATCACAGAAAGGACCAAGGTAGGTCATACAATCATTATAGGTCCTGATGGAGCTAGGTAGGACATGCATGTCCGATGTAAGGTCAAGGGTCAAGATCATCAAACAATCCCCTAAGCTCCCTAAGTGAGCGTAGCAGAAAGTAAATAGCGCCTATCAAGAGCCGTAAACTGCTGACAGCATATACAGTTTTGCTTAGTTAGTCTTCCATACGTGGCAGGTTGGAAACCCATCGCCGCTAGAGGAATAAAATAAAATAAAAAAGCCTATTTATTCCATAGTTTACATTTTTTTTTTCCTTTTTACTGAAGATTAGAACTAGGACCCCTCACGGGTAAAGGCCTCCTCCAGCTCCTTCCATTGCTCGCGGTCTTCTGCTAGGTCTGCCCAATTTGGGGTATTCGAAACCTTAAGTATATCATCTGACCATCGAGCAAGTGGTCTACCTACTCTTCTTGTCCCTATCGGTCCTTTCCAGATGGTTACCTTATTGGCCCACTTTCCTTTTTTTCATTCTTGCCGTGTGTCCTGCCCACTGCCATTTTAGTTTTAGTGCATGTTCTAGAGCATCTATAAATTTAGTTTTATTTCGGATTTCTGTGTGTTTTATTTTTTCTATTAGTCTTATTCTTAGTATACTTCGCTCTATTGCTCTCTGGCATCTTTTTATTTTATTTTTTGCTTCCACTGTGTATGTCCATGTTTGGCTCCCATAAGTAGGCGTTGGTAAAAGGCAATAATCCACAACTTTCTTCTTTAACTTTAATGACAGTGGTCCCTTTAGCACCTCTTTTAAGCTCCAGAATTTGTTCCATGTTTTAGTTATCCTCCTTTCGATCTCTTCTATGTTGTTGTTGGGTTTGAATGAAACTTGTTTTCCAAGGTAAATGTATTCTTGCACGTATTCTAGCTGTACATCATTTATGTAAAGCGTTTTCATTTCGTCGTTGGTCATGACTTGTGTTTTTTGCAGGTTCAGGTTAGAGGAATACTATCCTTAAATTCATCAGTAACCTTGCCAAATCCTGTTGATGTACGCGTGTTGTTTATTCCAGAACGGAATCTAAACCCCAAGGCGGCGTGTCTAAAACGACGGGAGGAGGAAAAGGCAGAGGAGGCGCCGAAACTGCTCGCCGCGCCGCTTCAGCACTATCAGCCCATGCCGGTGAGTACACCTTCTGCCTAACTCCGCCTTAGTGGTAAAACGTTCTGCCTAACCCTGCCTTTGTGGTAAACCATATGCCTAACTCTGCCTTTGTGGTAGAACGTTCTGCCTTGGTGGTGAACCGTTCTGCCTAGCTCTGCACTTGTTGTAGAACGTTCTGCCTAACTCTGCCTTTATGTTAGATCATTCTGCCTAACTCTGCCTTTGTGGTAAAACGTTCTGCCTAACTCTTCTTAGTTCTGCCAGCGCAAATGCCACCAGATGTTTATAAATGCCATGAAAACGTTTTTGAGTTCTAACATTCATAGCAGGCTTGCATACACCCGCGGCTTTCCGTGATTGTGTCAGGTCATAATCTCTCCTAAATATCATCTAAATCGGTTCAGCCAGCGTGATTGATCATCAGCGGCCACTGTGGGATGATATTATCTCTCATCATGACTGTTGGTTAAGGCGCAGACCCACCGCGGCGCACGGAGAGGCTCGTGTGTTAAGCTTCGCTTTGCAAGAAAGTTTTAGTGGTCGTGTCCACTGCAACCCACTCGCTACGCATCAATTGACGTCATTGATACATGCGTGGCTTGCTCGAATAGGCGCTTACATAGCTCAACGCTGTCAAACGCCATTGACTCTGTGCATGCAGTACACGGCTACCTAGCGCTGTACATAGACGTGGGTTAATATTCGTGTATAGTGTGTCATGCATTGGAAACGTAGACCCACGTTGGCGAACAAATAAGTGCACGCAGGTAAAATGCGCCGCGTGCTCGTGCGCAGCATGTGCCGCGGTGGGTCTTCGCCTTTAACCGTGAAGGTGGGATAGAGTATCCTACTAATATTATAAACGTGAAAGTTTGTGAGTATGGATGTTTGTTACTCTTTCACGTAAAAACTACTGAACGGATTTGAGTGAAATTTGGAATGGAGATACTTTACGCCCTGGATTAACACATAGGCTACTTTTCACCATCATCATCATCAATTTTCATCATTATTCACGCGGGTGAAACCGCGGGGCGCAACTAGTAAATAATAATAATCGTGGAGGCGCAAGAGCAAACCCTATGCTCCAAGGGTGGAAGTGTTAAAAGCATAAAGCCGGGAGTAGCGCTTAGTGAAACTGCAGCACACCTCTCAACACCCTTTAGCCGTCCACGCCAACGTTGCCCCTTACGCTGCCTTCATTGGCGGCACATTTAAGGGGCCCGTTTAGTGAACGGCAAGTCACCACCTGCCTAAATAGTTTTCAATCATTTAGAATTGGCAGGTGCCGTTTCTCATATTATAATAGTCCAATAAACATTCAATTAGCATGTTCTCCTTGCAATAGCACCAACTTTCATCCATTTCCACAATAGTTTGATCATGGATCTCCCATCCACCATAACAATAATGTTTTTTTTATCCTAATTGTAAAAAGGCCTCTTACTGTTAGCTAATACGGCCCCAGTAATGCCTCATAAAGGTCCAGGTTAAGCCTGTCTTTGAAAATAAATGACTGAAATAATAAAGTGTTAATTTGTTTGTTTCTCTGTATTCTTGCGACTGTAGAATTGATCTATGCTAACATTCAGGTGTTCCCCCAGGGCATCGGGCAGCTACCTGGCCAGCCGCCGACGGGCCCCCCGCCGCAATAGCGAAGCACCGTCCGCGACCACGCACTGCATTACCCCCCTTATAGCCACGAAGTCGGCTAACGCGGACGCACATTGGGAACTAAGTGAACAGTGAAAGTGCATTGATATTCTGGTTCTACCTAGTTTTTAATCTCACGCACAGTTGGGAGAAAAGGTGGTATTTTTCGTGAGATTGTTTATTGGACTAAATTCTCATTGATAAAGTTATTTTGAAGCGAATAGGGATGCTGTTTTAGGGAAATAAGTATAGCGCCATCTAGCGATCGTTTCGAGAAGTAATTAGTACACATAGATCATTAAAGATGGCGCTTTAAGTAAACTTTACATTTCTATTCGCTATGAAAGCGTTTTATCAAAATAAAGTCCAATTTAAAATACTATCAAATATAGTAAATGCGTACTCTCGTCGTCACTTAATTGGCTGGCTATGTTGTTCTAATGGCGATATTATTGGGGTACATTTAATTTTATTACTGAAACTTAACAAAACTTAAATCATAGAAAGCGTAGATTATTTATGGTGCTAACATTATGTAGTTTGCAAGTCTTGAATAGTAAAAATAGTACATTATTTCGTTTAAATTTAAGAATATTAATGATTTTTCGTAACTCTCAAAATATACAAAGTACGGTAATGAAATTGAATGTAACCCCAAAATATAAATTAATTGGATCGAATTTTATAAACTGACTAAGGAGATGGTTTAAAATTATTTAGTATTTAAGTTAAAAACCCGTTGATCGGGAGAAATGGGACTTGACTGTTTTCTTCCCATTTTAAGCAAAAAGCCATATTTTTACATTTATTCTTATTTCATACTATATGTATGTGTTTTTTTTGACTGTGTGTCAGACCATCTTAGTATTTTATTTGTGTCATCGGCTATCTACAGATAGGGCGTACTAAATAACCGCCAATCTATAGATAGAAAATTGAAGAGCCATTCTAGTTAGTGTGAACGCATAGCTGGCCCAAAATGGATTTAGGTACTTAATTTGTGATTTTGAAAATATTATTGTCACAGTGAAAATTATACCAGTGGTAACATTTTGAGACGCTTAAAATTTTACATGACGTATTTTTAATAATATATTTATTTATTTACTTTATTATTCTTCCTTCAATTTTTTTATCATCTTGCTATTAAAAATAATAAGTCAACTTAATTTCCACTTATTTTAATTGTTTTTTTTTATACCCTGTATAATTTTAACCGCCTCATAAATCAGTAAAGTATCCGAAAATTGGTATGATTTAAAATATAATTATTATTAAAAGCAGTGCGTAGTGTTATATAATTCGGACTTACGTAGTATAGTTATATAAGTGTGTATATTAATAGTATTAGGGCATAGTTATCTGTAACGTAACTATGGCGCGAGGAGAAAATACCGAGATTTTTTTCGAAAAGTAACGAGATTTTTCCGAAAAATTTCGAGATTTTTTACCGAAAAGTAACGAGATTTTTCCGAAAAATACGGATGTCTTAATCCAAAGGCGATCCGTTGTAAAATATTAGATTATAAACTATAAATAGGTTTATGAAAAGAATATTTTTAATTACTGATTTTTTTTATTTTAATATTCTTTTCGCTGCCATAAGCGTAGGTTAAGCATTTGGAGTCCATTTCAAGTACCGTCGAGAGGAAAAGTACTTTTACAGTTTTGACAAAAACTCTGGAAGCAGTTTTTTTATCGTATTATCTATTATCGCCACTGTTCTCACTATTTTTTATTTACCACATAACACGAAAGCTTGACAATAATATAGTAAAAATGGACTTTAAATAGATTTGATGCGCGACATGTGATTATGTTATTCGATGAATGAAGTGCCGTATAATAGAAATTATGATATTGATTATTTTTGTATTGTTCTTTTGTGAATTTGATTGAAAAAATGTTAAAGAATACATCTTTACAAATTATTATATTATTTTTATGTTTTCAACGAGAACTTTACTTTTGCTATCCTAAAAATATTTAATTCTTATTTTATTTATAACAAAAGAATAATACTGCTGGACATAGGCCTCCCCCTTAGAATGACACGATGAACGGTCTTGAGCCGCCTCCATCCACCGACTTCATGCGACGTTTATAATGTCTTCAGTCCATCGAATGGAGAGCCTAAAGAATATTTATTTATGTATTCATTTCCCCGAATTTGAGTATTTTTATGAGTTTTAATCAAATTCATAAAACAACGATACAATCTAAGTGTTAAAGTAATGGCTGCTAACTTAAGAAAGTACTTAAGTGTTTGTTTTTCTTAATTTCTGTACCAAAACTCCAGTGAATCGTTATTATTTGTTTTTTGCAAAAATATAGAATTTTCTCTCATCCTGATCTTGGACATTATTTAGTATTATTTTTATAAATTTTTAGTATTGGTAGCTATTGATCAGTGAATTTTGTTAAAAAATGTTGTAAAACTTTTAAATTATGAATGTGTTGGGTTATCATTCGCCATCTTTGTATTGGCTTCACCTATATTTCCGTAAAATTCCAAGATATTTAACACGTTCAGTGCCGAAAACACAGACGTATGTGTTTTTAGTGATTGCACTTCATTTTTTTTCTGCGATTTTTTCCTTCAGCAGATTGGCTCACACGTCTGTGTTTCAATACAAAAAATGTAATTACACGCGAAAATTTAATTAAATTGAAATTTAATTACGGGGAAAAGTCTGCAGTGAAAGTGAAAAACCCTCAACAAAGAAGTAAAAATAAAATTTCTTAGCACTTGTGTTACCGACAGTACTGCAATTAGTTTCACGTAAACGATATTATTTCTAAAGTGAATGATTCCTAAATGCCTTTTCAGATCATAATAATTTGATTATTGACTTTAATAATGGCATAATTTTTTTTGTAAATAAATTATTAATATTTAAATATTGGAAGCTCAATTGATTTTGTCTTGTGAAATCAAAATTTCGGCTGATTTTTATTTTATTAAATTATTTTTGATTTTTATCAGTGATTCAATGATAGTTGGTACTTTGTAATTTTTACAAAATCGATTACATACTGTACTACAAGTTGGTTTTACAATGAGTAAAGTATGGTAACAGTAGTCGTTTCGAAAACAATCAATTTAAACAAAATCAAAAAACGTCGAAAAATTTTCAATTTTGCTAAAAATCGGGAAAGCAGAATTAATTTTTTTTGGGAATTTTAGACATTTTTCGATCTTTAGATCAATAGGTTTATGTTTTAGTTAAAGTGTAACTTGTATTATATATTTTTAAGGTTATTTTTGTATTTTGAAATCAGTTTTTTCCGAATTTGAATTATTTTTATATTACAGCATCGCTTACAGTGAGTATCGATTTTGTATAAAGGCTTTTTCTGATTTTACTTAAGTTTTTAATTTAAAACATTTAAAAAAGTTCAGATACTGTCAAACACTGACATTGGAATAAAATAACAATTTGAGTAAATCCATAAAAAAATATTTTCAGCTCAAGGCGCGTTTACACTTGATTAGTAGCTAGTACGCTAGTGTTTAGTATCCAAGTTCAATCTACTCATTTGACGAGTCCGTTACACTTTCAAAACTAAACACTCGCACTGCGCACTTGCTACTACTCAGTATTGAATTAGCTAACTATTAACCATAACCTTGCTTTTGGAGTTTCCGTAGTCAGGTAAAAAATATAAAACGCTCGTGTCGGGCACGAGCGAAGCAATACGATCTTTTAAATACATAAATTCACGCCTGTCCACCTGAGGTGTAGGCAGTAACACGACAAATGTTCAAAATTATCATGTAGACCTGAGTTCACCAACATATAGACGGGCGATTGGCGATGACAGATAATCTAAGAAAAGATCTGTCAATAAGAATTGTTTAGGCTAAACATTCGTTTAACCGGCCGTTAATGTGTTGGTGCACTTAAGGTTTAGTATTCTATCGTTAGTCGTAAGTCTTCGAAACTTTTAGTTTAGCTTAGTTGACTTTCTCTTCCAATTAGTGTTGATTAAGATTTTTTTAATTATTATTATCTATAATTTGTTGTATTTAAGAATAATCCGTACGCGAGAATTGTGCGTTTCAAATGATAATAGGGCTGACACGACGCCATTTTGAAAATAAAATTGAAAAGACTCCATTTTGAAAATAGAACTTACAAGGTGCCATTTTGAAAATAGAACTGTATAGACGCCATTTTGAGAACAGGGCTAACAAGACGCCATTTTGAGAAAAGAACTGCCAAGTAGTCGTTTTGTCTCATACAAAATGGCGTCTGTCCGCGTCCTATTTTTATTTGAAACGCGTAAAAGTAATTTATTTGGCAATATTGAAGCTCAGATGTTTATGAATGGTCCGAAACTAGCACTGATTTAAATCCTGGAGATTTTGTATGAGGCTTTTTTGTTATTTTTCTGTTTTTTTTACCAGCGGCCATATGGCAACACTGTATCATAGAGCATTTGGTTTTTCTTTACTGTTCAAATGCATAGTATAAAATATAATTACAAGAAAGGTCTAATTATAAAAATGAATAATATTAATTAAATATAAATGTGCCATTCATTTTGCTAATTTTGTGTTTTATTTTCTTTTGTATTCCACGTTTACTTTTAATTTTTGTTATGGAGGGATTGTGACTGACTTCGGAGCCCTACGGAGAATTGGATGTTATGTTATGACCCAATATCTAATTACTACCAGGTACGAGCCGTATTTGTATATAGTTTCACTTAACGATTTCGATGAAATTTGCTATATTTGTTTTTTTGGGGGCGAAAAATCGATCTAGACTTTAGTCTCATCTCTAGGAAAACGCGTGTTCCAAGTTTTTACGCACTGATCAAAGCTCGGTCACCCAGTACTACCTGGCAAGCAGACAAGCATACGGCCCACCTGATGGACAGCAGTTACCGTAGCCTATGGACGCCTGCAACACCAGAGGCATCACACGCGCGCTGCCGACCCTGAGACATAAAGATGAAAAGTCTCATGTGCCTGCAATTTCACCGGCACCCGTACCCTTCAAACCGAAACACAGCAATGCGAACACTACTGCTTGGCGGCAGAAATAGGTACGGTGATAGTACTTCCCCGGACGAATTCTTTCACAAGAAGTTCTACTACTAACAAAACTACTTGCTATTAAAGGCCCGCAAAGTGATAAGATGTAACAAAATAAAAGAACAGAATGCATTTGCAGTTATATATTAGATAGCGTAGTAGTCGGCGGCGCGTGCTGCGCAGTCGGCGGCTGATAGCACGCGCAGTCTGCCGCGCTGAGCACCGCCGAACACGTGCTGTAGACGGACCAGCGCGCGGGAGGACGGCGTGCTATAACAAATTCAATTTCCAATTAATTACTCATGCTCAATGTACATGATAAGGGGCCGCGACCCGTCCACCCACCAGCTTCACCCACCAGTGGGACCACGGGGAATTTCTTTTTCCCCGTGCACCCACTGCCTTATGGCGGGAAAATATCGATATCAAAGAAAAAATCACCAAGGAATGGTGCGTGTACAACCGAAGGCACAGAACTAATAACGTTTCCGAAAGCTGGAACGCCGGCATTAATAAAAAAGTTAATAAAAATTATGTAACGAAAGCTAAACTTCTGACTAAAATATATTTAACGCCACAATCTAAATCAAACGATTCACGGGAAAAATATAATAAATTAAGAGACTATCAGATACTTCAAGCACAAATGCAACTTATTCACGAAGAAATAAGCGTTGGTCATTTCTTGGAGAAGTTGCGTTAGGAATTACTTTTTGTTTTTGGCTTCTAGCTTATTTATGATTTATTAATTTCTCTCTAATAATTCGGTCGTCCATCGTTTTAATTTCCCATAGGACTGTGTTGTTTTGTTTGTAAAGAATTGTTAAAATTGTATTTATATCGATATATATTTTTCCTGCCTTATGCATAAGGTTGCAGTGGGTGCACGGGGAAAATGATATTCCCCGTGGTCCCACTGGTGGGTGAAGCTGGTGGGTGGACGGGTCGCGGCCCATGATTAGCTTATCTAATAGTAGGTATATATATTATGTTAGTACATGGACTGTAAGGGCGCTATAAAGTATTATTAGATAGATTACAACTAGTTAGGCAAACACACCCACAATATACCAACACGGTCCTCTGGTTTCTCCTGTTCACTACATGATACAATCCCAAATGAGGAGATCCGTAAAAGAACCAAGGTCACCGACAGCTCTCAGAATTAGCATGTTGAAGTGGCAATGGGCAGACCTTTTAGCTCGCTGAACTGTCAACCGCTGTAGTAAGGTTCTCAAGTGGCGACCACGAACGCAACTCAGTGTAGGAAAGGCTCCATCTCTACAGGCTGACATTGTGGAAGTGGATGGAGGCGGCTCAAAACCGTTCGTCGTGTCATTTTAGCTCTGCTTAGCTTGGGGCTAGATAATGTTGTGTGAAATGTCCAACGTTTATTTATTTATTTATTTATTTATTTATTTATTTTATAGGGACCTACGTCCAGCAGTGGACTTTCAGCTGATGATAAGAGAAAACATACCCCGTCCATACACTAGGCGCGCCCCGCGGACTCTCCTGACTCCGTTTCTCAGCTAACGAGCTCCGGATCAGCTCATCAGCAAAACTCTTCATCGCCGAGAGTAGAACGGCGTGCACAGCACTGGAAAACATTTTTTTGTATTTATTTACTATTAATAAGTAGCGGGGAGTCGGTGGATGGAGGCGGCTCAAGACCGTTCGTTGTGGTATTCTAAGGGGGAGGCCTATGTCCAGCAGTGGACTTCTACAGGCTGATGATGATGATGATTTACGTCCACTACTGGACGAAGCTTCCCCCACAGAATGCAATGGGGGGATTTGCCATAATCAACCACGCTTGGCGAATGGATTGGTTATCGCAGTATTTCTGTTGAGTACTCAGGTGGATGCTGCTGCCCATCCCCTGGTGCACGTGGTGGTGTTGTGTGGTCCCTGGTGCTGGTGGTGGTGATGGTTTATTGCATCCACATGAGTACCTGTTCCGTACCGGAATTGATTTCGTTCTATAATATTTTTTGTTCATATTTTCGCTTTATGTGGGTAGGTAGTATCCAATGAAGTTTAAGGCAGACACAATTTGAGGGTATATCAAAAATATACTCTACTCGTCTCTTATTGGCTGTTGGTGCTGTGTACACCTTTTGAAACGTTCAACGTGGTTCTGAGGAGCCAATGAGAATGCATTGCTTGTCCATCCGCGAGACGATACAGTCGCGCCGCGCTCCGCGTATATTATATTGATTTGATCGTGCCGGCGCCGGACGCGTCCCCGGAATATCGCGCGTTCCACCTTCCTTCATTGAAGACGACCACATACAGCCAAGCCAGCCTCTTCACACCTATGGACCCTTGAAGTGCGGAAATTCTCACTGCCAGCCGGGAAACGAACCTTGGACCGCGTTCGATTGGTGTTAATGTTAGTGCGCACCCAGCAGCCCTTTATTGAAATTCCCGTACAGTACCTAACACCAAATTGCGATCACCAATCCACCTGCCAAGCGTGGTGATTACGGCAAAGCCTCCCTTTGCACGCTATAGGTTTTATGCATGCTAAGGGGGACGCCTCGTCCAGCAGTGGCTGTTTACCGGCTGATGAAGAAGACATACATAAAATCACGCCTGTTTCCCGAAGGGGTAGACAGAGACCACGGATTTCCAATTGCCACGATCCTGACATAACCTCTAGCGTCCATTCTCCATATAAATATAGATAATATAAAACACCTAATAAGCAAGTTGAAGTGGCAATGGGCAGGCCATATAGCTCGAAGAACTGATAACCGTTGGGGAATAAAGGTTCTCGAATGGCGACCACAAACCGGACGACGCGGTAGAGGAAGGCCCTCCACTCGATGGACTAGACATTATAAGCGTCGTAGGAAGTCGGTGGATGGAGGCGGCTCAAAACGGTTCGTCGTGGCATTCTAAGGGCGAGGTCTATGTCCAGCAGTGGACTTCTACGGGCTGATGATAATGATGAGACTCACCTATAAGAAAAGCCATTCCCCACATCTTCATTCCGTAGCTCAACACCGACGTCGGCGCATTTCTTCTCAATGAACATAAACCTCAATCTATCATCTTCATTTTCAACCGGAAGTACTTGCAAGCCGGAAGTCTCCGCCACCTCCCGCTTGACGCTGACTTTGACATCGTTTGACAGGATGTCAATGTCCTCATCATCTGACAGTTCGATCGTCTCGTTCAGAGATCTGTCAAAGTCGAATTTGAAGACTGACAGCGAACTAATGTCAGTAGAATTGGGATATATTTCTTTTATGTTCGTTTCGGAGGTTTCCAAGTCTTTCCACGACGACCATTCTTGGCTTTCTGATTTGATGACTGTCGTGTCGGGTCTGATAGGGTGATGGCCGTGTAGACGGATGTATAGGAGGATTTGCTTCGTCCGCCATATTGGACTTTGTGTGAAATGTTCAGATAGTAGGTTGTTTATTAGTTTTGCTCTGGACCACTGAAAAATAGTGTTTTTAATAGATTTAATTTAACTTGGCTTGTATATTTAAACTACACTAGTTCAAACTGGGTTGAATTTGAATTATATGTAAGTAGCTTCACCCCGCGGCTTCACCCGCTTGAACAATAATGTTAGTAATAGAACTTCTTGTGAAAGAGTTCGTCCGGGGAAGTACTACCGCCGTACCTATTTCTGCCGCCAAGCAGTAGCATTGCTGTGTTTCGGTTTGAAGGGTACGGGTGCCGGTGAAATTACAGGCACACGAGACTTTTCATCTTTATGTCTCAGGGTCGGCAACGCACGTGTGATGCCTCTAATGTTGCTGGCGTCCATAGGCTACGGTAACTGCTTTCCATCAGGTGGGCCGTATGCATGTTTGCTTGCCTAGCAGCATTGAAAATAAATAAAACACGTCCGGCTTTTTGGGCTCTAGTTCGGACATGTCCGGCTTTTTGGCCTTCTATCCGAACTTTTGTTCTTACCTCAATATTTCTTCTTTTGGCGTAATCCAATTTCCAGTATTTGTCGCTGTTTTCGACGACAAACGGGAAGTTTTTCAAAAAGTCAGGATCCCTCACTTTATCACTTATCAGCGGTATTCTTTTTACGAGATGATTCACAGCCGTTCTTACATCAGTAAACCTATAACAACATAATATGTCAAAATATGTATAACAAGAGTATACGGGGTGTAAAAAGGCAGCTCCCGAATACTGAAGGTACCGGTAAAGCTACCTATATCATACCTATATAAAATAGCTTTCGCCTGAGGGGTGATTCATACCGGAGAAAACCTTTTTTTTCGTTTCGTATCGTATTTGTCAGCCAGCAATGTACGCATTTGTTCCGGCCGCGCGAGTTCAACGCTCCCGGTCAGCTGATCGACCAGTAGGGCCAATATTTCTCATGTGGTTTTCATTGCTTTTTTTGACGTTTTTATTTATTAACGTGTTTTTAATGATGGAAAATAGATTTTTGTGTTCCTTTAACGATATTTTATGGATATTTATAAAGAAAACACGAAAAAAGCGGACCAAAAGTTAGCATTTTTTTTTCGTGTTTTTTCAGCTTAAATATTTTCAGAATCTTGGTCTGAATGCACTGTTTCAGTTTTCGGGAGTAGTCTTTTTACGCCCGGTATATACAAAGTCAAAAGTACCCTAAACCGACGCAAATATATGATGAATGTAATAAGAGTGAAAGAAGCAAAAGAGGTATGTCAGGATCGTAGCAAATGGAAATCCGTGGTCTCTGCCTAACCCTCCGGGAAACAGGCGTGATTTTATGTATGTATGTATGTATAACATAACACCCAACAGTCACATACGTAGTCATGATCCCACACTAGGATTCCCTCTGGGTATCAGGAACTACGAGTACCATGGTACCATAACACTCAGACACGGAACAAACATTGCAGATTATACAAACATTTGTCCCGCAACGGGAATCGAACCCGCAACCACGCACAATACAGGAAATCCTAGTGTGGGGGTTAGAAATTTACCAACATAATTATGCATAAAAAAAATATAACCAAAATATTGAATAGGTAAATAAATATTTAGTACTAATTCAACGGCTTAGTTGAAATACCTTTTGTTTTCTTCTCTCTGATGTAAAATGTCATACGTCAAAACAAGACAAAAGCTATTTTAGCTAAAATAGGTTTAAAAAATGATTATGAATAAGGCCCTTACATTCTTGTTTTACGTCCACTGCTGGGCAAGGCCTCCCCCATAGAATACAATGGGGGGAACTGTCATAATCACCACACATGGCAGGCAGATTGGTGTTCAGTACTCAGGTGGATACCGCTGCCTATCCCCTGGTCTAATCCCTTAATCGGCTTTTACGGGAGGAGATAAAGGATATTCTTATTCACATTTCATCATTATCATCAGCCTATAGAAGTACACTGCTGGACATAGACCACCCCTTTAGAACGCTACGACGAACGCGTCTTGAACCGCCTCTATCCACCGACTTCCTTTGACATTTACAATGTCTTTAGTCCATCGAGTACACACATTTTTTTTTTTACTTTTCTCTATTTACCCATTTATGGACTAGCAACTTACCTACACATAACTGAGACCAGACTTTCATACAAGCTTCCTTCCCTTTTAACTTCAACTTCATTTTCATTCAAGTTACAACTTTGATCGGGGTATGTCACTTTAGGGTAAGCTAAGTAACAATGATCATTCTCGAGATGTGGAAAACTTTGCTTTAATCTATCATTCTTAATGGAGTTTTCAGTCTTAATCTGATTTTTCACCTCCGGCTTAAGCAACGACATTCCTCCTTTTTTCTTCCGGACACTTTTGAGTCCATTCGATTTGATCGGACTAATTTTTGTTGTTGTATTATTGATAATTATTTCCTGTACCTTTGTTAGGTCTAGCTCTCTGTCCATTTCGAGATAATATATCTTCCCTGTACTGGGATCTATGTATTTGACTATTCGTTTCTTAACGGAAGTCGGTTGACTTAAAATTTCATTTGGCAATTGTAATATATTATTCTGTCTATCTTTCTGTATACTGTCATTGATTTCAGAATCAATTTTCTCTTCAAAATCTGTTTCATTAAGATCCATTTGTTCAATTTCTTGTTTTACGTCTTGTTTGATTGGTTTAATGAACATTTCATCGACATCCAACTCTGTGGGTGTTTTAAAGAAATCCATCCAGGTATCCGTTTGATCTTCTTCTTTTATCTTCTGTATATCTTCTGGTACTTCAATTTGTGTGTCTGTCTGTAGATTTGTCTGTATGTCTGTAAGCGTGTGGTCATCCTCTATGTACTCATATTGTAGCATTTCTGGGGTACTGTATAACCAAACGTCGACTATTGTTTCTGAACCTGTAATAAAGAAAACATAATGTGAGTATCGTTTGTTGCAACCCTGGTTTTTTCTTGGTCTTTCTGCGTTAAGTTAGTAACCAGGAAGATAGATAAATCTACATTAATATTATAAAGAAAAAAAAATTGTATTTTTGTTTGTAAACAAACAAAAAAACTCAAAAACTACTGGAGTGATTTAAAAATTCTTTCACCCTAAGAAAGCCATATTATCACTGATTAGAATAGGTTACTGCCGAGGTGTGTCCGACCTCAGAATTTGGCCCTTCGCACATTACGATACTATAGCCCTTCGCACATTTATATACTTTGACCCGTCGCACATTTATATACTTTGACCCTTCGCACATTTATATACTTTGACCCTTCGTACATTTATATACT
This sequence comes from Epirrita christyi, assembly GCA_951392215.1. Classification (NCBI taxonomy): domain Eukaryota; kingdom Metazoa; phylum Arthropoda; class Insecta; order Lepidoptera; family Geometridae; genus Epirrita; species Epirrita christyi. The sequence goes on from OX595862.1 coordinate 8,770,863, forward strand.
TTGACCCTTCGCACATTTATATACTTTGACCCTTCGCACATTTCTATACTTTGCCCTTCGCACATTTTGTATATTTTGGCCCTTCACACATTTCTATACTGTGGCCAAAGTAGGTATAGTAATATGCGAAGGGCCATGATATCGTAATGTGCGACGTGTCAAAGTATAGTAATGTGCGAAGGGTCAAAGTATAGTAATAAGCGAAGGGTCAAAGTACCTCTAGTAATGTGCGAAGGGCCAAAGCATAGTAATATGCGAACGACATTGTCCAATGGCGCCGCGTCTCCTTAAAAACCAACACGTATTTCGCACCATACTCTAAGTGTTACCTAGTGTCTGCATGCCGGTGTAGTTGCGGTCCAGCTTGATGTTGTGCTCTACGGAGGCGGGTCGGTTCCGCTCCGGTAACGTGAAGTGCAGCTCTATCTTGGCCGGGAACTCGCCCCAGCCACGCCGGCTGATGTGGAACGGATGCTTACTAGAACACATTATGAGTTTGTTATCGTTGTGTTAGTTCCAAATCATCATATAGGGGGAAACCCTCCACATAATCACCATGCTTGGCAACCGAATACCACGGTTTATACGCCCCTTTAACCCTTTTTCACGGGGGATCGATTCCCGCTGAGGGACAAATAAAATAAATAAATGCTGGATATTTCACACAACATTATCTAGCCCCAAGCTAAGCAGAGCTTGTGTTATGGGTACTTGATAACTGATATACAATACATTACATAGATAGATATTTTTTATATATAGAAAAATACCCTTTAGCTGCAGATCGTACAAATATTTGTTCAGAGGCGGGAATCGAACCCGCAACCTCCTGCGTCGCAGGCGAACCTTCGCCCACCGCGCCACCGTCCACAGAGGTCGTCATTACGACCAACGAACGAAATGTTTGCATAATCTGTAAATATTTGTTCCGGGTCTGGGTGTTGTGGTACCCATGGTACTCGTAGTTCCTGATACCCACAACACATCCTAGTGTGGGGTCAGGACTATGTATGTAACTGTTGGGTGTTATGTTATGCAACGCTTTTGCAATCTGGGATCCACTATATGATAAAATAGTGGTGATTAAGGCAAATCCCCCTGTTTTGGGGGGGGGGAGGCCTCGTCCAACCGATCCCTGATCTGTAGAGTATTTATGGGTTCAGGAAAAAGTTGAAGTTGTTTCTTTGTTGTAAACAGAAGGAGAGTGAACATCTCATTAATGAGGTGTCTTTTATCTGATGCTGCCGGAGTAGGTGCACAGGTAGTGGAACGGAACTGATACTGCTAATGCCAAAAGACAAATAAATAAGTTATTTTGTTTGTTTATGTGGGTATTTCAATGTGCGTGTTGCGAGTAGTTGAGTTATTTTTAGTTGATAATTGCTGATAAATATGTTCTTTTTTTTGTTGTTTTGTGATGAGATCTATGTTGTTATAATGTAGTTGTTACCGCTTCTTAATAGTGACGCTCAATGGTGAGCGGATTTCCGTGGTTCACTCTGGGCTCCAACGGAAGACCAGCGCTAGGTTGTTTAGGCGGCCTAGCAAATGCTGAGTTGGGGACCCTTTTGTGGTTTGCAACTGGCACACACATTTTGTCATTGTTATTTAATATGTTTGATATTTTAGTGTTTGTGTGTTTTTTGTTAGATCATAAATAAACTGTTTTTCTTTCTTTCTTTCAACAATGGGCGTATAACGGTTGACTATGAATCCATGATTATTTATATTTTGAAGTAAGTACTTGATTAACTTATCATTTTGAAGGAGGCCCCTGACAGCAGGGGCAAATAGGGGGCGCCCAGTGCATGTAGAGACTACTAGTACTTACTCTAGATGCACTCTGTGGTGCGGCGCGTACGAGTGGTGCAGGGTGACGGAGGCCCCTGACAGCAAAGGTGAGGGGTCGGGGGCGTGGGGCGCTCCTCGGATGTAGAGCAACCATTTATGAGTGGAGCGGTCGAGGCGAGAGGCAGCCGGGACGTATTTCGATGTGTTGCCTGGAATAGTTTGGACAGATATTTAACATTATATAATGCCCCGTGATTTCACCCGCGCATGAATGATGATGAAAATTGATGATGATGATGATGATCAAAAAAAGCCTATGTGTTAATCCAGGGAATAAGTTATCTCCATTCCAAATTTCACTCAAATCCGTTCAGCCGTTTGAGCGTTAAGAATTAACAAACATACTCACTTTTGCATTTATTATTTTTTTTTATTTTTTTTTGTATTATTATATTATTTTTATTTTTATTTATTTATTGTAAATTTCACTTTGTTTGATGTTATAGCTAAACTTGTGTTTGTTTTTAAATAAACTTATCCTATCCAACTAATATTATAAACGCGAAAGTTTGTATGGATGTTTGTTACTCTTTCACGTAAAAACTACTGAATGGATTTGAGTGAAATTTGGAATGGAGATACTTTACGCCCTGGATTAACACATAGGCTACTTTTCATCATCATCATCATCACCATCATCATCAATTTAGATCATTATTCACGCGGATGAAACCGCGGGGCGCAACTAGTTATATTATATATGTGAAGTGTGATTCTGCAAATTGACAGGTCTTTGCTCGTCTCGCACACAAATGTTGTGGGCACCAGTAATATCTATAGTAAAATAGCCCTTGGCTCTTCTCACACAACGAACTATACGTCTCACTAAGGATTGGCGTATTTTTTTTACACTAAAGGGGCCGTATTAAGCGAACATAAAGTCTTCATGCAAATAAAACGCCCCGCGCCGCTCGAAAAGTTATGAAATATCTCGTAATATAGCAAATTTTACAAAATTATCCCTAGCTCTTAATCATTTTATAAACGAAACTATTTATATTTTTTTTTACCAAACTCATCATCATCATGGTCATCACCAACCTGTTTACGTCCACTTATGGATGAGGAATTCCCCATTGAATACAATGCGGGGAATTGCCATAATCACCACGCTTGGCAGGCGGATTGGTGATCGCAGTAATGGTGTTTAAGTACTCAGATGGATGCTGCTGCCCATCCCCTGGCATAAACAATTACAGGCCTCTATAGTATAAAGATTGCTCACCAATAATGAACCGATATCTGTGCTTCATCTGGTTCCGCGTCGCCTCATCTAACGTCACCACATTGGTTGCTTTCGGCTCCAAATGCCGTGGTACCTTCTTCGGTTGCGAGGGCTGGGTGTGCTGGCTGCTGCACGGTTCCATCTCTGAATCCGGGCGCAGAGACTTGGTGGCGTCCGCTGAGATGGTGTAATTACGCTTTTGTAGCATTGCCTGGGGAATTACAACAGAAGTCATATAGCATTGCCCAGGGGGGAAAAATTTAAGCTTTTATAGCACTGCCTCGGGAATTACTAAAAAATACGATTGTAAGGCATTGCCTGGGGAATTACAAAATTTTTGACGCTTTTATAGTATTGCTTGGGGAATTACAAACAGAAGTCACACTTTAAATTGAAAAAACGATTAATTACCACTGTTTTCCGTCACTTTTGGTGACGTTTTTTCAATTTAAAATGATTCCCAACCACGAAAGTTACAATTCTAGAAGTCACACTTTTGTAGCATTGCCTGAGGAATTACAAAAAGTTAAGTTTTTAAAGCGCTGCCTGGGGAATTACAACAAAATGCACAACAGAATTTCAACAGAAGTTATGTTTTTTTTAGCATTGCCTGGGGAATTACAAAGTAGTTACGCCTTTGTAGCATTGCCTGTGTGTACTTCCTGGTTTTATTACTCACAGAATAATCCTTTCTAGTCTTATTTCTGGGTCCTCTATTCCGGAATATCTCATCAATGTCAACAGATTGCTTTCCGAGCAGCTTGCGAAGCGACGGATGGATATGACGCTGGCCATCGCGAAGCGTACTGCTGATCTGTGGAGATATTCAGATATTGTAAACAGTCACATACATAGTCCTGATCCAACACTAGGATTCCCTGTGTCGTTGGTATCAGGAACTACGAGTACCATGGTACCACAACCAATATTTGCACATCATGCAAACATTGACGAACTCTGTGGCTCGGCGGGCGAAGGTTCGCCTGCGGCGCAGGAGGTTGCGGTTTCGATTCACGCCTCGGAACAAATATTTGTACAATCTGCAGATATTTGTTCAGGGTATTCTGGGTATTTTCTATGTATAATAAAAATATCTATCTATGTAATGTATTGTATTAATTTATCAGTTATCTAGTACCCATAACACAAGCTCTGAAGAGGCTCGGTAATGCTGCCAGCCAGAACCTTTAGTAACCCCTGCCCTTCAGTCAAATACGTTCTTGGATCTGTGAATGGACTGTTGATCGACACCAAAAGCTGTGGGTAAGTAGTAGGTAGTAAGTGGGATTGCAGACAGTCGAAGGAGGCGTTTCTGGACTTCAAACCGAAATATTCCCGAAAACTACTCAATCTGAGACGGGACAAGCTACGGCTCATAGTCGGGATTGTCACGGGTCACTGCTCTCTTAACAAACATTTATTCTGGGTATCACGGACAGTCCCCTATGTAGGGGCTGGCCTAGAGGCAGATGAGACGCCAGCGTATGTGCTCTTTGAGTGTAGCAGCGTGGCGTCACAAAGACGAACTTTCCTCGGGATACCGAGGACTCCCGGGCAGGCCTGCGCCGGCATTAGTGAGCTGCTGGCCTTCCTGGAGGACATCGGGTGGCTGGATTCGCAGCCGCCACTCGTCACGCAAAAAGGCAGCCTAGTTCCGGAAAATAGTCTGTGCTACAAGTACAAGTAACACAAGCTCTGCTTAGCTTGTGTGTGAAATGTCCAGCATTTATTTATTTATTAGTCTCGCAGCGGAAATCGATCCTGCAACCTCTTGCGTCTCAGCCGGCTACTCGCCCTCTACGCCACGGAGGTCGCATGGACTCCTGTTCTAGAACTAGCCTAGTAATATGGTACAATACGGCAGTATACCTCGGCTTTGGCTCTAGGGTCCCGCTGTGCCGCAATCTCATCTTGTATCTGTGCTGTACCAAGCTGGAGCTTCTGATCCAAATAGTATCTACTGACTAGTGAGTAACGGAGTCGGTGTAGCAGCCGCCTTGATGATGCCATTCTGAAACCGAAAGGAAGTTCGACTCATTGAAAACACTTAAAAAACAGACATGTATTTTTGTAAGGTTTTATTTGACATTCTGTTAGTAGGTTTTTAATAAATAAATAAATGCTGGACGGACATTTCACACAACATTATCTAGCCCCACGCTAAGCAGGAGCTTGTGTTATGGCAACTAGATAACTGATATACTTAATACAATATACATTACATACATAGATATTTTTTATTATACATAGAAAATACCCAGAACACCCTGAACAAATATCTGCAGATAGTACAATATTTATTCCGAGGCGGGAATTGAACCCGCTACCTCCTGCGTCACAGACGAACCTTCGCCCGCCGCGCCACAGAGGTCGTCATATAATAAATTATATATATCTAATGCTTCTAATTCTAATTCTAAATCAAAATGGGGGGGATAAGACTTGCACTGACATCCCGCATTGGGGTGTATTGTGCATTGTCCCCCTGCTAACCCTAGCCCAGCCAGCCAAACTCCTTGAAATAACGGAGAAGGACCCTGGGTTTATGGCAGCACTGTTTCATTGTCCCCGAGTGAGTAATGGATGAAATCAAACAGGACTCTATCGACTCCTGGAGTCCGGTCTTTTTCCTGGCTTCATTTGTGGTAGTGCAGTAGGTACCTTAGCATTATATTTGCATGCCGAAAATGGTAAAACATGGCTTTTTCTATCATATTATTTGTCACCTTTTACTATGTAGCCATGTTTTGTAAATTAATAAGATTATGATATTATGACCAATTTATTAAATAAATTGGTCTTCCAGTCGGTGACGATAATGAAATGAGTATTGAATTGTGAGCGGGTCAAAATGAGCCCAAATACAGTCCCAGTCCATTGAGGAGTTCCACTGTCCACCTAACATCTCCATCATTAGATCAGCTCCCCTCATTACCAGCTTCACTCATTACTGTCCATCAAAAGTACTATCTATATAAGGCTGCATACTTTCTTTCTGTGACTTTGATTCTCACTGGTACCTATCACATAGGTTATGCCTAGTTTAGGGCCAGTATCGACCACTTGGATATAGCAGCATTTAAAACATATTTGTTTAGTGACAATCCGAAGCATAATTTTGCTAGTGTTCAGCATAATATTCTTAGACCTTATTTAATCTAAGTTTCATTAATGTCTAGTTATTAGTCGAAAATAAATACAAATACAAATTTCAAACAAAAAAAAGGTACATGAAAAAACCATCCATTGCACGATAAGACCACCCTGCCACCTGCTTATGTTAATAAATACTATTTTTAACCGATTTCACAAAAAGGAGGAGGTTCTCAATTTGATTGTTTTTTAATTTTTTTGTGTTACCTCATATCTCCGTTGTTTATGAACCGATTTGGAAAATTCTTTTTTTAATTGAATAGATATACTTCCAGATTGGTCCCATTTTTTTCAAAACCCAGTTCTGGTGGATGAAATCCATGAGGAATTGAGGGAACTCCTCAAATGTTATAGGCATACATATAGCAATTTTGGTATTTTCAGCGACAAGTTATTGTTTTGTACGCCTTTAGCAAATAAAAACATGCAGATAGGCGAATTCAATGAGGAAGCCAGTTTTTTAATGAAAAGTTATAACATACACATAACATACAATACTACCTATAATTTTATTTTAAAACAGTAATAAATTTACATAATAATTGAGGAAATAGAGCACTACAAACTAGGCAATACAAAAAAATAGAAGATGAACTAAATGAAAACCTGTAGGGTTTAAATTTGTGCATGATCTGCAAATATTTTTTGCGGGTCTGGGTGTTGTGGTACCATGGTACTCATAGTTCCTGATATCCACAACACAGAGAATCCTAGCGAGGGATCAGGACTATGTATGTGACTGTTGCGTGTTATGCTATGTTTGCCAAAGGCACTTTACAAGCATTATTATCAAACAGGCTTGTTTATCCTAAGTTAGTGATTGATATGTATGCATGTATTCTAATATCCTAACGGGTAGCGAACAGATGCTCAAACATAGTTGAACTTAGTAATATACAGGTACAAAAATATACTAAGTAGTGCGGAAAAAGCTCTTTCAGTATATGAGTAATGTCAGAATAATTTTGGAGCATTTTTAAGGTTATAATAACACAGTCAAGGACATCTATGCTTTCGCATTGGCTACTGATATCTATTGCGAATTAATTAATAAATCCAACTTAAAAGCAGAGACTCTTAAATATGCTAAACAACAACAAACAATAAAACCAAGCGCCAAAATAGCAAAACATTCATGCCAAAAAATAGACACATGGTGATGTTATTATACTTTGTATCACAGTCCGTTGGACAAATAAGGTAAACGGAAGTTGGTACAGCAATTTGAAGGTCACAAATACCGCTTACCGTTGATCTATGAGCATAATTTCATTCTCACGGGTCTCAAGCTCGTTCGAAAACTCCCGGTGAATGATCGACTTGATTTTCTCAACTTTCTCCTCTTCAGAGAGACTTGGGGGCTCCTCCTTGACGCACACAGCTGCCTCCGGGTAGTCCGGGTCGTGATATTCCTTTATTTGATCCATTTATAGCTATTTTTACACTTATAAACGAACGACGCCCTTTTGGCGTCTTAAAACGAACACTGGTAAATTACAGGTTTATCTTACTAGCTAGAGTCACGGCACTTTGGTATTAGCTATTTTATCACATTTAAGTCACAGCACCGACAGGTGGGTTATTTGTTTTTCAGTAATTTATCGAAAAACAATTAAAAATTAACCAAAATCACACCAAAATCCGCGTTTGACAGCGATAAGGTCAACAGCCGACAGCCGATTAATTCAAGAGTATTCGGTACATTTTTTTATCTGTTTTTAGGATTATTAATCGATGGTTTGTTCGATACCAAAAATATCACGGTGGCAATCACCAAAGAAAGTGCAATAATACACGCTCACCAAGGGTTCCGTTATCATTAAGAGTTAACAAAACACCTATTGAAGCCCAAATATTACAGATTTAGTACTAATATTTATGTTCGGAAGAAGAAATATTTGTAATCTTCCTAGATAAAGTTGTCTATACCTTGTTTTCCTTCTTTGCACTAATAAATTCCTCATAAACTATAGTACATTTAATAACTTTTCCAGAATTCTAAGTTAACCAAAGAATCCAAAACATCTAAGCCATGCGGCTCGAACTCGCATCTTCTCTAATCGACAATGCCTTGACCAATAATAGCGTGATTGGCCCATCCGATTTGAGATCCGTTGCCAAAAGGAACCCTAAGCCCAGCTGAAATATTCATAAGAAAAACCAAAGCGATTTTCGATTTTGAGTCGATTGTGTAAAAGTTAAAAAATACTGGCAGCATTATGTTGTAATTTTTGTTCTGCAAACACAAATTTGATAAAATTTGCCAAAATTAAAACCAACCTTATTGATATAACTACGAAGGTGATATTACTTTGATATAATCCATTTTATTTTTTAATCTATGGCAAGACGCGACTTGTCACATACAGTGCTGCCATGTTAGCCATTTCATAGTTATAACTAGCCACTTTCACAATGTTTTTGTGTTCAAGATCATTCGTGTTTTGGCGATAAGCAAAATACTTAATATAGAAATAGAAATATCTATTATTGGCCTATTTTTAGTATTTTTTTTGTTACAATTGAAACTACTTATTCGCTTTTGGTTTATAATAAATAAAGTTGAAAATAAATATTTGATTTGACCTTCCCACACCATAATCTAGTCACTTTATTTTACTCACATTTGTTTTTTCGTATAATGTAGGAAGAGGTGGGGAGAGGTGTGTCTGTGTGTGTGCTAGGAGGGGTCACTCAATCATCTCAGACATGGTATCTAGTATAAATATATAATTTCCAACAGTAGGGAAACGCCTTTGATGTCAGGTGACACCGCCACCCGTGTAGGTACTTACGCTGTCACACGCAGATGTGCAAGGGTTGTCACAAAATGGAAAATATAATAATATGTGATTATTTTATGACACTCATTTACTTACATCTTTATCCAAGAATACCCCTAGTACCCTAATGCATAATACATTTACGTGTGTTGCACTGCCAGATATTTACGTGTCACTTTATTTTTAGATGTATTATTTATTTAGGTGTGTGTACTGTAGTGTGTCCGGTCTAAGAATAGAACCCTCCATCTCCTCCCGTGGATTTCGTAAAAACCAACTAAAGGATTACACCAGGGAGTCGGCAGCAGCATCCACCTGAGTGTTCGACGCCAATATTGCAATCACCAATCTGCCTGCCAAGCGTGGTGACTATGGCAAATCCCCCCATTGCAATCTATGGGAGAGGCCTCGACCAACAGTGGACGTCTAAAGGCTGTTTTTTAATTAATAAAAGATGATTTATTTAAGTAGGTTTTTTTTTTGGTCTCTTTGCCATATAATACACTCCAGGAATTAAGAAAATTAAACAAATGTAGAAAAATAATTCTAAACTATGTTCCTGAAAATAACTACTGTCTTTTCTTTTGTTTTTATTTTACCCATTTTCGTACGCAGAATTCACCAAACCCAATCCAAGTAGCCAGTAAGTGAGTCAGACAGTTGGCAACCCCAACACTGACGTAAAAAGAAACGATAGGAGTCGGACGTACGTGCATTCAACTCAGCAAAATAGAAATTTCCACAAAATCTCCATCGCCAAAAGGGCGAAGGCACAGCAGCGTCGATCGTGATGTGAGGGCTCGCGACGAGCGCGCTCACATGTCCGACTCCCAAGCCGATGGCCTAGAGGCCATGACTGAGCGAAGATCCTTTTTCTACCCCGATAGCAGCAGCGATTCTGAAGACGACAAGAGTTATCGTCTAGACGAAGATAGGCGGAAGAAACTTCCAAAGCGGAACGGGCCGAATATTCGTTCTAGAACTTGCGCAATGCCGTTTAAACTTCCAAGTTCCACCCCCTCGACATCAACAGCCCTAGATCAAGCTAGGAATGGAAAGGGCCAGTTGGGTGAAGACAGGATTACCCTGGTGGTGGATAATACAAGGTTCGTTGTAGACCCAGCTCAATTTACCGCACATCCCAATACCATGCTGGGAAGGATGTTTAGCTCAGGTAAGATTTTCTTTGTTCTTTTTTTTTATACTACTAGGCAAGCAAACAAACATACGGCCCACCTGATGGAAAGTTGTTACTGTAGCCAATGGACGCCTGCAACACCAGAGGCATCACACGCGCGCTGCCAACCCTGGCACATTCAGATGAAGTCTCATGTGCCTGTAATTGCACCGGTTACCACATCATCATTAATTTCATTTTATTGTTAGAAATACCAACACAATCTCTTCCTGTGGTTGTTGTAAAAGCCGACTAAGGGATTACGTCAGGGTATGGGCAGCAGCATTCACCTGAGTACTTAACTCCTGACTGCGATCACCAATCCGCCTGCCAAGCGTGGTGATTATGGCAAATCCCCCCATTGCACGCTATGCATGCTATGGAGGAAGCCTCATCCAGCAGTGGATGTTTACCAGCTGATGAAGAAGACACTTAAATTCTTTAATTATGCATCAGATGATTAATGTGTTTGGTTAAATTGTCCTTTAGTTGTCTATAGCTATTTTAATCTGCGGATTTTAGCGAGCGTTGAGCATGAACACATCCTCTGGTTATTTGTGCAAAACGGTCAATGTTGAGCACTAACATAACATACATACACCTACCAGTCACATACATAGTCCTGATCCCACACTAGGATTCCCTGTGTCGTGGTTATCAGGAACTACCAGTACCATGGTACCACCCAGACCAGGAACAAATACTTGCAGATTATGAAAACATTTTTGTCCCGCAGCGGGAATCGAACTCGCACCTCTTGCGTCCCAGATGGCCACTCGCCCACTGGGCCACAGAGGTTGTCACTAATATTGTAATCATCATCCTCAGCCTGTAGAAGTACATACACTGTACATAGGTCTGAGGCACATATAACCTAACGGTTGGTACGGTGACACTTTAAACACAGTAGACGAAGTAATGATGAGGGGGCTGTACACAGGTCTGAGGCCCAATTCTCTAATTTAAAAACACTCCAGTCACAATATAATCTTGTGTCAGTCGCACTATCTCGTATAGTAACTATTACATATTCTTAGCAAGAAACGCGAAGATTAACTTATAGTTACTATACGTGACAGCGCGTCTGCGACGAGATTATACTGCGAATTGAATGTTGTTAAATTAGAGAATTGGGCCTCTGGTCTTGGGCTGCCTGTATCCACTGACATCTTGTGACCTTTACAATGTCATTGGTTTGTTGATCGGCCTGTCCTATATTATGTCTAGTCTACACTGTGTATTTACATATCACGTTAATTATGAAGACTCTATTTCACATTGATAATGCAATTTTAATGATGTTTATCAATACAGTTCAAGCATGTTAAGTGATAACTTGATAAGTATGAAATAGATGTACTGTATTTATTGTATACTATCCTAGCTGAATACCTTTGCTTCGCTATGATGAAGCCCATACATAAAAAGTTCTCATTTACTATGTATTAGCAACTCCTTGCTCCGAGGCACCACACAGTCGCTTCTCACCTACTGGTAAGACGGACCATCTAAGTAAGTCAAGCCGTGTTTGTTGCCTGATTCTTCTAGGCTTGGTCGCTTTGGGACAGGAGTAATTTTTGGATAAAAGACGATTCAAAATAATCCATGTGATTTTAATGAATAAAATTCTTTTGATTTGACTACATACTACACACATATACATATTTTTTACATACTATTGAACGAAATAGCATTAGTACGAATTATCCATCAACCTGAAAAAAATAATAGTAGATTTTATCATAATAAGGGAGCAAAATAATATTTTTACGGCTAAGGCTTTTTTTTGAATCCAGAGCGAAGTGAGATTCTTTAGCAGAATCTGAACGTAGCGAGGGATTCAAAGTACGTCGCTCGAGCCAAAAATATATTTTGCGCCCGAGTGATACACTCTACTTTTCATCACCCACTATGAGAAAATAAAGGGCGTCTCATATTTTATTTCAAAACAAAACCATGAAATTCTAACAATCCGTGAAAATTTACGAAAACGCGGGCTTTAGTTCGGCGCGACTGTGGGCCGTCGTACCAGCCAGTATTTATTCAAACAATATTTTGCATTTCTTTGGTGCTGAACACTAAGATGTTCCAAATTCAAAAAGTGCGCGGCAAAGATAATTGCAGCGCACTTATAAACTCATTTCTGTCCGCTAAAAGTTTCTTATAGAAAACACCACCTTTGGGTGCACTTAAAGGCGAACCAAGTCGTCCTTTCCGTAAAGATGGGATGAAAAGAATAGTAGTTATATCCTCTGTTTCGTTTCAGGTATAGAGTTCACACATCCTAATGAGCGAGGAGAGTACGAAGTAGCCGAAGGCATCTCAGCGACCGTCTTCCGAGCTATCCTGGAGTACTACAGAGGTGGCACAATCAGGTGTCCACCAACCGTCTCCGTCCAGGAGTTGAGAGAGGCGTGCGATTATCTGTTGGTGCCGTTTGATGCGAATACTGTTAGGTGTCAAGTTAGTACTTCAACTCTCCATTAGGACGCGTCTTACGTGGTATTGCACTACGCCCGTCATCCTGAGACATAACACAACACCCAACAGTCACATACGTAGTCTTGATCCCACACTAGGATTCCCTGTGTCGTGGGTATAAGGAACTACAAGTACAATGGTACCATAACACCCAGACCCGGAACAAATATTTGCAGATCATACAAAAATTTGTCCCGCAGCGGGAATCGAAGCCGCAACCTCTCGCATCTCAGCCGGCTACTCGCCCGCAGCGCCACAGAGGTCAAATAGATATGGTGGTAGTACTTCCATGGACGAACTCTTTTACAAGGAGCTCATTCGCAATAAAATCGTTTACATTATCTAGTTTTTATATTTCATAGAATCTCCGTGGTCTTCTACACGAGCTTTCTAACGAAGGTGCTCGGCGTCAGTTCGAGTCCTTCTTGGAACAGCTCATCCTTCCACTCATGGTGGAGTCAGCTCGACGGGGAGACAGGTAAGGGACTTTACCGTTGGGAACTAAACCTCAATAATTAGAGAGATGAGATTATTGAGGTTTTGTTATTGAGATTATATTGGGACTGGAATGTTTTAAATTAGAGAATTGGGCATCTGATGTATTTGACAATTGTTTTTTTTTTATACAACTATTCAATCAAACAGGCTTACCTTAGCCTAAGGACACCTGCAACACCAGAGGCATCACACGCGCGCTGCCGACCCTGAGACATAAAGATGAAAAGTCTCATGTGCCTGTAATTCCACTGGCACCCGTACCCTTCAAACCGAAGCACACGATTTGGACTATAGGCTAGAGATTTGACACTTGACCTTAGGAACAATTCCTGTATCGTGTCTTGACACTTGACCTTAGAAACAATTCCAGTATCGAGACTCCACACTAAACTTGATCTTTGGTGATTTGACCGTTGAAGAACCTGACATTATACCCTCTTTAGGACACGCGGCCGAATTCGTCCGTTAATAAAATACTGTCAAGGACCACGCCTCCCATGACAGCAGTAATCACAGGACTATTTATTATCCTATGCCTTTAACACTAAAGCCTATATAAATGGTCGTTATCATTGGTCGTTCACTGCTGGACGAGGCCTCCCCAATGGAATGCAATTGGGGGGGGGGGGGGGGGGTCGCTTCTGCCCATCCCCTGGTGTAATCCTTGGCTTGCCGTGGTGCGTCCGGCCTAAGTCCCCTTCGTCTCCTCCCGTGTATGTTGTTCATATCGTTTTATAATATCAAATAAATACAATAGGTCCTAGTGTTTTTTATGTAACGGCGCGCGGGCCAGCTAAACTTAAGACTTGACCTTTGATTACTTGACCTTTGACCTTTTGAGACTTGACCTTAATTCTTGATTTATTCATTTAGAGAATGCCACGTCGTCGTTCTGCTGGATGACGATTCCGTTGAATGGGACGAGCAGTACCCCCCTCAGATGGGGGATGAATACAGTCAGACGGTACTTTCTACCCCCTTGTACCGATTCTTCAAATATATCGAGAACAGGTTAGTATTGAGGTGGGTATTGGATATTATATAAGCTTGTGTGTGTGTTTATGTATCGCTTACATTAACAGTAAGTACATATGTGCATAACATAACATAACACCCAATAGTCACACACATAGTCCTGAACCCACACTAAAATCCTGTTTAAAAAAAAAAAAATATACTACTAGGCAAGCAAACATGCATACGGCTTACCTGATGGAAAGAAGTTACCGTAGCCTATGGACGCCTGCAACAACCAGCTTGCTGTGTCGTGGGTATCAGGAAATACGAGTACCATGGTACCACAACACCCAGACCCGGAACAAATATTTTCAGATCATGCAAACATTTGTCCCGTAGCGGGAGTCGAAACCGCACCTTTTGCGTCTCAGCCGGCTACTCGCCCACAGCGCCACGGAGGTCGTCATAGAATAGATTATTCATTATTGCACTAAAACTAATAATTTACATAGGCGAATTTAATTCTAGGAAATATTCTCTACCAGCTAACCTTTGTGTGGTGTGGATTAATTTATGTAGGTGGTGCATAATACATGGAGAAGAAGTAACATACATATACCTACGTACGAGCACGTACTTACTAAATAAAATGCTTGACCTTGCCTCTGACTATCCCTAGCAGGATTTTGTCACGAATATGAGAAAGATCTGAAATTTAATGTTTGTCAAACTAAGTCAAAATTGTGTTTATCATTTATGTCAAAAGTACCCTATTTAGTACCTTGTGCCCATTTTCACTAACCAAATTAATAATTTAGTAGACACATAGCGCATGTCAAATTGACAGGTTTTAATTAAAAACTGTAAAATTTGACATTCGGTGTCAAGGTTTTAGGTAGCCCTTAAGTGATTGGTGAAAGTCAGAATAGGAGAACTTAAACAAAAAAGTATTTATAAAAACTAAAATTAACTCATCGTCAGCCACTAAACACAAAATACAACATGGTATCTGGTTTTATAGTATGTGTTATCTTTCTAGAAATGTAGTAAAATACATCCGGTTTGATTGTATGTTATTTTTCTAGGGTTGTAGCAAAACACGTCGTGTTTTATAGTATGTGTTATTTTTCTAAGGATGTAGTAAAACACATCCGATTTGAGTGTTTGTTATTTTTCTAGGGATGTAGCGAAACACGTCCGGTTTAATAGTATATGTTATTTTTCCAGGGATGTAGTAAAACACATCCGGTTTAAATAGTATGTGTTATTTTTCTAGGGTTGTTACAAATCACGTCGGATTTTATAGTATATGTTATTTTTCTAGGGACGTAGCAAAGCAGGTGATGAAAGAACGCGGACTCAAGAAGATTCGTCTCGGCGTGGAAGGCTACCCCACTTACAAGGAGAAGGTCCGCAAAAGACCCGGGGGGAGAGCGGAGGTAAAAGAACATTTTTAATCTATCTTAAGAGGAGGTCACCGCTAAGGCGCTTACACCCTTTTGCACGCGAACGAAATTTGCTTCTAATTTGGATATTATTTATTTAAACTTTTTTTTTATACTACTTGGTAAGCTAACAAGCATACGGCCCACCTGATGGAAAGCAGTTACCGTAGCATATAGACGCCTGCAACACCAGCAGAGGCATCACACGCACGCTGCCGACCCTGGGACATAAAGAAGTCTCATGTGCCTGTAATTTCACCGGCACCCGTACCCTTCAAACCGAAACACAGCAATGCGAGCACTGCTTGGCGGCAGAAATAGGTACGGTGGTAGTACTTCCCCGGACGAACTCTTTCACAAGAAGTTCTACTAATAACTAAACTCTATGAAGTTTTGTACATGACCTGTTAAAACATTTCATATTAAGGCTGATCAAAAGTAGTGTTTTGAACGCCCAGTGCGACGTGACGAGATTAAATAATGAGATGCAATAACTTTTCATTTAAAAAACCGACTTCCGCCATTGTATACGACTAAATAATTTTGGATGAAAAAATTTTTATGAAAGAACCATAGTGGTGAAAGGATTATGATACTTTCTGAATGCAAATGCTTGGTGTCTTGCTGAAAATATCAAAATCGTCATATGTATGCCTACAATATTTGAGGAGTTCCCTCAATTCCTCATGGATCCCATCATCAGAACTGGATTCTGAAAAAAATGGGACCAATCTGGAAGTATATCTATAATAAAAAAAGAATTTTCCAAATCGGTTCATAAATGCCGGAGATATGCGGTAACAAACATTAAAAAAAAAAAAAAAAAAAAAAAAAAAAAAAAAAAAAAAAATACAACCGAATTGAGAACCTCCTCCTTTTTGGGAAGTCGGTTAAAAATAGTTTACGTAGATCAATATACTAATAATAGTTTGAAACCGAACAGAATTTTGAATAAAGTCTGGTTTTGCAAATAAATATCGCACAAATGACCACCCTAATGAAGCTTTGGCATCCAAATGCTCTTAATTTTGAACGGCAACAACATAATTTTTTTACGAATTAAATAGCTAGACTTGTATTTTAAATTTCTAACTGCATATTTTTTGATGATTTGTATATTTCGATTAATTAAAAAATACCCTCATAAAGAATACAATCTGTGGCCCAATTCTTTAACTAAAAAAAATAGTTAAAATAGAGTTTTCTAGTTTGGGAGTCAGGGCTTCATTTTGAAATGTACATTGGTTTATTCAATAAATGCTTATTATTATTATTATTATTATTAGTTTGGATCATGTTTCGATCTTGTGTCGATGTCTTAAATGTTAGAAATGGTATTCTCCTAACTTAAAATACAACACTGTAATGTGATTATATCAAAATGTGACCGAAACTTGAACGATTCAAAGTTTTTCGATAATTTTAGCATAAGTAGATGGAGTCTCTCTTTACTCTTTCCAATTATATGTATAACCATCCTACTCTAATGGTAGTCGCCGTGAATTGAAAGTAGACTAAATTGCTATTTATGAGGAAGCAGAAAACCACTTGCTGTCAATTCACAATTCAGTCTCGATTCGGTTAACATTCAGTGTAGTTATAAAATAATTAAGAGAATTGGGCCTCTGAAGTGCAAACCAGTTTCATCGTCAAATATGGCATATGATTTTCAACTTTAAGCAAAGCTATTTCATAATTTTTAACCGACTTCACAAAAAGGAGGAGGTTCTCAATTCAGTTGTATTTTTATTTTTATGTTTGTTACCTCATATATTCGTCGTTTATAAACCGATTTGGAAAAATCTTTTTTTATTTGAATAGATATACTTCCAGATTGGTCCCATTTCAAAACCCAGTTCTGATGATGGAATCCATGAGGAATTGAGGGGACTTCCAAATGTTATAGGCATACATATAGCAATTTTTGTATTTTCAGCAACTAACAAGTTACTGTTTTGTATGCCTTTAGCAAATAAAAACATGCAGATAGCTGAATTCAATGGCGGAAATCGGGTTTTTAAATGAAAAGTTATAGTCATTTTTTTTATATAAATGACTAGCTATATACTATACTATAACCATATATATATATATATATAAAATTTATATATGTATGCCGATAACATTTGGCATATATAATTATATATTGGTTTATATAAACGGGTTTGTGCTTGTTGGACGTAACAATTAAGTAAGTATTACTTGTATGGTTTGCAGGTTATCTACAACTACGTCCAGCGCCCCTTTATCCACATGTCCTGGGAGAAGGAGGAGGCTAAGAGTCGTCACGTAGACTTCCAATGCTTCAAGTCCAAATCCGTCACCAACTTGGCCGCTGCTACTGCGGACCCGCCCGCACCCACTGGTATGTCATCATCATCATCATCAACAAGTGCTTTCATGACAGTTGAATTGAGTTTAACTGTCATGAAAGCACTATTTAGTTCTTTTATGTTTAGTTATTTTTTTGTGAATATATATTATCTTATCTTAACAACGTCAACAACAACAGCCTGTACAATTGTACATGCCCACTGCTGGGCATAGACCTCCCCCCTAGAATGCCACAACGACCGGTCTTGAGGCCACTAGAGGTGTTCTGAAACGTGCCCGTACCTGGAAACAGCAAGAGGGAGGCCATTTTGAAAATTGAATGCGTTAGTTTTACTTACGTAGGTACCAAATTGCTTACAAATTGTATGAGAAAACATGTTATTAAATGTGACTAACTTCTACTGCTCAGATTTTTTTCTTCCGATACAATGAAACAATCCTTACACGAAACTGAGTAGATACGCATTTAAAAAAATATATAAAACAACTCATTTTTATGGGGAACTCACGCTTGACCAAAAAAATAACTATGCCAAAATCGTTTTCATACAAAATTAGTAAATGGTTCCAAATACAGTTTTCCCGTATCTCTTATGGATTCGGATATACCCATACTGTCCCATTTCAAAAAAACACCCTGTAGAGGGAGGGGTGAGGGGGCTTCCAACACTGTCAAAATTCATATGCCGTGGTGTGTTCGGCCTAAGAATTGATATCTCCATCTCCCGTGGATGCTGTGAAAGCAGCATCCACCTGTGTACGCAACACCATCATTTGTTCGCTTATGGTCAACTTAGCAAACCGTCCATTAAAATTTTCTGTAGGAGATGAGCAATCGGTCTCTTTCGTATATAGTCAACTTCGCAATCGGCCCACTTCTAAAACCATCCACTTCTCAATAGGTCCACTTCTCAAAAGGTCCGCGTATCAATCGGTCCACTTCTCAAACGGTCCCCTATTCCTTGTGTCCGGCAAACTACACTCGAGAGTAATGAATTTGGAAATGTTTTTTAATATTAAATTATGTTAACAAAAAAAACAGTGTAGGTAAAACAAAAATATTTTATTTGCTTCAAACTAATCGGTATTTTTTTGTTTTTAGTGTCATATTTACTCATAATATACATCTATAAGTGGCCAGTATCTATAGTAAAATGACGAAAGAGGTTGATGTTCGACTTAAAAGAAAATGTTGC
Organism: Epirrita christyi; assembly: GCA_951392215.1. Classification (NCBI taxonomy): domain Eukaryota; kingdom Metazoa; phylum Arthropoda; class Insecta; order Lepidoptera; family Geometridae; genus Epirrita; species Epirrita christyi. The sequence continues at coordinate 8,789,963 of OX595862.1, forward strand.
AATCTTTATTTTTGACCAAACGCTAAGAAGACCGATTGCGAGGATGACTAGTTGCTAAGTTGACCGATCAAGAAGTTGACTGATTGCGAAGTTTACCGATTACGAAGTCGTAAAAAATAGTGGACGGTTTGCTAAGTTGACCATAAGCGAACAAATCACACCATTACTGCGATCACAAATCCGTCTGCCAAGTGTGGTTATTTGATTATGGCAAATCACCCCCCATTGAATTCTAAGGGGGAGGCTTCGTCTAGCAGAGGACGTCTAATGATGATGATAATACATTAAGCTTGTCTCGGGTGACCAAGACAAAACCAGTGATAAAAACATGCGGTATTGTTTCAGAATTAGATGGGAATCGTGCACCACGTGATGACGAACCAGAAGTGCCACCAGAACAGCCGGAAGAGGAGTGATTATGGCACGCCCGTGGCCTTTGCGCGCTTCTGTGTCTACTGCGGCTGTGACGTCCATTGCACAAGCTCCAGTGTTTGTGACATACATCATTATAATGGCTTGCGAGTCAAACCAAAGCCTGTGCACGGTTCAATGTCTACCGAGGCTGTCTTACGTCTATGACGCAGTCTCCAGAGTTTGTGACATACAACATTACTATGTTTGGCGGGTTCAATGTCTACTGCGGCTGTGGCGTTCATCGCGCAAGCTCCAGAGTTTGTGACACATCATTATAATGCGTGGCGGGTTCAATATCGACTGAGGCTGTGTCGTCCATCGTGTAATCTCAAGAGTTTGTGACATACATCATTATAATAGCTGGCGAGTAATACCTCTTCGCGGTTCAACGTCTACTGAAGCTGTTACGCCTATGACGCAGTCTCCAGAGTTTGTGACATACATCATTATTGCTGGCGAGAAAAACCATAGTCTCTGCGCGGTTCAATGTTTACTGTGGCTGTGGCATCCATCGCACAAGCTCCAAAGTTTGTGACATACGTCATTATAATAGCTGGCGAGTAAAACCGTGCCAAGTGGATCGTGACGCGCTTACTCGTCGATTGCTTTAAAACCAATATCCACTGCTAATGATGTCTATAGTTACTACCAGTTAATAGGGTTTGTTGCCCGTGGTACTACTAGAATTACTACCAGAAGTAACACGGGTGAAAAAACCCCATAGAACTACCAAGCGATCCAGTAGTACCACGGGAAGATTTTTTTTACCCTAGTCAACGTTTGACAGCTGTCACTTTGACATCTGTCCTTTTGACACCTGTCCCTTTGACACCTGTCCCTTTGACAGCTGTCCCTTTGAGAGCTGCCCCTTTGACACCTGCCCCTTTAACAGCTGTCCCGTTGACACCTGCCCCTTTAACAGCTGTCCCTTTGACACCTGTCCATTCGACACCTGTCCCTTTGACAGCTGTCCCTTAGACACCTGTTCCTTTGACAGCTGTCCCTTTGACACCTGTCACTTTGACACTTGTCAATTTGACTTATAGGCAGAGTGCGTTTAATCTAAAACTGAAAGCCGCGCTATTTCATTACGTCAAATTAAAATATTCCATAAATCCGTAAACATAAGGACCATTTTTGAATGTCAAGCTTGTAAGTGTCAAGTATTAGTGTTAGAGGACTAGACGCATCCTATTGACCTTACGCAGAACTAAGAGACAACCAGTGGTACGACGTAAGAAGGATAAGACCATCAGTGTCGAGAATAGCTGGAATTTAACAGCCGAAGCAGCGTTGAATTGCTAGTATGTGGGTAATAAAAAAAAATGCTTAATATCGGGTCGCGGGATATTACTATTTTAAGTTAATTTAAGGTAGATATTTGTCGTTTTTTGAACGAATTTTGAAGTAGAAGTTTTTGTACTTAGTTATATAGGATGTCCATGGAAGAGGTTGGATTTAGATTTGTTCTTTTTAACCGACTTCAAATAGGAGGAGGTTCTCAACTCGACTGTATGTTTTTTTTGTATGTTTGCTACGCGATTACTCCGCCAATTATAAATTGATTTTGATGATTATTTTTTTGTTTGGTAGGTCATACTTAAGAGGCGGTTCCATATAAATTTTATCGAAATCGATTCAGCGCTTTTTGAAAGAAGTCTGTTTTTTTAAAAACTTTATTTTCTGTCTATGGCGTTTCTGTGTATTTGTCATGATGAAATTCTGTGATTTCTTAAAATGGAGTTTACTCCCGGCTGAGACGCAAGAGGTGCGGGTTCGATTCCCGCTGCGGGACAAATGTTTGCATGATCTGAAAATACATATTTGTTTCGGTTCTGGGTGTTGTGGTATAATGGTGCTCGTAGTTCCTGATGCCCACGACAGAGGGAGTCCTAGTGTGGGATCAGAACTATGTTATGGTGGTCATGCTATTACAGTAGTCATAACAGAAGTATAACAAGCAATTTATTGCCCGAATACTTGAGTGAGGCATAGCGAAGAAAAAGAAAAAAAAAGTTATTAAAAACTTATTTTGAACACATTTATATTCGTTTCTCATAATCCCTTAGGTATTTAAAAATGATTAATAATAAATTTTTAATGTACCCGAAAAAGTTTTTTCATTGGAGTTGGTTTTCGTGTAAATAACTATAACATACGCTCCCCTCGTTTTATTCTAAGTGCACACACACTTTCCCCGTCTACTTTAAAAAGACACGGAAGTTATTAGCGCTATTCCTTTATTAATGAGGGGTTTTACGGACGTTTCAAATCATGCTTTCAGCGTTGAAAATAGATGGCGCTGCTCTGTACAAGTGTCAAAATAAAGTGAAATGTCAACATCAACAACGTGGATATATTTTCGTTTCGTGGTATTTACTTTTGCTTAATTAAAAACACCACGAAATCACCAGCGCACTCTTAAGCAGACACAAAAAGAATATCATGACTAATAGCCACAGATTAGTTAGATAATAGCTTAGTACGCGTACACCACTGATAATACATTTGACAATCTTGGCAGCTAGAGTTGAGTCAGCGCCATCTATCGAACTAATTTGTACTACTTTTGTTATTTTAATCGAAGATGAAAAGTCCTCATTCATTCAATCAATCGTCGCTCTGGCTCTGCATACTGATCTCAAAAGTAGTAATTTGAACGCTCGGTGCGACGTGACGAGATTAAATAATGAGATGCAAAAAATAGTGTAGGTAGAACAATATACTAATAATAGTTATAACCGAACAGAATTATGAAAAAACGTCTGGTTTTGCAAATAAAATACGCACAAATGACCACCTTAAAATAGTAGATTGTATCATAAGGGAGCAAAATAATATTTTTATGGCGAGGGCGCTTTTTTGAATCCAGAGCGAAGTTAGGGATTCTAGAATCCCGAGCGTAGCGAGCCGAGCCAAAAATACATTTTGCGCCCGAGTGATACACTCTACTTTTCATCACCTACTATGAAAAAATAAAAGGCGCCTCATATTTTATTTCAAAACAAAACCATGAATTTCTAACAATCCGTGAAAATTTACGAAAACGCGGGCTGTAGGTGGTTCTTACGTATTCTATGGCTGTAGTCGTTTATTCCAATCTTTCCTACCAACAGTTCGATACTCTAACAGTTTGGACAAAATTATTCCAAACTGTTAGCCTGACCTGTCGGACAGATTGGAATTTGGATTTTCGCTCAGATTTGTTCCATATAGTACTACCGCAAGTGAAGTACAGTGAAATCAAAAAGAAAAACGTAAATAAATTATTATCAATTTTTATTCGTTTACACAAAAAAGTCATCTGTTTGTATTGCAAGTAACCTGAGGTGTCCTGGCTAAATAAGTTTTCCCATTTTTAGGGTAATTTCACCAAAGTTAATTAGTCATCAAGGTATATCAACATTTTTATTACACAGAACCGTTTCCAGTACCCAGAGGTGTCGTATGGACAGAATAATTTTCCCCATCTTTAGGGTGATTTCCAAAAAGTTGGAAAATCAAAATTTTGATAACACAGAAGCGTTTCAAGTACCCAGAGGTGTCGTATGTACTAAATAATTTTCCCCATTTTAGGGTATTTTTTTAAAAAGTTGGAATATTAAAATTCTGATGATGCAGAACCATTTCGAGTAGTCTGAATTTTGATTTTCCAACTTTTTGGAAATTACCCTAAAAATGGGGAAAATTATTTCCATCAGGCAACATTTTGGGGTATTCGAAATGGTTCTGCTTCATCAGAATTTAGATTTTCCAACTTTTTGGAAGTTACCCTAAAAATGGGGAAAATTATTTCCACCAGGCAACATTTTGGGGTACTCGAAATCGTTCTGCTTCATAAGAATTTTGATTTTACAACTTTTTGGAAATTACCTTATAAACGGGGAAAATTATTTCCATCAGGCAACATTTTGGGGTACTCGAAATGGTTCTGCATCATCAGAATTTTGATTTTACAACTTTTTGGTAAGTACTCTAAAAATGGGGAAAATTATTTTCATCAGGCAACATTTTAGGGTACTCGAAATGGTTCTGCATCACCAGAATTTTGATTTTCCAATTTTTTGGAAATTACCCTAAAAATCGGGAAAATTATTTCCATCAGGCAACATTTTGGGGTGCTCGAAATGGTTTTGCATCATCAGAACTTTGATTTTCCAACTTTTTGGAAATCACCTTAAAAATGGGGAAAATTATTTCCATCAGGCAACATCTTGGGGTACTTGAAATGGTTTTGCATCATCAGAATTTTGATTTTCCAACTTTTTGGAAATTAACCTAAAAATGGGGGATATTATTTCCATCAGGCTACATTTTGGGGTGCTCGAAATGGTTTTGCATCATCAGAACTTTGATTTTCCAACTTTTTGGAAATTACCTTAAAAATGGGGAAAATTATTTCCATCAGGCAACATTTTGGGGTACTTGAAATGGTTTTGCATCATCAGAATTTTGATTTTCCAACTTTTTGGGAATTAACCTAAAAATGGGAGATATTATTTCCATCAGGCTACATTTTGGGGTACTCGAAATGGTTCTGCATCATCAGAATTTTGATTTTCCAACTTTTTTGAAACTACCCTAAAAATCGGGAAATTTATAATGACCAAACAACACCTCGGGGACCGGGGTACTCAAAACAGTTCTTTAGCATCAAAATTTTGATTTTCTAACTTTATTGAATTTTATTTTTATATTTTTATAACTCGAAAAATGGGGAAATTCATTTTGACCAGAGAATGTAAATATTTTATTAAGTACTAAGTACTGACCTCATAAAAATTTATAATCATATATCTTATTTTTGATTTCACTGTACCTACTTCACTTGCGGTAGTACTATATGGAACAAATCTGAGCGAAAATCCAAATTCCAATCTGTCCGACAGGTCAGGCTAACAGTTTGGAATAATTTTGTCCAAACTGTTAGACTATCGAACTGTTGGTAGGAAAGATTGGAATAAACGGCTGTAGTTCGCGTGTTTATAATTTGTAATTTTATTATGCAGGCGGCGCGACTATGGGCCGTCGTACCAGCCAGTATTTATTCAAACAATATTTGCGTTCGATTTCTTTGGCGGTGAACACTAAGATGTTCCAAATTCAAAAAGTGCGCGGAGAAGAGAATCGCGGCGCCCTTAAAGTTTCTTATAGAAAACACCATCTTTGGGTGCACTTAAAGAAGAACCAAGTCGTCCTTTTCGAATAGATGGGATGAAAAAGCTTTCGTATTCAAATGCTCTTAATTTTGAACGGCAACACCCAACAGTTACATACATTGTCCTGATCCCACACTAGGAGTCCCTGTGTCGTGGGTATCAGGAACTACGAGTATCATGGTACCATAACACCTAGACCCGGAACAAATATTTGCAGATAATACAAACATTTGTCCCGCGGGAATCGAACTCGCAACCCCTTGCATCTCAGCCGGCTACTCGCCCGCTTCGCCACAGAGGTTGTCTAAACCTTACTTAACCATGTTTAACTTTACTTGCTCAGTAATTGTCCTGTAGATAGATAATGATAAAATTTTACACTAATCTATTGCTTAAATTTTGATTGAAAGCAAAAAAAAACTCGAGTGTTCAATATATTAAGGCTTTTCATATAAATCTACAGTACACGCCACTTATATGCGCGTTTGATGTTCTATAGTAATTCCTTAGGTCCGCGTTGTCCTACTGTGTTGGTCCTATGATACCATAGACTCGATTCAGTTGTTAAATTCTTCAGTTAACTATGGAGACTAGCATTTATTTGTTGCTGTAGTTTGATCAATTGAACCACGAAGACTTGATTATTAGTAGTCCACCAATTTCCTAACCCCCTTATTCATTATAATTTCTTAAACCTATTTTAGTTAAAATAGCTTTTGTTTTGTTATCTCTGATGTTTTTACATCGGAGAGAACAAAACAAACAAAAGTACGCCAAAACAAGACAAAAGCTGATTTAGCTATTAAAGGTTTAGTAATCGACGCTTTTTAAACCTACCAACTCGTGGAACTCACACGCGTGTTTTCAAGTCGCGTACTGTAACAAAAAAAAACATTCCTAACATTTAATATTCTATAATTTTCCGAACAATTTATTTTATTTTGGTGTGTATATTGTTAGATTTTTAAGGGGGCTTATTTTATTTTAGTATTTACCCAAGTACCTATTTGTAAAGTTTATCAAACGTATATGTTATCCATTTTTTTTATAATAAACGATGATAATGAAACAATTGGTATTTTTTATTAAACAATTTCCGTGCCGTGTTGTGTCCGGCCTTATAATAGAATTCCTTCTCCTCCCGTGGATGTAAAAGCCGACTAAAGGATTACAACAGGGGATGGGCAGCAGCATCCACCTGAGTGACACCAAACTGCGATCACCAATCTGCCTGCCAAGCATGTGATCATGGCAAATCTGGGTCTTTTACTGGGCCGCGACCCGTCCACCCACCAGCTTCACCCACCAGTGGGACCACGGGGAATTTCATTTTCCCCGTGCACCCACTGCAACCTTATGCATAAGGCAGGAAAAATATATATCGATATACTTAAATACAATTCTGCCCCCCTTTAGGCCTGCAGCGCCCAGAAGGGGGCGTTATCGCCCACTTTGGGAAAGGCTGCCCTAGAGTTGGGTTATTCCCGAAATCCCCTTTAAGGGGATTTCGGGAATTATAGAGTCTAGGGTACTTCCAGTACCTCACAATACTGAAATTTAGAATGCTAAGGAGTCTTTATGGCAAAAGTAAAGGAAAAATTCTAAAATTTAGAACTTTAAGAACTCATCAAATAAATAAAAACATTTTTTTAAACGAAGCTATAATTATTATTAAAATATACCTACTAGCAACAAAGTAACACTTAGCAAATAGCGTAAAACAAGAATAACACTTAGATACAAAATACATCTATAGAAAATAATACATTGCACTTTTATGCGTACTAACATTTTATATGCGCTTATTGAAATCGGAACATGCGTTACTAATATAGCCTGCACTATACATACCTACCCTCAGAAATTTAAAAAAAGTTATAGCTAACCCGACTGCCTAGAAGGAGGTTAATGATTTTCGTGGGTGTTCTATAAATACAACAAGCAACTAAACGGGAATGTCCTGGAGGGCGATTAAGTAATTCTATTGCCATCGAATTCAATGATCTTTCTATTTGAATTTACGTTAATGCGATTACCTAAATTACGCAGTCTCGTTGAAACTAACCTTCGTAAGCAAAATGCGTAAATTGGGTAATCGCAAAATTTACATTTCGAATAGAAACAGCATTGAAATAGATTGAAACCAATAGCAACAGAGTTATGTAATCGCGCCACAGTACATTACATGGATTTTTAATAATAATAATTATTTATTTGCATAAATATGGTACAAAGTTCTTTAGTTAGTTAATTTCGGTGACTCACATTTTCCATGTATGGGACACAAATATTAACAAAAATAGGCAGGTCCAAAACCACCATCAAATTACAACAAATGCTACATAAAAATAGCTACCCAAAAAATCACAAATGCCACCATTAAAAAAAATCTTACAATTGTCAGAGAAAATTTACTTTAAAGGATTTTTTCCCCTAAGATACATTTTTCTCGTAGAAACACTAGGAAAATGATACAAGATTTAGATAATTTATTTGTTTTGAGTATGTTAATTTTACATTGGTGGTCATAATTCACACGTCCAACATACTTAGTGTCGCGCCACACCTGCGTAACGTACCGCGCCGAAAGTTCAGAGGCTGAAGTTTTTCGTACTGACGTAATTTCGGCTGATGTATCATACCATTCTAAATACTTTGGCAGATAGAGGTGGGACTCTCCGTTTCTGGGGCACTGGATAAGCCTGCATACAACACTTTTTAAGGGGCGCTGCCCCGAGAGCTGAGGGTCGCAGTCGTGATATAACAAATACAATAACTACGCGTTGTTGTATTTGTTTTTGTATGTCTGTGTGTGTGTGATTGTGACTTGTGTGATTATTTGACATTAGCTTTGTTATTATTATGATATTGTAGTGATCAGTATCGAATTTGAATTTATTTTAAAAATTATGGGAATATAAGGCTTAAAATAAACGTATTTTATTTATTTATTTATTTATAGGGAACTTGAAAAACACTGCAAGCGTATTGAACCGAACGATCGGCGCGGTACGTTCCGCAGGTGTGGCGCTATACTTAGTCATACATTATTTATTTAATGCTAGTCTTTGTTCCTGAAAAGTGCACCCATGAACCACAAATATCCCAACTACCACCAAATGTCAAGTATTCCAATATGGCGGTTGGAGATCCAGCCGCCATAACGGATTTCTTAACAAGTTGAAACAAAAAAATCCAAAACCAATGAAATACCCAAAAAGTATTGTTAATATTAAGTATATTATTATATTACTTAATATTATTAAGTAGGGTGTCTTATGAAAGGGCTTTGTAATTGAAAATTTAAACTAGTTATTTGAAATTTTGACCTCTTCCTTTTTATTTGCAGTCGGGTTATATTCTTCACTCCGTATCACAAAGTTCTAAAAGCAAATTAACCCTATAGCAAAAATTCACGTATCGTGTTTTTACACGATTTTTTTTGCCACTTTGCATTCTAGAAGGGTAAGGCCTATGTCCAGCAGTGAATTTCTACAGGCTAATGATGATGATGGTGATATTTTTAATTGCATTTATTATTTATTTTAAGACTACCATATTGACAACTCGCTTACAGGTCGTTTTGCTATATAGGGCATAGGTACTGCTCATAGGTTGTTTTGCTAAAAGTGCAAAGGTACCAAAGATAGTTTTGCTCAAAGTGAATAGTACTATTCATAGGTCGTTTTGCTAAAAGGGCACAGGTACTGTTCATAGGTTATTTTGCTAAAAGTGCATAGGTACCATAGATAGTTTTGCTCAAAGTGAATAGTACTGTTCATAGGTTTTGCTCAAAGTGCATAGTTACTGTTCATAGGTCGTTTTGCTAATAGGACGTAGTGCACATATAGGTCTTTTTTCTATATACCTAAGGTAAATTTGTTTTTAGGACCATGTGATACGGAAGGATATTTTTGTTACTTGACTTTTGCATACCTATGTTTATATTACAACCAAAAATCTTTGTTAATCCAATACATGAAAAATTATAAAGTAAACGCAGTAATTAAAATATTCATTAGACACAACTTCGTTTGTTATACTGGCCGTATTCAAAAACCTCAATAGGCTATCGCTGTCCCTTTCTCTTGTATTCAAAATGTGCTATGAAAGAAAGGAACAACAATAACTAAGCTCTTAAATATTCAAAATTCTAAACAATAGTATCGATTATGTAAATTCTCTAAAGCTAAACAGCGCTTTATTGTTGTCCCTTTCATTTCAGTCTATTAGAAAAGGACAGCGATATTTTTACCGTGGTTTAACTTTTAGATAACGTTGCACAGACACGTCAGCAATGTTACTGCTTCACATACGTAGGTTAGGTTGCACTTATCGCTAAAGATTTTTCTTCCAGATTTATTTATAACTATCTTTGAAAAGCCCAGCTGATGATCACCGCGAATACAGCAAATAGGATGTAGCTGAACATTATTATGACCAATACCCAGGAAGCAGTGGTATGACCAAACCATTGCTGAAAAAAAAAAACAGTCTATGCTATGCCCACTACTGGGAACTACCCACAATAGGACAACTGTGTGTCTCTATAGCTAGCGAGTAAAGTCAGTGGGAATGTTTGTAGCGAGGTGACGACCTCCGGCTTAGCCGGCTTAGATGCAAGAGGTTGTTGGTTCGATTCCCGCTGCGAGACAAATGTATTATATTTTTTCCGGGTCTGGGCGTTAAGGTACCACGGTATTCATAGTTCCTGATACCCACGACACAGGGAATCCTAGTGTGGGATCAAGACTACGTATATGACTGTTGGGTGTTATGTTGTATGAAGTTTCGTTTCCATCCAATACATTTACTGACAGCGTCCTTAGTTTTCTTCTCGTTTTTGCTAGAGGCGCTGCAAGTAAATGTATGAAAGGAAACGAAACTTCATATAGTTTCGAAAATTATCAAAACTTGAACCCCTTATGATCGCTACGCCCCCTGCAGGACTACTCTTGAAAACAGTTCTAATCGCAATCCAGTTTCAATCCTAATAACGCTTGTTTGGCACTCTTGAACCAAATCGAGTTTGAAATCGAGATAGAGCACGCGTGTTGACTGGTGAAGAACAACAGAGACAGAAAGTCGATTTCACTTAGTTCCATAAAATTCCACCAATCTCCATTCCAAATTGTGCGCAAGTATTGAATTCAAGAGTACCAAATGACCAAGGAATTTAGTACTCTCTGACGACAAATGACACTAAATCCTGAATTAGGATTGGAGTAGAGCGTCAAGAGTAGCCACACAGATCTCACAGAATACTCTAGTGTGGCGTCAGAGTTACCTGGAAGATCAAATGCTTACCATTGACATTTTTGTTGAAGGTTTAGTTCGTTCGTCGTTATTGGTATGTTTATTTTCCCTTTTCGTCTTATCATGGTGTCTATTTATGCGCATATCATTGTTGTATACAACTTCTGTACTGAATTCATTTCTATGCATATTTGTTGTTTGTTCAGCAGTTTTGTCATAATCATTCGTTATAGTTTCTTCATTAAAATCTCCATGCCTTTTGTATTTTCTAACATTCTTTTTTTCAACATCCCCCCCGTTCCTTTTCAATCTATAGATGCCGTTGTTTCCTTTTATGTAACTGTCAAATTCCGCTCTTTTGAATGTGTCTAAATGACTTATAGTTTTTTCATCACTTTTAATCTGACTCTCTTTTACTTTAGCTATATGTCTGTTTTTAAAAGTGTTTTTTCGGAGAATGTTATTTTTTATATCCGAAACATAATTATTTATGGAATAAACTGGTCTTCTCTTTCTTGTCATGTTATTTCTTTTAAATCTAACGTATTTCTCTTTGTCATTTTCATTGTCTTCTTTTAGATATTTATGGTTCTCATAATATGCTTGTGGTTTATTTTGTAAGATCAAGTTGTAAGTAATAGTATCAGATGGAGTTTTGGAAGGATCAGCCTCTTGAAACAAAGGAAATGTGTTATTATTTTTTAAATTTCTGTTTGTTATGTATATTCTGAAGATATACTTCTTTTTCTGAAAGATACCTAAGGTGAGGGTTATTCATAATCACTTTTTAAACTTATTTTACTTATAACTTTTCATTTAAAAAACCGACTTCCGCCATTGCATTCGACTAAATATTTGGATGAAAAAAATTTATGAAAGAACCATAGTGGTGAAAGGATTATAATACTTTTTGAATGCAAATGCTTGGTTTGTTACTGAAAATATGAAAATCGCCATATGTTTGCCTACAATATTTGAGGAGTTCCCTCGATTCCTCATGGATTTCACCATCAGATCTGGATTCTGAAAAAAATGGGACCAATCTGGAAGTATATCTATTCAAATAAAAAAAGAATTTTCCAAATCGGTTCATAAACGCCGGAGATATGCAGTAATAAACATTAAAAAAAAAAAAAAAAAATACAACCGTGTTGAGAAGCTCCTCCTTTTTTTGGTTAAAAATAGCTTTTGTGCTTGTTTTGACGTACCTACATAATTTAACATCAGAGAGAAAAAAATAAAAGCTATTTTAACTAAAATAGGTTTAAAAAACCGGCAAGAGGGAGTCGGACTCGCGCACAAGGGTTCCGTACCATTATCTATAAAAATGCCAAAAAATCACGTTTGTTGTATGGGAACCCCTTTAAATATTTATTTTATTCTGTTTTTATTATTTGTTGTTATAGCGGCAACATAAATACATCATCTGTGAAAATTTTAACTGTCTAACTATCATGGTTCATAAGATACAGCCTGGTGACAGACGGACTGACGGACGGACAGCGGAGCCTTAGTAATAGGGTTCGTTTTGCCCTTTGGGTACAGAACCCTAAAAACGGCAAATTACTACTGTTTTACGTCACTTTCGGTAGAGGCTTCTGAACTCAGTCTCGAAACGTCAACAAAAGTGACGAAAAACAATGGTAATTAGCCATTTTTCAATTTAAAAAGCCTTACTTACTTATTTTACGTTACATTGTAAATATTACCTTGAAGATCCATCGGTCTAGTTGCAATCTGCTTCTGTTTCTTTCTCTTTCTGAAACTCTGGCGTTTCGTGATCAATTTGAAGATTGGTTCTGCAACTGCCTTGCAAAATATATTTTGAGTAGGTATTTTATAACACATTTTGAAATATCTATGTAATTTATTTATAATTAACCAGAGGGACGGACGAATCGGTGTAGTGTAGTCACAGTGGATGGAGGCGGCCCAATGCCGTTCGTCGTGGCATTTTAAAAGGGAGGCCTATGTCCAGCAGTGAACTACTACAGGCTGATCATGAAATTTAAAACAACCTTTAAAGAGGTGTGTGTAGAAAAGCTTTTAAAAAAAGCAAAATATTACCTTATCACCCGAAACGACTTTAATTCTGAACTTATGAGCTATGCGTTCAAGCATCCCTTTATCCGGCTTGACCTCAGGAAGCTCCGTTGTCACCTTAGATACCACCTTCAATCTTCCGATGTTATCATCCTCACCATGTGAGACTGTGGTCCTGTGAATTAAGATGGATCAGTTTTTATCAGTCCCCAACAATTGGGGCATCTACAAACTCTGCAGAGCTGGGCTTCAGCACTCCATGGTGGCTTTTCAACAAAAAACAAAGTAGTTCAGATTGATTCCATAGATGGCGCTGACTCAACTGTAGCTGACAAGATTGTCAAATGTATTATCTGTGGTGTACGCGTACTAAACTATTATCTAACTAATCTGTGGCAATCTCATATGTGTAGTCATGATATTCTGTTTGTGTCTGCTTCTTGAGAGTGCGCTAGTAGAAATTAACGGATATTTTTCTCCGTTTAGTCCTAGTAGTAGAACTGAATGGTAGAACTATACGGACTAATTGAAATATATCTACGTTGTTGATGTTGACATTTAGCTTTATTTTGACACTTGACAGCTACGTAACAGAGCAGCGCCATCTATTTTCAACGCTGAAAGCATGATTTGAAACGCCAGTGAAAACACCTCATTACAGTCGCAAATGGCAATGGGGAACGCAACAATGGGAATCATTTTGACAACCTTAGAGCTGTCCAAATTTTTTGAAACTTGAAAATAGATTTTTTAATTTATTAAAAATTGGATTAGGTAATCATATAATAAAAGTACAACCGAATTGAGAACCTCCTCCTTTATGTGAAGTCGGTTAATAAACTAACGCACTACGGGTCTATATTAGTGTACTGGATCATGTGTACAAAGTTTCATGGAGTTTGAAGAAATAATAGCCAAATTAGAAGCAACTTCGTTTGCACAGAAAAGGGAGTCAGCGCCCAAATGACTTCATTGTATGTTGAGAAACTTATAAATAAATAAATAATAAATGAATAAGACCTGAGTCTTAATTGTGCTACTAAGGTCCAATTTCACGAACAAATTAACAAGCGTTTACCGTAACCATTGGTTAAGGTGACAGATAATCTTTGAAAACACCTGTCAAAAAACATTGGTTAGGCTAAATAGTTGTTTAATCGCCTGTTTATTTGTTGGTGAAATCACTTCTAAGTTTAGTTAACCCTAGGTTGTAAAATAATGATGGCGCAATATAAAATAACTGAGCCTGATGCTAAACCTGATCGCAAGCTCGACTAAGTATCTCAATAACTTACTGCTTTGCCTTTACTTCTTTTACTCTATGTTCAATGTCGTTTACATCTTTTTTCGATAAGTTATCTATTAAATCAGCTTCATATAGCTTTTTATTCTCAATATTCTCTTCATTAAGACTTTGTTTCTCATTATTCAATTTATCAGTAGCGTAGTTTATGATTGAAAGTAAAAGATTCTTATATTTCTTGGATTTGATATTTTCTTCTCTTTTATCTGCATATTTTACTAAATCGTTATCGATGATAAGTATAGTTGGATTCATGTTAGTTGTGGCTTCAGCTTTAAAATTTGTGCCAAATTCAACATATTTCTGAGCATCCATTGTGAAACCTTTTATGCTTTTATCATTGGCAGTTCTATCTAGACGACCACCGTTAGTCCCAGCTTTGGCAGTCTTTAAATCTAGAACACTCTTTTCTTTGCCAGTAATACTTTGAAACCCAAACGTAGCCATTTTGATTTTATCGAAAAGGTTTCTTTTTTTAGTTGGTATTACGTGTACTGCTGTAGTCGTTTGTTTTATTTTTGTATCAGATACAGTGCTTCCTTTTATTGAGTTCGAATTAATAGTTTTAGTACCCTCAGAAACTTTATTGGTTGTTTTGATTTCGTTTAATTTATTTATATCAATGTTAGTAATATCGCTGGTTGTGGTATTGAATAAATTTGTAGATCGTATGTCGTCAGTTGTTGGAAAAGTTTTAATTTTATGTTTGTGATGCATCTTAGCTATATTCACTTTATGAATTTTATGTTTTTTCGTTTTTATTTTCTTCGTCTTCATTTCAGATGTACTATATTGTGATTGTATTGGATATGAGGCCGTATTTTCTACGTCAGCTTCTTTAAAAATGTTAATCGTGCCAATTAGTCTAAACAGCTTATTCATGATGTGGCCCAATGAATCTTTTTTAGATGAAGTATCTAACTGTATCAGTGATGTTAGTCGTTTTGTTGTGTCCATTTTCTTCAGTTTATCTTTGAATGATTCAGTAGGATTCATCTCTGTTATTGTGGGAGTATTTTCAGTGCTCATTTGTTCGACAGATATTTCTAAATTAGGTTTACTGTTATCGCTTTTCACATTTTGATGAGCTTTATTCAAATAATCATGCCAGAAAGAGCCACCAGTATCTGCGATCAATGGTGACTCGATTTGATTATATTTTGCCTCTCTCTTCTTAAAGCTGTTTACTGTTGTAATGTGGTCTTTGAAATAGGAGAGTTTATTTAATTTATGTCTCTTCTTTCCTTTAAATATTTTTTTGAGGTATTTTTTTTTGCTGTTTTTGTTACTTGTATCATAGTCGAGTAATATATTTACACTATTCGTAACTGGAGTTTCTATAAAATCAGTAAGACCAGTGTTTATCCGGTCGTTTATTGCGTTTGGGCTGCAAACAATATTAACACTGATATTGTCAAGAGAGTAACAACGTTTGTCATTTTTCTGCTTGTTATTGGTATCATCAGTTAATCTTTTACTGATTTGTTTTGCCATACAGTTGTTTGCAGCTGTAACTAACTGATCACCTTTCTCTTTTAAAGTTTCATCATACGGAATCAGGTTTGATGCTACATCGAAATTGGCATGCAAAGATTTCAGATCATCAATCAAAGGTTCTACAGTGTAGGTTTTACCAACTTCATTATTCTTAATAAAATCTCGCTTGTCGATAAAAGTAGCAAACGACCTACAAGTGCATCCTCGACATTTACATTTGACTTTTTTATAATAATCATTCAAAGATTTATCTATTCTACGCACACAATCCTTAAGTACTTTACTAGCACTGGGGTTCTTAGCGAAAAATGTTTGGATTTCTGTACAGTGTGTGCTCATGTATTTCGCTAAATTATCAAATTCGAATGATAGTTCTTTAATCACCGCATCACTAGCTGCACAAGCTTTACAGATGGTTTTGTTCGGTTTACGTTTGCAGTTACAAGCTCGATCATTTTCAAATAACTTTATAACGTTACCCCAGTTAATTTCTCTTCTCGTAACTTTGTGTCTTTTAAATTGGGTTCCATCTTTATTTTCTAATTGTATGTTCTTGTATAACTGAATCAAAAGGTTATTGAGGGCAGCCAAGAATTCTGTACTCAAAGGAACCTTACCAGTTTTTGTTTGGTCTTCTACTTTTTCCATGGTCTCATCATCATTGTGTCTTACTTCTGCTGACGGAACATTAACCGGTTGGAGAGCAAAACTTCCTTCTACATTATTTGCACTGTCTACCAGTAAATATATGCCTGGAGATAAACCATAGTCTAAATTTAAATGTGGAAAGGATGTTGAAGTGCTAGGTAAATTATAGTCTGAGTTTGTTATACAACTATCTTCAATAGGATTTATTTGGTATTCCAAATCCACTGGTGTCGCCATTTTAGCTGTGAATACTTTTCTAACTTTGATACGATCTAGCGATCTCTTGTTATCTGGTATATCA
The DNA here is from genome assembly GCA_951392215.1 of Epirrita christyi. NCBI lineage: Eukaryota > Metazoa > Arthropoda > Insecta > Lepidoptera > Geometridae > Epirrita > Epirrita christyi. Next base: position 8,806,584 of record OX595862.1, read on the forward strand.
TAAGGAATAACTATATGTACTTGTATGGAATTGGTTTTGTGCTCCGTTTGTTTATTGTTGCGTGCATGCTGGGCTATTTCAAAATTTTTGGGGGAAGACATTGCAAAAGTTTCTTCGTAATCGTTTGCATTTTTTAAAAGATCTACAATGACTTCGAGAGCACCTACATCTTTAGCTGTAAATGTGTTGTAATTCACATCTCTCTTTAGTTTGTTATTAGTATTATAAGTAGTCTCTGTTTTACTATTTCCTTGCATATAAGTCGGAGTTACTGTGGCTTTTGTTTTTGTAACTGCTTTATTTTTCTCAGTTTCTGCTTGAATAACCTAAAAAAATAAGATATCATAGTTGGTCTATTTAGTTTTTATTTAAATGGCTTGTTTTCTGCGTTTGAAGACTTTAGTCAAAAAATCAAACACTACCTGGTCATCAAACACTCCATATTGTGCGTCAACATCTTCATTGTAATTATCATTAGTTTTATCATTTGCTATATCCATTTGTTTAGTAAACGCCAAAACTGGGTTCGAACTGATTTCATCAGAAGTCTGCAAATAAATTATTGATATAATAATCGTCAGTGTGTAGATATGCTACCCTAATAATAATAATTATTAATGATTGAAAGAGTGATCCTTGTTATTTCAACTAACAAAATAATGTTGACTTTGATATAATATTATTCAGTTATAACCTTTTCATTTTCATCAATAGTAGTTTCATTCTCGTTACGTTCATAGTCCAATAATAATATGTCATTAGGGTTCACGTTTGATTTTATAAATTCATTTTTGGTTTGTTTTTTTTTAATTTTTTTGTTTGCTTCAGTTTTATCAGTCATCATTTTGCTTGTTGTAGAATCTAAAGATTTAAAAATGTGTATATCAAATTTTATGAGCTTAAATATTTATTTGACAGAATTAATTTATTTACAGATAGTAAAACAACTATAGTACGATATAACTTTTGAAACCAACTATAGTAAGTTCAAATACTCGTGGGCAATGGTGTCATCAATCATCAGCTAGCTAGTGTTGGGCATATGCGATAAGAATTATTGATAGTTCAGGTATTATAGCCGCTTGGGTCGGCTAACGACTGCCGGCGGCCGTGGCGGGAAGAATCAATGTAATTTTCCTGTTACGACCATAATAAATAATAAAATAATAGTAATAGGCTAATAGGCTTTGGTTAATAGGCTTTGTTTAGTTGTTGTCAATATTGGACGCGTTTAATAAAAGTGTAGTAAAGAGGATAGTTTTATAATTTTATGTGAAGGGTGATTATTCTACCTTGACGAAGGTTTTGGATAAAACATCGATGGATAAATGAATATCTAAATACTCTCTCAATCTTGGTTACAAAATATGGTGCTGCATCAGAAGGAAGAAAACTTCTGATGGAAAGAAGAGATTATATCGTTTGTGCCATACTGAATTTTGTGAGAAAACTCGGATGATTTGAAGAATAGCAATGACATGCACCCGCGTATTAATTTAGATTAAACATGGGTTAAACAAAATCATTCCGAGACACGTACGGATTGATAACGAGGGGCAAGGAGGGCTTAATTATAAGATTGGTAAAGGAAGCCGGCTCATAGTTTGCCATGCCAGGTTCCTGCCAGATGCAAAATGGATATTTCGGGTTATCAAACCTACAAATACAAAACATAACATACGTTGCCTACAGAGTTTGAAAGAACCTTCAGTTAGAATAATGGATAATGCAAGCTCTCAACAAACAAATCGTCCACCTACATAGGCATCTACGAAAGGCAAAATAGAAGATTGGCTTCAAAAAACAAATATTAGTTTTTCTGATAGATTCGAAAATGAAACTTTTGCAAAAAGTTCGGTTGAATCGGCCAGATAAATCGTCCTTCCTTGAAGAACTGACAGATATGAAGGGCCACAAAGTTATCCACCTTCCACCATATCACAGCCAATACAACCCAATCGGATTGATTTGGGCACAAGTAAAGGGCAAGCAGCTACAAAGAATAACACTTTTAAAATAGCCGATGTTGAAAATTTGATGTCGGCGGCAATTGAGAATGTCACTAAAGATGACTGGGAAAAAAGTGTTAATCATGCCAGAGCCTTACAAGACGAAGATTTGAACAATAGTAGATTGTATCATAAGGGAGCAAAATAATATTTTTACGGCGAGGGCGCTTTTTTGAATCCAGAGCGAAGTGAGGGATTCTAGAGCGAGGGATTCTTTTGTAGAATCCCGAACGTAGCGAGGGATTCAAAGTACGTCGCCCGAGCCAAAAATATATTTTGCGCCCGAGTGTTACACTCTACTTTCACCCACTATGAGAAAATAAAAGGCGCCTCATATTTTATTTCAAAACAAAACCATGAATTTCTAACAATCCGTGAATAACTTATTATTTAAAAAACAGACTTCCGCCATTGTATTCGCCTAAATATTTGGATGAAAAAAAAATTATGAAAGAACCATAGTGGTGAACAGATTATGATATTTTCTGAATGCAAATGCTTGGTTTGTTGCTGAAAATATCAAAATCACCATATGTATGCCTACAATATTTGAGGAGTTCCCTCAATTCCTCATGGATTCCATCATCATAACTGGATTCTGGAAAAAATGGGACCAATCTGGAAGTATATCTATTCAAATAAAAAAAGAATTTTCCAAATCGGTTCATAAACGCCGGAGATATGAGGTAACAAACATTAAAAAAAAATTAATAGAGAACCTCCTCCTTTTTGTAAAGTCGGTTAAAAATTACGAAATCGCGGGCCGTAGTTCGCGCGTTTCTAATTTGGTTTTTTTTTATTCAGCCGGTGGTGCGACTATGGGCCGTCGTACCAGCCAGTATTTATTTAAACAATATTTGCGTTCGCCTTCTTTGGCGCTGAACACTGATGATCCAAATTTAAAAAGGGCGCGGCAAAGATAATTGCGGCGCACTTATTTGTGTTTGATTCTTTTCAAGATGTTCCAAATTCAAAAAGTGCGCGGAAAAGATATTTGCGGCGCACTTATTTGAGTTCGATATGTTCCAAATTTAAAAAGTGCGCGGCAAAGATAATTGCGGCGCACTTATGGAAGCTTCATACAGAAAACACCACCTTTGGGTGCACTTAAAGGCGAACCAAGTCATCCTTTTCGAATAGATGGGATGAAAAGCTTATTTATGCGACCGATTCACTATCAATTTGCCTGACGATGGAAGCGACAGCGATGATACAGAATTGTATTAATAGATATTAGTAGTTTTTTTTAAAGTAGGTCTGTATTTATTATTATTGATGTCTGTATTCTGTATTTATTAAAAGTACCTAGGTAATTTAAACTTGACTTTTTTATTTTATTGCCCCTTCAACGAATCGAAATTGACCTACACTATAGGCGTTATAAAACTCTCCATAAAGGCAACGAGTGCGAGGGAGTTAGATATATCTTCCGCACCACTCGCACATTTTATTGCTTCATCGGCCATTAGCTTTTGAACTTACTATAATACATATAAACATGAACAAAATTTAAAAATGCAAATAAAACAGTTGAACTATCAAAGACAATTGCAAGATCTGAAAGTCAAAATTATATCTACTAAATATGAAGATTTGACTTGTAATTTATTGTGGAAAAAGTAGTTGAAGCGTAATTCAACCAAAAACTTCCAAAAGGTGTACGTGGCAACGTTATAATAATATATGGTAAACTTACCAATAACGTTATCAGACATTATTGATGACTCTGTCGCTTTTTGGCCCGTTACTGTTGTCCTTTTACTTTTGCCAAACAGTTTATCTTTTATAACTGTAAAATCAAAAGTCAAAATCTAGTAACTCCTACTGAATGTCGTTTAAAGAAAAGCAACATCGCAGGTTTTGAAAAAAAAACAAGCATTTCAATTTTTTTAATAATCTTCCAGAACGTACTTTTCAATAACATAGAAGGCCGTTTATTTCTTGGGCTGTCCGTCTCTCTCGTAAAGTTAAAATTCTGACTGAGTGTTGATAAGCGATTCGTCGTTGTCTTTGCTGAAAAATTATTCATCAGTTTTATGTTTCTAGGTATCTTTTAGTTTACAGTCTAGTTCATTTAATAGTTTTAGTACCTGCTCGTCTAGTTTTCAACTTCTTTCGATCATTGTCCATCACCTCATCCACTCTAAAAACTTTTTTCGGTCAATATTAACGTCCAGACTATCCGTAAAATTAAGACCACCTTTCAGTACACCAAGTTTGTTCAGCATTTCTATCAATGCTATTCCAGATATATATTTAAGGACCAAATCGGTCCAGGAAGTTTTCCCGTTGATAGGTATAACTTCAGTAGTATCAATATCACTCTTAGGTGCATAGTAAGTAGGTAAATCTATGTGTATTGGGCTGACTGGTCTTGTGTAGTCGTCAACTGCTTTGACGACGTCTACTAAGGTGATTATTAGATGGATTCTGTCGGAGATGATTTTAAGTTTACGGACTGTCTGGAAGACCTGAAAACTGAGTGTTATTTTGTAAAATATGTCTCGAATGTAACAAATACTGGATACTTTTATAAGAATATTAAATGTTATGTTATGGATCACATACAGTACCGAATGTCGTGAGGACACGCGTATTCGGGGAGGCGATTTGTAAACACTGTGTCACGCAGATAAGTGGATGCCATTGTGTAAAGACGCGATGGATTGGATGCCTCGTAAACATTCCTGCAGAAATGTACCTAATACAACATAATACAAATGTTTATTTGACCTCTATGCGTGAATTTTGAATGCTGTAATAAGGCAACCTCATGTTGTGTTAAGTAAATTTCTGGAGGAAGTGCACGAGGAATTTCATGAATGAACTTTGAAATTCACAAAGTCGTAGAACTAAAGTTGTTCGTCATGAATGACATGTGGAATACCCTCCCTTATAGGGGTATTTTGATACACATTGTTTAAGTAAAACACAATGTTACACAAGTAGTGTCACAATTACTTGTATTTTTATATATTTGTGCCCATAGTTAGTTTATTGCGTCAGTGTTTGTTTACCCAAATAAATAAAATAAAACTTTATCCAGTACATTCGATACATTTTAACTTGTTGGAATATTATAATAGTTATCATTAACTTACTCACTGTTTGTACTCTCTTTGCAGTTAGGATTACTAAATATTTTATTTATTGGGACGGTGACATCTGAAATAAAAATAAATATTTTGTCCAAAAAATTTTGTTTTACTCTATTACCATTTTTAGCATAATATGTTTGTAAAACACAAAAATATGGCGCAGCAGACCCGGCTTGTGCCTTTTTTATATAACAACTAAATTGTAACCATGTGAAAGTAATAAATGTATTGAGTAATTAAACTAATCGAATTATCTAGTTTCCTAAAACTTCATCTGAAACTAGAGAAACGCTCGCAACTTCGTCCACATGGGAGTTTATTTCCATACAAACTTCAACACCCCACTGAACCTTAGGGAAGTGAATAATGGAAATTCCTTTCTCAGCACCACCACAAAAGGAATATCCAAGCATTCCGAATTTCATGTCTCAGGTACAGCTTAAGCCGTAAGTTTAGTAGTCTAACCGTAGTTTAGGCTGTACTTTGGTAGTCAGTCAGTGAGTCAGTGATTTTTAATTGATATTATGTAATTGATGATATAATTATGTTCACATGAAGTGAGGGTTATTGATGTTAGTATATTGCTAGAGCGATATTTATTGTGTGAGCTTCGTTCTACCAGGTCACTATTTGGACGTGATTTGTCTTTTTTTGCCTACTGAGGCCTTAACTTACCATAAGCTCTTATAGCGATCAAAAACTATTCAGTACAAAATATCAGTTCCGTGATGTCCGCAGCTATATTTAAAGGCACAGTAGCAGAAGGTCTATAGACGTCTGCTATTAAAGTTATTCAATGACGGATGTCAACGACGAACTGATATTTTGTACTGAATAGTTTTTGAACTGAATCGCTATAAGAGTTCATGGTAAGGCCTCTGGAGTTCTTTTCTGCGGGGCTTGATAAAGTTGATCTATAATCGAGGATGTTTTAGATTCCACACTTGCGGAGCCACGGGCAGATGCTAGCTTATAGATAATGCCACACAGTGTCTTACCTATATCTCTATCAATGTCAGGTGTTGCTTTCTTATTGAGAAAATTATGCAAAACATCATGATTATTACTATTTCCGCTTATTTGAACTCCCTTTGTTAGATTATATTGTTCATCTTTGCTTTTCTCTTTATTTGGGAGTTGCTTCATATCAAAAGTAGTAACTTCTTCTGTGGTATGTGTTGAAATTATGTGTGCATCTTTGTTGAAATTTATCACGCTTTTTTTTTTTTTAATTTGCAGAGATTTATCTTTGTTTTGTTTTTTTTTTACTCTGAATACTTCAGGCCATTTCTTCTGATTTTTTGTGGAAACAGTGTCGTCTATATTTGTAACCAGTTTATCATTTCCCTGTTTTTTATCAATTTTATTGAAATTAATAATAGTTATCTCCAAATCATTCTCAGTTGGATTACTTACTAAATTTACAGTTGTAATTTCCTTAGAAACATCCGGGTTCTCATTAAATATGTTATTAATTTTCTTAAGCTTAACTTTATCAATCAAGACACTATCATCGCTGACTGTGTAACAATCGTAAACACTGGATCTTTTGCGTCTTATATTCACTTCTGTGTAATCATTATCTAGATCATTTTCTAGATCATTTAAGTATTCAATCTGTGTTTCCAGATATGATTCGTCTACTGCTTCTTTGATATCATTTCTGTATCCAACTTTATTAGTTTTCTTTAGGTTTACTTCAGATGTTTTATATGCAGGTGTAGTCTGACCTATATTCATTGTATTCAAATATATAGATTTAGACAGTGGATTTGTCTTAGAGTGCCAATTTTTAACTACAGTGGGAATATTAAACATTGGTGAAGTGACGGATTCCACATCAAGGTTGTTTTTCTTTAGAAACATCTTGAATTGTTCATTTTTCATCGGCAACGGAGTGCTGAAGTATTGCTTTGGTTTTTTATTCACTATTGTGGTTGGCTAGAAGTTTAAAAATAATAATTATTCCCAAGCGACCCGTTCGTTGTCGTGCGTCGTGGCATTTTATGGGAGAGGCATATTATGGCCAACAGTGGACTTCTATAGGCTGATGGAGATTATGATGATGATGATGATGAAACTCCCATGCATGAAATGATGATGATTAAAAGATTATTCTAGAATCCGAGAAATTTCGAATCCGTAGAAGAACCAAGGTCACCGAAGAAACAAGGTCATAGATCTCAGAATAAGCAAGTTGAAGTGGCAATAGGCAGGTCATATAGCTCGAAGAATTGATAACCGTTGGGGAGTAAAGGCTCTCGAGTGGCGACTACAAACCGATAGGAATAAGAATAAGAATAAGTCAAAGGCACGCCTTCTCTCTTTTGATAGACGCATTCACTGATATATTCATTAAAATGACTAAAAAAATACTTACATGAGCTAGCTTGTTCTTTTTTCTCGGAGAATGGGCTGTGAAAAAATAATTAACAAACTTATTTGATTTACAATTCTACACTAAAAGGGCTTAATATGTAATTTAATATTTTGGAATATGAAAATTTTATATATTTTTATTGGTTCTGTAAGAGTGAAAACGCGATATGATAAAAAAAACATCAATAATATTAATATATGAAAAATTATTGTTTCGCACATGTTTTGACCGAGAACTCAGGAACCGTACGGTATTTCAAGACGAATTTTACTTAATAGGCCGACCGTTTAACTGGCGTATCTCCTGCGCGGTAAGAAGGGAGCGGGGGCGGGTAGCGCTACACACGAACACGAAGTCAATAATCCAAAGACTTATCTCGATATAGGCATTGTTGGCAAAGCATAAAATATAATTATAGTATCTGTATTTTTAAGAAATTGTTTGATTTCTGGCTTTATTTATTTATTTTATTTTATTTATTTCTCAAAATCCACAGCTCTTAAATTGTACTGTACATGCTAAATCTAACGAACTTTACCTAAAGCCAATAACGGATTTACATTTTTTAACAATAGATACGACTGTCACTAGATGACTTAACTAATGCAAAACCATTAAAAAGGTTTCTGCGGTATGTGGTGTTGTGTGAAAGTATGATACTTAAATTTGTGTAAACATAAAAATTTAATTAAATATAAATAAATAAATAAATAAAAAAGGAATATACATTGCATGCTATTTGTTTAGCTTGCTTGTTAATTTTTTTCGCAAAAAAGGAAGAGCGATTCATCTTGGGATTAATCTTAGGAACTCGTTTAGCTCATGCGTTTATGTCCAAGCGTCCGTAACAAAATTACCAACCGCGTGCCCCTCTCACCCACCCGGTAACATCTCCCCTCGCTCCCTTCTTACCGCGCAGGAGATACGCCAGGTAAACGGTCGGCCTATACACCAAGTACGCAAAAACTTTTTATTCTAATTCTAAAATCAGTTTTGTGATAATTTTGTACAAATCTTATTTCGGAACCAAACGATCTGTTAAATTTCTTATATAATCATCATAATTGATAAAAGTGTGGTATCTATGAGTATTTCCCTCTGTCGTCCCTATCATTGGTTTATGGCCTACAAAAGCATTTCAGAATTAAACGTTGCTAAAAGAATTTGTAAAAAAAAACATTTCATTGTTTAAAAGTTAATGTTAATTATATATCAAAATTACCTTTATTTATTAACAATTTCCCAACTCCGGAAACTCGGTTTGTATTGTTTGTATATAAATTTTATGATATCCAGAGATTTGACAGAATAGTATTTTTTAACCGACTTCACAATAACTTTTCATTTAAAAAACCGACTTCCGCCATTGTACTCGACTAAATAATTTTCGATGAAAAAAAAAATTATGAAAGAACCATAGTGGTGAAAGGATTATTATACTTTCTGAATGCAAATGCTTGGTGTCTTGCTGAAAATATCAAAATCGCCATATGTATCCCTACAATATTTGAGGAGTTCCCTCAATTCCTCGTGGATCCCATCATCAGAACTGGATTTTGAAAAAAATGGGACCAATCTGGAAGTATATCTATTCAAATAAAAAAAGAATTTTCCAAATCGGTTCATAAACGCCGGAGATATGCGGTAACAAACATTAAAAAAAAAAAAAAAAAAAAAAAAAAAAAAAAAAAAAAAAAAATACAACCGAATTGAGAACCTCCTCCTTTTTGGGGAAGTCGGTTAAAAAGGAGGAGGTTCTCAATTCGGTTGTATTTTTTTTTGTATGTTTGTTACCTCATATCTCCGGCGTTGATGAACCGATTTGGAAAATTCTTTTTTTATTTGAATAGATATACTTCCAGATTGGTCCCATTTCTTTCAGAATCCAGTTCTGATGATGGGATCCATGAGGAATTGAGGGAACTCCTCAAATATTGTGGGCATACATATGGCGATTTTGATATTTTCAGCAAGACACCAAGCATTTGCATTCAGAAAGTATCATAAGCCTTTCACCACTATGGTTCTTTCATAATTTTTTTTTCATTCTAAATTATTTAGTCGAATACAATGGCGGAAGTCGGTTTTTTAAATGAAAAGTTATTCTCTTTGTGATCGTTTCAACGTGATCATTATGAAAATCTCCAAACGTAGCATAATTTCTCATTCTATTATTATTTACAGTAACATGTTTTACTTTATCAGCATGAGTTACGTATCCTCTATGACTATTATGACCATGACTATGTTTAGTAAAGGTTTTTGTTAAGAGTTTAACATTAATTAAATCATCTATACTCGTCTTTATTGTACTTGTTTCATAATTGGCCGAAAGCTTGCTCATTTTGTGGAGCTCTTGTCGCATGTATCTGATGTTAGTAGAGAATTCTGTTTCGTACTATATACCATATACAACCATATACATCAAGTTTTTTTACTCTTATATGCGAAAACATGTTAATGGTAATTAGTTTTTTAATCTGTGGTTTACTAGTTATACATACTGTTTGTTTTCCGAATAAAATAAAATAAATAAATATAAAATGTCTCATGATAACACTTCTACTATTTAAAATATCACTGTACCACATGGAAAGGTCATTGAAATAGTTAGGATAAGTTATATATCTACTGATGTTATAATCACTCGTTTTTATCTCACTATATTTCTATATATCTTTGAAATTAATAAGGTTTTTCAAAGTATTTTCTTTGAATGGCCTTGATGATATATATTTGGTTTTAGTAGTGTAGGTATACTCAATTTTGCCCAAACCTGGGTTGGGATAAGGTTCATTACGTAAGTTATTGCCCACTAATTCGTTGAGATTTGGGTTGCCACCTCCAATTTTTATTTCAATACCATTGGGTTCAATTTTAGAGACTTTGTACTTTGCTATACTTATTAGTTTAGCTTTGCTGATATCGTCGTTAGGTATTTGATTAATGTCTGTTTAAATATTGTCGTCCAGCATTTTTATTGTATTTTGGAGTACTCTAGGGAGTTAACTCAAGAACATCTTCTGTAAACACTTTTATTTGTATTATGTTGATTTTATTTCTTATGTCATTTAGTGTCACTGGTGATAAAGTATAAATATTATCAGTTTTAGGTAGTGTGTTTACGTTCATAATATTATAAACCAAAAGAAACATTTCTATGAACTTTCGGTTTGTCATAATTTTCTGTGTATATTAATCTAGTTTGTATCTTCTTTCTATGCGCTAATTACAATGGTTGTGAACATAAACAGAAAAAGTCAATGTTTTTATAATATAAAAGAATTTTTTGATCATTTTATTTATTATTTAACTAATTAGAACGGCAACAAATACCAGTTACACTAATTAGGTAGGTATTATGGTGTGTAATTATGTACATAATTACACACCAAGTCATAGTTTAGTACATTTCAACACATAAGTAATAATTAAATCGGACAATTAAATTCCAGTCACATAAAAATCATTAGGTCAAATCATTAAATGTAGGTAGTTATAAGTTTTTGTGACATTATTACGATTAATTATTATTATTACATCTTAATTTACTATTGCTTTTATAATGACATGATAATGGATGTATTCACCTAGTACCTACTTGTGGGAACTAAATTGTTTGTATGTCATAATGTATGACTGAGTATGTTGGACATGTAAATTATGACCACCAATGTAAAATTACCATATTCAAAACAACTAAATTATCTTATCATATCTTATCAATATTTTAAGCAAATTCTACCCAGCAATATAATTATACAAGTAGGTAAGTTGTAAACAATAACTAATTCAACACTTACTTGATTTTACTGAGTAGCTTTTCGTTGCGGCAATCGGATAAACATCAGCCAAAATTTTGTAATTTTTTTTTGTATGATCTTTTACATTCCATTCAGTTATTGGGTTAGCAAAGGTCATCTTGGGTAGATCTGTTATAACATAGCCTGATATATTTGGCACTTGATTCTTTAGTTCTTCTATACTTGGTATCAATTCGTATTTCACAGGTCTGAATACATCTGTATGAGATTTTATAGCATCATAGTCCGCTACGTTGATATTGAAAGCTTTATTAACTCTGTCTTCAGATCTAGGCAAGAACATATCTTTTAGCTTTTTGAATGGATTGAAACGGTGTACTCTTGTACAATGGCGCTTTTCTTTCAACTTCGTTTTATTTTTTTTATGGAAACGTAGTTTACGTAAAAGCTTTTTAATTTTACATTCTTTTACTTTCGTTTTATAAAGATTTACAATTCCAGTTGGTTGAGTAACTATGCTTACAAACCCATCATTCTTATTGTTACTAGATTTGGTTGTATAAGGTTTCGCTTTATCTTGTTTTTTCAATAAATTAATCTGTTTAGGCATTTCATTTACTTCTTTTTTCATAGCTTTAACTTGTTTCTTAGTGTTTCTTCTCGATCTATCTAAGTTTTTACTGAACAAGAAGTTACCATCATCAACATTATGTTTGTTTTCTTTTAATTTTCCAAAGAATTTACTTATGATGTTAGATGCATTAGCTTTAGATGCAATGGCACTTTTCTCAATCTTGTTTTTTTCTGATTCTGGCGTAGTATCAATAATATTGTTCTCAGATCCTGTCGCAAAAGTAAAGCAGTTATAAAAATTAAAATACTTTTAAGTGTCCTAGTTTCAGGATAATTAGTTAAATTAGCTTACTATAAACAGTTTGAACACTAGATACAGTTGTTTTATAGTTTTTTAGAACCTGGAGCAGTTTATTTAAATTGTCTGTATCTTGCTCATTATCACTGGTAGTGCTTACGTCTGGACCAACATAGAATCTGAAACCAGGTCTTTCTATACTATTCTTTGTATATAAAACTTTACCAGCTTCAGTCACATCTTTGAATTCGACTGTATGTAAAGTACGGTATTTATGAGGTGAGCTCTTATCTAAAGACATGTAGAAATGTTTCTTGAACCACGAATCGTCACTTTTGCTTGTAATATCCTGTTCATCCATATCTGGATATTCAATAAAATATCTTTTGTTTCTTGTAGGTATTTGTGGTATTTTATTGAGGATGAACTTCCCAATTTCATCTACTTTATGGTGTCTGTGAGCTTGGTATTTGATAAGATTGGAGAAATTGGATTTGGCTTCGTCTTTTTCAAATAACAAATAGTTTTTATATCCATTGACGTAATCTTTGTATGCAATTTTATCACTGAGTCCTTTGTACATTTTGTCTTCAACTGGGCCTGTTTTATACATTTGAGTTACCTCAGAAGTTATATTAGGATTTGCATTCGAATCAGAAGAGTAACCATGAGATGAATTTATTTTATCACTATTGTAATCAATATCTGGTATACTTTCCCCATCACCATACATTCTTTTAATATCTTCTTTCAGACTCAAATCTTCTAATGTCTCAGGGTTACGTTTAGATAGTCTGTTTATATCATCTATTTTTCGTTTATTGTTTTTTGTCAGCATTTTCATGACATTATCTTCGTGTGTTTTAGCTAATATCTGTTCGTACAGTTTTAGCATAGTGAAATCGTCTACAGTAGGAGTTGTACTTCCTGGGTTCTGGTTTTTTGTTGTCTTTGTCTTTTTTTTTGATGTTTTATTTCCAAAATTGTTTTTACATTTTCTCGAGTTACGATGACTAATTAACTGTAAAGTCTTTGTTGCCGTCACAATATTTGGAACTTTTGCATTTTCTTTAAACTTGAGTGTCGACTTAGCATTCTTAATGTCTTTGTGATATTCCTTAGACATCTTGTTTTTAACCTTCCTGTAAAAGATCTTCAGTTCATTCTGTAGCATATCTTCAACGCTCTGAGCTATAGTGTAAGCATTTTCTTTTATAGATTTTGCAGAAACATCACGTTTGTCTTTCTTGTTCGAAATGAGAATGATATTAGAATCATTTAATGTTCTCTTGTCAATGTTTTCAAAGTCATTCAGAAACACAAAAGTAGTTAAAGCATAAGCAGGACTAGTAAATTTTTCGAACGAAGCTTCTGTCACGGAGGTCTGTATAATATTTGTCACAGCAGGATTATCTGCCACCATTTCTATTGCTCTAGCTTTAATTTCATTCAGCAATTCTTCTATCTGCGCTGTACCCATGTAATCGGCGTCTTCTATTGTTATCAAAGTAGTTCCTTCAGTTGAATCTTTAGGAGTATTGTATTCGTATACAAATTTTTGCTTTGGAAAATATATTTCGTGTTGCTGTTTCACAACTGGGGCTTTCTCGGTATCAGGTGCTAAGATTCTGTCCATTTTACTGTTACTAACTTTACCTTCTTTTTTGTAGCTTTGTTTCTGGTGCATCACAGCGTTTAATTTCCCTGAATGGAACTCTTCATTCGATTTATCAAAATTCTCAAAACTGTTAGGTAGCGTGCGGGTATTTACTACCACCGTAACATAAAATACGCTGAAATATAAAACATTAGAATCCCAATAAGGTAAAAGTCTTTTATTACACGTGTAAAAAAAGACGTGTGTAAGACACCTGCGTAGAGGGAGGGGAGACCCATGTCCCTCCTACAGCCTCCCCCTTCAGAGATGTCTGGTTCTAAAGATATTAAGACTGACAAGAGGCGAATAGGCTCACTCAAACGTATTTTTAGCAAAATTTACAGTTAATGGTAGCGAAAGAAATATGCTTTAATTAATATTCCAAGGGCATACGAAAGACTAAAACACAAGAATATTCTATTCCATTCTTTCGTCATCGGATAGGAGGAGACGAGATCAAAGCTGGCAGGTTATTGGCAGGCAGGCTAGACAGGCAAAAACGAAAAGGAAATAACAAAATCAGCACTTATGGAACCCGGGCACGGGCAATCTCTCAGAGTTAGTAAGTAATAATATTGGTCTACTACTTTAGTATTTACTAGACCAATACTACTAGTAGGTACTTACTCTTACTTACTCTGTAACAGCGAGAGGACAACAGAGACAGCTTTGTTGTCAATAACTACAGATCACACTTAACTTTAACTTTAAACTTACCATAAAAACTTAATAATAAATCGATCCATTTCGAAAGGGTCTTGTATTATAAATTCAAGTAAAACTTGCTAAAAACAATATCAACAATTTGCAAATATTTTTTGGTAAAGATGCTATTCTGTTTGTGACGGTGTCATTCTGTATTTTGACGTAACTATTCTTAAATGTTTTTCATCACGCATGCTCTGAAAGTAGGTTGTAGTTAATTCGAAAATTGATGCGTAGCTAAATGCGATTAACTACCCTGGGGCCGTAAGTAAATTTGAAAATAGGACGAGACCGAGTTCAATTAAAAAGAGCTGAATCAATTTCAATAAAATTAATTTGAGGCCACCTCTGAAGTATGAACTACCGAACAAAAAAGAATCATCAATATAAATTCATAATTTGGCGGAGTAATCGCGTAACATACAGTCAAATTGAAAACCTCCTCCTTTTTTGAAGTCGGTTAAAAATTTAGGTACAAGTAGCGGCACGAAACCCTAGCGCTGACCGTTATTGCGCAGAAGTCAAAAGTAAGGTATCTTGGAGGGATCTCTATCCCTATCTATCTTATAATAATTGTATTGCGTGCGCGACAGAAAACATGCGCAACTATCCCCTCCACGTTTCGTTCAGCGCTAGACTTACGTACCGCTGTTTTGTTTGTTTATATGTGTATACTTAAAATTACATTATGCGTTCAAGTTCGTCAATGAATCATATAGTCACACATTCTACTCTGAACAGTATGACATCAGCACAAGGAAAACACAGCGGCCAAGTGTGTGTCGTGCCAACATTATCTGTGGTTCCGCAGTAAATTGCAAGTAGGTATATGGAGATGAAATAAAGACCGTTCGTCGTGGTATTGTGAGGGGAAGACTTACGTCAGCAGTGGTCATCCACGGCTGATGATTTTTATTCGTAGGAACCTGTTATTGGCTCTCTACTGTTATTCTGTTGTATTATTATGTTAAAGTAAGCTGTTGGTTCTACTGAAAATAAATAAATAAATGATGATGATGATGTAAGTACCTATGTACGAAGCCATGATAAAAATCAATAGTGATTGTTTGTTTCACTTGACTTTTTTATTTTTTGAATCAGTGATGATTGTAAATCAACAAACATGATCCCACACTATAGGATTTCCTGTTGTATGGTACAATGTTTGGTATGTTAACACTACACCTAGATCCGAAACATAATATTTAAAGATCATGCGTACAATTGTCCCGCAGCGGAAATCGTTTCTCAGCTGGTTACTCGCCCATCGCGCCACAGAAGTCTTTGTTTATTTGAAACCCTAAATGAAAACGAAATGTGCCGCCCTAAGAATAGACCCCTCCGTCACCTCCCGTGGATGTCGTAAAAGTCTACTGAGGGTTGACGACCTCTGTGGCGTGGTGAGTAGCCGGCTGAGATGAGAGAGGTTGCGGGTCCGATTCCCGCTGCGGGACAAATGTTTGTATATGAAAATATTTGTTCCGGGTCTGGGTGTTATGGTACCATGGTACTCGTAGTTCCTGATACCGACGACACAGGGAATCCTATAATGTGGGATCATGATTGCATAATGTGAGTGTTGGGTGTTATTTTATGATTACACAGGTGATGGGCAGCAGCGTCCATATGAGTACTCAACAACAATACTGCGATCTCCATTCCGCTTGCAGCGCGTCAATAACGTATAGACCAACTACCCTACGGCCCAGTGTATGTAAAGTGGTCACCGTCGCTATATTATACACTTTTATGACATCGTACAACAAATAACTTTTCATTTAAAAAACCGACTTCCGCCATTGTATACGACTAAATAATTTTGGATGAAAAAAAAATTATGAAAGAACCATAGTGGTGAAAGGATTATGATACTTTCTGAATGCAAATGCTTGGTGTCTTGCTGAAAATATCAAAATCGCCATATGTATGCCTACAATATTTGAGGAGTTCCCTCAATTCCTCATGGATCCCATCATCAGAACTGGATTCTGAAAAAAATGGGACCAATCTGGAAGTATATCTAATCAAATAAAAAAAGAATTTTCCAAATCGGTTCATAAATGCCGGAGATACGTGGTAACAAACATTAAAAAAAAAAAAAAAAACAACCGAATTGAGAACCTCCTCCTTTTTGGGAAGTCGGTTAAAAAACATTACAGGAAGAAGAAAATTCAACGAATATGACAAAGTTTTTCTAATGCCTTAATAAAAAAAAAATAAAAAAAAAGTACATTTATTCTACTACCATTTCCATAAAGACATTGGATGATATTGTTACTAATCATTATTTTTATTATTTATGTATTCTCCATGTATCTTATCATTAGGTAATCTTAATTTCAATCGTATCATTGTATCTTAATTTGCAGTCAGATAGTAGTCGCCCGTTTAGCCTAGGCCTCCAATGCCTAAGGAACCCTAAAATCAATCTTGCTGACCGCCTAACCTTAAGATAACAAACGTACAAAACCGACCTTTTAGTTCAATACCAATCGTTTTACTATTCATACGTAACTAAAATTATTTGTTACGAAACGGAAAAATAAATATTATCAAAAATGCGAGTTCTGGTTTCTTTAATTGTTGTCATCACGGTATTGACTGTGGGGGGCGTGAGGGCTGACCATTTGGTGGTGGGAAATGTGGCGAATCGAGTGGTTCTAGCGAATCATACATTGTTGGAGTACAATCCGATACCATTTATGAAGAGAGTGAAATATTATTTCTATTCGCAGGTGGATCAAAGAAATATTCAGGTGAGCTTTTTTTTTAAAAAAATTGTTACGCAGCGGAGTGTTTTTTTTTATTATGTCCTTTGATTAAAAACTCAATTTCACATATTTTTACAGTCGCAAGTAGGGTTACCATTTAGAAATTTGAATAGTCCTGACAAAAAGCCTGGCATTTCGATAAAAATCCGGACTTTTATCACACAAATTGTTTGTGTGTTTAGACACACTGCTGGACATAGGCCTCCCCCTTAGAATGCCACGACGAACGGTCTTGAGCCGCCTCCATCCATCGACTTCCTGCGACGTTTATGTCTTTAGTCATCGAGTGGAGGGCCGTCCTCTATCGTGCCGTACGGTTTGTGGTCGCCACTCGAGAACCTTTATTCCAAAACGGATATCAGTTCTTCGAGCTATATGACCTACCCATTGCCACTTCAACTTGCTAATTCTGAGAGCTATGTCGGTGGCCATGGTTCTTCTACGGATTTCCTCATTTCGGATTCTATCACGTTATGAAATTCCTAGCATATTTCTCTGCATAGCCCGCTGCGCGACTTTGAACTAAAAGGTCTATGAATATTTAATTATTTTCATGGGTGTGCCAAGGGTCGTTTCATGTTCCATTTATGTTTCTTATTCATCTAGTGTAGGTATTATTACCATAAAGTACATGTAGGGCGTCGCGTCGCCAGAGTATTACCTTGTTTATTTATTCTGAGGTAGGTATTACTTGAATCTGTGGGTTTTCCCGGTAATCTACCGGATGAACAATTATGAGTATTAATAGGTCATAAATTCGAATCTCTTATCTGGACCTTTGTATGTAGGTAGGTAAGTCGATTTCTTGGTAGATCATCACCATCTTTAGACTACAAGAACTCAGAAAATGACAATTGTCAAGTAGAGAAAAATGCTGCCAACTTATCTTCTAAAGCAATAAAATAAAAGGAAACGAATAATTTATCTACTCTAATTAGACTCTGGTTTTTAATCTTAGACATTTTTTGTAAACAAAGAAATGTCAAGATATGCCACTGTATGTATAAGTGTACACATACATGACACTTATACACATAGTGACATTTTTTTGTTTACAAAAAATGTCTATGATTAAAAATCAGAGTATAGTTATAGATAGGTGCCTAGTACCATAGAATAATTACTAAAGCATTATTCTAAGCCTAGTACTTAGTATGATGTCAAAATAGAAGATAGAGACATCTCTGATTTTGAATCTAAGACATTTTTAACCGACTTCCCAAAAAAGGAGGAGGTTCTCAATTCGGTTGTATTTTTTTTTTTTAATTTTTGTTACCGCATATCTCCGGCGTTTATGAACCGATTTGGAAAATTCTTTTTTTAATTGAATATATATACTTCCAGATTGGTCCCATTTTTTTCAAAATCCAGTTCTGATGATGGAATCCATGAGGAATTGAGGGAACTCCTCAAATATTGTAGGCATACATATGGCAATTTTGATATTTTCAGCAACAAACAAAGCATTTGCATTCAAAAAGTATCATAATCCTTTCACCACTATGGTTCTTTCATCATTTTTTTTCATCCAAATATTTTGTCGAATACAATGGCGGAAGTCGGTTTTTTAAATGAAAAGTTATTTGTAAACAAAGAAATGACACTGTGTGTATAACAGTCATGTATGTCCAACGATCTTATAATTCACAATAGATTCAGGGTCACGTACAAAATGAAAGCTAAAAACTGTCCGCATGGATACATACTTATACAGCTACATTTGTTTACTAACGAACAAAGATGAAAGTTTTAAAACAGTTCTAAGTTCAACCTAATTACAACCATGACACCTAGCAAAAAAGTAGCAAATCTTCAAAATATTATCTTACACTTACGATCATTCGTCACAAAAAACGAGCAAAGCAATTATATTACTCCTGTCACTTGTCAAATCAAAAGACATAGGTTAAACAACTAGTGTGAAATCAACCTTAAAGAGCTACAAATAAAGTTCTTTTTCCCGTTATTACCTTGCGAGCTACATCCATCCGTTTCCATGGTTTCGCTTCTGTTTGCTTCTTCAAATTTAACTACAGAAGGTATGGAGTCGCGTTGATCACTTAAATAATTTATAATATGCACGTTAAAGTTAAGTTAAAATTATTTATGTTTTGGGCATGTATGTTTGATATTGATAGTATATATACTTGTTATTTTATTAACGTTCTGTTGTGTGTATATTTATGTGTATGTTTATGTTTTTGGCCAAGATGTCTATCGCTGGATGTCACAAATAAAAATATCACTAAATTCCACATCTTTATATTCATGTTTACAATCTTTATAGTACAAGTACAGTTTAGTGCAATAATTTGATCAAAACCCAAAATGTTTAAAACAGCTCAACATTAAAAATTTTCCATTCTGCGTACCTACAGGCTGATAATGAAGCCCTAGTTATAAAAAGCTCAAATATAAAAAATATATGTTCTGTTACGTTTGTCTCGTTTCATAATAAAAAAAGATATCGACCATCAAAGTTTTCCAACAAAAACCGTAAAGTGCTTGAGGGCGGGCGTACAGGCGCCTGCCGTAGGTTGGGCATTTATTTGATATTTGGGAAATATACCTATAATATGATAAAAGAATTTGAAAAAGTACTGTTTTTTTACGATAATGTGTTCTATAAGTGATTCTGGTTCATAAATTTTAACAAAGCGAGAGGACTCATTATCAGTTGGTATAGATGTAAAGGGGTTGTTAACCAAAGATTTGGTTAAATAACAGTAGCGTAAATGGATTGCTCGGAAAGCTAAAATAAAAAAAAGGAAAGCCAAGTATCTGATGAGAGTTCAACAAACAGACACAAAAGTAGTATTAAATTTTTTTAAAGTTCTGGTAAAAACAAATTATTACAATACAAATCTACTCCATGCATCTACTGTTCTGTTACAGACAATTTTGCGTCAATGTTGGCCAAACATTTGTAGCGGTGGTTTAAAATCGGTAATTTTGATCAAAATTTCATACTTTTTGTTAGTTTAAAGCTTAAAATACAACTTATTCTACATGTACTTAACGAAAGTAAGACACTCCGGCCGTTAAATTGTTTTCTCGGGGATTATTTTTGCAACTTTTAAATATACATTGCGGCATTGTGACACGTGTTTACATTGGCTTTGTTTGAAGCGAACTAAATCAAATACAAACTCACTTTTCAAGTGAGCTTAAATTCACCGAGACGTTTTTATTGCGCCGACCCGATATCTATGTGAGTATTAGAGATCGTTGTGTATGTCCTTAGAATAAAGATTTCAGTTCTTATTCTAAGTGTGTGTATATCATATGTGTATATACACATACATGACACTTATACACACAGTGGCATATCTTGACATTTGTTTGTTTACAAAAGTTGTCTAAAATTAAAAATAGAGTATAGAAACGGGACATTTACCATGATTTTTGAGCTTTATTAATTCCCGATATTTCGGCAGTTTCATGCGCCATGATCACGGGTAAACTAACCCGTGATCATGCATGTATAAATGAGCATGAAAGCACAAAAATCATGGTATACCCCGTTTCTAGTGATAATTGGAGTATAGTTAAGTGGGTTTTAGGAATTATCATATTTTTTATGAAATAGTATTTTTTTTTCTGATTCGTTTTTTTTTTGTTTTCAGGGTATTCAAGCGCTGGACACTCTGCACAGTAAAGCGACGATAAACATCACTGCAGGTGGAGTCGGGCATTCGTTTGTGAACCTACGACTCAAGAGTGAGAGGGGGAGAGGTCTGAGCTACGATATTGGCATCTACGTGAACGAAGACCATTATTGATCTAACAAGTTATAAAACAAAATATTATTTAAAAAAAACACAAAACTTCTGAAAAATAAAAAGTTTTTTATTCAGA
The DNA here is from genome assembly GCA_951392215.1 of Epirrita christyi. Lineage (NCBI taxonomy): Eukaryota > Metazoa > Arthropoda > Insecta > Lepidoptera > Geometridae > Epirrita > Epirrita christyi. The sequence goes on from OX595862.1 coordinate 8,827,697, forward strand.
CAAATGCCGTGGTATGTCCAAAGAATAGACTCCACCTCCTCCCGTGGATGACGTAAAATCCAACTAAAGGATTACATCAGGGGATGGGCAGCAGCATCCGTTTGAGTACTTAACACCAATACTGCGATCACCAGTACGCCTGCCAAGCGTGGTGATTATGGCAAATCCCCCCCATTGCATTCTATGGGGGAGGCCTCGTCCAGCAGTGGGCGTAAACAGGCTGTTAAAGACAGAAGATCTTATCGCTAAAAGTGATCTCTTCAAGACATAATTTCAGTTTTTCATAGAAAGATATTAATAGGTCTGCTTAGTATCACGTAAAATAAGTTGGTGAAAATGGAATTAGTCAAATAATAAATTCTCAAAAAGTATTTTTTTATTACAGTCACATCAAGCTGTCAAGCTAAATATTAAAAAAAAACACCGTTTGTAATAATAAAAGATTAAATTATTTGAATAGAATACTTAATAATAAGCTTACAATTACTTATACTTACTAAAAAAAGTACATAACTTTTTTTTTCATAATTATAAATCCTGATTCAAGAAGTTGCAGTAATCGCGTTCCAAACACTTGACAGCGCCATCTGTTGCAAGAATCAGGTTCTGTTTACGGAGATTGTCTATCAGCGCAGTTTGTTTGTCTATGCGTGAGGTTAACGTTTTAATTTGCGATTCAAGACGCAAGATAGCGCTTTGGTGTGAGGCGGAAAGAGAGCGCGATGAATCACGAAATTCCTGAAAAAACAAAAGGCCGATTTACACTTCAATAAGTACAGTAGCGAGTTAACTTGCGTCATCGGCGAGTTAAGTTGTTAATGTTGTTTGAACGGCAAAAGCGAGTTAAGTAGTAAGTTGTTGATTAAGTTGAGTTGAATAGACCGCGATCCTATTTTTTGGCGAGTCCAGTGCGAAGTAGCCCCCTCTCGCGTCTCCCGCGCCCCGCCGGCCGGCATGTAGACGGGCGAGTTTAGTACAGTCCATATATTTGTAAAGTGCGGCCGCGAAACGCGACTAGTCTTCTTCTCGGCAACTTATGACTACTCACTCCGCCCGTTTGGACGCTACTTACAACTTACTACTTATTATTTAACTGAATGAGTTCTTAACTCGCTACTGTACTTATTGAAGTGTAAATCGGGCTTTAGGCTGCGTTTCCGCCGGAGATGAGCGAGGATGCGTATAGCGAGGAATGTGTTTTTTAAGAACCAATAGAATCACTTCATTTAAACTAGCCTCGCACAGCGCAGCTCTGGTGGAAACGGCTTAGCGAGCGAGGTTTTTATACGTACAAAACAAGTGAGGAGCGTGCGAGGAATGTGTTGCGAGCGAGAAACTACTAGCAGTCAGTCTGAAAAGAGCCCGCTACACATCCTCGCACCGCTCATCTACGCACCGTTCCACAGCGTCGCTACGCATCTTTGCACCGCTCAGCTGCCTAGCACATCTCTGGTGGAAACACTCACATCGTTCCACAGCCAGGATGTGTAGCGAGGCTGTGGAACGGTGCCTGACTACTAGTAGTTTCTCGCTCGCGTCCATCCTTTGCATACATCCCTCGCACACATCTCTCGCACACATCCCTCGCAACACATTCCTCGTACACATTCCTCGCAGACATCCTTCGCTTGTTTTGTACGTATAAAAACCTCGCTCGCTAAGCCGTTTCCACCAGAGCTGCGCTGTGCGAGGCTAGGTAAATGAAATGATTCTATATTGGTTCTTAACAAACACATCCCTCGTTACGCATCCTCGCTCATCTCTGGTGGAAACACAGCCTTTATGTGTATCGTCTGATGTGGATCGTCTCACATGTGGCGTGAAATTCAAATTTTATTGTGTTTTTTGCTCATCACAGCTCATAAACACTCCTTGTGATAATAAAAACTATTTCATCTATCCATTTATTCTATCGATTTTACACATGTTTTAGTTGTTAGTATCTCATAAGTAAAGATAATTAGTTTAGCTACGAATATTGCAGAATGATTTTTAACCGACTTCAAAAAAAGGAGGAGGTTCTCAATTCGACCCGTATGTTTTTTTTGTATGTATGTTACGCGATTACTCCGTCAATTTTGCATTGATTTTGATGATTCTTTTTTTGTTTGGTAGGTTATTCTTCAGAGGTGGTCCCATATAAATTTTATCGAAATTGATTCAGCACTTTTTGAAAAATTTGGTTTTTTGTTGTTCCCATAGAAAACACCTAATATTTTACTGTGCCACTCTTGGTTCTGTCAGCGCTAGATGATACTGCTAGACGTCGACAGATGGCGTTATAGAAATACTTAAATACCGATAGATAGCGTTTATTCAAATATGAATTACTTACCTACATTAGGCACAGGCGGTCTATGTTTTTTCCAAAAATTAATTATATGTTTTTTTGGTTCAGGGATATCCGAAGCTTAAATAATGATATTTATGAGATACTATCAATTAAAACATATGTGTTAGGTCTCCTAGTTTTTGCAAAATCTGTTTTTGCTATCTCAAGAAGTGTTGATGAGCACAATTTGAATTTCGCACCACAAGCGAGACGATCCACCTTAATCTACCTACTCCGATAGGACAGGCCGTGGTGTGTCTAAACTAAAAATAGACCCCTCCGTCTACTCACATGGATGTCGTAAAAGCCGAAAAAAGGGTTACTCCAGGAGATGGTTAGCAGCATCCACCTGAGTACTCGACAACAATACTGCCGCCTACTAAGCGTGGTGATTATGGCAACCCCCCCTTTCCATTCTATGGGGGAGGCCTTCTCCAGTAATGGACTTCTAAGGCTGATTATGGATAGGTAAATGAGGAAATCCGTAGAAGAACCAAGGTCACGGACATAGCTCTCAGAATTAGCAAGTTGAAGTGGCAATGGGCAGGTCATATAGCTCGAAGAACTGATGACCGTTTGGGAATGGTTCTCGAGTGGCGACCACAAACCGGATGACGCGGTAGAGGAAGGCCTTCCACTCGATGGACTAAATATATTATAAACGTCGCGGGGAGTCGGTGGATGGAGGCGGCTCAAGACCGTTCGTCGTAGCATTCTAAGGGGGAGGCCTATGTCCAGCAGTGGGCTTCTACAGGCTAATGATGATGGGTAGGTACCTTTTCAGATCTTTTGGTGACTTCTAGCTGTTGTTTCAATGTTTCGATGACAAGTTCTTGAGACGCAAATCTAGCCTCGACCGACGTATGTCGTGTGGTAACCCTCTTAAGTTCTGAACTGAGTTTGTCCGTCTCGCTTCTCTGCTCTTTGTATAGTTTATCTTTGTCCTGTGAACAATTCAATCAGGCTTATTAATAAGTTACCTACTAATTCTAATAAGTAACATCAAAGTTCACAGGATCTAAGAGCTTGTCCAGATGAGGCAATTTACGCGCGATTGATGCGCGTTTTGCGCTCGCGCGAACGGCAAAACGCGCGACTGCATGTGGACGGAATGTATGAAGCTCTAGTATTTCACAATCGTGCGAGTCGAATCCCGCGTAATACGCCTCATCTGGACAAGATCTAAACCACAGTATCTATCAGTAACTACTCACAATCTCTACGGTAAGGATGTCTGGTGGAAATCACTATAAAGCGATATGACCACTTGACCACCCATTGCATAACATAGTTAGTTGTAGTTTATGTTTGTGAAATTGTTTTTTTTTATATCATGGTGTACAATAAAGTCAACTTACACCTCGTAACCTGCATCTAACGCCTCATAACCCGCACTTCACTCCTCATAGCCCGCACCTCACGCCTAATAGCCTGCATCTAACGCCTCATAGCCTGCATATAATATAGTGCTGTCTCACTTGGCGCTCATTACTTCTTCAGCAATAGAGTTGTTTACAATTGGAACGCGCTATCAGATGACGTTGTTACTGCCACTTCCGTCAATGCATTCAAAAACAAAGTCGACATGTGGCTTCGAATAAATAAATCAGTGCTCAATTTTTTTTACCTAGTATTGGTAAATTAGAGACAATATTCTAATTTTAACACTGTTGACGTAGACACATCAGCGAAAGCTGCTCGTCTATAAATAAATAATAATAACAATATAACGCCTCATAAACCGCACTTCACGCCTCATAGCCCGCACTTCACGCCTCATAGCCCGCACCTCACGCCTCATAGCCTGAATCTAACGCCTCATAGCCCGCACCTCACGCCTCATAGCCCGCACCTCACGCCTCATAGCCTGAATCTAACGCCTCATAGCCCGCACCTCACGCCTCATAGCCCGCACCTCACGCCTCATAGCCTGAATCTAACGCCTCATAGCCCGCACCTCACGCCTCACAACACGTACTTCACGCTAACACCTCATAACCTGAACCTCAAGCCTAATGACCCGCAAACATTCGTTATTAGTCTAGAAAAGTCCAAAGTCCCACCAGTTGGAAAATGATAGGCTGATGATCATGATCATTTAATTTTATTGCCGATGATTGTAAGTAGGTACCTAATGTATGTATACAGCGTGTAAAAGGAAGGCTCCTGAATACTGAAGGTACCGGTAAAGCTACCTATATCATAGCTATACAAAATAGCTTTCGCCTGAGAGGTGATTCATACCGGAGAAAACCTTTTTTTTCGTTTCGTATCGTAATTGTCAGCCAGCAATGTACGCATTTATTCCGGCCGTGCGAGTTCAACGCTCCCGGTCAGCTGATCGACCCGTAGGGCCAAATTTTCTCATATGGTTTTCATTGCTTTTTTTGACGTTTTTATTTATTAACGTGTTTTTAATTATGGTAAATAGGTTTTTGTGTTCCTTTAACGATATTTTATGGATATTTATAAAGAAAACACGAAAAAAGCGGATCAAAAGTGAGCATTTTTTTTTCGTGTTTTTTCAGCTTAAATATTTTCAGAATCATGGTCTGGCATTGTTTCAGTTTTCGGGAGTAGTCTTTTTACGCCCGGTATATTGTTATTGTTCATGTATGTTTACCTATCTTATGTATGTTGAACTATACCAAATACATAATGTACTACCTAATTCTTCTCAATGTATTATGCACCACCTACATAAATTTATCCGCAATACACAAAGGTTAGCTGGTAGAGAATGCTTCATAGCATTAAGTTCGCCTATGGACATGATTTGTTTTATGCTATAAAGAATATTCTATACTATGATTACCTCGAATCGTTTCTGCAAAGCCATATACTTAGCCCTCATATCGGCAGTGTTGGATTTCATGCTGTTAGTGCGGTTGAGAAGAGTCAGTCTTTCGCTTTCAAACTCTGCCAGTTGAGTCATATGTCCTTCACATTGTGATGCCTGAAAATATGAACATTTTATTAAGAGGAAGTCACTGGTGGATGTCAAAAGGGAGCTTACGTCCTTTTGCGAAGATTGCTTCCAATTTGGCTATATTTGTAGCCTACTCCATGAAATTTTGTACACATGATCAATACACACATCACTAACAAAAACACACACACACACACGACACACACTAATCTATATCCGTGGTGCGTTATTTTTAATTAAATTATATGGTTATCAAATAAATTAAAATTGTTCACGCAGGTGAAACCGGGGGGGCGCAGCTAGTTTAACATATCACTACAGTATTCAATTACTGAAATTGTGAAAGAATAGTGTTACAAATACCTCTGTATGCGATTAAATCAGAAGTTATTTAGCACGTAGCAACCAACTAGATAGCCGTGTGTGTCACAAGTCACATCAGGGAAATTACCAAATCAAATCAAAATAATTGTTATTCATTGAAATCACAAGGATCATTTTGAAGCGTCTTATATAAACTTAAATTACTCCTGCTCCAACGCTACCAAGCCTAGAAGAACCATTTCCTTAGTACACAATGATAGTCACAAAGTTGTGTTTTGGACTCTTGATTCTATGTCCCTAGGAAAATTACCATTTCGCTAGACTAAGGGAAAACAATTTAGTTCGAGTGTTTACAAATATGATTAAGGGGAGAGTGAAGGGAGAGGGAGAAGGGGGAAGTGAGGTACGTTTTTTTTTATAAAAAAATGGTCAAGTGCGAGTCGGATTCGAGTGGAGATAGTTCCGTACAAGTAGGCTACAGTAGTAACGTAAGTATTAGCTTCTACCTGCTCCGAGGCACCACACAGGCGCTTTCCACCTAGTGGTAAGACGGATCATCAAAGTAAACCAAGCCAAGTGAAAAGATGATGTTCCTGTAATTTCACCAGCAACCGTACCCTTCAAACCGAAATACTACAATGCAAGCACCACTGCTTGGCGGCAGAAATAGGTACGGTGGTAGTACTTCCCCGGACAAACTCTTTCACAAGAAGTTCTAACAAACGCCACAACTATCAGTACTAAAGCCGGACACGGCTTGAGTATCAGTACTAAAGCCGGCACGGCTTGAGTATCAGTACTAAAGCCGGACACGGCTTGAGTATCAGTACTAAAGCCGGACACGGCTTGAGTATCAGTACTAAAGCCGGACACGGCTTGAGTATCAGTACTAAAGCCGGACACGGCTTGAGTATCAGTACTAAAGCCGGACACGGCTTGAGTATCAGTACTAAAGCCGGACACGGCTTGAGTATCAGTACTAAAGCCGGACACGGCTTGAGTATCAGTACTAAAGCCGGACACGGCTTGAGTATCAGTACTAAAGCCGGACATGGCTTGAGTATCAGTACTAAAGCCGGACACGGCTTGAGTATCAGTACTAAAGCCGGACACGGCTTGAGTATCAGTTATGCTTAATGGTTATGCTTACCTTTCTATCTATAACATTTTGCAGTTTATCAATCTGCTCCTGCATCAATTTGATTTTTGAGGATAAGAATTTACAAACACCCTCAACTGAAACACTGTCTGAAATTGACAAAAAGTAAGTTAGGTTAAACGTTTTTTTTTTATCAAATAATATAACACCCAACAGTCACATACATATTTCTGATCCCACACTAGGATTCCCTGTGTCGTTGGTATAAGGAACTACCGGTACCATGGTACAACAACACCCAGAACATTTGCAGATCATGCAAACATATGTATGCCCTGCAGCGGGAATCGAACCCGCACCTGTTACGTCTCAGCCGGCTACTCGCCCGCCACGCCACTAAGGTCCATAAATAAAGTAACAACCTAGGGACCTTTTGATAGATGAAAGTACCAAGGTAAATTAATGTACCCATAAATTAGTAGGTTTTTAAAACGCCTACTAATTTATGGATACATTTTGTTCTCCGGCTCGGAGGTAGGTGACCTTGTAGGTCAATGACCTTAACAAAAAGATTCCCCTTGACATCCCCTATTTATAACCGACTTTACAAAAAGGAGGAGGTTCTCAATGTTACTTCATATCTCCGGCGTTTAAGAACCGATTTGGAAAATTATTTTTTTATTTGAATATACTTGGATACTTCCAGATTGGTCCCATTTTTTTTAGAATCCAGTTCTGATGATGGAATCCATGAGGAATTGAGGGAACTCCTCAAATATTGTAGGCATACATATGGCGATTTTGATATTTTCAGCAACAAACCAAGCATTTGCATTTTTATTTTATTTTTATTTTTATTGCATTAAGAAAGTATCATAATGCTTTCAACACTATGGTTCTTTCATCATTTTTTTTTCATCCAAATATTTAGTCGAATACAATGGCAGAAGTCGGTTCTATTTCCTCAGTAAACTGTTTTATATACTCCAACCACAAAGCCTGATAGACAGATAACCATCTATTGTTTACCCGAGGACACTCCGCGAAGCCTGCAAATACCCCAAAAAGCTTCTTTGCTTCTGGACGGAGTTAGGCTTGTTAACTCTCACACATAATGGACCATCCATAGAGTTTGAATGCGGAAAAGGGAGTTCTTTAAAATTACATTAACCCTCCATTGTTAAAACAGGGTTCACCATTCACTCCATTGTTAGAAGGGTAAAACCTTACCTTTTGAAAACGACGGTGGTAGTACTTTATCCTTTACATTAACTGCCACAAATGCATACAAAAATTCCATATCATCACTTTCATCTCTGGTCGGGCAACAATCACAGATTACTCTATTCTCTGTTTTATTCTTGTTCTGTGTTTGATTTTCAAAATCAGAATTAGATACATGTTTAGGCGATCGAGACACCAAACTCTTCTTTCTCGGGTTTCTTACTGGCGTAACTGGTTCAGGTGTAGGTGGTGTACAACAGTGTTTTTTGGTGTTTTGCTGGTTTGATATCAGGGATGGTGTGAACACCGAGAAGAAATCCTTTTTTTGCTGTAACAATACATCATTTTGGTAAGTTAAACCTGCAGATGGTTCGACACCTGACAACCGCCAGGTGATGGGCAGCAGCATCCACCTGAGTAATCAACATCAAATACTGCAATTACCAATGCACCTGCCAAGAATGGTGATTATGGCAAATACCTCCTTTGCATTCTATGGGGGAGGCCTAGTACAGCATTGGACATAAAAGTAAAAAAATGCATGCAAGTAAATTTGGGTTGGGGTGTAGATAAGGGGGCGCTGAGGAAAAAAGACTGACAAAATATCGCAAAAAAAAAGACTTAGAAGAATCTCGCTCAAATTTTGCCCCCTTATTTACCCTTTTTCCTCAGCGCCCCCTTATCGACACTCCGACCTAAATTTGTAATAAATTATCTTTATCTTTAGATCTAAGGGCTACTTATGATGATGAACCTATTACATACTATATATAACTGTACTAGATACGTAGGTATTGAACAGCAGAGATTATACCTATTTCTAAGTTCATGTCTCACATACATACATGAACCTATGACTTTCTAACTTCTCCTGCAATCTCATTGCTGGCAATAACTTACACCCAGAGGATTTTATAGAGGTTTTTGAGTAAAGCTATAAGAAAATTATTATGAAATACGAAAATATGCAAAAACCTACCATTACATGTTCGATTTCACGCATCAAACTCTCAGTTTTCTTCTCCAGTTGTTTATTGAGCCTTTGAAATTCATCTTCACGAGCTAATAACTCTATAGCATCCATAATTCTTACGATTTTCTTAGTTTTTCAATTTTCAATAAACAAACAACCATAAAAACCATGAAAACGTTGCTTGACATGACAGACATACATTGACATTTCATTTCGAAACTTAAATAATGTCCGTAAATTAGAAAGCCGTTTTTTGTAATTCAAATCAATGTCGATTTTAAACATTCCGTTTTGGGAGTGTTTTATACTATAAACAAAAGTTTGTTGCTATGGTTACGGGGCGTTGTTAGTCAAGCAATGTCCTTCTATTTCCGATTTGGGTCAAATTAGTTTTTTTTTTATTATCAGGTTAGATTAATTTGGATTAATATTTAATTAAAAAAATAAAATAGTGAAAAAATTCTCAAAAAACGATTTTCTAATAAAATTTAAATGATCAATTCAAGCTTACTTTGCTATTGTTCGAAAGATAACTCCGCCATCTAGCGAAGGCTTGCTTAAACAATAACATGGCTACGACCATGTCAAAAACAGCTGTAATTCTACCAATCACAGCGGCCCGTCGTATATCAATACGATATGTTTTCTTTGTTCCCTCACTAACACACACATACTTGTTGATACTGCTTTGTCTCCCCCATGGTCCACTTTCTGATTTCTATACCATTTTTCTAAAGGAAACTTTGTAGAAATCCTAGATATGGTTCTAAAGTTGCTGCTTGTAGCTAAATTAGGCCAAAAAATTTGAGGATACCATCGAAAAATATAATCAAGGTCGTTAAACTAAGAGGAAGATAGTAAGAAGATAGAAAGAGAAAGGTGCAAAACTGCATGTGTGCTATACAAATTTCAATCGATTTACCAATGAGAACAAAGTGAACACAGCTGACTTCTCATTTCAGTGTGTGATTGTTGCGAGCGGAATCTAGACGCTCGCTGTATCGCGAACCAAGTTTCCATTTTAAATCTCAATTTTGGACTGCGTTTCAGCGTCCGGACATATTGTTACAGTGTAATAATGCATTTTAAGAGAAAAAGAAACGTTAATCGGAGTGTTATATTATAGCCCAGGTGATTTCTTTTGGAGTGACGACTAAACGTTTGCTTGAGAGGTGAGTCTACAAATTACAAACATATGTTTGATTTTTAGTACGTTTTAAAACGTGTGTGTTGTACTGGTACAAAGTTCTGTGCATATCCTACAAATAAGAAAGTTAATTGACGGGTTCAGTTATAACCCGAATAACTTATGTTGGGACTCCCGTCTGCGCGTGCGAGCTGTTTGAAAGTGACTTTTTATTTCGAACGGTAAATCTGGAAACGCTGCCTCTTTTTTTTTATGTTGCGTAAATATACCTACTTTTTGCATAACTCCCGTCCAGTAAAGTTTCCAATGCACGAAGTTTCTTTTTCCGCGAAAAAGTGCCACGTCCATAAACACAAATTAGCTGTTGGGTAGGTATGTACCTGTCAAAATTTGTAAAGTAAAATTATACTTACCAACATAGAAAAAAATGGCTAAAAAAAACAGCTGTAGAAAAATCGAAACATTTTGTTAAATTTTTATTCGAACAAAGGCGAAGGGGCTTTCTGAGTCTTCTCAACCTTGTGGCCCTGTGATTTTTTGCCCTTCGTGGTGTATAACGGGCCATACAGGCCCTTCAAAGTCAAAACTGGTTGGTAGTGTTGTGCACCTGCGGAGTTTTCATCGATAGTTACGGAAAGTTCGAAAAACGTTAGTTGCATACCTACGGAAATTCTAAAAACGGGAAAATACCGTAGTATTCGGGTTAATATATATTACAGCTACCATCGTGTTAATGATGGTAACGGAAACATGAATAAATTAACGAGAAAATCCGGAAACTTGAATTGTTACGTTGTTTTTCGTTAGTCTGTACGTAAAGAGAATAGATGTGACGAAAAATGGAACAATAATAACAATGATAAATGCTGGACATTTCACACAACATTATCTAGCCCCAAGCTAAGCAGAGCTTGTGTTATGGGTACTAGATAACTGATATACTTAATACAATACATTACATAGATAGTTTTTTTTATTATACATAGTAAAATACCAAGAACACCCTGAACAAATATCTGCAGGTCGTACAAATATATATATATATATATATATATATATATATATATATATATATATAATAGTTATCGTACCTAATTACAATTGTACTACAATTTGCAATCCACCCAACAAATTTCATTTTAATATTAGCTTTTTATTACAATATCTTGGTAGTCTCGTAATATATATTTTATTTGTCTTCTTTTTTTTGTAATATGTGTTAGTTATGGCAGTTTGCGCTTTGGTCAAAACTGTAAGCAAACTGTTTAATTTCATAAATAAATAAATAATGACGAGACAGTGTTGCCAACAACACAAAATCGGTAATTGAGTGCTGCCACGCCCTCATCTCCCACACCTATTCTCTAACCACACATAACCTATTTGTACTGATTTGAAAAAGTTACTTATATGACATTATGAGAGATAAATATTATCTGTCTGTTTTTACTGCAAAATTCATATTTTACCAGGAATGACTGTACTTACTAATACGTTAATACCTACATAGTAACCTAGTTTGTTGAGGTTGGAATCGGCTTCCTGCTACGTTTATGATGTCTTAAGTCCATTAAGAGATAAATTTAATAACATAAAATTAAAATAAGATAAATGTGAACGCGATAAATAAATAAATACTTTCCAAATTTCAAGTCTCTAGGACTTACGGTTTAATTGTGTTGATAGTTAGTCGTTGGAGTAGTGAAATTACACCTTTTGACTAGACAATATTTTTGTAAAGTAGGTATCAATCAATGCTTGTTATCAGTCATTCATTATTTTCGTAAATAGATAAGAAAAGTTCGCAAATAAATTAAGACAGTTAACCTACATTAAGTTAAATACAAACTCATTAAGGTACATCGACATTATCTATAACATACCTAAATTGATGATCTTACATTTTGACACAAATATACTTCTCCAGTATATGTAGGTAGTATGCGAAGTTGCTGATAGATCCTGATACCCACGACACAGGGAAAATCCTAGTGTGGGATCAGGACTATGTCTGTGACTGTTGGATGCTATGGTTTGTTATGTTATACAAATACTCATTCAGTTAAAGAGCGTTTATAAAAACTGCGAGTACTTACAATAAATTGCTCGAGTTAAGAGAAGTTTATCGGTAGGGCGCTTACGCCCTTGTGCTCGCGAATGAAGTTTGCTTCTATTTTGGCTATTATTTCTTCAAAGTCCATGAAACTTTGTACACATGATCAGTACACTAATATCTAGACCTGTGGTGCGTTAGTTTCTTATAAAAGAGTATGGTTACCAAATCATAAATAAAAAAAAAACTATTTTTCTTCTTAAAATGTTGAGTTTGTTGTAGGGCAATAATGCCAAATAAAGTTAACTCAACAGTGAACTCAACCAAAATAGGTCTAGGTACTAAGTAGATAGGTAACTATTTGATAAGCTGTGCCGACTAACTGGGTCGTTATACCAACGTTTCGACATGACTCCGACTCCAACGAATTACTCTGTCTTCTAAAGTTCTCATACCACTAAAATAGATAGGTACGGAACTTTCCGTAATCCGTGCGGAAAATTACTTTCCGACTTTTAAAAGCGGTAGGTAAGTACCTACAGAGTTCGCGTTCTTGCTTTGGTACATACACAAAACGATACCACTAGATAGGTACGGAACTTTCCGTAATCCGTGCGGAAAATTGCTTTCCGAGTTTTAAAAGCGGTAGGTAATCACCTACAGAGTTCGCGTTCTTGCTTTGGTACATAAACAAAACGATTGGGAGTTTGACGCTCCCAAATTTAGATGACCTCCATACGATGGACGACACGGAACAGTGGGTTCAATTTCCGCATTAAGTGTGTGTCACACTTGTAATCAATTTCATGTGTTTGTCGTTTAAATGAGGATTTCGTTTTAAAATCTTTTTAAAATTGCAGGATTTCTCTCGTAGGGATTTGGGTCAGGGGTATGACTCATTTCATGATTGATCAGGTCATGAGGGGGTATTTATTTTGGATGGATTTTTGGAGTGTTCTGGAACTAGGGTTACCATCCGTCCGGATTAGTCCGGACTTTTAGACTCTAGTCCGGACTTTGTCCGGCTCTTTACTTTGTCCGGATTTTGGAATATGAGTAATAAAACTACATATTAAGTAATATTAAACAAGTCTTTAATCTTTATTAACTTCTTATCATAACAACGGGAACAACCAATCCCCGCCCGCACCCCGCGAGCGTCTGCTACCATGCCTACCATCCCACTGTAACTAAATGAGTACCTAATGTTTCCATTTTGTGACTAAAAAGTCCGTACTTTTATCGAAATGTCAGGCTTTTTGACTAGACTTTTCAAATTCCTAAAGGGTAATCCTATCTGGAACCAAACAAATTGGCCTGTCCACTCTCGTTTTAGTCATCTAAGTATTAGATTTAGTCTTCAGTCGACGGTCGGGTGTTGTTAAAATACACAACAGACGCAGTCGGGTAAAAACTTGTTTGCATTCATTTATAACTTTATCTCAAGCATTAGGTAATTGTCGTAATCATGTAGTGATACAATGGTTATACGGTTTTTGTGACGTCACTAAACTATTGTATGTAATGAGATAAAGGTACATAGGACCTTTGTTTGAGAACAATAGATAGGAAGGGAGCCTATTGTATTTCGTTTAATTGTATTTACTTACCTCAAATCAAGACCGTTTTGTTTTATCAGAAAAGTTGTAACATGAAACAATGGTTTAATTTTGAAGTGTGTTTTTAGTACGGCGTTAAATAGGTAACACTAACTGGGACTTTTGAGTCGTTCCCCAACTCGCTCAACAAAAACTCGCCCATGTTTGTCCAGTTGGGGAATTACAAAATTGTATTTATTTCGTCGTCGTAGGCGAGTCGGGGAACGATAATAACACAATTTTGCAATTTTCCAACTGGACAAACATGGGCGAGTTTTTGTTGAGCGAGTTGGGGAACGACCATCTACATTGTACGGTATCCTGTCAAATTACCATTTTGACAGGATATCGTGCAATGTAGATAGCGCGGAAGCCATTTGTTGCTAAATAATTTTCATATCTTGCATGTACAGTGCACTTTTCGTATTGCTAAATTGCGTGTCGAGAGATTACTTTCGCTCCATAATCCATTAGTGTTATCTGAAAAAAAAAACCGGTCAATTGCGAGTCGGACTCGCGTGGAGAGTTCCGTATAAGTAGGCTACCATAGTAACCACTACACCAACTAACTTTTAGTTACCTTTTAGTGTAATCAACACAATTGTATGACGCATTTTCTCATTACTAGTATTTTCCGTTTCCGGTTGGAATTAAAGGACTTGGGATTTTTAATTATGTTTTCCTGTAAACTAGGTATGAATTAGGTATTCCATTTTTTTTCTAAATTTTTGCCTTATTAGTTTCGGAGATAAGGGTTTTTTTCGCATATTATCTTTTATATCACATAAACTTCGCATTTTAAAATTATAAATACTTAAATACATTTTTATTTTTCTCATAACGAGTTCTTTCATTTGATATTCACCATGATACATTTAATAAATATAATAACAATAAAAAGTATATTATAATATAATAAGTTTGCTTCCAAAATTAACTTCCGAAATCAGAATTCATTTATTTACCTTGCTCTATTATATGTATCAAATTTCAACTATTTTGGTACAGTAGATTCAGACAAAATAGGCTGTGACAGATAGACAGACACCTGAGTGATCCTTTAGTGGTTCCGTTGGTACCGTTAGAGTTACGGAACCCTAAAAAACCTCAAGCCCATTAGCTGAAACAATTTACTAAGTACTTGCTTAGTCATCAAAATCATTATGTTATCCTAGTGAAAGATTGGATATACAGGGTGATACTTAATAAAGTGTAAATCTTAGAAAGTCTAAGTAGAAACTAGCTCGGAAAAAGTTTAAATTACTTTTAAATTCAGTGATGATGACACTCAGTTAAAGTGAATAATGTTTTTTTATTGATTTAATCATTGAAATCACAAAGATAATTTTGAATCGTCTTATAAACTGGATACCTACTGTAAATTTTCCAACAAGAAAATATGTCCGTACTCATAATTATTCCATTTGATTGTAAGTATTAGAACTTAAATCGTAAAATGATCTAAGGGAAGGTTACCGGTAGGGCGCTTACGCCCTTTTGTACGCGAACGAAGTTTGCTTAAATTTCGGCTATTAATTTATCAAACTCCATGTTTTGTACACAAATGATCCAGTACACTAATATACACCCTTGTTCCTTCAGATTAAAAAAAAAACGTTTTTTATATTTATGATTTGGTAACCATATAATTTTATAACTTTTCATTTAAAAAACCGACTTCCGCCATTGTATTCGACTAAATATTTGGATTAAAAAATGATGAAAGAACCATAGTGGTGAAAGGATTATGATACTTTTTGAATGCAAATGCTTGGTTTGCTGCTGAAAATATCAAAATCGCCATATGTATGCCTACAATATTTGAGGAGTTCCCTCAATTCCTCATGGATTCCATCATCAGAACTGGATTCTGAAAAAAATGGGACCAATTTGGAAGTATTATCTATTCAAATAAAAAAAGAATTTTCCAAATCGGTTCATAAACGCCGGAGATAAGCGGTAACAAACATTAAAAAATACAACCGAATTCAGAACCTCCTCCTTTTTTGGGAAGTCGGTTAAAAACAAACTAACGCACCACGTGTCTAGATATTAGTGTACTTACTGATTATGTCTACAAAGTTTTATGGAGTTTGAAGAAAGTATAGCCAAATTAGAAGCAAACTTCGTTCGTCGTAAGCTACCGCTGAAATTCTTTTGAGGTAGAACGTTAGCAATGTGGCGCGAAATTCAAATTTTATCGTGTTCTTTGCGGAGTAGTACTTCCGGTACCACTGCGTCGCGATTTGTTTCTATAATGATGTCAATATTATGCCGAAGTATCGAGTCATTTTATCGATGTTTTCTATTTACGTCGTGGTAATGCACTGCACAGGTTGTTCACCTGACTTTACTACAATTATTGTTTTTTATCACTCTGTATTTATACTATACTAACTGTTAGTTAGCCTGTGACGGTCTATAATAACAATGCAGTAATCTGCAGACCCAGTTGGTTGATTTATAAATACAAACATTATAAATAGCCACAATTTCAAAATTACACTGTTGCCGTCTTCGCTCAACACATAGTTTAAATATAATGTGAATTGCAGCCAGTTTGTCTGGTTTTCATTTTGTAATTTTACGGACAAGTTTTGTGTCTTTCCAAACCTTTTCCAACCTGAGTTATGTATAAATTACCTACTTGTTTTTTTTTTACATTTATTTAGTTTTTGTCTTGTTATCGAACAGCTGCACAAATGAATTTGAGAAAACAAATGATTGTATGATCTGCAAATATTTGTTCCGGGTCTGGGTGTTATGGTACTATGGTACTCGTAGTTCCTGATATTGACGACACAGGGAATCCTAGTGTGGGATCATGACTAAGTATGTGACTGTTGTGTTATGTTGTTATGTTATAAACTGCAATATATGCAACCAGTGTTGTATGACTGCAAATGTTGATGAAGACTGATACGGTCTGTGTTATAATAACACAAATGTGAGTAAATGATTTCTGAAATGAATACATTTTATCACTTATCTAATAACAAACTAATTAAGGGGGTGTTACCGGTAGGGTGCTTACGCCCTTTTGTACGCGAACGAAGTTTGCTTCTATTTTAGCAATTATTTAATCAAAACTCCATGAAATGTTGTACACAGTCATGATCAGTACACTAGTATCTAACCCCCCTGATGCGTTACTTTTTAATCGACTTCACAAAAAGGAGGAGGTTCTCAATTCGGTTTGTTTTTTTTTTTTTTTATGTTTTTTATCGCATATCTCCGGCGTTTATGAACCGATTTGGAAAATTCTTTTTTTATTTAAATAGTTATAAGTACTTCCAGATTGGTCCCATTTTTTTCAGAATCCAGTTCTGATGATGGGATTCATGAGGAATTGAGGGAACTCCTCAAATATTGTAGGCATATACATATGGCGATTTTGATATTTTCAGCAACAAACCAAGCATTTGCATTCAAAAAGTATCATAATCCTTTTCACCACTATGGTTCTTTCATAATTTTTTTTTCATCCAAATATTTAGTCAAATACAATGGCGGAAGTCGGTTTTTTATATGAAAAGTTATTAAATTTATGATTTGTCCACGGGTCTATATTGATGACTTGTACATAGTTTCATGGACTTTGAAGGAATAATAGCCAAATAAGAATCAAACTTCGTTCGCGTGCAAAAGGGCGTAAGCGCCTTTTTGCTAGCCTCCTCTTAAAGTTTCTTTAACCTCCTCTTAAAGTATCTTTGCGACTGACTGCCGTCTTTTCACTCACATGCTTAGCTCACATGCTATTCTGATTCGAATAGACGATAAAACATATATATCATGTTGCTATGTGACTGTGTCAGTCTCATAGGTATTTTTGCAACTAACTACTAAAGATTACAATATCAACAATTTCTACGACTTTTGACCGATATAAATTAAATGTGTCATGGTGCCGGTACAAGACAAGATAACATTGTATGACCTGCCAGATAAGAATTTCTATTTATCGTTTCTTTTAGTAATGTACTTCCTAATTATAAATGATTAGATAATTAAAAATTATTTTTTGAATAGGTACTTACAGTGTTGTTTTTTTGTCGACAATTGGGAAGATATAAAAAAAAATGTTTTCTATATGTCGTAAAAATATGTCCTTGTACAATTCAAGCTTTAGTTACTATGTCTTCTTTCTCTTTATCAGCTTATTAACGTCTGTTGCTGGACGAAGCCTCCCCCATTGAATACAATCGGGGGATTTTCCATAATCACCACGCTTTGCAGACGGATTGGTCATAGCAGTCATGGTGTTAAGTACTGAGATAGATGCTACTGCCCATCCCCTGATGCAATCCCTTAGTCAGCTTTTACGATATCTACGGGAGAAGGAGGGGTCTTTTCTCAGGCCGTAGCACGACACAGTTACGTATGTCTCGTTAATTGTAACTCCCTTCCCGATTAAAAGGGATGTTAAAAGAAGATTGAATCACTGACTACAAACCTAATAGGTACTTATATACCTTTGTACTCAAATGTTGTTAATTTAAACCCTATATTAGCTTTTAGCTCTTAAACTATTTTTTATTAGTAAAAATCCTAGTTGAAATTATAGTCACAAAACTAAATCGTTCTAATGCCACATATTTTTTGTTCCTGATTTTACTATAATTAGCAAAGATTTCGTTCCTTGATTAAATATAACCTACACAACATAAGTTTTTTTATCGATTTATTTGTCCGTGCTTCATTTGACATTGGCGTAGGTTATATCGTTCTGTTTTTGTTGTAACCTTTTGTTTATTACCAAATCACACCATTTTTTCCACGTGCCTCGGTCGTAGCTTCGTGGGTATAACTTGATCTTATAATATTATGTTGAATCAAAAATTCGAAATACGTCATCTGACAGCAGCTTTTGGGAGGCGCATTTTATCCTTTCATGACACTGGTTCTTTCATTAACGTAGGCCATTAAAGCTCAACCAAGTCACTGCTCTAACGCGGAACCATGAAACAACCAGCGACAGGACGAACGACTAACTTGATTATGAGCTTGTGACTCACATCTGAGAACTTTACGGTTGGTAATGATGACGAATACCGTCTTTGTTGTTTAATTCAATCGAATATGTCGCTATTTACGTCACAAGATATGCAAAACTAGTTGCGCCCTCGTGAATAATTATGAAAATTGATGATGATGATGAAAAGTAGCCTATGTGTTAATCCAGGGTATAAGGTATCTCCACTCCAAATTTAACTCAAATTCGTTCAGTTGTTTGAGCGTGAAGAAGTAACAAACATAATAGGCAACAAACTTTCGCGTTTATAATATTACTAGTTGCGCCCCGCGGTTTCACCCGCGTGAATAATGATGAAAATTGATGATGATGATGATGTTGAAAAGTAGCCTATGTGTTAATCCAGGGCGTAAAGTATCTCCACTCCAAATCTCACTCAAATCCATTCAGTAGTTTTTACGTGAAAGAGTAACAAACATCCATCTATACTCACAAACTTTCGCGTTTATAATATTAGTAGGATAGGATACACACACATAAGATATAGATATATACTGTGGCGGGCTTTTTTGTAGGACTATTTAAGATAAACATTTCTATCATACATTACACTATGTGTAACTCTAGCGGTTTTGGCAGCGCACGCCAGAATAGCTCGCAGATGGTAGATTTTTTCCTAATTACTTGACACTTATCGTCATATTATAGACAATTCACACAATATCTTTATAAATTGTAGCCTATGTGTTATTCTGATGTATAAGCTATATTATTGTAAAGTTTCATTAAAATCCATTTAGTAGTTTTTACGTGAAAGAGTAACAAACATCCATCCATCCATCCATCCATACTCACAAACTAGTAGGATATATAGGTACAGAAGGCAAGCTCAGTAAAACAAGCGGTAACAGGCGCATGCACACATAAACGCGTACCCACGACGATCTCGGTAGGACTCGGTCGAACGCCAGTCGCGAGTCGACCGAGTTCTACGTGGGTACGCGTTTCTACAGAAGGGTACTGGTAGGTCACTTATGCCCTTTTGTACGCGAACTAAGTTTGCTTCTATTTTGGCTATTATTTTTTCAAACTCCATGAAACTTTGTACACATGATCAGTACACTATTATCTAGACCTGCAGTGCGTAAGGTTTGTTTTTTTTAAATTTATGTTCTGTTTACCATAAAATTTTATAAGAAACTAACGCACCACGGGTCTAGATATTAGTGTACTGATCATGTGTACAAAGTTTCATGGAGTTTCAAAAAATAATAGCCAAATTAGAAGCAAACTTCGTTCGCGTGCAATAAAGCGTTAGCGCCCTATTGCTAGCTACCGGTGACCTCCTCTTAATTCTCTTGCCCTGGGGTGTCTTCACGAATTTCATGACTTCTGCGTGTATTCAGCTAGATATCTCGCCCTAGTTATAAAAATACCTAATAAACACGTGTCGTGTCGTCGTTACGGAATTGGAACGGCGCAAATTAAACCGCTAAGGTCAGATGATTATAATTGTAACAGCCGTTTATTGTGTCGGAAATGTCATGCATGTGGCTGTTATTGTTTTATTTAAAAAAACACGTTTGATTTTGAACACTAACAGGTTTTGTTTGGATTAAAAAAACAACCTTTGTTATTAAAATTAATTAATTAAGCAAATGTTGAATCAGTCCCCTTCCGTTACGCCAAGGACAAATCTCAAGATACCTAATCACACTACTAAATTCATCGTGTTTACAAGGAAAGTAACAGTTATTGCAAAACAAGTATATGATATGAAATTATTTAGCGTCCCGTAATAGAAAAAGTTTATTTGCAAGGAGACCTAGATTTCATAAATTAAAAAAAAATGACCGGCATACAAAATAAGAAGAATTCCTGTTACAAAAATACAACTGAATTGAGAACCTCCTTCTTTTTGAAGTTAGTGAAAAAGGTTCTTAACTCAGCATACGTAGGTTGTTAACAACTTACGCTGGTCTTCTGTCAGAGAAAACAGACCAAAACAACAGAAGTGAATCTGTGAGTAAATTTATCGTAAAGGTTAATAATCGAACATGTATCCGTAATAACCCGTAACAATGATTTGTACAAATCTATCGATAACTTTTATCGACACTAGTGACGACACTACACTGAACGAATAAAAATGCGCGGTGAATTCGTATGACGGCGTCTATAGATGCTTTTGAATCCTCTGAGTTGTCTTACTCGACTGCGATGAGGCCTAAAGTCGGTGTTTGTAATATAAACGTGATCGTCGCCAATCTAATTTCTGTTGATTACCGAGTTGATGTTAGCCGTTTAGCTGCGAAACAGTTTTTATGTAGGAACTTAGTAAAATGGATCGGAACCTCCAGGGACCTGCCCCCTAATTACAAGTAGCAAATGGCAATGGGGAACGCAACAATGGGGATCATTTTAGCAGGCTTAGCGTTGTCCAAATGTTTTGAAACTTGAAAGGAGGAATATTTAGGTCAAGGAGTTTCTCCTATTCAAGTTTCATAAGATTTAGATAGCGCTAATTGCCATTGCCATTTGCTACAGTAATTGCCCCCCCCCCCCCCCCAATTATAGTAGCAAATGGCAATGGGGAACGCAATAATGGGGATCATTTTGGCAGCCTTACCGCTATCTAAATCGTAAGAAACTTGAATAGGGGAAACTTCTTGACCTAAATACTCCTCCGTTCAAGTTTCCAAAGATTTTGACAACGGTAAGGTTGCCAGAATGATCCCCATTGTTGCGTTCCCCATTGCCATTTTCTACTGTGATTGGGAGGCTGGTCTGGCTCGCACTTCATCGTTTTATTTGAAGATCTTTCAAATGAACCCTAATTTCAAAATGGCGTCGTGGAGTTCTAAGACAGTGAATAAAAAGTCAGTTTTTGTTCATGTTACAACCTGTTAGGTTTCTGACCTCATATAGGCAGGGTCGTTGAACTCGCAATTTTGGTCCTGCCTGCCACAGATAACCTAAAAAGGTTTTTGTTAAAATATATTTTTCAAAACGATCTTTTATGTAATACTTGAGCTGAACAAAATAAGCCCAAAAACGATATAGCTCTCAGAATTAGCAAGATGATATGGCAATGGGCAGGTCATATAGCTCATAGAACCGACAACCGTTGGGGAATAATGGTTCTCAAGTGGCGACCACAAACCGGTCGACGCAGAGACGAAGGCCCTCCACTTGATGGACTAAAGACATTATAAACGTCGCAGGAAGTCGGTGGATGAAGGCGGCCCAAAACCGTTCGTCGCGGCATTCTACGGAGGAGGCCTATGTCCAGCAGTGGACTTTGATTATGATGATGAATGAATCAAAAGTTATACCTAATTTTGGATACCAGAGGCTATATACCATGAGCTCTTATAGCGATTAAGTTCAAAAACTATTCAGTACAAAATATCGGTTCGTCGTTGACATCCGTCATCATTGAATAACTTTAATCGCAGAAGTCTATAGACCTTCTGCTACTACTGAGTTAAATATAGCAGCGGACATCCCGGAACCGATATTTTTAACCGACTTCCCAAAGAAGGAGGAGGTTCTCAATTCGGTTGTATTTTTTTTTTTTGTTTTTTTAATGTTTGTTACCGCATATCTCCGGCGTTTATGAACCGATTTGGAAAATTCTTTTTTTGATTTGAATAGATATACTTCCAGATTGGTCCCATTTTTTTCAGAATCCAGTTCTGATGATGGAATCCATGAGGAATTGAGGGAACTCCTCAAATATTGTAGGCATACATATGGCGATTTTGATATTTTCAGCAACAAACCAAGCATTTGCATTCATAAAGTATCCTTTCACCACTACGGTTCTTTTATAATTTTTTTTTTCATCCAAATATTTAGTCGAATACAATGGTGGAAGTCGGTTTTTTAAATGAAAAGTTATGTACTGAATAGTTTTTGAACTGAATCGCTATAAGAGCTCATTGTACGGCCTCTGACTTGCAGATCCCTTGGTCACAGGATCTATCAGTAACTAAATTATAAGCATAAGGGATCTATTAATAAAAGAGATCTAAACTACATGATCTATCAGTACTCGCATATTTATGCAGGTGACTACTAAATAAATAAATGCTGGACATTTCACCCAACGTTATCTAGCCCCAAGCTAAGCAGAGATAATTGTTCAGGGTGTTCTGGGTGCTATAATAAAAAATATCTATCTATGTAATGTATTGTATTAAGTATATCAGCAGGGCGATTCTAAAACGTCGGAAACGTTTCCGATCGGATTCGTTAGTTTTTCATTTCAATGTAGTAAGTAACTATCAGATATCTAGAGATCTCGCAGATCGTACAAATATTTATTCAGAGGCGGGAATCGAACCAGGCGCAACCTTCGCCTGCCGCGCCACAGAGGTCGTACTAGGATACCTAGTTGGCAAAGTATTACAGCATTGTATGCACTTATGCAATTTATTGCAAGTGTACTTACGGTTTCTCCACGTCTATGTACACCTGGGTATGGAATGCCATCTATGATGCCCATTGCTGGTGGTCTTACTCGACAGCTGTTTGCATGATTCATACAGGCGGGCGGAAATCAATTCTAAGTTCAAACAAATAATTTTTTAATTAGGCTATCATTATCACCATGATGACCTCTGTGGCGCGGCGGGCGAACGTTCGCCTGCGACGCAGGAGGTTGCTGGTTCGATTCCAGCCTCGGAACAAATATTTGTACGATATGCAGATATTTGTTCAGGGTGTTCTGGGTATTTTCTATGTATAATAAAAAATATCTATCTATGTAATGTATTGTATTAAGTATATCAGTTATCTATTACCCATAACACAAGCTTGGGGCTAGATAATGTTGTGTCAAATGTCCAGCATTTATTTATTTATTTTATATACTAGTTGCGCCCCGCGGTTTCACCCGCGTGAATAATGATGAAAATTGATGATGATGATGATGATGAAAAGTAGCCTATGTGTTAATCCAGGGCGTAAAGTATCTCCATTCCAAAATTTCACTCAAATCCATTAAGTAGTTTTTACGTGAAAGAGTAACAAACATCCATCCATACACTGAAAAAAATAAACAGTATACCCAATCGATTTTTCGGTAACCATTATTGCTTTGGGCAGTAAAAATGGAGCCAATTGACTTGACAATTAAATTTAACTGGGCGGAAAACAGTTAAGTTGTGACAGTAGATTTTACTGTGTCACTGTAATTGTTTTCAGCCTTAGTTAAAGTCAGAAAACGGTAATACGTATCGGAAACTGATTGTTACAGTGAATAGTAATGTTCAATCATTTCAAATAACTGTTATGCTTCTTACTGTTTCTGAACATTTGTTTGCACGTTTTGAGATCATTTATTATTAATTAAAAATCAGTTTTCTTTATCGTTTTTTTTTACTGTCCTCGCACATTTAAAATCCACGTTTTATTTTTTTCAGTGTACTAACAAACTTTCGCGTTTATAATATTAGTAGGATCATCGTCAGCATATAGAAGTCCACTGCTGAACATAGAGGCCTGCCCTTAGAATGCCACGACTAACGGTCTGGAGCCGCCTCCATCCACCAAGATCACCGACATAATTCTCAGAATTAGCAAGTTGAAGTGGCAATAGGCAGGTCATATAGCTCGCAGAACTAACATAACACCCAACATACGTAGTCCTGATCCCACACTAGGATTCCCTGTGTCGTGGGTATCAGCAACTACGAGTACCATGGTACCATAACACCCATATCCGGAACAAATATTTGCAGATCATGCAAAGTTGTAGCGGGAATCGAACCCGTACCTTTTGCGTCTCAGCTGGCTAATCGCCCGCCCGCCGCGCCGCGGAGGTCTGAGAGCTATGTCGGTGATCTTGGTGGATGGAGGCGGCTCAAGACCGTTCGTCATTCTAGGGGCAGGCTTCTATGTCCAGTGGACGTCTGCAGGCTGATGATGATGTAGATTTATAATTTTCCGCGAAATCTGTTTTTGCAAGGGTTGATGGACTTGTCAAGATCACGGCCAAGTTTTTTGGCGGACGAGACTTTTTGCTGATTCTAATTGCGTTGCTTTCGAACGACATCCGTGACGTGGCACCCACGCGGTACCAGCTAGCACGCTAGAGACCGAAGTCTGAGAGCTGATTCTAACTATTTTGCACACAATAGACACGGACGTCTGGTGTAGTGTAACACGGATTTTTGTATGGAAAATGAGGTTCACCGAGTGTACGCTAGGGGAGCTCTTCGGTGTCGCCATACAAAATTCTTGTTACACCATACGTTTGTGTCAATTGTGTGCTAAAAACTTTTCATTTAAAAAACCGACTTCCGCCATTGTATATGAATAAAAATCTGGATGAAAAAAAAAATGATGAAAAAACAATAGTGGTGAAAGGGTTATGATACTTTCTGAATGCAAATGCTTGGTTTGTTGCTGAATATATCAAAATCACTATATGTATGCCTACAATATTTGAGGAGTTCCCTCAATTTCTCATGGATTCCATCATCAGAACTGGATTCTGAAAAAAATGGGACCAATCTGGAAGTATATCTATAATAAAAAAAGAATTTTCCAAATCGGTTCATAAACGCCGGAGATATCAGGAACAAACATAAAAAAACAACAAAAAAAATACAACCGAATTGAGAACCTCCTCCTTTTTGTGAAGTCGGTTAAAAATGAGGTTCACAGAGTGTACGCTAGGGGCGCTCATCAGTGTCGCCATACAAAATTCTTGTTACACCATACGTCCGTGTCAATTGTGTGCTAAAAACTTAGAATCAGCTCTCAGAGAACGCAGCTAAGTTTTAACTTTTAACCATGAAAGTAATGAATAATACGTACAACAGAGGCCTTACCATGAGAATGTGGCATCTGCTACAGTATTTATTATCTATAGTTTGTAGTCTGTGGTCGAGTCTGTGGAATTCAGTTCACACAAAATGGTACTAGTTGATTCTATTAAACGACACATCGGGATTACAACTATCTCCTCGGCGTTCAGATAGTACATGGGGTTCCTGAAAAGGACTTCATAAACTCTTATAGCGATTCAGTTCAAAAACTATTCAGAGAGCTGATTCTAAGTTTTTAACCGACTTCACAAAAAGGAGGAGGTTCTCAATTCGGTTGCATTTTTTTATTTTTTTTTATACATATTTGTATGATATACAGTTTATACAGTTCTGATGATGGAATCCATGAGGCATTGAGAGACTCGTCAAATATTATAGACACACATATTGACGACGTCTGAGGCACGGCAAGCGAGCCGGCTGAGATGCAAGAGGATGCGGGTTCGATTCCCGCTGCAAAACAAATGATTGTATGATCTGCAAATATTTGTTCCGGAGTCTGGATGTTATGTTATGGTACCATGATACTCGTAGTTCCTGACTACGTATACTGACTGTTGGGTGTTATGTTATTTCTCAGAAAATTATGTTATTTCTAAATGCAATATGAATCATTATTTTCTTCCCCGAAATGAGTATATTCAGTATGTTGACTTCGTTTGCATCAAACAAAACATATTATGTTCTCTCTTGGTTCAATAAAACGGGTTCTTGACCTGTCTTTGTCCTCGGTCAATGAATTGTACCTCTTTATTAGGGTTCTTTATGTCGAATTGAAAAGCGGTTACATTTATTTTGAGTATTTCATCATTATCAGCCGGTTGAAGTACTGCTGGACATTGGGCTCCTGATAGAACAGACGGTTTTGAGCCGCCTCCATCCACAGTCGCGTGCCGACCTACACAGCGTCGTCCGGCTTGTGTTCATCATTCGAGAACGTTTGTTTTCCAGCGGTTGTCGGTTGTATGAGTTATATGGCCTGCCCGTTGCCACTTCTAGAGTAACGTCGATGACTGTTTCACGTGGCTTCCCAATGGCTGTTTTTTGTTGTTAATAACTTTTCATTTAAAAAACCGACTTCCGCCATAGTATTCCACTAAATATTTGGATGAAAAAAAATGATGAAAGAACCATAGTGGTGAAAGGATTATGATACTTTTTGAATGCAAATGCTTGGTTTGTTGCTGAAAATATCAAAATTGCCATATGTATGCCTACAATATTTGAGGAGTTCCCTCAATTCCTCATGGATTCCATCATCAGAACTGGATTCTGAAAAAAATGGGACCAATCTGGAAGTATATATATTCAAATAAAAAAATAATTTTCCAAATCGGTTCATAAACGCCGGAGATAGGCGGTAACAAACATAAAAAAAAAAAAATACAACCGAATTGAGAACCTCCTCCTTTTTTGGGAAGTCGGTTAAAAATCAGATCAAATCCCTACAAATTAGACGAGAGGTTTTTTATGGTTCCGCAACTAAATGGCAAAACCTTAAATAGTTTCTGGAAGTCTTTTTTGGCATCATCATCATCATCACCACCATATTTACATCCACTGCTGGACGAGGCCTTTGTTTTTGTTGTTTTGTTTGATTAAGGTGATTCCTCTCGCATGTGGCGCGAAATTCAAATTTTATTGTGTTTTTTGTAAATCACAGCTAATCAACACTTCTTGAGATAGAGAAAACAGATTTTGCGAAAACTAGGAGACCTAGCACACATGTTTTAATTGATAGTATCTCATAAATGTCATTAGTTAAGCTACGCATATCTTTAAACCAAAAAAACACTGTAAAAACCATTGAAGAGTATTCGTAGCTGAAGTAATGATCTATATGTGAAACTATAAACTAAAACAAGTGTGTTAGGTCTCCTAGTTTTCGCAAAATCCGTTTTTACTATCTCAAGAAGTGTAATGAGCAAAAACGCAATAAAATTTGAATTTCGCGCTACATGCGAGA
Source organism: Epirrita christyi (assembly GCA_951392215.1). Classification (NCBI taxonomy): domain Eukaryota; kingdom Metazoa; phylum Arthropoda; class Insecta; order Lepidoptera; family Geometridae; genus Epirrita; species Epirrita christyi. Next base: position 8,855,153 of record OX595862.1, read on the forward strand.
GGAATCACCTTAAAATCAAATCATATCAAAAAAAATATATTAATTTAAATCACAAGGATTATTGTTTTTTTTTTTTTTTGCTGGACTTTTCTCACAACATTATCTAGCCCCAAGCTAAGCAGAGCTTGTGTTATGGGTACTAGATAACTGATATACTTAATACAATACATTACAATATCCAGAATTCCCGGAACAACTATCTGCAGATCGTACAAATATTTGTTCCGAGGCGGGAATCGATCCCGCAACCTCCTGCGTCGCAGGCAAACCTTCGCCCGCCGCGTGACAGAGGTCGTCGGGAGGAGGATTTTGAATTAATGATATGATGGGATTTGCCATAATCACCACGCTTGGCAGGCGGATTGGTGATCCGATCTCTCAAAGCCTCGCAATTTACATACTGTATTTTATACTTTTTATTATTGAACACTAAAGTGCATAGACCCGATAAAGTCTGGTATATTAAATTTGAACTTCGCCCTCCGCGACCGTCTAGACTTGGAGGTGGGTAGCCGAAAAAAATGAACTTGTTGAGTTTATTATGTCGCGTCGTTTTCGCTCAGTTGGTGTTCAACCGCCGAGGCGTGCGGTCGTGCGCAGCCTTTTAACATTTCGACAAAATGATTGATAAAATTCAAAGTGCCATTTTATATTATTGTATTTTATTGATAAATACGCAATAATCCTGTGATAAATTAGTATAGTTAACTGTGATAATGTTTTGTTTATTCAGTCCTAGTAAGTATTGTTCTGTAAACAATTTTTATTGGGAGTTGTAATTGTGTTGACGACCTCTGTGGCGCGGCGGGAGAGTAGCTGGCTAAGATGCGAGAGATTGCGGGTTCGATTCCCGCCGCGGGACAAATGTTTGTATGATCTGCAAATATTTGTTCCGGGTCTGGGTGTTATGGTACCATGTTACTCGTAGTTCCTGATAACCACGACACAGGAATCATATAGTGTGGGATCAAGACTATATGTGACTGTTGGGTGCTATGTTATGTAATCATTATGATAGTGTGATATCAGCTAGTTAGGATCCTAATCCTTTACGTCCACTGCTGGACAACAGGCTGGTCATGATGATGATGCTGATGTTGATGATGATGGTGATGATGATGATGAAGGTCTAGTTCAGAAAATCAATGACAGGACGGTTGATGTGTTTGTATAGTTATTAGCATTTTCATGTATTCATGAATTCACGATTCCTTCTGGGTAAGACATTGTGGCATTCACCTCTTAGGGCCTTACCCTCGTTTTTAACCGACTTCCCAAAAAAGGAGGAGGTTCTCAATTCGGTTGTATTTTTTTAAATTTTTTTTAATGTTTGTTACCGCATATCTCCGGCGTTTATGAACCGATTTGGAAAATTATTTTTTTATTTGAATAGATATACTTCCAGATTGGTCCCATTTTTTTCAGAATCCAGTTCTGATGATGGAATCCATGAGGAATTGAGGGAACTCCTCAAATATTGTAGGCATACATATGGCGATTTTGATATTTTCAGCAACAAACCAAGCATTTGCATTCAAAAAGTATCATAATCCTTTCACCACTATGGTTCTTTCATCATTTTTTTTTTCATCCAAATACACTCGAGAGCAATGAATCCGGGTCACTTAAAGAATCCTAAAAATCTCGGAAACTAAAAATGCTAGGTTAATGCAATAAATTGTATTTAATAGACAATGTAATACTCCTTAAATGAAGGTATTAAAACTTCTTAGTTATTGTAAAGTTATATCATAAAAAAATCAAATTTGAAAAAGGGCCACTTTCGAAGATGGAACTACGAAATTAAGTTAAAAAAAAATTAAATTTAAATTTAAAATTAAAATTTAATAATAAAAAAAATTAAATTAAAAAAGCACGAGGAGGCAATACGAAGTATTAAAATTCAAGAAAATCGTAATAAAGTTCAAAAATTTCATGTTTCCTATTTTTGTTTTAAGGAGAGATCAGCAGTTTTTTTCTTTATGTAATTTTGTGTTAATAAAATGTATGGTGACTCATATTTTTTTTTACCTTCATTTAAGGAGAATTACATTGTCTATTAAATACAATTTATTGCATTAATCTATCATTTTTAGTTTCCGAGATTTTAACATTCTTTAAGTGACCCGGATTCATTGCTCTCGAGTGTATTTAGTCGGATACAATGGCGGAAGTCGGTTTTTTAAATGAAAAGTTATCATAATTAATTTTTAAACCTTTGATAGCTAAAATAGCTTTTGTCTTGGTTTGGTGTACGTCATTTTACATAAGAGAGAACAAAACAAAAGCTTTTTTTTTAACTTGCAATGTATGTTATGTTTGTCCGGGTGAAATCTTGCAACTAAGTTTTGTTTGAACCATCCAACCGATTGTGCTGAAATTTTGCCTACCTGTCAAGTTCCGATGACAATACAATATTATGGTGGCAGCGAGCTGATCTGATGATGGAGACGGAAGGTGGACAACGGAACTCCTCGATGATTAACAGTAGCCTGGCAGTGTTTGGGCTCATTTTGATCAGCTCACGGCTCCAATCACTAATACAATAAAAGCTTGTTTTGAAAAATATTTTTTTTAACAATAACTTGTAACTAAAATAGGTTTCAAAAATGGGGTTAGTCTACAAAATGTTAAAAGCAACTACACTGGCGGGCGTGTGGTGTACACTACACGTATTTTTGCATGGAAATTGAGGTACTCATGTTATCCGCTAGGGGCGCTTTTCGGTGTGCGCAATTTGGAATGCTAGGAGGCTTAAGGGAACAAGTCTAAAATCGAGGAAAACCTATTTTTTACCTTGTAATAGGTCCTTATAAATGATAAATGTTTTAATTTTTAACTTTGACTGTACTTTTGCATTTCGCGACGTAGTGGGAATAAAATAATAGATTTTTATTCGCTGCGTAGTGCTTTCGGACATAAAGGTAATATACCACCAAAGTATGACCTACCAAACAAATAAAGAATCATCAAAATCAATGCATAATTGACGGAGTAATCGCGTAACATACATACAAAAAAAAACATACACTTGAATTGAGAACCTCCTTTTTTTGAAGTCGGTTAAAAAGTGGTTAAAACTCGACCTATACCGATTTCTAAATAACTCTGGAATTCTCTGGTCTCGCTCGCACTTGTCCTTATATTTGAACAGAACTCCATAGGCTGCCCCCCTTACCATAAGATGCAGTCGTGTAAGCACCGAAAATCAGGTAAACGAACGAAGTGCATCCTTTGTAGTCTGAACGTTGACCTAGGTCCGGGCCAGACGTGGTCTAGACTTTCAGATCTGTACTTGTTTAGCTTAAGTCTAGACTCCAGCCACTCTTATGTCCATTTTCACCAACCAACTACGGGCATCATAATGCTTACGCGGCACCTTCAGTGCTGGCGATTGTATTAAGTAATTGAATAAAAAAAATTAAAAAAGGATACTGCAATTTTTTTCTTCAAGCACTTTTTTCCAGTGTTTATTAGCCATTTTTAACCGACTTCACAAAAAGGAGGAGGTTCTCAATTCGGTTGTATTTTTTTTATGTTTGTTACCTCATATCTCCGGCGTTTATGAACTGATTTGGAAAATTCTTTTTTTATTTGAATCTTCCAGATTGGTCCCATTTTTTTCAGAATCCATTTGATGATGGAATCCATGAGGAATTGATGGAACTCCTCAAATATTGTAGGCATATGACGATTTTGATATTTTCAGCAACAAACCAAGCATTTGCATTCAGAAAGTATCATAATCCTTTCACCACTATGGTTCTTTCATAAATTTTTTTCATCCAAATACTTAGTCGAATACAATGGCGGAAGTCGGTTTTTTAAATGAAAGGTTATTTCAATTTAAAATGATTGCCAACCACGAAAGTTTCAATTCTATAATTACCTATATAATTTATTATTATTATTATTACTTATAAAAAAAACTTATAGCAACGAAAATTGCTCAACAAGTTTGAAAAGCGTGATAATGCCTCTTATTTGATTTCCGTGATCATAATGTTATTTTTTGCCTTGAAAATCGATACATCTTCTCATCCGTTCTCATTCTGACCAATCAAGTAAGCTCCGTGATTAGGGCTGTCAGACATCCGGCTATTTCAAAACCGATGTTTTTTGTAGAAATCGTGAAACTGATGAGACCGCCCATTGTATAATATAAGTAGTTAGTTTTTGTTTGTGAAATTGTTTAGTTTTTAACCGACTTCAAAAAAAGAAGGAGGTTCTCAATTCGACTGTATATTTTTTTTGTATGTTTATTACGCGATTACTCGGCCAAGAAAATTGATTTTGATAATTCTTTACTTGTTTGGTAGGTTGGTAGGCTTCAGAGGTGGTCCCATATACATATGTCGATATATATCCCCTTAAAGGGGATTTCAGGAATAAACCTATCGAAATTGATTCAGTGTTTTTTGTAAGAAATTGGTTTTTGATTTTGTACAACAAATAAACTTTTTTATTTCTCTTAAAATTTTACATCGCTGTTTGTTAGTATATTATGGTGTGCATTAAAGTATTTTCTATCTATATATCTATGTATTTATCTATACTATTTCCAAATTTCTATGTATCTAAAACTCATTGATGACTAAAATTCGTATACCTATCAATAAAAGTACATCTTATATAAAACGGTGATTGTGACATTCAAAAATAGCACCCCTGGTCTGGGTGTTATGGTACCAATGTATTCGTAGTTCCCGATACCCACGGCACAGGGAATCCTATTGTGGGATCATGACTACGTATGTGACTGTTGGGTGTGGTGGTATCCCAACTGTCCAGCCTTCTCCAACAACTCAAATGTCCGACTATTTCAATGGCGATGTCCGGCCATGCGAACAATACTTGTGGCAACCCTATCTGTGATTGCTATCACATCACTATACAGAAGCAAACGTACTTAAACACACGAACCTACCTACTAGTTATTGTTTTATGAGCTGAGACCAGGCCCTTGAGTTTGTATTCAAGGTTCTATTGGTTGATTCGATAGCTTGCGGATTACATTATTCTGTTGCTATCATTTTCAATGCTGTTTCAATTCGACATGACGCTTCGATTACCCAATTTTAAAATTACCGACTTTTAAAATAATTGATAAAACTCTTCAAAAACCAATAATAAAACTTAATTAATTTTCTAATTAGGTATTTCTTGTACAATTATTTTTAACTGAACTGTTGTTTTTTTTAACCGACTTCATAAAAAAGGAGGAGGTTCTCAAATCGGTTGCATTTTTTTTTGTATGTTTGTTACCCCATATCTCCGGCGTTTATGAACCGATTTGGAAAATTCTTTTTTTATTTGAATAGATACACTTCCAGATTGGTCCCATTATTTTCAGAAACCAGTTCTGATGATGGAATCCATGAGGAATCGAGGGAACTCCTCAAATATTGTATGCAAACATATGGCGATTTTGATATTTTCAGCAACAAACCAAGCATTTGCATTCAAAAAGTATCATAATCCTTTCACCACTATGGTTCTTTCATAATTTTTTTTCATCCAAATGTTTAGTCGAATGCAATGGCGGAAGTCGGTTTTTTAACCGACTTCCCAAAAAGGAGGAGGTTCTCAATTCGGTTGTATTTTTTTTTTTTTTTTTGTGTTTGTTACCGCATATCTCCGGCGTTTATGAACCGATTTGGAAAATTCTTTTTTTATTTGGATAGATATACTTCCAGATTGGTCCCATTTTCAGAATCCAGTTCTGATGATGGGATCCACGAGGAATTGAGGGAACTCCTCAAATATTGTAGGGATACATATGGTGATTTTGATATTTTCAGCAAGACACCAATCATTTGCATTCAGAAAGTATCATAATCCTTTCACCACTATGGTTCTTTCATAATTTTTTTTTCATCGAAAATTATTTAGTCGAATACAATGGCGGAAGTCGGTTTTTTAAATGAAAAGTTATTAAATGAAAGGTTATATATTTCAAAGACATTTAAATTTAAATTCTTATATTCTTTGTATTATTAAATTAATATTTTGTGTTCTTTTCAGGTAAGTGTACCAATATTCTTCAATTATGCGGAGATGAGGGGGAAGCTGATGATCTTCAAAATAACTTTTACGAAATGGTAAGATTCTTTGATCATTCAAATGTACGGTTTGTAGAAAAGTAAACATGGTAAGATCTGATACAAGTCTGTAGATTTTTGGCATTATAGATTGGTTTTCGGTTAATTTCAATTTGCCGTGGCGTGTCCGGCCAAACAGCGTTGTCGCACTACGTCCGATCCGAATCCGTGAAAATTCGGATATACGTTAGCCGGATCTAGTGTGTAAGCTACCATAGAAATAGTAGTAGTTCTACGACTACTCTGGACCGTATTTTCACGGGTTCGGTTCGGATTCGGATCGGACGTAGTGCGAAAAAAAAAATAGACCCCTACGTCTCGCACCTTTTTTTTTATCCTATTATTTATTTCTGTTTGATTATGAGATGTAAATTGTTAATGACAATAACTTTTCATTTAAAAAACCGACTTCCGCCATAGTATTCGACAAAATATTTGGATGAAAAAAAAATGATGAAAGAACCATAGTGGTGATAGGATTATGATACTTTTTGAATGCAAATGCTTGGTTTGTTGCTGAAAATATCAAAATTGCTATATGTATGCCTACAATATTTGAGGAGTTCCCTCAATTCCTCATGGATTCCATCATCAGAACTGGATTCTGAAAAAAATGGGACCAATCTGGAAGTATATCTATTCAAATAAAAAAAGAATTTTCCATATCGGTTCATAAATGCCGGAGATACGCGGTAACAAACATTTAAAAAAAATACAAAAAAAAACTGCAACCGAATTGAGAACCTCCTCCTTTTGTGGGAAGTCGGTTAAAAAAAGTAGTTTTTCGTGATCTTCGTAATAGTTTCTCAATGGGTACTAAATGCGTTTTTTTACTACTTGGCAAGCAAACAAGCATACGGTCCACCTGATGGAAAGCAGTTACCATAGCCTATGGATGCCAGCAACACCAGAGGCCCAATTCTCTAAATTATTTTAAAACTACACTGAAAGTTAACCGAATCGAGACTGAATTGCGAATGGACAGAAAGGCGGTATTCTGCTCCCTCTTAAATAGCAATTTAGTCTACTTTAAATTCACGGTGACTACCATTAGAGAAGGATAGTTATATATATATCATTGGAAAGAGTAAAGAGAGACTTCATCTATTTAAGCTAAAATTATCGAAAAAACTTTGAATCGTTCAAGTTTCGGTCACATTTCGATATAATCACATTACAGTGTTGTATTTTAAGTTAGGAGAATACCATTTCTGAAATTTAAGATATCGACGCAAGATGAATCTTAAACATGATCCGAACTCTGTTTTAACAATTTTTAATCGACTTCACAAAAAGGAGAATGTTCTCAATTCGGTTGTATTTTTTTTTTAATGTTTGTTACCGCACATCTCCGGCGTTTATGAACCGATTTGGAAAATTATTTTTTTATTTGTATAGATATACTTCCAGATTGGTCCCATTTTTCCATTCAGAATTTAGTTCTGATGATGGAATGCATGAGGAATTGAAGGAACTTCTCAAATATTGTAGGCATACCTATAGCGATTTTGATATTTTCAGCAACAAAACAAGCATTTGCATTCAGCAGGTCTAAAAAGGCCACTTTATATGAATCATAATGTGAATCATAATACGATTCATATAAAGGAATTGCTTAGGATCTGCTGAGAATTCGGGAAATTAATTGTTACCAGATGAATTTTCCACATTGAGCAATTCATCTGATAGCAATTCATTTTCCGAATTCTCAGCAGATCCTTAGCAATTCCTTTATATGAATCGTCGTATTATGATTCATAAAAAGTGGCTTTTTTAGGCTCTCTTAGGCATCAAACGCGCGCTGCCGTCTGAGACATAAAGATGATCGAATCTAACACAGAAATCATAACGCAGAGTCATATTGCATTTTGCAAAGTAGATACTTTCACTCGTGGCCGTCTCGGCAAATCACACGACCTGACCTAGTTTCTGAAGCCTCCAATTAAGAGGAGGTTACCGGCAGGGCGCTTTAGGCCCTTTTGTACGCGAACGAAGTTTGCTTATATTTTGGCTATTAATTCATTAAACTCCATGAAATTTTGTACACATGATCAACAAGTATTAAGTAAAAGCGCGTAGCTTTTTTTAAAATTTTATTACGTTTTCTATTTTAAAACCTTTTTGGAGTTTCTATTAGTTTCTACTTCCTACTTCGGTTTTTTTACAACTATCAATTTCAACCTTGTGGTTTCATATGTATGTAAACAAACAGATACCTTCCTATATACATATATAATATTACCAAATGTGGTTATTTTTACCACAGAGATGATAAACTATAGTGTGATTGTACAGAGCGTGTGAAGTTTAACCCTCTACGACTGACTAAAAAATGTAGTTAATAAATATATGCTGGACATTTCACACAACATTATCTAGCCCCAAGCTAAGCAGAACTTGTGTTATGGGTGCTAGATAACTGATATACTGAATATAATACATTACATAGATATATATTTATAACTGATTTTTAATTAATAATAAATGATCTCAAAACGTGCAAACAAATGTTCAGAAACAGTAAGAAGCATAACAGTTATTTGAAATGATTGAACATTACAATTCACTGTAACAATCAGTTTCCGATACGTATTACCGTTTTCTGACTTTAACTAAGGCTGAAAAAAGTTACAGTGACACAGTAAAATCTACTGTTACAACTTAACTGTTTTCCGCCCAGTTAAATTTAATTGTCAAGTCAATTGGCTCCATTTTTACTGCCCAAAGCAATAATGGTTACCGAAAAATCGATTGGTTACACTGCTTATTTTTTTCAGTGTAGTCTGCTGAGAATTCGGGAAATGAATTGTTACCAGATGAATTTGCCACATTGAGCAATTCATCTGATAGCAATTCATTTTCCGAATTCTCAGCAGATCCTTAACAATTCCTTTATATGAATCGAGTTATGAGTCATATTATGATTAATCGAAAGTGGCCTTCTTAGACCTCCTGGTTTACTCACAATAACTAGGCAAATCAGCATTATATTTTCGGAGCGCACCCTTAAGAGAAGGAGAGTAGCTACTGATAAATCTCTTGGTTATGATTCTGTGAACTTGGTGTTACTAATAGATCTTCTAAATTTTTTGTGATACCGGTAGGCCGCTTATGCTTTTTATGCTACTTGGCAAGCAGACAAGCATACGGCCCACCTGATGGAAAGCAGTTACCGTAGCCTATGGACGCCTGCAACACCAGAGGCCCAATTCTCTAATTTAAAAACATTCAATTCGCAGTATAATCTCGTCTCAGTCGCATTGTCAGCTGTCACCTATATAGTAACTATTACTTAATCTTCGCATGTATACGCGAAGATTAAGTAATAGTTTCTATACGAGACAGTGCGACTGACACGAGATTGTATTGTGACTGAAATGTTTTAAAATTAGAGAATTGGGCCTCAGAGGCATCACACGCGCGCTGCCGACCCTGAGACATAAACATGAAAAGTCTCATGTGCCTGTAATTTCACCGGCACCCATACCCTTCAAACCGAAACACAGCAATGCGAGCACTACTGCTTGGCGGCAGAAATAGGTACGATGGTAGTACTTCCCCGGACGAACTCTTTCACAAGAAGTTCTACTACTAACAAAAAAAAATTACTGTAAGTACCATAGTACATTATGGTACAAGTGTGTAAAGTTAGTGATTACGTCAGAGGCGCCATTGAGACCCGAGCCGTCAGGCGAGGGTCTTAAGAGAGCCGAGGACGGTAATCATTAATACACACGTGTATCATACGACGTTTTTCAACACACTTGTGAAGAAAATAACTATAATTTTAACAGTGAAAACCAGTTGTGAAAAATTTTTACCTATGGCGGGAAAAATTAATCAGTTTTCCTATGTGCGCGCATGTAACAATGGCGATCGGCCATAGACTAAAAGAATGAGGTTTCTTTTTTTTTTGCTTTCCGCGGCTAGCGTTTTAGCAACGTACAAAATGGGGATTTTTAATTTTTTTTATTACAGAGAAAACAAAAGTTACATTTGAGTGAAAGTTTTGTTTATTAAACACGTACAAGTTGAAATTATCTTTTATAATACGAAGTTGCATGAAATGAGCAAGCAATAGGTACATTAATTTATTTGTTCACAACCTTTTTTGTATCGAAACTTTTTTAAGAACAAACGGGACAACTGGGATCAGAGGAAAGCAACTTAACCAATAAATAAAAAAAAACTCTATAACTCACTTGTGAGTTATAGCAATGAAAAAGTCACAGTTTGATATAAAAAAAAAACTCTATAACTCACTTGTGAGTTATAGCAATGAAAAAGTCACAGTTTGATTATAGGTGTCATTATGTGCCTAATTGCGGTGAAATTAGAGCCACTTTATGAGCAAGTGTGTTGAAAAAATTATTACCTTATAGAAGACCTAATGGTACCCAAGACAGGTTTATCTGTATCTGCTATTGTTTCAAATTTTCCCATACTTACGTCCCAGTTCAAAAAAACACACTGTACTTATATAAAAATTTAAAAGGTTATAAAATTAGTACAAATTGGAATTGACTGGTGTGGGGAGAGGAAACGGTCAAATGAAGCGAGCGATTGCTTGAAATAGTTTTTTCTCGGCTCGCTCCCGTTATCGCTGATGTGGTTGCAACACTGTTTACAGCTGACTACAGCTCTCGTCTGTTACCATGGCACACGCGGTTGATTATTGTGTCACGGTTGGAGTAATGAATTGGGAATTATTAATACTAACTGGTTATTATTGATCCTCACCAAATTTATACCAAATCATGCATCTATGTGTTAGCAGTACAATGGGCGGCTTTATCGATGAGAGCGATTTCTTCCAGGCTACCTTTGGATGGACAGTAACGAGCGAAGCAGTAACGAAAACAGCGGTGCACAGAGTAAAAATAATAATAAAAATGATCGAATGATAAAATACAGTTTTTACATTAAACTCGAATACATAATATACCTACTTTTATAAAATAAACTAATAAAAAGTAATAATAAATACTATAAACGGTAAATACTATAATACGCCTTGATAAAAGAAAATATGACTATTCTACTTATACATTCACAGGATATTTTGACGACCTCTGTGGTGCGGCAAGCGAAGGTTCGCCTGCGACGCAGGAGGTTGCGGGTTCGATTCCCGCCTTGGGACAAATATTTGTACGATCTGCAGATATTTGTTCAGGGTGTTCTGGGTATTTTCCTTGTATAATAAAAAATGACTATCTATGTAATGTATTGTATTAAGTATATCAGTTATCTAGTTGCCATAACACAAGCTCTGCTTAGCTTGGGGCTAGATAATGTTGTGTGAAATGTCCAGCATTTATTTATTGAACGAGCGAAGCGAGTTCTCTGAGTCAAGTTGGAAGAATCGGCATTTGTATGTTGGTGTTGGTGTCTAATGAAAGCCCTTTGGTTGGACATTTCAAAACTGTTTTTAATAATTATTTAGCCTTAGTAGTTTTCGAGATATTAGGGAAAATAAAAAACGTAAAAACCCAAAATTCTAGGGTACTTCCAGCATTCCCACATTGCTGAAATTTGGTATGCTTGTGGCTTTTGTGTCACAACTACAGGGAAAAGTCTGAAATTGAAGAATTTAGAAACATGTTTTCCATAAAACAGAAACCAATATAACATCCATTGTTGATCTCCCATTTCTAAGAATTTGAATGACGTTGGAGTTCTATGGTTTTCATCAAAAGGACGTTATCAAATAATTCGTCAGGTACTTGATATAGGTACTAAACTAACAGGTATGTAGTATAACTACGCCCCGTTGCTTAGCCCTATTCAAAGGTTATTTCGATGATGTGTAGGAAATTATATTAGTTACTGGTAGATCCTGTACTGTACTGGTAGACCTCGAGGGGAAAATTTTCAAAAATAATAATTGAAAATATGGAAATTACTTAGTTAAGTAGTCGGGCTTATAAAGGTGTTATCGCGAGGTCTCAGTTCGGGGCGAACCACTAGTTATTATTATTATATTATTATAGTTGAATACTCACGACTTGCAAAGTGATTTTTGCAATGCAAAACTCGTAATAGGCCCTCTGTTTCAAAAAGACGAAGATATTCTGACGCGCATTGAGACTGTACAGTTTTACCCAAAATATAAGTCGCCCCGATGTACTTGCGGCGTAGACCAATTTCTATAGCGCGGGAACCTTCTTTCTACCAATAGAAATCACGCGCTAAAAAATCTTGCGCTGTTGTTGGTTAATCGATTTCGCGGTAAAATCGCGACCGGTCGTGCGCCATCTTGTTCATCAGTCGACTCTGTCCGACAGTGTACGAATCATGTCAGCGGGACAGAGCAACATTACGTTCGGCTACTGTCGGATATCAGTCTGCGCTTTTCTGCGCAAACGAAAATAGTCGATCGGACATATTTTCTGGGTAAAACTGTACATCTTTGTCACTTTACGTACGTGACCCATGCCAGAGCAACAGCCGTGAACTGTACATTACAGAGTAGCTAACTGGTTACAATACGGATACCATATTGATGAGAAATAAAAACTGGGCCGTTGTTGGATACGGAGAACTGAGGCCTTACCATGAGCTCTTATAGCGATTCAGTTCAAAAACTATTCAGTACAAAATATCGGTACCGTGATGTCCGCAGCTATATTTAAAGGCACAGTAGCAGAAGATCTATAGACTTCTGCGATTAAAGTTATTCAATGATGACGGATGTCAACGACGAACCGATACTTTGTACTGAATAGTTTTTGAACTGAATCGCTATAAGAGCTCATGGTAAGGTCTCTGTTGTCGAGACCAGTGTTCAAACAGTTTAGTTATTGCTTGTGGAAACAGAATTAGTTAAGCGTCATAGGCTTGCATAGGCGGCTGACTACCGTTACCAAGGCACTGGCGAGACGACCGCAAATGCAAACGAATTTTGCTATTTTGGCTATCATTTCATCAAACTCCATTAAAGGAGATGTTTCATCCTGGGCCTGCTCTAAGTACACTACACAGAAAAATATAAAAAAACAGGGGATTTTTATAAAAATACAATTATATTAATTTGAAGCATAATACAGCGGTACAAAAATGTTTATTTATGAGTTTTTTAATATGGTCACCTGATTTTTAGAGCAGCCATGACAGTCGAGTGACTTTGACAACTGACAGTTTTGTTGAGTGTCATTGACGCTCAACAAAATTGGTTCCTTGTGTGTGATTGCTCTCTTTGGCGAAGATAATCTTGAATGTACACTAACACGAAGCAATATTATGGAAAATAAACAATAACAAATGGTTTCTGTATTGCTTACTATATTTATATATACTGTACATAGCAGTGCAGCAGGCCCAAGCTCCATACATTTATGAAACATTTCCTTTAACACACACACACACTCACATGATCAGTAGCGCGATTACGTAATTGTATTGCAATTGGTTTCAATCGATTTCAATGCTGTTTCTATCCGAAATGACGCTATTCCAATTACTCAATTTACGTATATTGCTTACAAAGGTTAATAGCAACAAGACTTTGTAAATTAGGTAATCGCATAAATGTAATTTCGTAAAGAAACAACATTGAAATCGATTGAAATCAACAGCAACAGAATTACGTAATCGTCACACAGTATAATACACTAATATCGAGAACCGTGGTGCGACTTTTTTTTTAATAACTTTTCATTTAATAACTTTTCATTTAAAAAACCGACTTCCGCCATTGTATTCGACTAAATAATTTTGGATGAAAAAAAATTATGAAAGAACCATAGTGGTGAAAGGATTATGATACTTTCTGAATGCAAATGCTTGGTTTGTTGCTGAAAATATCAAAATCGCCATGTGTATGCCTATAATATTTGAGGAGTTCCCTCAATTCCTCATGGATCCCATCATCAGATCTGGATTCTGAAAAAAATGGGACCAATCTGGAAGTATATCTATTCAAATAAAAAAAGAATTTGCCAAATCGGTTCATTAACGCCAGAGATATGAGGAAACAAACATAAAAAAAAATACAACCGAATTGAGAACCTCCTCCTTTTTTGTGAAGTCGGTTAAAAATTAGGTTTTTTTTATATTTATGATTTGGTAACCATAATAATTTTATAAGAAACTAACGCACCACGGGTCTAGATATTAGTGTACTGATCATGTGTACAAAGTTTCATGAAGTTTGAAGAAATAATAGCCAGATTAGCAGCAAAGTTCGTTCGCGTGCAAAAGGGCGTATGAATTACATCGTGTAGAGTAGAAAATTCTAGACTTCATTGAAGATGTACTATTTGATTAAAATCCTAAGAGTTGTCACGGATCTCGTACTATAAACTGACGCGAGACGAACAATGAACTGTGTGGTCAGCACGAATAATTTACGCTACCAAGACGCTAGCGAGACGATCGCAAATGTCAAATATTGACCAATGACATCAGGGTAACTTGAAATCTTAGTAAGTTGATTGGTTCATATTTGACGTTTACTATCGTAACGCTAGCGTCTCGATAACGTTAGATGTTCATGCTTGGGCCTCTTTTTATAAGACGGATACGAAAAGGACGCTGCTTATGCCCATTTTCACCAACCAATACTTATTTTACTAACCTAACGCATTTCAAATAGACAGGTTTCTTTGAAAAAATTACATATTTGACGTTCGGTGTCGTAAGCGTTAGAGGCATAAGTGGTTGGTGAAAGTGAGCTTAGTCTTTGAATATACATGTAATTATAGAGTATACAGTGTGGCCCTTGATAAGTGAAAACATAACATAACACCCAACAGTAACATACGTAGTTTTTGATGTCGTAGTTTGAGATTTGTGTCGTGGGTATCAGGAACTACGAGTACCGTGTTACCATAACACACAGACCCGGAACAAATATTTGCATATCATACAAACATTTGTACCGCAGCGGGAATCGAACGCGCAACCTCTTGCATTTCAGCCGGCTAATCGCCTACCGCACCATAGAGGTCAAAGAAGTACTGAAACTAGAGACAAATAGGTAAAAAAAACTAACTATTGTGGTATTTTTGACTCAAGAGACAAAAAAGCACTCACATTTTGAGTGAGTAATTTCGCTTTGTTTTCGTTGTGGCCGGAAAGATGGAGTCCGACCTTCGTTCTGAGAGGTTCCACGCGGGCGGAGCCGCGAGCAAATGCTAGTGATATCACTATGCTTTTCTAATCTATACGGTCGTCATGAATCGACAGTAAATTGTTATTTTGTTATTTTATTGTTATTATGGGCAGAATAAAAAAATTCTGTAAATTCACTATTAAATCTCGATTCGGTCAACTTTCAGTGTGTGACTAGAATTTTTATGTGTGATGCTTGTACCGATTCGTTTGTACACTTATCAAGGACCACACTGTATGAATACTGCTTAGAACAAAGACTAATCGATTCACACAGCTGCATGTATACCTATTCTGAACGTGTTGTAGTTATTAGTTTTCTGCCTCGTGTCGCTTGTCAGTTGCTACCTAGTGACTTGTAGTACAATAATAACAATATAGTTCAATATTAAGGTGATTGCTCTCGCATGTGGCGCGAAATTAAAATTTTATTGTGTTTTTTGTAAATCACAGCTAATCAACACTTCTTGAGATAGAGAAAACAGATTTTGCGAAAACTAGGAGACCTAGCACACATGTTTTAATTTGATAGTATCTCATAAATGTCATTAGTTAAGCTACGCATACCTATAAACCAAAAAAACACTGTAAAAATCTTTGAAGAGTATTCGTAGCTGAAGTAATGATCTATATGTGAAACTATAAACTAAAACATGTGTGTTAGGTCTCCTAGTTTTCGCAAAATCAGTTTTTACTATCTCAAGAAGTGTTGATGAGCTGTAATAAGCAAAAACGCAATAAAATTTGAATTTCGCGCCACATGCGAGAGCAATCACCTTAATATAATCAATATGAGGTGTGTGCACTGATCTAAGGTGTATTGTGCATTGTCCCCTTTTCTTTTTGCTGTCGAGGGGGAATTCTTCAACAAGATACCCTATCACATTTGAGGGTGTGATAGGGTTATGTGAGGTTGCCGGGACTCCGACCGACTCACTAAAACCCCCCCGGTGGCCATCCTCTGCGCATGTCGATGGGCTCCGGGATCTCCAAAGGAACGCACCGGTGCCCTTTCGGGCCCGTCCCGTGGTTGGCCCAAAAAGGCCCAACAAACACTCCCTCCAAATGTGGCAGCACAGGGTCCACACCATGCTGCCACCGTCCATGGGCTCGTAGGATCGTGGGGCCCTTACCCCAACCACCACGCGAGCCCAGCGACATCCATCTCTTTCACCACAAAGTCGCGAGAAAAACTCACGACTTTGTGGAGAAAGAGAGAGATGTCACTTCCTTCCTGGCCGTCATCTACCTTCCGAGCATAGTTCAGTCCACTGGCGTAAACTGGCTACGCCCGGAACGTAGAGAAGGCAAAACAGTTATGTCTATTTCATTAGGAAATAGGCCAATAACAGGCAGCAACCACGTGAAGGATGACCGCCAGACTTGCCTTGAGGATCAACGATTGTTGCGCTCCTCTCAAGACCATTCGCCTCCTCACCCTCTCCCGGAGCGGGCAAGGCAGGCCCGTATTTATCCAAAACCGGAGCTAGGCCAAACCAACTATTAATGGATAAACACAGACCCACCCTGCATTGTCCCCCTGTGCTAACCAGCCAGCCCAGCTCCTTAAAGTAACGGAGCATGACTTTGGATTGATGGCATCACCGAGTGTGTCCGAAGGCGTCAATGATGGAGAGCAGGGTACTGTACATACTTATTCTGTTATTTATTTTGTTCTCATACGTACAAAGCGATTTATATTTAACACGGGCGTCGCTAAGTCTACGTAGTGGTTTTTGTATGTACAGCGCAATGTAACAGGGCCTTGGCATCAATTGCCGTGGTCTCGTTTTTGAACGAATCTTTCCGATTGTCTTTACTATCACTTTGGCGATGGAGGGGTCTATTCTTAGGCCGGACCCAATCTGCCCCCCAATTACAGTGAGCAAATGGCAATGATTTTTAAACTTGAAAGGTGGAATATTTAGGTTAAGAAGTTTCCCCTATTCAAGTTTCGAAAGTTTTAGATAGCGCTAATAATGGCTGTCAAAATGATTCCCATTTTTGCGTTCCCCGTTGTCGTTTGCCCAATCTCAACCTATTGTGAAAACATTTTCCTCCAAAGTACTAAGTTGTTTTAGACTATTCTCTAACATATATCATAATAAATCAAATCGGAACCGGACAGTTGGATTTTGTCAGGTTTTATTTTAAATTTTATCAAAATCAAAACTTACTTGACACTGGCAAAATTCAGACTTACCTCTGAGGCCCGTACCATGAGCTCTTATAGCGATTCAGTTCAAAAACTATTCAGTACAAAATATCGGTTCGTCGTTGACATCCGTCATCATTGAATAACTTTAATCGCAGAAGTCTATAGACCTTCCGCTATTGTGCCTTTAAATATAGCTGCGGACATCACGGAACCGATATTTTGTGCTTAATAATTTTTGAACTGAATCGCTATAAGAGCTCTTGGTAACCCCCCTGGTCTCTGAGTAGGAACCGGTAATACGAAGTAGTAATTCCACCTGACAACAGAAACTAGGTCAGAAGGGCGCAGAGGCCGAATGACGTCATGCTGCACTCTACAACTGTACGAAAAAACGACGTATCAACACAACTACTAAAATTTACCTTAATGCTTTGTTAGTTAGAGTTGAAATTAACGTAATAGAACACGGTTTACCTTGGCATTAGCGGATAGTCGAAAGGTCGTATGTAGATAATTGAATTATGAATTTAAATCGAATGGAACTAAGGTTAATTTTGGTTTGGGATTTGTGTTGGCATACTGTGAAGGTTGCTCAAAAGTTGTGTATATTAATTTGATATGATCAACGGTTAGTGAATTGAGTCTAATTTAAAGGTTGCTAAGGTTTGAGTTTGTTTGTAGAACCAGTTTGGTTGGGTTTGACCTGTGTCTATTTGTAGGTTTAAGACATAATTTTGTAGGTCTTGCTAAACTACCAAAAGTGGATGCAAAATTGCAACAAAAACCATTAAACATAATACATGTAAACTCAAATAAAAATGTGTTAATTATGTATCTATTCACGTGGTCACGCGTTCACAACTTATATACGGATTAACTTAAGAATCCAGAACTTATTTACGGGGTCACTTAAGAATCCAGAACGTATTCACGGTGTCACTTAAGAAATCAGAACTTATTCAAGAGACACATCAACATCCAGAACTTATTCACGAGACATGTAAACATCCAGAACGTATTCACGAGACATATAAACATCCAGAACTTATTCGCGAGACACAAACATCTAGAACTCATTTATTTATTTATTTATTCACGCAGTCACTTAAGAATCCAGAACTTATTCACGAGACACGTCAACATCCGGAACATATTTACGGGGTCACTTAAGAATTCTGAACTTTTTCCCGAGACACATAAACATCCAGAACTTATTCACGGGGTCACTTAAGAATCCAGAACTTATTCACTGTTTACGTAATACACATTGTTTGTACAATTTATAATATCCATTTGCAACAAACATTACAATTTATGAACTGACAACTATGAAATTCTAATCGCTGTACCGTTACAACCAATCCATTCTCAGCCTTATATTACCTATCAAATAGGATTTAAAATTCCTAGTAATTTCATAGATACCCATGCAAATTTTTAAAACAATTCTTTAAGCAATTTTGAAACGTATTATATAAGTACGACGGATCATTTCGCTTGTTGATTGAATGTAAATGAGATCATTAATCAACTACTAGCCTTTTCTGTTGCCGGTACTTTTTACGCAGTAACAACCAGTGTTGCGCAATTACTGACGTCATCACCGGTAACTATCCGTGAAAATGATGGCCGGTGGTGCTTGTGCCAATTTTAAAATAGGAACGCTTTTTATCTTTCCTTTTATCAAATACCAAGTCATATTTGGATTGGTCAAAGCGAGGTTCATAGTCGTCGACAAATTGCATTACTTACAGCATATATTCTTTATATACGTTTTGGCACCTATTTAACTGCTTTTTAAAAACAGTTTTTATGTAAAAACTTTTTTTTTTTTGGTTTTATTTAAATTCCTTGTTCATTTTAATAATTATCTGCTCAAATTTTTGTTCGAATTTTGAACGCGGAAGATAACATCGCGTTACAACTCGTTCCAAAATAAAACGGTCCAATGTTGACAAACACTGCTCTGTCTCGCTCATACGCTGGCACGTGTGCTTGTCTCTTTCTAACGCGACTAAAACAATAATGGCGGAGGCGGACGGGCGCATTACTGTACATTCAAATTGGTTAAATTATGTTTTGTTTTATTGTTTTTTATATTCACATTGTCACTTTATTTACATAATACTAAACTACGATACCCTGATTTTTAATTTCACACAATATTTGTAAACAAACAAATGTCAAGATATGCCACTGTGTGTATAAGTGTCATGTATGTGTGTCATATGTGAATTCACACGTATGCTACACAATCATGAAACTTATACTCACAGTGGCATATCTTGACATTTGTTTGTTTACAAAAATTGTCTGAAATTAAAAATCAGGGTATAGAGCAGTTACGCGAAGGTAAGGCGCTTACGCCGTTTTAGAAAAGAAAAGAAGTTTGCTTCTATTATGGCTATTATTTCTTCAAACTACATGAAATTGTGTACACATGATCAGTACACTAATATCTAGACCCGTGGTGCGTTAGTTTCTTATAAAATTACTTAAATGGTAACCAAAAAATAAATAAAAAAAACGGATTTTAAAAAACTGAACTGGGTCTAGCTAGATATTAGTGTATTGAGGTCCAATTCTCTAACGAATTTTTTTTTTTAAATAGAGTTTGGTGGGGTAAGCACGAATATTTAACGTTATCGAGACGCTAGCGAGACGATAGCCAATGTCAAATATTGGCCAATAACATTAGGGTGCTTCGAAATCTTTCTAAGTTGATTGTTTTATATTTGACGTTTACAATCGTCTCGCTAGCGTCTCGATAACGTTAGATATTCGTGCTTGGGCTTCAGATCATGTTTAGATCTTGTGTCGATGTCTTAAATGTCAGAAATGGTATTCTCTAATTCAAAATACAATACTGTAATGTGATTTTCTGTCAATTCAAAATTCAGTCTCGCTCTCGATTCGGTTAATTTTCAGTGTAGTTTTAAAATAATTTAGAGAATTGGGCCTCTGATCATGTGTACAAAATTTCATGGAGTTTGATGGAATAATAGCCAAAAAAGAAGCATACCTACTTTGTTCGCGTACCACAAAAAAGTAAGTGTAAGCGCCCTATCGGGTGCCCTAGCGGTAGACTCCTCATAACTTCGATCCTTGTTGCTATCAGAAAGTCAGACACTCTATCTAGGTAGGAGGATAGATACCTACTTAATTATTTCCATGATTTCTACTGGTAATTTCCTGTAATCAGTAATTCTACTATTGCACAATAATTTCTTATCTAACTCACTAGTGCAATACTATCGCGAATTATGTAATTGTGTTGGATTGCACTTACAAGAAACACAATAAGTAAGGAAATTTTTAGTTCCGGCTCTATCATCATCATCATCATCATCGGCCGAAAGACGTCCACTAAGGCTAATTCTAATTCTAATTCTAATTCTAAGGTGGGGTATTAAGACCAGAGGCCTTACCATGAGCTCTTGTAGGCGATTCAGTTCAAAAACTATTCAGTACACAATATCGGTTCGTCGTTGACATCCGTCATCATTGAATAACTTTAATCGCAGAAGTCTATAGACCTTCTGCTACTGTGCCTTTAAATATAGCTGCGGACATCACGGTACCGATATTTTGTACTGAATAGTTTTTGAACTGAATCGCTGTAAGAGCTCATGGTAAGGCCTCTGCACTGACATCCCGCTGTGGGGTGTATTGTGCATTGTCCCCCTGTGTGCATTGTCCCTACCCCAGCAAGACCAGTTCCTTAAAGTAACGGAGCAGGACTTTGGGTTGGTGGCATCACCGTTGAAGTGTGTCCGAAGGCGTCTATGATGAAGTCCACCGTGTTTTCTTCCTGCAAGCAGCCCCGACATAGCCCGCTGTCATTAGCCCGAAGTTACTAGTTCGCCTAGGTTGCGTTGGCGCGTCCTAGGTTGACGTGACTTAGTGGTATTGCATTTGTTATGGGCTGGGCATAAGGTTGGTCATATACCCGTACTGTAATTTATTCAAATAACAAAATGGTATCTAGGTATCTAGGTTGGACCACCAAATGTCTCTGAACACATAAAACCACCGTGCCAACTACACGGCCTTGGATAACAGCTGTTGATTACGATAACTTATCCGTTATCTAAATGGTTGTTCAGGTAATATTATTGTTTTGGATCAATAATACGTATACAAGTGTCACAAAACATGTTTAAAACGAAATGGTCTTGGGTTTTGAGTAACCCTCACAGTTTACACTCAAGACTCAATACCCTTTCGCTTGGTGTTGCCACCAACCCAAAGTCCTGCTCCGTTACTTTAAGGAGCTTGGCTGGCTGGGGTAGGGTTAGCACAGGGGGCCAATACACCCCACAGCGCGGCGTCAGTTCAGGTCTTAACACCCCCACTTAGAATTAGAATAACCCTCTTATTCATAATACATTTTTCAACCTTTGATAGCTAATATAGCTTTTGTCTTGTTTTGACGTTAATAATAATAATAATGTTTTATTTCAGGCTACATGGGAAATGTATAAAAGCCCATAGAATATATACCTTATAGACTAACATATTATATATTTTAAGAGGGCACTATACTACAATTTAGGCTCTTTCTTTAACGCACGCGATAACTCGCGCGCCCGTCTCGCTCGTGCCAGCGAGTGTTATGCACAAAAATGAAGTTTTTTGTTTATTTTGCGAAAATAAAGTGTTTATCAAAAAACTGATTTTAGCATAAGAATAAATAGTTATTACCTACTTGTTGAAGTAAAATTTATCTTAAAACACCGTAGGGTTCCTGAGATTTCTTTCAAAACATGTGGGAAACAAGGGTTTTTTCATTAAATGAAACTATCGAGGTTTTTTTTACATATCGTGTTTTCAACTTTACACAATAAATGCAAAAATATAAAAATTTTATATTCCAAAATATTTAACTCGTAGAACCCGTACATACTGAGTTATAGATCGATTTTGTTGGGCAAAATCTCATAGTACGCCCTCTTAAATTTTAAAACTAACTCTTTACATCTTTTGGAGGATTTCGATGCGATACCGCTTCCCTATAGCGTCGGTAAACAATGCCAGCTGGCCAGAAATCAGGTTTGAGGAGCTCATTCTTGTACCACGCCGTAACCTGGAGAGCGTAGGACTTGAAGTCAGTGGCCCTATTGGGCTCCAGCCTCTGGAGGGACAGTCGAATCGTCCCCTCAATCCGCATGCATCAACATGCGTCAACATGTCATCATGTCTCATGCATTTAACATGCCATTTATGCCTGTAATTCCCTTTTCCGAATATAAATGTATACCAATTTGAATGTGATATATTTATTTTTCCATCGGAGGCCTTACCATGAGCTCTTATAGCGATTCAGTTCAAAAACTATTCAATACAAAATATCGGTTCGTCGTTGACATTCGTCATCATTGAATAACTTTAATCGCAGAAGTCTATAGACCTTCTGCTACTGTGCCTTTAAATATAGCTGCGGACACCACGGAACTGATATTTTGTATTGAATAGTTTATGAACTGAATCGCTATAAGAGCTCATGGTAAGGCCTCAGTTCTCAGTTGGCACGATTCCAAAAAACGTACGTTAGTAAACTGATGTTTGTTTATTTATCTGACTCTAGCAGGAAGACTCTTAATGCAGTAAATCTGGCGGAATTTGGTGTTTATTTTCATTGACTTTTATGGAATTTAAAGCAAAGCTAGCCGGTCGCCCGCGGTGTCACCCTAGGTAACTTAATTGCGGGATGAAAAGTATGTTTTTTTTTGTTTTTTTTAAATTATGGACTCTGAGTAAAAACTCAATTTTGCCAATGTCAAGTATTGTAGTGAATATTTCAAATAATGTCAAGTTGTTAAGTCCTCGGTCAAGTCATGTTCTAGCAAAGCGATGGCAGTTTTACTAGAATGTTCCTGGACAATTTCCACTCCTTCGAAAAGACACATACACTAATTTTATTTAAATTCACTACCATGTGCTCTTTATATGCCACCAAAATTACACGATATAACAAAAAAAACACTAGAAATTTAAATAAAATTAAAATAGATCTTCTTTTATTTTTCGAATTTTTCGAAAAAGCAGAAAATGTCAGACGACATGAGGTCGTCAATTTTAATTTCATTTTTCATTTCATTTTCATTTCATCACACAATATTTCAAAGGTTTCAATAAAGTTCTTTGTCCCAAAATACTTTCACAGTTCCTCTTAAAATGGGCATAGTAACAAAGTGGGCGCGCCACCCTTGACCTAGTGACCCAGTGACCCAGTTGCGACACTGTTGTGGTGCACCGCACCCCCCGTCCCAGTTTTAGGAGATACCAATGTGCAGTATATCAGATAACAAAGAACATAATATAGCTTTTTGAATGTATACTCTGATTTTTAATCTCAGACATTTTTTGTAAACAACGAAATGCCACTGTGTCTTTAAGTGTCATGTATGTGTATCATATGTGTATATATTTATTTATTTATTTACAAGCACAAAACACATTACATCCACAAATAAAACAAGAGATACAAAAACCATTGTTTCGAACTTGGGAGGAACATATACATATGTGCGCACATCTAAATTAAATAACCACATATATTATATACACAATATGATACACATACATGACACTTATACACACAGTGACATATCTTGACATTTCTATGTTAACAAAAAATGTGTTAAGATAAAAAATCAGGGTATATACTATTATACTCTATCAGAGAGCTGATTCTAAGTTTTTTGCACACAATTGACTGGGACGTATGGTGTAGTGTAACAAAGATTTTGTATTGCGACACCGATGAGTGCCTCTAGCGTACACTCTGTGAATCTCATTTTCCATACAAAAATCCGTGTTACACTACACTATACGTCCGTGTCAATTGTGTGCAAAAAACTTAGAATCAACCCTCAGTACTTCTAATAAAATATCCTTACACTAAACTACCAAAGAAGTTAGCTTTAGTTATTCTATTCCAAGCGGAAAGTCAAGGTAAGGATGTAACATTCTACTAATGAACTTGGAATAGTAAGTTATATTATTATGTGGGTGAAACATTTTGACATAATACTAAAAACTGTATGGGTAAAGCCTTTTTAACCGACTTCCCAAAAAAGGAGGAGGTTCTCAATTCGGTTGTATTTTTTTAATTTTTTTAAATGTTTGTTACCGCATATCTCCGGCGTTTATGAACCGATTTGGAAAATTATTTTTTTATTTGAATAGATATACTTCCAGATTGGGCCCATTTTTTTTAGAATCCAGTTCTGATGATGGAATCCATGAGGAATTGAGGGAACTCCTCAAATATTGTAGGCATACATATGGCGATTTTGATATATTCAGCAACAAACCAAGCATTTGCATTCAAAAAGTATCATAATCCTTTCACCACTATGGTTCTTTCATCATTTATTTTTCATCCAAATATTTAGTCGAATACTATGGCGGAAGTCGGTTTTTTAAATGAAAAGTTATTACAAACATTTTTTTGTTTATTATTGACATTATTGATACATTGATATTATTGTAAAGGGCATTTAATGTGACGTCATAAAATAGCCTATAACCAGCGGATACTCAAGCCGCTTCCAACGATACCTCATTTGTCAAATTATGATATTAAGTAGTTTAGAAGAACAGTCACATATGAAGTCCCGATCAGCTTAGCAGGCGGATTGGCGATCGCAAGCAAATGCCCATCCCTTGGTGTAATCCCTTAGTAAGGCTTTTAATACATCCACGGGAGGAAAAGGAGGGGTTCCTGCTTAGGTCGGATACACCACGGCAGTCCTGATTACGCCGTTGATAAAAACATGACACCATCACGAAGATCTATCAGTTCACGCCCCCATCAAATAACTTGGAATGACCAAAATTGTGTGGCAACGTCAAAAATCAAAAATATATGTTTCATAAATCCCTCTGACGACCTCTGTGGCGCGGCGGGCGAAGGTTCGCCTGCGACGCAGGAGGTAGCCGGTTTGATTCCCGCCTCTGAACAAATATTTGTACGATCTGCATATAATTGTTCAGGGTGTTCTGGGTATTTTTTATGTATCATAAAAAATATATATCTATGTAATGTATTGTATTAAGTATATCAGTTATCTAGTACCCATAACACAAGCTCTGCTTAGCTTGGGGCTAGATAATGTCGTGTGAAATGTCCAGCATTTGTTTATTAATTTAAGTATTTAAATGATGTCTCGTCTTTGCAGATGCACAGTTCGGAGACGGTCCAGCCGGCGGCAGGCCCTGGCCTGCTGCTACAACTTGGCAGGCTCATCATTCGCGCGCACTCCAACAGCCCTTTGCCGAAACTGCCGAAGCACAAGCACAAGCCTAGTACTAGCCAGCAGGTAAGCTATCTAAAGAGCAGCACTAGCCAGCAGGCAAGTTACCCATAGAATAGCACTAGCTTGCAGTTAAGCTATCCAATTAGCAGCACTACCCAGCACCTTTTTTTCTTATACTACTTGGCAAGCAAACAAGCCTACGGCCTGGTGGAATCTGGTGGGTATCTGGTGGAAAGTAGTTACCATAGCCTACGGACGCCTGCAACACCAGAGGCATCACACGCGCGCTGCTGACCCTGAAACATAAAGATGAAAAGTCTCATGTGCCTGTAATTTCACCGGCACCCGCACCTAAGCTATCCAATGAGCACCACTACCCAGCACCTGAGCTATCCAAAGAGTAGCAATAGCCAGCAGGTAAGCTATCCAATGCTTTAGCGGCCGACCTCGTGGCCTGTATGCCAATGTTCTCCATTCAGTGATGGTGCCAATTTTATGTTCTTTTCCATTCCTTCCAGGTCACGATTCAAACGCAGCCGAAGGCGGACGAGGAGGACGCCAGACTTGAAGCCAATCTCAGTAATCACATCAACGCGCTGTGGTCTGAGCAGATTCCTGTTTGTGTTGAGGTATGATTAGTTTTCTTTTCTTTTTAACCGAATTCAAAAAAAGGAGGAGGTTAGCTAATTAAAGTTAAAAAATGATTAATTATGTCGATAGACATAACCAAAATTATAATATTAGGTTAATTAATGGTTAACATTAAATGCATAGTTTATAAGAAATTAAAGAAAATATACGAAAATCGGATCCGTGCACTTATTTCCGAATCTACAGAGTTATTTTTTATTGAAATACGTAAAAACAAAATTCTGTCCTCGAAAAAAGAGGTTGTACAAGGAGCTCTTCTACTAGCAGCTTCATTGTTTCAGGTTCTCCTCGCTCCGGAGTGCTCAGAATGCTATGCCACAATGACTCGTGCCGAGGAACCTGTATATCCTCTGCACGGTTTGCTGCTGGAGAGATGGACCATGCGAGCTGTACTAGACAAGTATGTTACTTTTGCACTTGAAAACTGACGATTCGGTGCATTCAACGGCTAAAGAATCGATAAGTTTGCATCCAAAAACGGATGAATCAATAAGTTTGCATCAAAAAACTGATTATTAGTTTCTGCTGGTGAACCTGATAAGCATACGGGATCTATTAGTACAACGGATCGAAACCACCGGACCTTTTAGTAACTATTCAACCCTACGTGGAGCTGTACACACATTTTTATTCATGCCTCTATTCGTTCGTTCATTCTTTTTTTCTTGGTACTGCTGTAGGTCCATCATTAGACCATGATCTAATCCCCTAGTCGTCATTGCGACATCCACGGGAGGAGACGGAGGGGTCTATTCTCAGGCTGGACATACAACGACATGAAAGACTTGATGCATTGTTTTTCAGGAGTGAGAGTCCTTCTGTCATCAGCTCACCATGGTTGCTGAATGCGGTGCGCTCTCAGCTACACTTCTCGCAGCTGTCGGCGTGGCGCGCTCGGCTTCTGCCTCGCACGCAGGAGCGCAGGTACACTACAACGCCAAATAACTATGCGGCTGTGAATCAAGTGACAGAATACGCAACGACAGTTTAAGGATCCTGATCATTTTTTTTATACTGCTAGGCAAGCAAATATGCATATGGCCCACCTGATGGAAAGTAGTAACCGTAGCCTATGGACGCTTGCAACACCAGAGGCATCACACGCGCGCTGGCGAACCTGAGACATAAAGATGAAAAGTCTCATGTGCCTGTAATTTCACCGGCACTCGTACCCTTCAAACCGAAACACAGCAATGCAAGCACTACTGCTTCGCGGCAGAAATAGGT
Source organism: Epirrita christyi (assembly GCA_951392215.1). Classification (NCBI taxonomy): domain Eukaryota; kingdom Metazoa; phylum Arthropoda; class Insecta; order Lepidoptera; family Geometridae; genus Epirrita; species Epirrita christyi. The sequence continues at coordinate 8,882,665 of OX595862.1, forward strand.
ATGGTAGAGTTATGTCGGTGATCTTGGTTATTCTACGTATCTCCTCATTTCGGATTCTATCACGTAGCGAAACTTCGACCTACGCTGCCTCCCTTATAAAATGCAATGAGGGGGGGATTTTCCATAATCACCACGCTTGGCAGGCGGATTGATGATCGCAGTATTCATGTTAAGTACTCAGGTGGATGCTGCTGCCTATGGGGATAGTAGCCGTAGTAAGGGATTACAACAGGGGTGGTGTAATCCCGTAGTAAGGCTTTTTTGATGACCTCAGTGGCGTGGCGGGCGAAGGTTCGTCAGCGACGCAGGAGGTTGCGGGTTCGATTCCCGCCTCGGAACAAATATTTGTTCGATCTGCAGATATTTGTTCAGGGTGTTCTGGGTATTTTTCTATGTGTAATAAAAAAATATCTATCTATGTAATGTATTATATTAAGTATATCAGTTATCTAGTTGCCATAACACAAGCTCTGCTTAGCTTGGGGCTAGATAATGTTGTGTGAAATGTCCAGCATTTATTTATTTATTTTACTACATCCACGGGAGGAGAAGTAGAGTCTATTGCTTGACATACCACGGCTCGTAGCGAAACAACTAAGATATATATTTATTGAAAATCGTTTCGCATTTCAGGAGAAAACTAAGCCGTGAACAGTGCAACATCAAAAAGATCGAAGCAAACTGCGACGAAGAAGCCGACCGCAAATTGAACATCGTCTACTCCATAAAGACACCGGGTGACTACAAGATATCCGAATTCGCCAAACTGCCTACCGACCACACCTTCCCACTAACTGACATTGGCAATAATAAATACTTAAAGGTTGTCCTCGAAAGTCTTCCTAGAATTGATGATATACCAGAAATCAAATGCACATGTCAGAAACGGAGAACTAGCAAGGATTTTACGAACACAGAAGAGTTGGTCGGAAGACTCAATGATCTCAGTATAGGTAAGTACATCACTTCCTCATAATCATCTTCATTTACTATGTATAAGCAACTGTTTGCTCCGAGGCACCACACAGGCGCTTCTCACCTAGTGGTAAGACGGACCATTTATGTAAGCCAAGCTGTGTTTGTTGCCTGATTCTTCTAAGCTTGGTCGCGTTGGAACAGGAGTAATTTAAGTTTATATAAGACGATTCAAAATGATCCTTGTGATTTCAATGAATAAAAATTATTTTGATTTGATTTGACTCATCATCAACAATCTTTGGGCATCCACTGCTGGGCGAGGCCTCTCTCCATAAAATGCAATAAGGGAATTGTCATAATCACCACGCTTGGCAAGTATTCGTGTTCAGTTCTCCGACGGATGCTGCTGCCCATCCCCTGGTGTCTCCTTAGTCGGCTTTTACCCTCTAACGACCTCTGTGGCGCGACACAGGGAATCCTAGTATGCGATTAGGACTACGTATGTGACTGTTGTTATGTGTTATTATCATCATCAACAGCCTTTGGGCATCCACTGCTGGTAGATGCCTCCCCCATAAAATGCAATGGCAGGAATTGCCATAATCACCGCGCTTGGCAGGCGGATTGGTGATTGTAGTATTCGTGTAGCAGTAGCAGTATGGCGGATAGCAGCATCCCATCCTCTGGTGTAATCCCTTAGTCGCCTTTTATGACATCCACGGGAGGAGACGGCTGATGGTTTTGTTGTTAGTAGAACTACTTGTGAAAGAGTTCTTCCGGGAAAGTATTACCACCGTACCTATTTCTGCCGCCAACAAGCAGTAGTGTTCGTATTGCTGTGTTTCGGTTTGTAGGGTACGGGTGCCGGTGAAATAACAGGCACATGAGACTGTTCATCTTTATGTCTCTGGGTCGGCAGCGCGTGTGTGATGCCTCTGGTGTTGCAGGCGTCCATAGGCTACGGTAACTGCTTTCCATTAGATGGGCCGTATGCTTGCTTGCTTGTTAAGTAACTAGTATAAAAATAAATAAAAAAAAGTTGATGTTTGTACGTATGGAGTTATTTGAAATAAAGTCATCAATGTACATCGATGTTAATTTTTTATCTTGTTCATTTACAGGTTCTAGAAAATATGATGGTGCTATTAATTCTAATATAGGAACGCCTAGCCGCCGGCTGTCTATCATATCTAACCCCGGTTCTACAGAATATCTATTCACTATCGATAAAGATAAACAAGAATTGCTTGATGATAGAATGCACACGCCGTGCAGTGAAAATGGTAAACATAAATGCAACTGCGACGATGAATCTGACGGTAAAGAAAAGAACCAAGCAAAGAAACTAGACGAAAGACGCTTAAAAGAAATCGCTAAATACAAAAGACGAATCAGAAAGGAAAAGGTTAAGAAATTCTGTGATAGCACGTCATCGGAAGGTGAAATTAAAGCTAAAGAAACAACGTCGATACCGATTCTGCAAGCGTCGAGATTCGATCGCTTCAGAGCTATAGGCTGTTATCGAAATCAGACTTATCTAACACTACCGGCTAGTCGTATCGAAACTAAATCGCCTTTTATAGAAACCGATAATATAACTCCGCCTGAATTTAAAAAGACTAACACAGTTGGTACGCAAACAGATTTTACATGCTCGTGTGGTAATCAACTCGAAATGAAATGCGAGAGTTGTGTCCGAGGCATGGTACGATCTGAGGCCAATTATAATCTAGCTTCGCTCCAAGAGAACGGAGCTAGGAGGAAGCTTGATGATAATGATGATGACAAGTCTTTGAAAAAGCATAAATGTGATAATATAAATAGTGTAAGTAGTTTTAGCGATGGTATTATTAAGCGACCTAAATTGAGGCGTTTCTTTCCGATTATCGATAAACTGGATAAAATAGTTATCGATAGGAATCACAACACTGAAAGAGACATACAAGATTTGCACTTGAAAACTGACGATTCGGTGTTTTCCACCGCTAAAGAATCAATAAGTTTGCATTCAAAAACTGATGAAACTGCAAATTTGCATACAAAAACTGATGAATCTGTAAGTTTGCATTCAAAAACTGACGATCAGTTTTCGACTACTAAGGAATCGAAGCGTCAGAAGACATTTTCGATAAGCGACGACGATTATGTGCTGTATGAGAAATGCGACTACGGAACCATTGACAGACATGAGGTAAGAATTAAAACGCTTAAATGAAATGTTAAAGATATACGAAGCGAGCTTCTCTAATTCATAGATCTATGCGTTTATAAAATCGGCGAGCGTAGCAAGCCTCTCGAAAATATTTTTTTCTTTTTGTCTGAAAGAAACAGCCATATTTATTACATTACTAGCATTTGCTCGCGGCTCCGCCCGCCTGGAATCTCTGTTATAAATTATAGTCTATATGTTATTCTGATTTATAAGCTATAATTCTGTATTATATACTATAATTTCATCAAAATCCGTTCGGTATTTTATGCGTGAAAGAGCGACAAACATCCATCCATCCTTACAAACTTTTACATTTATTAGTGGGATGGGATGGAATATTAGCTTCTATACTAATAATATTATAGAAGAAAGTTTGCATGGCTGGATGGTTGCGTATGTGAGCGAAGCTGCTTACGCTTAACGTAGTGTACGAGCGAAGAGAGAGGCAGATTTTTACGAGTGACAACCGTAAAAACAACTTATGCCAGGGAGAATCTTACAATTCCTTTTTGACATTGACCTGATGCGACCTGGCACGGATTCAACCGGTTATTTATATACATCATCAGCCGTTAGACCTCCCCCATAGAATGAAATGGGGGGGATTTGCCATAATCATCAAGTTTGGCCGGCTGAGTACTCCAGTGGATGCTTCTGGTGTAATCCCTTTGTTGGCTTTTACGACATCCGCGGGAGGAGACGGAGGGGTCTACACTTACGACACACACACACGACACACACAAGACACACACCACACACACACCACACACACACACCACACACACCACACACACACACACACCACACACACACACACACCACACACACACACGACACACACAAGACACACACAAGACACACACCACACACACACCACACACACCACACACACACACACCACACACACCACACACACACACACACACACATACACATACACACAAACACAATTTTTACACGCAATTCTTGTTTTGTTTTGTAAATAATTTAATGACAATTCCAGATTGAGTCCCCAAAAGAAGAACATCCCGATTTCAAGTTCTCTGTCCCCGATAGAAGCGAACTAAATGGACAAGAGAAGATAGAATCTTTGAAAGACGAGTTCGTATTCCCTGATCCCAAGAGGAGTGACCCTCAAATACCGTCACCTAGTGAGATGGAACGTTTTCGATGGCGTTTTGACTCAGCGGCTTCTATGGTTTTCCATACGAAGACGGGGCTACCTTTGACCAGCAGTCCAGCGCCACTGAGACGTGGAAACAACTGCTTCGATTTTGATGACACCATCAATGGAATATCTGGGATTAAGAGGTGAGTATTATGTAAGACGGCGATCTCTGTGGCGCGGCGGTTAAGTCGCCAGCTGAGTTCGGGTTCGATTCTCGCTGCTGGACAAATATTTGTTCTGGGTCTGGGTTTTGTGGTACCATAACATTAGTTCCTGATACCCTCGACACAGGTTATCCTCGTGTGTGATCAGGACTGTGTGTGTGTGTGCGCGTTTGTGTGTGGATGTGTGTGTATATGTATGTGTGTGTGCGTGGGTGCTATGTATAATGTTATAATAAAAAATCATTCAGGCAGGGTTTGGAATCTCCTTTTAAGGTGATTCCTCTCGCATGTGGCGCGAAATTCAAATTGTATTGTGTTTTTTGTAAATCTCAGCTAATCAACACTTCTTGAGATAGAGAAAACAGATTTTGCGAAAACTAGGAGACCTAGCACACATGTTTTAATTGATAGTATCTCATGAATGTCATTAGTTAAGCTACGCATATCTTTAAACCAAAAAAACATTGTAAAAATCATTGAAGAGTATTCGTAGCTGAAGTAATGATCTATATGTGAAACCATAAACTAAAACATGTGTGTTAGGTCTCCTAGTTTTCGCAAAATCAGTTTTTACTATCTCAAGAAGTGTTGATGAGCTGTAATGAGCAAAAACGCAATAAAATTTGAATTTCGCGCCATGCGAGAGGAATCACCTTAAGCAGATATTTGCTTGTATTAGACGATCCCGCTCTTCTACTATGTATTTATTTCTACTATCTATCGTGGGTATCTAAGGCCCTCCGCTCGATGGACTAAAGACATTATAAGCGTCGCAGGAAGTCTGTGGATGGAGGCGGCTCAAGACCGTTCGTCGTAGCATTCTAAGGGGGAGGCCTATGTCCAGCAGTGGACTTCTATAGGCTGATGATGATGATGATGATGATGATGATGATCGTGGGAAGGGATTACGCCAGAGGTATAAGGCTGCAGTATAATGATGACATAATGATTTGAATGGATCTTGCTATGGTTTGTTAACCGTCCGTTAAGATGTTGCTGAACTTTGGGCTACAAAACATTTTTTTCCTTTCAGTGCTCTCTTCCACCCCATATCGCCGGTGTCCCCCGTGCCCCCCGCGTCCCCTGCCTCTCCAGTACCGGCCCCCTGCACTCCGCCCCCCAAGCGAGATGGGGGCAGGCTTAGGATGGGTCCCAGCACTGGATTACTTGGTAAGATTACCCCCGTTAACTTATAGATATATAGATAGATAGACAATAGTTTTAATTTTATTTTACATCAAAGATGTGCAAAGGCAAACTTAATGCTAAAGAGCATTCTCTTCCAGATAAAATTTGTACATAAACACACGCCTTTTTCCCCAAAGGGGTAGGCATAGTATTGCGAAAAGAAGTTGTGTTGGTAGTGCACAGAAAGGGAATAGAATATAAACAGTTAGTTTATCAGAATTTTTTGTAAAAATACTAATATCAGATAAGATTGGTAATATAATATTAAGTAGTTACTATTAATACCTAAGATATAAAATTAACAAATATATATACAGGGTGTTTTTTTTAAATGGGACAATTATGGGGATATCCGAATCCATAAGAGATACGGGAAAAGTGTCTTTGGAACCATTTGCTCATTTTGTATGAAAACGATTTTGGCATAGTTATTTTTTTGGTGAAGCGTGAGTTCTCCATGAAAATGAGTAGTTTTGATCAAAATTCTTTTTATGCGTATCGGCTCATTTTCATGGAGAACTCACGCTTGACCAAAATAATAAGTATGCCAAAATCGTTTTTATACAAAATGAGCAAATGGTTCCAAAGACACTTTTCCCGTATCTCTTACGGATTCGGATATCCTCATAATTGTCCCATTTAAAAAAAAAACACCCTGTATATAGTTTATTTTACATCTTAGGCATTAACATTTATTATACATATCATTGCTGCATACTTATCGTGCTGCATGTGGTGTGTCCGGCCACTAGGCCGGACACACCACTAACTATACTGTATTACTAAATAGACCCTCCCGTCTCCACCCGTGGATGTGTAAAAGCCAACTCAGGGATTACACCATGGGTACCCACCCCTGGTGTAATCCCTGAGTTGGCTTTTGAGCAGCATCCACCTGAGTACTCAACATCAATACTAATGGAGCAATTGCCATAATCACCACGCTTGGCAGGCGGATTGTTGAACGCAGTATTTGTGTTGAGTGCTCAGGTGGATGCTGCCGGCCGCGACCCGTCCACCCACCAGCTTCACCCACCAGTGCGTTTGGAATTACTTTTTGTTTTTTGGTTCTAGGTTATTTATGATTTATTCTCTTTAATAATTCGGTCGTCTGTTGTTTGGTTTATCGTTTTAATTTCCCATAGGAATGTGTTGTTTTGTTTGTATTACTTAATAAAGAATTGTTAAAATAGTATTTATATCGATATATATATTTCCTGCCTTATGCATAAGGTTGCAGTGGGTGCACGGGGAAAAAGAAATTCCCCGTGGTCCCACTGGTGGGTGAAGCTGGTGGGTGGATGGGTCGCGGCCCGATGCTGCTGCCCATCCAAAGTCAAAGTCAAAAAGAACTTTATTAATTGAAATCACAAGGATCATTTTGAATCGTCTTATAAGCTAAAATTACTCCTGTTCCAACGCGACCAAGCCTAGAAGAATCAGGCAACAAACTCGGCTTGGCTTACATAAATGGTCCGTCTTACCACTAGGTGAGAAGCGCCTGCGTGGTGCCTTGGAGCAAGGAGTTGCTGATACATAGTAAATGAGAACTTAAAAACCTTAGGAAGGTAGTCAAAAGTAAATAAACATCAGCAAAAATATGCAAGACAGCACACGCTACGCTTGTTATACTTATAAATAATAATCTAATACAAACATGTAAATAGGTAAGAACAGATATTGCAAATTTCCATTTTAGCAGTCGAGGGGCAGAGCGACATCAGGCCACGCGGCTTTATCATTAATATAGTCATCAAGAGTGTAATCCCCTGGTGTAATGTCGGCTAAGACATCCACGGGAGGAGACGTAGGGATATATTCTTAAATAAAAAAAAAAAAAAAAAAAAACGTTTATTTCAAGCCTTATAAGCCCATAATTTTAAAATACATTCAAATTCAATACTAATTCTAATCAATAATAACATTACACTACAATATCATAATAAAAATACAAAGCAAATGTCAAAGATATAAAAAGTCAAATAATTACACAGGTCATAACAATCACACACACACACAGACATACAAAAACAAATACGAGCGAACCTCAGCTCCCGGGGCAGCGCCCCTTAAAAAGTGTTGTATGCAGGCTTATCCAGTGCCCCAGAAACGGAGAGTCCCACCTATCTGTCAAAGTATTTAGAATGGTATTGGGGCTGCCACGTAGGCGTTTCAAGAGAGACGCACAACGATTTCTTATAATGGCGTGAAAGCCATCAGTGTGCGCCTCACTGAACATACCTGACGCACTGCAAAACCGTGACCGTTCCGTAACCGTTGTTAGGTAGGAGAAATCACGGCAAATGCCGGAAGATATTTTTTTTAACTCACATTATTTGTACTTATATACAGTTTATGTTTATCAGGGAGCTTCGAGGAGTCCGCACTTCAGGGTCGCCTGGAGGCTGTGGCCACGGTGCATGGGTTCACAGCTGAGCTGGGGGCTTCCGGTGCCTTCTGCCCCCCGCACAAGCGTCTTCCCGTCACCGTGTTCTTCTACGCTCCCGGTGGAACAGCCGCGCCTTATATGGTGAGCCATCATCATCATGGGCTTTTAGAAGTTTACTGCTGGACATAGGCTTTCCCCCTAGAATATTAAGACTAACGGGTTTGAGCCGCCTTCATCCACCGACTTCCTGTGACTATTGAAATAATTCCAGTGAAATAATTCAGGACTAATCTCAAAAGTAGTATATTTTGAACGCCCAGTACGTCGTGACGAGATTAAATAATGAGATGTAAAAAATACTGTAGGTAGAACAATAAACTAATGATAGTTGAAAGAGAACAGAATAAAAAAAAATATAGGCTGGTTTTGCAAATAAAAATCGCACAAATGACCACCCAAAAAAGTTTTGGCATTCAAATGCTCTTAATTTTGAACGGCAACAACACAATGTTTTTACGAATTAAATATCTAGACTTTTATTTTAAAATTCTAACTGCGTATTTTTGATCTATGATTTTTATATTACGACTAGCGGCCCGCGCGCACTTCGTTCGCGTGGTCCCGGTACATTTAGACCTTCCCGTGACAATTATGAACACAACAAAACCAAAATCAAATAAATCTGCCCAGCCGTTCTCGAGTTTTAGCCAGACAAACGAACAGCAATTGATTGTTTATATATATAGAGGATTAATTAAAAAACCCTCAAAATGAATACAGTCTGAAGTTCAAACCAGTTTCATCGTCGAATATGACATGCGATTTTCAACTTTAGGCAAAGCCGTTTGGATTTTTGGATCATAGTTTATATTTATTTATTCCAAAAAAACAAAATACATAACATGCGGAAATCAGGACCGATCATACCACGCCTTAATGTATCAAATCAAAAAGAATTTTCAGAAATCACTAGGATCATTTTATATCGTCTTAAGGATCACTTTGAATCGTCTTAGGGATCATTTTGTATCGTCTTAAGGATCATTTTATATCGTCTTAAGGATCATTTTGTATCGTCTTAAGGATCATTTTGTATCGTCTTAAGGATCATTTTATATCGTCTTAAGGATCATTTTGTATCGTCTTAAGGATCATTTTGTATCGTCTTAAGGATCATTTTGTATCGTCTTAAGGATCACATTGAATCGTCTTAAGGATCATTTTATATCGTCTTAAGGATCATTTTGTATCGTCTTAAGGATCATTTTGTATCGTCTTAAGGATCATTTTGTATCGTCTTAAGGATCACTTTGAATCGTCTTAGGGATCATTTTGTATCGTCTTAAGGATCATTTTATATCGTCTTAAGGATCATTTTATATCGTCTTAAGGATCATTTTGTATCGTCTTAAGGATCATTTTGTATCGTCTTAAGGATCATTTTGTATCGTCTTAAGGATCACTTTGAATCGTCTTAAGGATCATTTTGTATCGTCTTAAGGATCATTTTGAATCGATCATTTGAAGCTGTTCCGATGAAAAGCTTGTTATGAATAATAACTTTTCATTTAAAAAAATCTACTTCCGCCATTGTATTCGACTAAATATCTGGATGAAAAAAATAATAATGAAAGAACCATAGTGGTGAAAGGGTTATGATACTTTCTGAATGCAAATGCTTGGTTTGTTGCTGAAAATATCAAAATCGCTATATGTGTGCCTACAATATTTAAAGAGTTCCCTCAATTCCTCATGGATTCCATCATCAGAACTGGATTCTGAAAAAAATGGGACCAATCTGGAAGTATATCTATTCAAATAAAAAAAGAATTTTCCAAATCGGTTCATAAACGCCGGAGATAAGAGGTAACAAAAAAAAATAAAAATACATCCGAATTGAGAACCTCCTCCTTTTTGTGAAGTCGGTTACACATTAATTTTGGGTAATACATTTTTAATAAAACTCATTTCCTTAATCCCAGGGTCACATAAATCTGGGTCCTGGTGGATATCGCGTGGCTCGCTCCGGCACCGTGCAAGTGTCGCTGTTCAATCCGCACGGCACCCTGGTGAAGATGTTCGTGGTGCTGTACGATCTGACGCGGATGCCGCCCGCCGCGCGCACCTTCCTGCGCCAGCGCACGCTGTACATGCCGGCCGGCGCCGAGCCGCCGAGCCACGCGCCCCGCTGGCTGCGCTACCTCATACACTTGCGGTGAGTCAATCAAATTAAAAACTACGTTCGTAATGTCACTCGGGCAGGCCCTGGCTGAAAATCAGCGCCGCGCCGTATCTACTTACACACACACACACACACACACACACACACACACACCCCCCCACGCACACTCACATACACACTCACACACTTACACCCAGAATACATTTTTGGGTTTTTATTTCGTGATAATTTTGTAGTATTTTGTTTTTAAAAAAAAACATGTTTTTTGTGAGCAAATAAACGTATTTTCTTTAAAATAGCGGGTTCGATCCCCGCTGCGGGACAAATGTTTGTATGATATGGGATATTTATTGGACGAATGACAGCCCTGATTCCACAATTTACGTTTGTTGCAAACTTGTCGCGAGATAGAGAATACGGGGGCGGGTATGTGTGTTTGTAGCATCATGGTACTCGTAGTTCCTTGATACCCACGACACAGGGAATCCTAGTGTGGGATCAGGACTACGTATGTGACTGTTGGGTTATTATGTTTTTATGTTGAGTATCATAAACGACGCAGGAAGTAGGTGGATGGAGGCGGCTCAAGACCGTTTGTCGTGGCATTCTAAGACAGAGGCATATGTCCAGCAGTGGGCTTCTACAGGCTTATGCTGATGACTTACTTTCAATTTTGTCTTTTACAGATTTATGACTTCGAAGAGCGGCAAACTTTACCTCCATACGGATATCCGGCTTATAGTGTCTCGTAAGGCGGATTTAGACACAGCAGCCGCTCATTCCGCCATGCTCCGCCCCGCCGCCCCGCTCCGCTCCGCCCCACCCCCTTCACCTACCACCCCCCAAGACAAGAGGGACACAGCAGATAGATCTCCAATCAGAGTGTTCGGCGGCTCGAGCGAACACGACTCTGAGACAAGTAATCAAATCGAATACTCGAACAAGCACAATTTGGAACATTCGGAGATTGGATACTCGAACAAGCAGAACTTGGAACATTCAGAGATTGGATACTCGAACGCAAACAACACGCAACTGAGTCCTGAGATTAAATACTCGAACAAGCATGAGTTGGAACCGAGTCTTGAGATTGGATACGACACGAATGTCTCCTACGAGTTGAGGAGTTTCACATTTGCACCGGATAACCCTAAATATTCGCCGCGGTAGTAATTGTATTGTATGTAACAAAGAAAATATATTTTTGGTTTGTATATTATATTGTGTTTTATTCAAAAACAAAATTAAATAGGATCACTCAGAAAAAATATTACCTGGGACTATCTCCTTGACATAGAGATGCGTTAACCGCTATACCACTGGTTGACTCCACGGCTAGTCTAAATAGTGGGATGGTATAACCGAATAAAGCGCCGAAAAAAAAAATGTTATCCATAATAATATATATAGTTTGTGAGGATAAGGGTCAATTCACACGTACCACAACCACACCACAGCCACAACCACACCACAACGACGCCATGTGGTCGGGCGTATATTTTGTATTGAAAATGAATATTACAATTTACACGTACCACATTTTGCCTACGTTACTACGTTCAGTCAAGCCGTGTTTCCTCTACGAAAGCCGGAGTATAACTGCACATGACCACGTGGTTACCACATCGCAACGACAGCGACAACGCAACCACATCGACATTTTGTCGGTACCACAACGCAACTGCAAAAAGCCGCTGCGACACTATTCACACGTAACCACAGCTTGACCACATTTTGTCGCTGCGACGTGGTGTGGTTGTGGTACGTGTGAATTGACCCTAATAGGCGAGCAAAGCTAGTCTAGTTTTCATTACTATTGCTAATAATATATTACAATGAAGGTAGTCTGAAGACTAAAGCGAGCGAAGCGAACCCCTAAAAATGCTATGTGTAAGATGTAGGAAAGTTGAGTAACCGATCTGAGGTGTCAGTTTTGACAAGCATTTGACACGGATGTATGGTGTTGTGTAACACGGGTTTTGTGTAAACTTCGTATAGGCTCGTGTAGACCACCTTGTAAGCGAAGCGACCTCGCTTTATTTACGTACCTTAGGAATAATTTAGTACCTTTATTTTTAGTCCTATATTTAGTGACAGGAGTATTAATTATTGTCCTAAATCAATAAAAAAAATAAAAAAGTATTTATAAGCACGGGAATCAGAGGCCTGATTATAAAAAACAACACAATATAGGGAAATAATTTATTACAAACAATCAACATTCATACGAATAAATTAAACAATCATGCTTATGGCCACAACATAACATAATACTTCATAAAATAAATAATTCATTAAGTAGAAATAAATTAATTGCAATGGGATACAAAATAACATGTACTGACCTTAATGATAGTGTTTGATAGAATAGACGCGATAATACGAAAATTACAAGACTTTCGCTAAATAACTACTCGCGCATACTAAGTCTGCTAATCAGTGCGGGCTGGCGCGTGCCATCGCCACCACCTATGCGATGTAATTTTTAAATGTACAACATTTGTATTACTTACGCAATAAACTATGATTTAATTATAATGAGTTTGAAATGATAAAGTATTAGCATAAGTTTTTTGCTCAATCTCATTATCAAAGCAATTGTACCTATCTACCTATGGTACGATTCCTATTTAATTCTCTAGGTACCTGTAGGTACTTGTAAGTAGTGGCACGAAACTCTAGCTCTGACCGTTATTGCGCAGAAGTCAAACGTAAGGCATATGGGGGGATCTCTAACTCTATCTATCTTATACTAATTGTATTGCTTGCGCGACAGTAAACATGCGCAACTATCCCCTCCACGTTTCCTTAAGCGCTAGACTTACGTGCCGCTACTTATGAGCGTGTCCAGATGAGGGGATTTACGCGCGATTGATGCGCGTTTTGCGCTCGCCCCAGCAGCAAAACGCGTGTGGATGGGATGTTTGAAGCTCTAGTATTTCACAAACGCGCGTAAAACGTCTCATCTGGACAAGCTCTATACCATACTAATAATGATTTTAAGGTAGGCCAACATGACGGACGACAACCCTGTGTCGCTGCGGGCAAGCGCGGGGCGTCAGGGAGTATGGGGGGGAAGTAGGTAGATATTTTTCTTGGCGGCATCGGGGCACTCGCAAAGAGAAGTACGTAAGTAGCACTTCTATAGAGTTTATTTGTTCTATGTTTCAACATAGTATTAAAAGTACGTAATACGACACCATACATTTTTCTTCTATATTCTTATATCTACGATCTTAAACTATTTTGACTGACCAAGTTCTTAAGCTATGCGTTGACAGGCCGCAAGTAAGGCGAGTGCGGGTTCCGTTCCTGGCCCCGGTACGGAGAGTTATGGTTTTGTAAATCCACGTCAATTTCTAAGTCGGTTTCCTGCAAGTGATAAGATGATTAATATAAGTACCAAAAGAATTAAAAGAAAAAAAAACCAATGAATTAATGAAAATAATAATAATAATAATTTGAATTTATTTATTTATTTACATGCAAAGTTTACAAGACTAAAGATTTTAAATAGGCACTTTACAGCCTTCTAGCTCAGGTATACATGAGTGAATGTGTTATTATGTGGAGGTGTGTGAGTGGGTGTGTAAGTGAGGGAGGGCTCTCCTTTTACCACCAGTCTTAAGAGACTGGTGGTAAAAGGAGAGCTCTAGAGAAGAAAGAAAGAGAAGAAGAAACCGAAGAAGAGAAGAGAAGGTAGAGAAGGTTACCGTTAGCTAGCAAAAGGTCGCTTACGCTCTTTTGCACGCGAACGAAGTTTGCTTCTAATTTGGCTTTTTTTTTCAAACTCATGAAACTTTGTACATCTGAGGCCCAATTCTCTAATTTAAAAACATTCCAGTCTCGTGTCAGTCGCACTGTTTCATATAGCAACTATTACATATTCTTCGCAAGAAACGCGAAGATTAAGTAATAGTCACTATACGTGACAGTGCGACTGAGACGAGATTATACTGCGAATTGAATGTTTTTAAATTAGAGAATTGGGCCTCTGATTATTAGACTAATATCTAGACCCGTGGTGCGTTAGTTTCTTATAGCATTATATGATAACAAAACCATAAATTAAAAAACAATAACTATCAAAAAATTTACGTACTTGATATTAGTGTACCTACTGATCATTTGTGTACAAAATTTTATGGAGTTTAAAGCAAAGTCAAAGTCAAAAGAATTTTATTAATTGAAATCACAAGGATCATTGTGAATCGTCTTATAAACTAAAATTACTCCTGTTCCAACGCGACCAAGCCTAGAAGAATCAGGCAGCAAACACAGCTTGGCTTACATAAATGGTCCGTCTTACCACTAGGTGAGAAGCGCCTGTGTGGTGCCTCGGAGCAAGGAGTTGCTGATACATTCATAGTAAAGGAGAACTTAAAAACCAAAATAGCTAAAATAGAAGTAATCTTCGTTCCCGTACAAAAGGGCGTAAAGCGTCCTACCGGTATCATAAGAGTAAAGTAACCCTCGTGAATAAATAAAGAAGGAAGGTTGGTATACCTCAGGCTCCATACTCCTGGACCAGGGTCCCCAGCCATGGGACTCGTGTTCAGCGTGCTCATCCTCGTGATCGTAATGATGCTGATGCTGAGCGTGTTCGTAGTAAATTACCTGGAACAATTGGAACAGGAATTACGAGACTATTACTTCACAATTCAAACAGGAATTATGTCAAAGTTAGACTAATTTGTCTAAGAACTAAAAGGAATTATGTCAAAGTTAGGTTAATTTGTTTAAGAATTTACAGAAATTATGTCAAAGTTAGGTTAATTTGTTTAAGAATTTACAGAAATTATGTCAAAGTTAGGTTAATTTGTTTGAATTAACAGGAATTATATCAAATTTAGACTAGTTTTGGGAACAGTTTAAACAGGAACTTAGTAGAAGTAAGAAAACAAGTGAAAACCCTAAAATGAGTGATTCTAGCGACGAGGAAGTTTATTTGACCCCAACAGAATTGACTGCAACTGTTGAAAATGCGCAAAAATATCATGTTATTGTAAGTGTTTATTTTTTTGTATTAAGTAATTTCCTCGCTGAGGTGGGATGAAAAGTTACGTGTTGCACTCGTTTGCAAAGATTTTTCACCTCGTGCTCTTTTGATTCCCTCCCCAACGCTCAGGATTCTAATATTTAAATTACTCGCTACGCTCTTGATTAAATTTTAGAATCCTTCGCTTGCTCGGTCATCAAAACTGCACGCGGTTAAAAAGCAACCTTGCACTCTTGTATAACAAATAACTATTGAAACGTTATTTACATATTACCAACATAAAGTCACGAATAGTTTATAATACCATTCAGAATTATCTCTGTGATAATCATAAATAAAATACCAGTGACATTGGTATTGAGATCAAGCAATCAAAAACCTTCCACGAACTCCAAAAATCGCCTGACGCTTATTCATTCAAGAAACGTAATTACCCCGTGGCTACCACATACCAATACATCGACACGGGGTCACTGTATAAATAATACGACTCCGGGTCATAGTGAAAGTGGAAAGGATTCCGCGATGACTTGAATGCGCACGATATTTGCAAATGTCATGATATGCAGTTATAGGAAGAATAATTTTTACAATCACGTTTTTTTTGCAATCTTCTATTCGTTCTTTTGAATCTTCTTCTGGGTCAGTATTTACACTTAAGAGAATGTCACCAGTAGCTAGGAAAAGGGTAATCTACTTTTAGAAAACTGTTATTTCCTAGTTTAGCTTGGGCCCTTTTGCACGCGAACTTAGTTTGCTTCTAATCTGGCTACATTTTCTTCAAACTCCATGAAACTTTGTACACATTATCAGTACACTAATATCTAGACCCGTGGTGCGATAGTTTTTAACCGACTTCCCAAAAAAGGAGGAGGTTCTCAATTCGGTTGTTTTTTTTTTTTTGTATGTTTTTTGCCTCATATCTCCGGCGTTTATGAACCGATTTGGAAAATTCTTTTTTTATTTGAATAGATATACTTCCAGATTGGTCCCATTTTTTTCAGAATCCAGTTCTGATGATGGAATCTATGAAGAATTGAGGGAACTCCTCAAATATTGTAGGCATACATATGGCGATTTTGATATTTTCAGCAACAAACCAAGCATTTGCATTCAGAAAGTATCATAATCCTTTCACCAATATGGTTCTTTCATCAAAATATTAAGTCGAATACAATGGTGGAAGTCGGTTTTTTAAATGAAAAGTTATTTTAATTTCATGAAGTTAGATGAAGTAATAGCCAAGTCAACCAAACTTCGTTCGCGCACTAAAGGGCGTAATCTCCCTACGGTAAACCACCTCTTAAGTAGGTACTACTTTTAGAAAACTGTTATTTTGTGGTTTCACTTTATTGATACAGCCAACAAACCGAAGTTTCCTTCTCATAAGAGAAGAAATAATTAATTAGAAATAATTATTAATCGAATTAATTAACATCCATAAGGATGTTAATTAATTCAAGTTAATGACATTATGGAGACACAACCATGGGGAAAAAAAACGATCTAGCTATAAATCCTTTCACCGCACTGATTTTTTCTCTATGCCTTTTCAGGGACCTCTCTTCTCTTTCTCTTTCTCCTGGCTATTCTCCCAATTTATTTGGGGTCAGCCCTCCTAGTACTTCTGTGCCATACCGTACGGTTGTGGGTTGTCTCTTATGTTGTGTTGTTCGGTCATGTCATGTCATGTCGGTGCGTTCATGTCATTTTGTATTGTTCGTAGCCAGGTCATTGGTGGTCGTCCACGGCCCCTTTTTTCGTCTTCTATATTCATGATTCTTTTAGTAACCCCCCCCCCCGGTTTAGTTTGGACCCCATATCTCAAATCTCACCTAACCAAGAAAGAACTGGCAAGAGTACTGAAATGTCAATTTACCTTTTTAGTATTTTAAGATTATAGATTACTACCTACTTTTGAGAAATAATCGTGAATCAATGAATCGGAGCGTCACGAACACATTACCCTCCTTTTGATCAGTTGGTCAGACGTGAGAGTGTATAGTGTTGAGCCGTCTAAATTTTAGTCGGAATATCTTTTAAGAAGATTTTCCGCCTTAAAGACATTAAACCTTTCAGAACTTTTCAACCGACTTCACAAAAGGAGGTTCTCGATTCGACTGCATGTTTTCGACGTTTATTGATATGGATGCAAAAGGTCGTGGTTTCGATTCCCGCTGCGGGACTAATGTTTGTATGATCTGCAAATATTTGTTCCGGGTCTGGGTGTTATGGTACTATGATACTCGTAGTTTCTGATACCTACGATACAAGGAATCCTAGTGTGTGATCAGGACAATGTATGCGACTGTTGGGTGATATGTTATGTTACGTATAAAGGCGAGCTTAACCCTAAAAGAGTTTTCCTCCAGCAAACATCTGAGGCTAGAGAGTGTTGATTATAGAAGTAGATTTTAAACTTTAATTAGTAAAACTAAATTGATCTATTGAACGTGTCATAATAATAAATTCTTTAAATCTGTTATTATCTTATTCTCTTAATTAAACTGTTAATGTTGGTTTTTAATATTCAGAGAATTTCCGGCTATTATTTATTTTCCGTTTCTTGGCAACTCTACGATCTACTATTAATTAATCTGTGACTACGCATGACCACATGACTAGAATATATTGAACAAACTTGGTATGAACCTACATTACATTGCTTACTGAGTTGACAGTGCCCTACTGAGTCGTATGTTCGTTTGTATGTAGGTTATTAGGCTGTTTTCTTATAACGGATGCCATGTTTTTTTTATTCCATATTTGCTCTTAGTGGTAGTCTTAATCTAATAATACGACTCCTATAACTCATGTGGATGTAATAAAATGCAACTAAGGGATTACACCAGGGGATGGGCAGCAGTATCCACCTGAGTACTTAACAATGTTGAATAGAGAACAAATATATACAAAGTATGTTAACATCCATCTACGTGTTTTTTTTATAATACTTGGCAAACAAACAAGCTTACGGCCCACCTGATGGAAAGTAGTTACAGTAGCCTATGGACGCCTGCAACACCAGAGGCATCACACGCGCGCTGCCGACCCTGAGACATAAAGATGAAAAGTCTCATGTGCCTGTAATTTCACCGGCACCCGTACCCTTCGAACCGTAACACAGCAATGCGAGCACTACTGCTTGGCGGCAGAAATACGTACGGTGGTAGTACTTCCCCGGACGAACTCTTTCACAAGAGGTTCTACTACTAACAAATAGATTTTTCTTATATTATTCTGAGTTAATTGGAAATAATTTAAAATTGGTTTCCGTAAAGGGGTAGGCAGTGCTTCTAAGCCCCCCCTCTACTCCCAATGCAAGGCTCCTTGATTCAGTGCACAATACACGACATACCTATCCTATTCTGTAACTAGTTGCACTTCTGGCCACCGCGATATAAAGGTTTTAAACGAGGGCCAAAGCAAAACTACAAGAAATCGGGCCACAGATGACCGGGCCACCGTGAAACTAACGCGAAAAATTCTGTTTATTTATGTAAATACATTAACTTATGTACAAAAATAATGAAATTACATTATACATATATTACCGATTGGCAGTTTGTTATAATACATGAATTATGTTTATTTACATGTTATTAATATGTACATATGTTATTTATGTCTGCAGTCTTGAACTTAAACATTTAACTCCCTTGAGCATCGTTTTACAAATATGCGAAACTCATAACCTCCTTTCGCAAGCCGGTTAAACGTGACCTATCGACTTTCTCAAAGAATTACTCGGTAAGTAATATTAATTACTTACCTACATAAATAAGTACCTTCAGGCAGGGGCGGACCGTGAGTTTTGGGGGGGGGTTTGGGGGGGTAGGCTAATACTACTTTAGGGGCCTACCTATTTAATCAACTAGAAGCTTTTGCTTTTGCTATTATTCTATAGATGAACTCCCTTCAAACCATAACACAGCAATGCGAGCACTACTGCTTGGCGGCAGAAATAGGTGCGGTGGTAGTACTTCCTTGGACGAACTCTTTCACAAGAAGTTCTACTTACATCTGCCAAGCATGGTGATCAAGGCAATTCCTCCCAATTTGATGGGGAGGTTTAGTCCAGTAGTGGACATTCAATGGCTGATGATGATGATGATGATGATGGTGATGATGGTGATGATGGTTGTTAGAGTATAACAATAACTTTTCATTTAAAAAACCGACTTCCGCCATTGTATTCGACTAAATAATTTTGGATGAAAAAAAATGATGAAAGAACCATAGTGGTGAAAGGATTATGATACTTTCTGAATGCAAATGCTTGGTTTGTTGCTGAAAATATCAAAATCGTCATATGCCTACAATATTTGAGGAGTTCCCTCAATTCCTCATGGATCCCATCATCAGAACTGGATTCTGAAAATGGGACCAATCTGGAAGTATATCTATTCAAATAAAAAAAGATTTTTTCAAATCGGTTCATAAACGAAGGAGATATGAGGAAACAAACAAAAAAAAAGTACAACCGAATTGAGAACTTCTTCCTTTTTTGTGAAGTCGGTTAAAAACAAGAAAATGTCACTGTCTTTGACTGATGACTATGGCTACACGCGCGTTTTTAATTATAATAAAGTTCATCGGTGTTCATCCAACGGAATCCTGGCTTGATTATTCATCAATGATGATGATAAACTTACTTTCTGTGGCTGCTGTTGGTGTTTGTTCTTCAGATCTATCCATAATCTTGCAAGGTTGATGGCCAGACCCAATACTGCCACGATGAAGAATTTGACCTAAAACAAGAGATATCTTTAATAGTGATATATTTATTAATTAACTAAATTAATTAATTAGAACGGCCTAAACCAATTACACTAATTAACATACATTAGGTATATAAAATACATTTTACATAAACAAATATATATATCTACCTATACCTATTACAAAGTCATTAGTATTTATACAGGGCGTAAAAAGACTACTCCCGAAAACTGAAATAGTGCACTCAGACCATGATTCTGAAAACATTTAAAGCAGAAAAACACGAAAAAAAATGCTCACTTTTGGGCCGCTTTTTTCGTGTTTTCTTTATAAACATCCATACAATATCGTAAAAGGAACACAAAAACCTAATTTCCATCATTAAAAACACGTAAATAAATAAAAACGTCAAAAAAGCAATGAAAACCAGATAAGAAATACTGGCATGCTGTGAGTCGATCAGCTGACCGGGAGCGTTGAACTCGCACGGCCGGAATAAATGCGTACATTGCTGGCTGACAAATACGATACGAAATTAAAAAAAAGGTTTTCTCCGGTATAAATCACTTCTCAGGCGAATGTTATTTTATATAGCTATGATATAGGTAGCTTTACCGGTACCTTCAGTATTCGGGAGCCGTCCTTTTACACGCTGTATACCTAGATACCTACCTACCTATAGCAAGTCAGACATTAAAGGAGTCATTAGTATTAAAATACTAGTTGCGCCCCGCGGTTTCACCCGCGTGAATAATGATGAAAATTGATGGGTCATTCCCAGTCCTCCGATCGGAACTGATGATGATGATGAAAAGTAGCCTATGTGTTAATCCAGGGTATAAGGTATCTACACTCCAAATTTCACTCAAATTTGTTCAGCTGTTTGAGCGTGAAGAAGTAACAAACATAATAGGTTACAAACTTTCGCGGTTATAAATACACATTTTGGCTGTAATGGCTTACACATAAGATATAGATATATACTGTGCCGAGCTTTTTTGTAGGACTATTTAAGATAAACATTTCTATCATACATTACATATGTGTAACTCTAGCGGTTTTGGCAGCGCACGCCAGAATAGCTCGCAGATGGTAGATTTCTTCCTACTTACTTGACACTTATCGTCATATTATGGTCAATTCACACAATATCTTTATAAATTGTAGCCTATGAGTTATTCTGATGTATAAACTATATTATTGTAAAATTTCATTAAAATCCATTCAGTAGTTTTTACGTGAAAGAGTATCAAACATCCATCCATACTCACAAACTTTCGCGTTTATAATATTGGTAGGATATATATAGGTCTAATTAAATAAAAATCGCAATATACAAATAATCTACATAAATAACCTACATACATGGTACATGATAGAGATAGCGTGTCCGTTCTAAGAATAGACTCTGTATCTCCATCTCCTCCCGTGGATGTAGTAAAAACCTTACTCAGGGATTACACTAGGGGATGGACAGCATCCACCTGAGTACATAACACCAAAACTAAGATCACCAATCCGCCTGCCAAGTCCATCTGTTATATCAGGACCCTGATGATGAGGTCCTGTTGACGACCTCTGTGGCGCGGCGGGTGAGTAGCCGGCTGAGATGCGAGAGGTTGCGGGTTTGATTCCCGCTGCGGTACAAATGTTTTTATGATCTGCAAATATTTGTTCCGGGTTTGGGTGTTATAGTTCCATGGTAGTTACTCGTAGTTCCTAATACCCATGACATGGAATCCTAGTATGGAATCAGGACTACGTATGTGACTGTTGCGTGATATGCTATGTACCTATAGTACAGGCAAATTAGCAAAAAGTGTGGTCCTAAGTCGTGTAGTCGTGTAGTCGTGGATTCTTATGGAAACGTTAGATGACACGAAAAAAAGCTTATCCTAAGTTTGCACCGTTTCTGGCGCTTACGGAACCCTTTTAAATATTAGGTACAAACTTAAAAGGCCGTAAATTTTAAAATAGAAAGAAATTACTTGATGCAAGTTAAATTACGTATAGAGAGACTGTCTTAGTGCATTATGATTTTAATAAAAACTACGTGCATGTAGGGAACACAGTGTTGAACAAATGCATCTTCCGTAAAAAAAAACAAGTATAAAACTTCCGGCGGATGTAGTACTAATTAAATTAATAAGTTTAAGTCAATTTCCAGAACTACATTAATTTTTCCCGAAGTAGAGCGACAATAAAATATGGAAAAGTGCCTTCCGTGAGACGCACCAAGGTGCAAACCTGGTGGCAATGTATTTCGAACATTTTTCTGATAAGTCTATCAATTTACACAGACTAAATTAATTTTCCCGGAGCCGCAATACCCACAAAAAGTTTTTTATGTAAATGTTTTTTTTTGTATGTTCCGTATGTCGGATTTAAAAAATACTTGGTGCAAATGTAGATCATAACGGTTCAAAGTCTATGCCAAATTGCACCGACTACTTCTATTTCCCCCATTAAGTTACGGATATTATAAGGTTTTCACCCTATTTCACCCTGTTCCGGAGGGTGAAATTACTGATGCTTATTATTATAGGTAATTTTTAAGCCATACCAGAGACTAGAGTCTCTGGCCATACAAAACAATAAGAAAAGTTTTTATGACTACATCTAATTAGTTCCACACTTTTGCAAAAAATCACCTAATTTGACTGTACTACTATGCTAGTGGTAATATTTACCTGTAACTTGAATGAGAGTATTTGCAGAAGAGTTCCGATCTTAGCCTTGAGAACAGCGCCAAGGATGAGGAGTTTCAGTATGGCCTTCTTCTTCTTCTTCTTTTTACCTCTTTGTTCTAAAAAAATACATTCAAAAATCTTCTAAAAAGTTCCATAAATCTTTTGTTCATCATGCTATACGATTTCCGAATTCCGATTTCGAAATTCAAATAGGTGAACTACATAAATAAAGGTCACCAACCACTATGCTACAGCGTGCTGCCAAGTGCCAACCATTGATCTATGTATAGCTCTAAAAACACTAATGATAATTATAATTTCAGGCAATAAACCATGCTAAATGTACACATGCTAAGGATTTACTATAGAATATCTAAAAACAATACTTTACTCATATCACGAAACTTTATAATTTAATCTTACATATCTTAGGCATTCAGAAATGCACATGCAATCGAATTCAAAAATATTTTACCATGAACAAGAGGCGTAATCTGAAATGTTTTTGTAATATTCTGCAAATAAATACTATTAAAATACAACCGAATTGAGAACCTTTTTGTGAAGTCTGTTAAAAATAGTGATGACGAGATCTACACCTATAATTATAGTTAATTATAAATACCTATAAATATAATTATAAGTTGTTAAATTAATGTTGTCTATAATAATAGACTTACAACTATACTAGCGAAGAACTATATTTACTGTACTGTGGTGTGTCCGGCGTTGAATAAATCCCTCCCTCTTATCCCACAGATGTCGTAAAAGGCTAAGGGATTATACCAGAGGATGGGCAGCAGCATCCTCCTGAGTACTTAACACCAATCCGCCTGATAAGCGTGGTAATTATGGCAAATCCCCACCCCCCATTCCGTGGGGGAGGCCTCGTTCAGTAGAGGACGTTAAAAGCTGTTGCTGATGATAATGATAATAATAGAATGATTACGTTGTTGTTAAATATCTGTCAACAGCATTCACTCGCATTGCTGTGTTCCGGTTTGAAGAGTATGGATGCCGGTGAAATTACAGACACATTCAAATTTTCATCTTTATGTCTCAGGGTGATGAGCGCAGTGCAATGCAGTAAGATTTATCTTAAGAGGTATTGCATTTGTAATAGACTTGGGATACCTCTTAAGGCTGCAGCATACCGGCTGCGTACGCGTAAAGTCGTCGTGCACGTTGTCGTACCACGGCGTTGTAATGTATGGAACTCTATGAGACATGGCACACCGCTTGCGTGGCGTGCACGCAAGCGTGTACATACAAAGTGACGAGCATGTCTACGTTACGTGCTGCATAATACGCATCCGTTGTGAATTGGCCTTTAATATCAGGTGTGCCAAAAGCCAGTTGTATTAAAAAAAAATGTGAAGAACCTAGATTCTGTAATGATAATAGTTTTTCATCTATTTCTTTTATAATATAATAAAATATTAAATATCCTTAAGATCCGTAAAAACTTAAAGAGATGAAACGGCATATCAAAATATCTGAAAAGACAGCATGTTATCTTATCTCTGCTAGCTATCTATTAAATCTTAACCTACAAATACCAACTAAGACCATCACCTTGAAATGAGCTTTTATCTTGCACCCCATTATCTTTATTCTCAGCCTCCAGTGCAGAATCTGCCATCATATCCAACGCCTCCTCTCCCATGCTCCAAAGATCAGCAACTATACCCCTTGCTACTACACTCCTTTTTTCTTCTACACCCCGTTCTTCCATTAGACTATCTGTTTCTTCAAAATCCCTTCCTTCTACACCCTTTTCTACACCCCTTTCATTAACACCCTTTTCAACACCCGTTTCTACGCCAATTATGTCTTCTGTCTCCCCCTGTATAATATCCCCAGTTTGTCCAATCACCCAAGACTGTCTTCCGTTTGGGAAGCTCCGACCTTTCTCTTTCTTAGGAGCTTTCCTCAAAGGCATCATAACGGGGTGGACAAGATGGATCTTGGGGGGTTTCTGCTTCTTCTTCATCTTTTTCTTTTCTCCTCCAGCTGATATTGTGATGCTGTCGATGCCGCCGCCGCTATGATGCTTTCTTGATTGAAGAGCCCTGTAAAAAGTATCGTTATCACAATGGGAAATTTTCAGGGAGGCAATTAATTATAAAAAATAGTTCTTAAAATTCCGGTAGATGGCGGTGACTCGCCATGGTTGTCTTCTGAAGATTTTGCAGAAGCACCACAGAGAACAAATTCTTTTTGTTAACAAAGTCCAACTTCTTTACGCTTTTGTTCTACAAACAACACAAAACTGTAGTGGAGATAATTCACCAAAGAACAGCATGAGCTGGAAGTGGAGTGGAAGTCAGTGACACTTGACAGTTGGTGGCTGACTGACAATTTCAAATTTAGACAACCTTAGCTGGACTGCGCCATCTATGCATGGTTTTAGAACTATTTTCTTTCAGCTGTCAGAAAACTCCCCGTTCGACTCGTGTTGAATTCTCTTTCATTTACCTAACCTAGAACCTAGCTCTAGAGAACCACTAAAGAGGAGATCACTGGTAGCTAGTAAAAAGACGCTTACGCCCTTTTGATGCATGTTCTTCAAACTCTCTGAAATTTTGTACTGATCAGTACACTAACATCAAGAAATATGGTGCGTCAGTTTTTTAAAAATTTGTTTTTATTTGTTTATGATATAGTAATCATATAATTTTATAAGAAACTAACGCACCACGAGTCTAGATATTAGTGTACTGATAATGTGTACAAAGTTTCATGGAGTTTGAAGAAAATATAGCCAAATTACAAGCAAGCAATCAGGGATGCATGACTTGTAGTAGCCACTTTTACTGAGTCTATTTTAAACGATGTGAAACATAAAAACTTTGTTGTTGTGGATAACCACAGGAGAGCAATTAAAGTTGTTTTTGATGCAGTGATCATCTTTTTGTCTCTTGGAACATGCCATGACGTCATACTCATAAGCCAAGGTTCCGTCAGCAAAGACGGACGTCATATACTTATTCTTTTTAGTCTGTGGTATCATCTGTAACACCCTCAAGGACACAAGAAAAGTTTCCATCAATCCAGAGTCCTACTCTTTAGGGGTTAGGCTGTGCTCTTGCCCACAATGCACAATTAAACCCTTGACGCTAGTGGAGATCTTATCTCCCCCATTTTTAGGGTTCAGTATCCAAATGGCAAAAAACGGAACCCTTATAATTTCACCCTGTCCATTTGTGTGTTTGGAGAGTTCGTCCGTCAGTAAGTCAAAGCCAATAAAAATTTGTGAAGGCATGAAAAACAAACCAATGGACATTAGCGTGAGCAATGGGGTGTTAGAAAGGGTATCTTTAGATAGGTTTAGGTTAAATTCTTTCTGATTTCGATTGAAGGAGGCGGAATGTTATTGGTATATATATTTGTTCGTCTATTCAATATTGTTTTTTATTCAAGTCAATATTTGGTGAGATCTTTGATTGTATGGGCGAGATATGCACTTCTAAGTCATAAAAAGTGTGTCTTAATTGAATGACTTTCAAAATGCTATAACCATAACCTTGCGCACAGTCGAGTAATTAAACTATAACATGTCGGTCATATGTGAAAGCATTGCTCACGTATCGAGACTTTCGTTTTCGAAGATTCTGGATTTGTTTAGTTTTTAGACAGCGATCAATTAGCAATTAAACTATGGTTAGATATATTTGTCGACCTCTGTGGCGCGGCGGGCGTGTAGCCGGCTTTGATGCAACAGGTTACTGGTTCGATTCCCGTTGTGGGACAAATGTTTGTATGATCAAGCTCTGCTTAGCTTGGGGCTAGATAATGCTGTGTGAAATTTCCAGCATTTATTATTATTATTATTATTATTATCTGCAAATATTTGTTCCGGGTCTGGGTGTTATGGTACCATGGTACTCGTAGTTGCTGATACTCACGACACAGGGAATCCTAGAGTGGAATCAAGACTACGTATGTGACTGTTGGGTGAATGTTATATTTAACCGGTTTAAAGCAGTTACATTCCAACATTTGACGACCTCCGTCACGTGGCTGGCGATTAGTCGGCTCAGACGCAAGAGCGGAGAGGGTTTGATTCTGATAAAACGTGATATAAAAAATCGATCGTGATTTTCGAAATCGGTTCATAAACGCCGGAGATATGCGGTAACAAACATAAAACAAAATAAAAATACAACCGAATTGAGAACCTCCTCCTTTTTTGGGAAGTCGGTTAAATATAAACAAATTTTTCAAAAACTGACGCACCACGGTTTATTATTGTATAGTAATGATACTGATCATGTGTACGAAATTTCATGGAGAAAAAAAAGAAAAAAAAATAAAGTAAAGAAAGCAATAGAAAAAAAGAAGAAAACTTTGTTCGTGTGCTAAAGGGCGTAAGCACCCTACCTGTAACCTTCCCTTAAATTAAGAAATATGACTTTTTTATCCCTATAATGAGATGGTGTAAAAAAAGTGGTTGAAAATAAAAAATGGGTATTGACGATTTCGAAAAAAATTACGAATATACATTACATATTTATGTATATATATTGTATATATATATTATATTACATATACATACACTCACTCACACTCGTCCCTTTTTTATATATGTAGTTATCTTTACTTTGAATGGCACAAAGTGATATATCATGGCATCAATAGCTAAAGATGGCTTTGTCACGGACTTACAGTAGGTTTTACTCCATTAAACTACGTCACTCTTACACAAACATACAATAGCTAAATACCATACCTACTCAAACTGACTTTGATGACGCATCCGTTCCGGTATAGTGGGCGTAATCCTTAATCAATCTAGGTCATTGTTTAAACAAGGGAAGAAAGTGGTTATACAACTTTGTGTATGCGTGTTTATCAGGTTTCACTTGACATGTGAAATCGAGAGTTTTTTTAGTAAGTTTCGAAACAAAAGAATTACTAATTTGTACGTAAGGTTAAGGTGGATCGTCTCGCAAGTGGCGCGAAATTCTTTGTTCAAGTTTTTAACTCATCACAGGCCATAGCTAATCAATTCTTCTTGTGATAGCGAAAACTGATTTTGCGAAAATTAGGAAACTTAACACACATGTTTTAGTTGATAGTATCTCATAAAGATAATTTGTTTAGCTAAGAATATTGTTCAATAAATAAATAAATAAATGCTGTTGACATTTCACACAACATTATCTAGCCCCAAGCTAAGCAGAGCTTGTGTTATGGGTACTAGATAACTGATATACTTAATACAATACATTACATAGATAGATATTTTTTTATTATACTTACATAGAAAAATACCCAGAAAACCCTGAACCCCCTGATCTGCAGATCGTACAAATATTTGTTCTGAGGCGGGAATCGAACCCGCAACCTCCTCGCGTCGCAGCCGAACCTTCGCCCGCCGCGCCACAGAGGCCGTCAATGATTTTTACAGTGTTTTTTTGGTTCAGGGATATCCGTAGCTTAACTATGAATTTTTATGAGATACTTCGAAATTTCTTGAATGAAAAATCTTGAATGAAATTTTTCGAACAAAAAATATTGAATTCAATTTCTCCATTTTTTTAAGTCGGTTAGTAATAGATCTTATTTAAATGACGCGCCTGTTCTGGAATAATGGACGTATGCCTTAACTGCATTAAGCCTTGCATTTCTCGCAAATAACAAACACGGAAGAAGACAGCGCAGAGATATTACGAGTTTTTTTTTGTTTGAAGATACGAAAGTAGGGCCAAGTTTGGCCCGACCGTTTTCGTGAGTTCATGTTAACAAATTTCACCTTGTGAAATCGAGCCTACCGGTTTCAGAAAGTTTTACTAAAATAGGCATAGCAATGATGAAGATGCAAGAAAAAAAAACTATTGTCTTGCTTGTAAGATTTCTTCAATTGTATGAACTTAATAACTTGGGAATTAGATAGATTAACACTTTTTTTTACACCAGAGTGCCTATTAGGGGTTTTTCATTGCAACAATAACTTTGCGAGTCGTGAATATTCAACGTGACATACATAGTAAGTAATCATCATTCTGTGTTACGCAGTCGATAGAAACAGCACAGATTCATAAATAGTTACTACGTAACTCACGGTGAATGCTCACGACTCGCAAAGTGATCGTTGCAATGCAAATCTCGTAATAGGCCCTCAGGAATACATAATAGTATTTATTACAATTAGCAGTACAATGGGCGATCTTATAGCTGAAAGCGATTTCTTCCAGGCAACCTTTGTATGGATAGTAACGATTTTATGATAATTTACATGAATTATCCGGTCTCCTCCCGTGGATATCGTAAAAGCCGACTAGGGGATTACATCAGGGAATGGACAGCAGTATCCACTGAGTACTAAACACCAATACAGCGATCACCAATCCTCCTGCCAAGCGTGGTCTCAATGTATTCAATGTCAACCTCTGTGGCGCGACGGGCGAAGGTTTGCCTGCGACGTAGGAGGTTGCGGGTTCGATTCCCGCCTCGGAACAAATATTTGTACGATCTGCAGATATTTGTTCAGGGTGTTCTGGGTATTTTTCTATGGATAATAAAAATATATCTATCTATGTAATGTTATTGTATTAAGTATATCATTTATCTAGTACCCATAACACAAGCTCTGCTTAGCTTGGGGCTAGATAACGTTGTGTGAAATGTCCAGCATTTATTTATTTATTTATTATTTATTTATTTAATGAGGAATGCCTCGTCCAGCAGTAGACGTAAAAAGGCTGATGATGATGATGATAGAAGTTCTATTTGACAGCCATTTGAAAATGACAAAGTGCAATATATCACTATAAATATATCGCAAGTATATCGTGGGTTATATCCATATTATAGGTACTATATACATGACCGTGGGTCACAAAAATGACTTATAGCACTTTGTCATGTTCAAGTGGTTGTCAGAGATTGACAGAACTAGATAGACTTCATCCATAGTATTGTGGTGTCATGGTACTCGTAGTTCCTGATACACATGATACAAGGAGTCTTATAATGTGGGATCTGCCCCTATATTCCTTACTGAAAGTCTCTCGGTGACTAACGTTTGACAAATATAACTTTTCATTTAAAAAACCGACTTCCGCCATTGTATTTGACTAAATAATTTTGGATGATTTTTTTTTATGAAAGAACCATAGTGGTGAAAGGATTATGATACTTTCTGAATGCAAATGCTTGGTGTCTTGCTGAAAATATGAGTATGGATGGATGTTTGTTACTCTTTCACGTAAAAACTACTGAATGGATTTGAGCGAAATTTGGAATGGAGATACTTTAAGCCCTGGATTAACACATAGGCTACTTTTCATCATCATCATCATCATCAATTTTCATCATTATTCACGCGGGAGAAACCGCGGGGCGCAACTAGTAATAAAAATAAATTAATAAAATTGATGAATGAATGAATGAATGAATTATTTATTTGCTTAGAATGTAAATGATAACATATGATCATGTATGATAAGTTTAATGTAATGGTCATTTTAATTGTCAAAACGTTAGTCACCGAGTGACTTTTAGCTAGGGAATAGGGGCAGGGGTGCAATTTTTTAAGTCAAAAAATTCAAAGACAAAAACAACACAAGTGACTAAACATCAATAAAATTACCGTTTATTTCACGATTTCCAAATTCCTATAAATCTGAACCCCATTGATGACTAAAACTCTTGTGCCTATGATATCAATACAATTGTCTCCTCCAGTACATAACCTGAATAACTTTTCATTTAATAAACCGACTTCCGCCATTGTATTCGACTAAATATTTGGATGAAAAAATATGATGA
The DNA here is from genome assembly GCA_951392215.1 of Epirrita christyi. Lineage (NCBI taxonomy): Eukaryota > Metazoa > Arthropoda > Insecta > Lepidoptera > Geometridae > Epirrita > Epirrita christyi. The sequence goes on from OX595862.1 coordinate 8,913,073, forward strand.
AAGAACCATAGTGGTGAAAGGATTATGATACTTTTTGAATGCAAATGCTTGGTTTGTTGCTGAAAATATCAAAATCGCTATGTGTATGCCTACAATATTTGAGGAGTTCCCTCAATTCCTTATGGATTCCATCATCAGAACTGGATTCTGAAAAAAATGGGACCAATCTGGAAGTATATCTATTCAAATAAAAAAAGAATTTTCCATATCGGTTTATAAACGACGGATATATGAGGTAACAAACATAAAAAAAAACAACCGAATTGAGAACCTCATCCTTTTTTGTGAAGTCGGTTAAAAATGGTAATTTGCGGCCTTTTTGATGACATTTAATCACTCAGTGATATTCAAAAATCGCACCCCAGGACTACGTACTGTTGGGTACTTAGATTTCACGCGGGCAGAGCCGTAGTAAAAAGCTAGTGTACATTACCTGGCTACTCCATGATGAACGATCTCAGCTAGCAAAGCCATTGAGCTTTCCACGTCGTCTCCGATCTTTGAGGGTAGCTCTTCAAGGGATCTGCCTGATGATGACACCTCCGCATCAGCCGCCTCTGAGGATAAGAGAATGAATGAATTAATGAATGATAGAATGAATGAATATAATGTAGGCATCGCACGGTTTGCGCATTCTCCATTTTCAAGTATTTTGATGAATTCAATGCATTTTGCAAACACAACGCGCGTGTGATACGTCTGGTGTTGCAGGCGTCCATAGGCTACGGTAACTACTTTCCATCAGGAGGATCGTATGCTTGTTTGCTTGCTAATTAGTATAAAAAAAATAGGTATGTTTATTTCTTTCTCACAACTGGGGTTCCGTATAGCGCTGGTATTTTATGGCCTTATTCAGGTTATACATAGATACATTCTCTTTAGTGGAGGTTGAATAAGTACAACCTATCTATTGGTAACAGGTCTCTGACTCCATGAGATAATATTGTAACACATCTAAACGGATACGATGATAATCGTGCTAATACAATTTCAACCTTTCTAGACACGAGATGGCAGATTCTAACCACAACCGCACCGCACCGGTATCTTTTGCCTTAAGTAGGTACTTTAACCGATAGTTTATGTATGTAGAATTATACAGGGTGCTTTTTTGACGTGAATACGTCATTAAATTTGCTTCGATAAAGATATAACTTTTCATTTAAAAAACCGACTTCCGCCATTGTATTCGACTAAATATTTGGATAAAAAAAAATTATGAAAGAACCATAGTGGTGAAAGGATTATGATACTTTTTGAATGCAAATGATTGGTATGTTGCTGAAAATGTCAAAATCGCCATATGTAAGCCTACAATATTTGAAGAGTTCCCTCAATTCCTCATGGATTCCATCATCAAAACTAGATTCTGAACAATCTGGAAGTATATCTATTTAAACAAAGCAAGAATTTCCCAAATCGGCTTATAAACGACGGAGATATGAGGTAACAAAAATAAAAAAAAACAACCGAATTGAGAACCTCCTCCTTTTTGTGAAGTCGGTTAATAAAAATCATTTATTACCAGAAAATACAGTACAGAAATATACATGTATTAGTTCCTGAGTTCTCATTCAAAACGTGTTCGAAATAAGGATTTTTCATATGTTTTTATTATCGAGGTTTTTTTTATAAGTGATACTTTAACTCTTACAGAAACAATGAAAAAATCATCCAAATATTTAGTCGAATACAATGGCGGAAGTTGGTTTTTTAAATGAAAAGTTATCCCATAAGTACCTACCGTGTAAAGCTGTCAAGTGTCAATTGTTTCCGCAAATAACATTTCGAAAGCGGCGAAAGATATTTTTGCAATATGCGATAATTTTGTAAGGTTGCGATCGTATTGATATTTTCTGTTTACTTTTGCATATTTCATAATCCTTTCATAATAATACCTCACTTGAATGGTGCTTTATTTGAATATAGATTCAAAAAAAGCGAAAACAGAACTGGAACAATAAACAGAATTCAGATCACCGACCGCACGCGCATCTAATAGGTATCTATAGGCTTCAAAATGGGTTGAAAAGGGGATTGAATAGTCAATCTATCTGGTGATCTGAATTCTGTTTATTATTCCAGTTCCTTGTTTTCGCTTAGATTGTACAAAATAATTTCTAATAGCGTCCCGTGATCTTATCTGGTTCTTATAACACCCAGACCCGAAACAAATATTTGAAGATTTGCAAATTATTTTGCAGGCAATCGAACCCTAAAAAGACTTGTATGTCAAAAGTATTTATGCATTGAAATCTTAGAGATCAGTTGGAATAGTCTTATCTTATAGTCTAGTGGAGGTCTCGCAAGTGGCACGAAATTCAAATTGTTTCGTGTTTTTTATTTATTTATTTTTATTTATGTCAGACAAATGTCCATAAAAACTTAAACTAGTACACAGACACATAAAATGAACACATTAAAAATAAAACATAATTAAACAATATGAAGCCTAACCAAATGGCCCAGTATGGGACAGTCAACCCTGTCAGCTACAACGCGCAGGATAGCGTTGTTGCTGCCGCGGACACGGCTCAGCAGTGAGGCGGCTCTCTTGCGTAGGATGGCATGGAAGCCATCAGTTCGAGCGTCAGCAAACATGCCTGAAGCACTGCAGTACCTCGACAACCCCAACACAACCCTAAACGCGTTGTTATATTGCACGCGCAGAGCGTTCATTGTCTTCTGCGTATAGCTAGTCCATAGACTGCACGTGTAAAACGACTGACAGAAGGCCTTGAAAAGAGCCAACTTCACTTCGTCGGTACACCGTGCAAATCTACGGGCCAACATATTGCATCGGACAGCCAACGCCCTGCGCTCCCTCTCAATGTCCTCGGTGTCCGTGAGGTCATCCGCGACCCAGTGGTCCAAGTACTTGAAACGTGACACTCTTGGTAACTCAACTCCATCAAGAGTGACTGGTGGTACACTGGTGACTATGTGACCACGAGACTGAAAAACCAATACTCATCTAGTAATAGTAATAGTGTTTTTTGCTCATCAAAGCTCATCAACACTTCTTGTGGTATAAAACTGATTTTGCTTAAACTGGGAGACCATGTATGTACACATTTTTTAGTTGTTAGTATCTCCTAAAGATAATTAGTTTAGCTACGAATATTATTCAATGATTTTTACAGTGTTTTTTTTGGTTTAGAGATATCAGTAGCTTAGCTAATGATATTTATGAGATACTATTAATAAAAACATGTGTGATGGGGCTCCTAGTTTTCGCAAAACCTGTTTTCCGTCAAGAAGTGTTGATGAGCTGTGACGAGCAAAAAACACAATAAAATTCGAATTTTGCGCCACACGTGAGACGATCCACCTTAAATAATAGTCTATCTAAAATTACTCCTGTTCCAACGCGACCAAGTCTAGAGGAATCAGGGCAACAAATACGGCTTGGCTTAATTTGATGATCCATCTTACTGCTACGTAGGAAGCGTCTGTGTGGTGCTTTGGATCAGGGAGAAGCTGATACATAGCAAATGAGAACTTAAAAACCGTAGTAAGGTATTCAAAAGTATAAACGAACAACGCCGTCACACCAAGAACACGTTTACCTCATTTGCCTAACGCGTGGGTAACTTAGGTACTTACATACACCATAAAAAGAAAGTGTTAACACGTTCATAGTAGGGCATGTAAACCGGTTAACCGATTAACCGAAAAACCGATTAATCGACTGATTTTAGGTCGGTTTTTTACCGGTTTTTTTCTTAGAAAATAACCGGGTTTTCGGTTTTTTTTAATGAGTAATAAATCACAAATTCATTTTAAACTACGCCTTGCAGACTTTATTTAGAACGACCATATTAATCCATCTAATTATATTACAACATAATACGTTAAAATTGCAAAATACAGACAAACACTTCTCAGAAAACTTTATCATTGGACCGCATAAAACGTCGTTAGTGAATATCGCAGTGTAAATAAGCTATTACCTACTATTAAACAAGCAGAGCAAGGAAGCGAAGGCAGCGTTGCATGAGCGCACTGGGCGCCACCGTCGTCGCTGCGGTCAGCGGTCGAACTGGCAAATTGTTAATTATACCAAAAAAAAGTGAATTAGACTTGGTAACTTTTAGGACTGATTAATGATAATATTTTAGACTAACTACTTATTTTGTTGATTATAGTTAACTACTCTATTTGAGTATGAATGAGTTGAATATTACCGAATGTTTTAAACTTTACTTGAGTAAGAGAGAGAGTTTTAATATAAGACTAAATTATTTTAATGTTTAAAGATACCTATCCCTAAACGTGAGAAAGTCGAGTGGGCCTGACAGTAACCCGGCTATTGTGCTCAAATAATGTGCTCCCGAGCTGTGTTCCGTTTTGTCGCACCTCTTCGACCTCTCTTATACCACGGGGGTTGTGCCATCTTCATGGAAGGTAGTCCACCCTATCCCTAAAAAAGGGGATCGTACCGAACCGTCCAATTACAGGCCTATAGCGATAACCTCCCTACTCTGCAAGGTGATGGAGCGAGTGATCAGCACTCGGCTTCTTGGTTATCTGGAGGAACACCAGCTGATCAGCGATCGGCAATACGGTTTCCGTCACGGGCGATCAGCTGCTGATCAGCTAGTGATCTTCTAGTCTACCTTACTCACCGTTGGGCAGAAGCCATGAGAGTAGAGGAGAGGCTTTGGCAGTAAGTTTGGACATCGCAAAGGCATTCGATCGTGTGTGGCACAGGGCGCTTCTATCGAAGCTTTCATCATATGGCCTTCCCAAGGGCTTATGTAATTGGGTCACCAGTTTTCTTTCCAGGCGGTGCATTAAATCCGTAGTTGATGGATCGGACTCCATGCCCATCAACGCTGGCGTTCCCCAAGGGTCAGTGTTATCACCCACGCTTTTCATCATTCACATCAATGCTACAAATTAGCGGTTTCCATTGTTATGCGGATGACAGCACTGGTGATACCCTCTACTCTGGTCGTGCAAACACCTCTCGTGCCGAAGTGGATGAAAATAGGTCAGCGCTTGTGTCTGAAGTGGAAAGCTCCTTAGAGCTCGTATCAGATTGGGGTATCCAAAATCTGGTTACTTTCAATGCCACTAAGACACAAGTGTGCGCATTTACCGCAAAAAAAGCCCCATTTACCATCGCGCCGCAGTTTCAGGGCATTCCTCTTTCCACCTCCGCGAGCATTGGGATCCTGGGAGTTGAAATTTCTAACGAGGTCCAATATGGGAGTCACTTAGAAGTAAATGCAAAACTAACTTCTAAAACACTTGGAGTGCTTAATCGTGCAAAACAGTATTTCACGCCAACTCAGCGCTTTCTACTATACAAAGCACAAGTTCCGCCACACATGGAATACTGCTCTCACCATAGGTGAGAGCAGTATTCCATGTGTGGCGGTGGCACGGGGCCCCCAAGTACCAGCTGCTTCGCTTTGACTCCCTACAAAGAAGAGCCGTTAGAATCGTCAACGACCTCAAGCTCACCAGTAGACCACTAGAGCCGCTGAGCCTGCGCCGAGATATCGGCTCGCTCTGTGTATTCTTTCGACTCTATAATGGGGAGTGCTCTGAGGAACGATTTGATCTTATACCCGCTTCCAGGTTCTATCATCGCACCTCTCGACATCGGTTGGGAGCTCATCCACATATCATCGATCGATGGGTATCTCGTACAGCTCGCATTACAAGATCTTTTCTCCCACATACGTGGAAATTGTGGAATGGGCTCCCTTCTGAGGTTTTTCCACTAAACTATAACATGCACAGCTTCAAAAAAAATGTAAAAAGGGTCCTCCAAGGCAGGCAACGCATTGGCAATGCCTCGGGTGTTGCAGATGTCAATAGGCGACGGTAACCGCTTACCATCAGGTGGGCCGTATGCCAGTTTGTCGAGCCATAACATAAAAAAAAACTATTTTGTTGATTTTTATGGTTTTCTCATAATGTGAAATTTAATTTCTTTTAAATGTACATAAAGAACATATTTAATATAATAAATATTCTATAACCTGAAGAGAGACAGTTTTAATACTACCAAATAAATAAGTAAATTGCACTTAGTAACTAACTATTAGGACTGATTTATCATGTTGTTGAATTTTATTACTTTATTCGAGTAAGAGTGAGTTCTGCACATTAGAATACTTCAAAATTTTACAAGCTATTTTAATTGGTGCTTCCTTATTCAAATAATAAGTTCATTTTTATTAAAATTTACGGTTTTATCCTATCCTAAGACACCTATATAAAAACTCTAAAAATAACCGATTAACCGGTTTAACCGGTTTTTGAAACATAAAAACCGAGAAACCCGGTTTTTTAAAACAACCCGGTTTTTACATGCCCTAGTTCATAGTACAAAACTCCAAGACCTATGATGAAAGCCTATTTTAAAATCAGACTACAATATTATGCGGTTTAGCTAAAGAAAGTTTGTTTTGAAATAGCTATTAAAAAATTGTAAGCACGTAGGTGTTTTTTAGTTAATTAACGTGTTATGTAGATACATAGTAAATTAAAATTACCATAATTTTTCTTCAAAACAACTGCAAGAACAAAAATAATGTAAGTAATACAGAAGACAGACGAACCTTATTAGACAATTTGCTATTGTATAATATACTAAATAACCATTTGGATTCCCCGACACTGCTCGCCTCTATCAGTTTCAATGTGCCTACAACGCGGACGCGTCATACAAAACTTTTTTCACTTCCTCATCGCAGTACTAAATACGCTATGAATGCACCAATCAATAGAATTTGTTCCCATTATAACAAACGCTTCTCGGGTGTTGATGTCTTCAACACTTGTAAGAAATCTTTTAAAAAAGCAATAGTAGACATAATTTATTCAAAACAATAATCTGAAATAGTAGTAAAAAAACAAACATTCATACACACACATACACACCTTTTATACACCATTTTATCCTTTTCTTGTGTACTTATTTATGTATACTTACTGTGCTAGTGGTATATGGTGTACATATGTATATATATATATATATACATGGGTGTATATATTGTATATACATATGTATACTATATAATGTACTGTTTCATTCACGTAGTGAACTTTTTTAACTTCTCTTACTTTACTTACTGAAATGATATCCTTACAGGATAATTGTAGGAATCGTCTTATGTTTAACTTAGAGAGACCAGTAATTGGCTGGATAACTTTAATATAAATTATATATTGTTTAAATTTTGTTTAATAGCTGTTGGTCTTTTCAATAAATAAATAAATAAATAAATACAGTTTTAGAGAATAATTTATAATAAAAGTTCCACGCGGGCAGGTTGTGCCTGTGGCCCAAAGATTGGGAAGTTTTCTGACAGCTGAAAGAAAATAGTTCTAAATCCATGCATAGATGGCGCAGTCCAGAAATGGTTGTCTAAATTTTGTCGGTCAGCCACCAACTGTCAGTGTCACTGACTTCACTCGCTCATGCTGTGCGTTGGTGAAGTAAAGTAAGTATCTACGTAAAGTTTTTGTTGTTATTTTTGAAGCCGGACCAAGTAGACCGGCCTATTGTAGACTTGAAAAACGAGCTTCGGAATCGCAACGCGAAACTTGGAGGAAAAAAAGATAAAACAAAGAGAATTTGTTCTCTGTGGTGCTTTTGCAAAATCTTCAGAAGACATAACCATTGCGAGTCACCGCCATCTACCAGAATTTTAAGAACTATTTTTTCTTTTTAATTCATTTTTTGAAATCTCTCCAATTTTGCATTATTTTCGTTGTAGTTGTGGCCCAAGAATTTGGGTTAGAAGAAAAACAAGTGGTTTTTGGTTGTCTTTGTCGCCCATTCGGAGGAGCGTGTGAACAAATGCTAGGTAGTTATAAAAAACATGCTAAGTACCCAAATAAGTACACAGTTTCTATTCTGGTTTAGCTTGAACCATGACCTACGTCAGTTTAAAGTATTGTGGCTGTCAGTTTGGGAAACAACGTCATGTTTTCTCGACACATATACCGTAGAGCCAAAAGACGAAAGTATGGTCAGTGTGATACCAGTGATGACTTAAAACACTGATATAACTTTTGAAACTATCATGGTTAATAACATAATTATCACTAGAAACGGGATATTTATTATTTACCATGATTTTTGAGCTTTTTGCTAAAGTAACTTTCGTGAATTATATCATTCATTTTGTAAAAACGGGAAATTTTCCCGTTTTTCCCGTTTTTACAAAATGAATTTTTGAGCTTTATTGATTCCCGATATTGCGGCACAGTTTCATGCGCCATGATCACGGGTAAAGCTCAAAAATCATGGTAAATATCCTGTTTCTAGTGATAGTTATGTAAAAAACTGATGCTCGCTAACTTTTACCCTCATGGACGAGCCAAAGTCACACAGCGGGCTATGGAGAGAGCCAGGAGTTTCCCTACCTGATGGAATCTGAAACGAGTAGATCCAGATAATGAATCAGAACTTGCAATTGGAAGTGGCAATGGGCAGGCCAACTCTTAGTACCGATAGTTGGTTGGTCACCGGTAGCTAGCAAAAAGGCGCTTTTGCACTTGAACGATGTTTGGTTCTAATTTGGCTAAGTATATTTTCATCAAAATCCATGAAACTTTGTACACATAATCAGTAAACTTATCTAGACCCGTGGTGCGTTAGTTTCTTATAAAATTATATTGTTGCCAAATCATCAATAAAAAACTAATTTTTAAAAAACTGACGCACCGCGGTTCTATATATTAGTGTACACTGATCATGTGTACAAAATTTCATGGAGTTTGATGAAGCAATAGCCAAAATTGTTATACTTGTTTATTTTCTATAATATTGTCGATAAGTTTTTTTTTTTACTTTCTGTACACTTTTACTATAGTTTTTTTTTTGGTACATCTGTTTTAATGTTCTCTTGTTTTGAAAGAGGCTCTAACGGAAGACCAGCGCAGGTTGTTAACGACCTGCATATGCTGAGTTAGGGACTTTTTGTAACAGCAATGCCTTTTAATTAATTTTTAATTTTTTTACACTTTATTATTTTTTTCTTTTATTAGTTAAATCTGTCTTGTTGTTGCAAAAAAACTTTTTCTATTCAATTCTATTCTATTCTATTCAAAATAGAAATAAACTTCGTTCGCGTAGGTACAAAAGGTCTCAAGCGCCCTACCTGTAACCTTCCCAAAATAGCAGGTGAGCAATAGGCGGGAAACATGATTTTGGCCGGTGATTATGTACTAAAACTATAATTATATATACTAGGATGACGGTGTTCAATGTGGTATAGCAACTGACGCCTCTTGCGAGGTAGTGCTCGCAATCTCCGACCGGTTTAAAGGGCAGGACAACCGTTAGGCACATGACACTATAAAACTCACTTGGATACTTGTTATTACCCGTCTACAGCAAAGCAAAGAGGGTTATGATTAGCAGTTCTACAAACTGATGATTAGAATGACTTAAGATTGGGTGTACTTAATTTTACGAAGATCGAGGAAGCGATGGTCGGTTTTACGAAAATGAATGGTCGAAAAATCGAATGGTTGACAAGCCGAAGGATCCTGGTACGAATGACGTTCGATCGATGCATAAAAAACGAAGAATAGTTACCTAAGTTTAATTGCGATTACTATAAAAAGTAACATTCGTGAATTATATCATTAATTTTGTAAAAACGGGAAATTTTCTCGTACCGATATGTTGGTGGAAGCACCAACAGGTTTCGACCCTAATCGAGGGTCTTCACACCTATACCCACCCTGATGAAGACCCTCGATTAGGGTCGAAACCGGCTGGTGCTTCTACCAACATATCGGTACGTGAAAATTTCCAGTTTTTACAAAATGATTTACTATAGGTTCACAAAATGCCTTTAATGAGCTCTAGAATATTTAAGTTTTTATTATGAGTTTACAAAAAGAAAAAAAATATTTTTGGATCATTTGGTAACTTATAAGTTATAAATTGGGTTAGTGAATTCATCAACAAAATCTAACAAAACTTTAAAGGGATTTTTTATATCATTATTATAACACCAAACCAAGGTAACTGAGGCCCAATTCTCTAACTAAAAAATAGTTAAAATAGAGTTCGGATCATGTTTCGATCTTGTGTCGATGTCTTAAATGTCAAAAATGGTATTCTCTTAACTTAAAATACAACACTGTAATGTGATTATATCGAAATGCGACCGAAACTTGAACGATTCAAAGTTTTTTCGATAATTTTAGCTTAAGTAGTTGGAGTCTCTCTTTACTCTTTGCAATTATATATATAAATATCCTACTCTAATGGTAGTCACCGTGAATTGAAAGTAGACTAAATTGTTAATTTTAGGAGAGCAGAATACCAACTTTCTGTCAATTCATAATTCAGTCTCGATTCGGTTAACTTTCAGTGTAGTTATAAAATAATTTAGAGAATTGGGCCTCAGAGCGTGCGCTCGCCTTCTATAATTCATACAAAAATTTTCGTTGCACCTATAGCGTCTTAATTGATTATAACATTCGAATAAATTCAAGACCACTAGCTATTAGTATTAAACAGGCGTTTTTACGGAATGTTGGCGGGAATTCAACTCGCATCTAAGTATGCCAACCACTAACCCGCTACGCCAAGTAAGTCATCAGTATAATAGCTCTAGATATTTAATAACTGAAGAGTCTTTGAAACCATTTTTTGCAATGGTAGATTGTGTCAGTTATTTTCCTGTTAAAAGAATTCGTTCTATACTGTGTAAATACATAAACATAACATACATAACATAATACCAAACAGTCACATACGTTAGTCTTGATCCCACACTAGGATTCCCCTGTGTCATGGGTATCAGGAACTACGAGTACAATGGTACCATAACACCCAGACCCGGAACAAATATTTGCAGATCATACAAAAATTTGTCCTGCAGCGGGAATCGAACCCTCAACCTCTCACATTTCGTCGTCTATATAATAAGACTTACAGAGCACGACATTTTTTAGTACTCAGTACTATGGAAACATGAGGTACTAGGTTTAAACCCAGAAAAAAGACAAAAAATGTTTATCATCATCATCAGCCCGTAGAAGTCCACTGCTGGACATAGCCTACCAATAGAATGCCACGACGTATGACATTGAGCTGCCTCCATCCACCGACTTCCGACGACCTTTATAATGTCTTTTGTCGTTCTAGAGTGCGGGCCTTCCTTCACCGCCGGGCGTCCGGTTTATTACCTACAAGGTCAAAATAGATTGCTTAAAGCGATAAGATCGTCTACAAAATTAATTAAAAAAATGTGTTCTTGTTGCTTGCTTAGAAAAACAAGTTTTCGTTGTACTGTGATCATAACTATAACTCTGATTTTTAATTTTAGAAAATTTTTGTAAACAAAGAAATGTCACTGTGTGTATAAGTGTCATGTATGTGTATTATACATACATGCTTAGAATAATGTCTAAAGCACCATACATGATACACTTACATGACACTTATACACACAGTGGCATATCTTGACATTTCTTTGTTTACAAAAATTGTCTAAGATTAAAAATCAGAGTAATGTATGTGTGACTGTTGAGTTTTACAAATAAAAAAAAAACTTACCTTGCCAACTTCGCCTTTCATTTTCAACCTGCTCATCCCAGCCGTCCAGAATTTTCCCAGCTTTCTCTTTCGCACACGACCACGCCTCTTCCTGCCCCATACATTCCCAAATGGACATCAAACTCGGAGCTATACTTTTACCAAAATTCATGACATATTCGTATGATTTTTCTATAAAAGTTGCACTCTCGACCTGGCTGGTAAGAATTAAAAATAAAAACGGGAATATAAACTTTTCACCCGCCATTCTTTATTCGAATTTTAACATTGATTTTTTAAAAAAGTATTTATGCGTTTTCTTTGCGGATTTTTATGAATTTCGTTAATTTTAGTGAAGAGTATTTAGTTTTTTTTAAATTTCGAATATATGCTCGCGACTTTCTTGTGAAAGGTGCTTTCCCACAAGCGATCAAGACCTCACTGAGTTGCAATGGCCATGTCAATGAATAGCATAAAAAAACAGCTACTTTCTTTTACAACCGGTTTTATGCTTTGGGCAATTACATGTGTGATGAGAACAGGTGAAAATTGGTTTTCATTTTTAATCTGGGTGAACTAAGGCGTTTATAGTAGTTAAACTTTTTCGGAGTTCGTCCGGGGAAGTACTACCACCGTACCTATTTCTGCCGCCAAGCAGTAGTGTTCGCATTGCTGTGTTTCGGTTTGAAGGATACGGGGGCCGGTGAAATTACAGGCACATGAGACTTTTCATCTTTTTGTCTCAGGGTTGGCAACGCGCGTGTGATGCCTCTGGTGTTGCAGGCGTCCATAGGCTACGGCAACTACTTTCCACCAGGTAGGCCGTATGCTTGTTTGATTGTCTAGTAGTAGAAAAAACTAGGAGATCCGCAGAAGTCATAGCTCTCAGAGTTAGCAAGTGGCAATAAGCATAAAGCTCGCAGAACCGATAACCGCTAGAGAATAAAGGTTCTAGAGTAGCGATCACGAACCGAACGTCGCAGTGTGTAAGGCCCCTCGATTGACCATATTTTAAAAGTGGTGAAAAGAAGTCGGTGAATAGGGGCAGCTCAAGACCGTTCATCGTGGCATTTTATGGAGCTGGCCTCTGTCTAGCAGTAACGGCTGATGATTGCTATGATGGTGATCAGGGCAAATCCCCCCTAGGTAGTGATGGTAGGTGGTAGGGGTGATAGGGTATATTTAATAGGGGAGGCTTCGTCTAGCAGTGGACGTAAACAGGGCCTATTATAGAAGAAGAAAATAAAAAACGGCTCTAACGATTTCGATGAAATTTGCTATATGGGAGTTTTTAGGGGCTATATATACATTATACTAGCTATACATTATATATAACCTATATTGAGGCCTAGGCCATTTTTAACCGACTTCACAAAAAGGAGGAGGTTCTCAATTCGGTTGTATTTTTTTTTATGTTTGTTACCTACCTCACATCTCCGGCGTTTATGAACCGATTTGGAAAATTCTTTTTTTATTTGAATAGATATACTTCCAGATTGGTTTCATTTTTTTCAGAATCCAGTTCTGATGACATGAGGAATTGAGGGAACTCCTCAAATATTGTAGGCATACACATATGGCGATTTTTATATTTTCAGCAACAAACCAAGCATTTGCATTCAGAAAGTAGCATAACCCTTTCACCACTATGGTTTTTTCATCATTTTTTTTCATCCAGATATTTAGTCGAACACCATTGTGTTCGACTAAATATCTGATGAAAAAAGCGGAAGTCGGTTTTTTAAATGATAAGTTATTATCACTGTATAACGCGAGCAATGCCTCGGTCTGACACTTGTACGTAATACATCCGCCATTGCGTATCGAACGCCTTAGTTTTAAAAGAGCAAAGCGAGTTGCTGGGAGTTATTTTATTTTCAATGGTGTAAGGAAGGTGCATTTGTAAAATCATTGACTAGTTGGGCAATTCGTTGGTATAAGATTTGTCCTAGCTGCTGGCTAATTTAGTATTGTGTTTACTGGAAGGAAGCGTTTACCGAGTTGGTCGTGGAAAGTAATGGCGGGCGATGAGCTCACCAATTGTCACGGTTATATTCCTGCGACTGCAAAGGTGAAAAGAGGCCCTTTGAGGCCCTGCCTACCCCTTCGGGGGAAAAGGCGTGTGTTTATGTTTGTAATGTGTTTGGATTCAAATTATCAGCAATTCGATTCTCTAAAAAGTCCTTAGATAATTAAGTAATTACTGATAGATCCGGTCTATGATCCTGTCAGATAAGCAGCCTTTAGACGTCCTGTGTTGGACAAGGCCTCCCCCATAGAATGCAATGGGGGGAATTTGCCATAATCACCACACTTGGCAGGCGGATTGGTGATCGCAGTTGGTGTCGAGTACTTGCATTGGTCGCGTTGGAGTAGGAGTTATTTTAATTTATACAAATAATATATCTTTATCTTTATCTCTCTCTCTCTCTCTCTCTCTTCTTAGTCGTACACTCTTGACAGAGTGGTCGTGGTTAAGTAGGTCTTGCTTGAGTGGCGGCTCTTGCGATGCGTCTCCACTCGGCTCTATTAGCAGCATTGCGAGAACATTCGGTCATGGATGTTTGTGTGCTGGACTTTATATGATCTGACCACCGTGTGGGAGAGCGACCCCGCGGTCTCTTACCCTTTATCCTGCCTTGCACTACAAGACGCTCCATTAAGCCTTCATTGCGTGTTACATGACCAAAGAACTTTAAAATTCGTATTTGAACAGTCGAAGTCACAGTCATTGAACAGTCTTTATCTTTTAGGACGATTTAAATGATCTGAGATGCTTTTGATTTGATTTGATATGTCTCTGATGGATGCTGCTGCGTATCCCCTGGTGCAGTCCCTTAGTTGGCTTTTACGACATCCAAAGGGTCTATAGGTACAGCACCAAAAGCCCAATTCTCTAACTAAAAAATAGTTAAAATTGAGTTCGGATCATGTTTCGATCTTGTGTCGATGTCTTGAATGTCAGAAATGGTATTCTAATAACTTGAAATACTGTAATGTGATTTATCGAAATGTGACCGAAACTTGAACGATTTAAAGTTTTTTCGATAATTTTAGCAGTCTCTCTTTACTCTTTCCATTTATATATATAACTATCCTATTCTAATGGTAGTGAATTGAAAGTAGACTAAATTGTTATTTATGAGGGAGCAGAATTGTTTTTATTACTGTATTTAATTGTTTGACATTTATTTTTTTATTAACGTACCTACTATTTTAAAGTTAAAATTGCGACACCCATACCGGGTAGGTACATAATTATGACACCTACCACACCTACTCATGACATTACGTTTCTACCTAATTATGATGCAATAAAGAATTGAATTGAATTTGAATTGGAAACGATATAAGCTTAGATAATTTCAGGAAAGTAAAGTCTATGGGTTAAGGATCAATGACAAAAATTTAAAGTACGCTAGTATTAATTGGAGATTGTTACATCGAGTATTAGCTTGGAGCCCGAGCGGTAGCAAGGTCTCTAATAACACGAGTGCAACACGAAGTCACTCTGCGAGGTTCGCAATCTGCTTTTCTTTCAACTATAAGAATCCATTTTTACAAAATCTGAATAACATTATAAATATATTTATTCAACGAGCGAAGCGAGTTCTCTGAGTCAAGTTGTAAGAATCGGCGTTTGTATGTATGTATGTATGTTTGTCCGATGAAAACTTTCAAACCGTTAATCCGATCTTCATGAAATTTTGTATGGGGGTAGATAGTATTGGTACAATTTGTAGGTAAGGTTATGAGCTATATCGGTCAGGGGGTTGCTGAGATGATGGGGTTCAAGAGGGGGGTAAAAAAAAAAAAGTGAGACAGTTAGATCAAATGGGGTGTCTAATGAAAGCGCTTTGGTTGGACATTTCAAAACTGTTTTTAATAAGTATTTAGCCTTAGTAGTTTTCGAGATACTAACAAAAATCAAAAATGTAAAAATCAAAAATTCTAGGGTACTTCCAACAATCCCACAATGCTGAAATTTGGTGTGCTTGTGGGTTTTGTGTCAACTGAAGGGAAAAGTCTGAAATTGAAGAATTTAGAAACTTGTACTCCATAAAACGGAACCAATATAACATCCATTGTTGACCTCCCATTTCTAGGAATTTGAATGACGTTGGAGTTCTATGGCTTTCGTCAAAAGGACGTTATGAATTTATTGTACTTGATATAGGTACTAACAGGTATGTAGTATTACGCCCCGTTGCTTAGCCCTATTCAAAGGTTATTTCGATGATGTGTAGGAAATTAGAGTAGTTACTGATAGATCCTGTATTGTACTGGTAGACCTCGAGGTGAAAATTTTCAAAAATAATAAAAGAAAATATGGAAATTACTTAGATAAGTAGTCGGGCTGATTAAGGTGTTATCGCGAGGTCTCAGTTCGGGGCGAACCACTAGTTTACAATAAATACAAAAGGGTAAGTTTTAAGAATTAGAACTAATTATTAGTTGTATATAGGTAAGATTTAGATTTAGTGCTGCTTTGTGCTTGTATTTCACGTAAACAATTGTGAAATCACTTAATAGTTGGAAGATAAATTAATTTTATTATTTATTTACTTCCTGATAATATTCGGTGACTATAATATATAGATTTGCGAGGTAACGAACACGGAAACCGTAAGTTCTAATGCTTAGCATATTTGGAACAACAAAAATTGGCAATACTAGCTATATATATAAGTAATAACCACAATAGGTCAACTTGAAGGTCTTGGCGACTACCTTGTAATAATTTAGAATAGAATGTTCACGATTTGTGAGACTATAGATTTGGGTTAGGAATAAAAAAATAAAAATTAAATACAAAATTATTTATTAGGAACTAAAAACACATGAAATAGTAATAGTAAAAAACGTTGACAACTGCAAAAGTTATAAAAAAAACATAGAAGCAGTGCCAGCACCCTCTTGCTTAACACTATTGTGTGTTGTTGTTTTGTGGTCCTATTGGACCCCCGTATTCTCTATCTCGCGACAGGTTGTTTTTTTAATACTCTTTTATTAGCTTCAGACGTATGTTAGTATGTTTGTATGTTAGTATGTAACGGAATCTTTGAACATGATTTTGACCCCCTTCAAAACGTCGGATTAACTCGAAATTCGGCATACTTATTAAGGACCGATGACAATTCAATATTTTAAACATTTTGTCCCGTTATCCTTACTAGGATAATCAGGATCAGCGATTTTTGTTTTCCTGAGACCCGGAAGGTCTGCGTCAATGTCAAGTAGCATAGATAATTACAAACAATGTCCAGTCGTCAAGTAATCTGTCATGTTATGTTCTTTTCTATTTAGTCGTATTTTCTATAAATAGCGTATTTTTTTAGTTTTTTAAACTATTATATTATTTCAATTGCATCTTAGTATATACTTAATTTTGCAAATGTCAAGTAGCACAAATAATTATCAAACAATGTCCAGTCGTCAAGTACTCTGTCAAGTCCTGTTCTAGTAAATCGATAGCAGTTTACTAGAATGTTTCTGGACAATTTCCACTCCTTTGAAAGCAACAGGCGTAAATTGTGCAATCAAATTGGGTTTCTTATACAAAAGTTACTAATTGACAGCCCTGGGGCCTTTATCTTGACTCCAAGACAATTTCAATCTAACCAATGATAACGCTTAATTTGGCGCTAGGTTAACATTCAAGAGTACCAAATGAGACAATTCTAATAACGATAGATCGTAATTGTTTTCAAGAGTAAGGCAGCTTATTGCACAATTTACTCCTGTTGCAAACGTCGCGAGATAGAGAATAGGCCTGCCTGTTTTAATATAATACATACACAAATAAACACACGCGGTTTCAATGACAAAAAAAATAAACAATAAACTAAAATGGTCAATTATAGAATTGAAACTTTCGTGGTTGAGAATCATTTTATATTGAAAAAACGGCTAATGCGCGCGAATGCGGTCGCGGGCGGTGCTCATGATGAAGAGGTTTCTGAACTCGTCTCGAAACGTCAGCAAAAGTGACGGAAAACAGTGGTAATTAGCCGTGTTTTCAATTTAAAATAAAATGGCAACAAAAAAATGAAATATAAAAAAATAATGGCGATTGGATTAAAATTCCCAACTATGACTCTTTTGGGTGTTGCGAAACCTTCTATTATTACATCACACAAAAATTTTCAACGCGACTTTTTTTATAAAATAGCAATGGGCGGGACATCCAGTGGGTCAATAAGGTAACCACCTGGAAAGGACCGATAGGGATAAGAGTAGCCACTGGCTCGATGGTCAAACGATAAAAAGAAGGTTTCGAACACCCCAAACTGGGCAGAACTAGCAGAAGACCGTGAGCAATGGAAGGAGCTGGAGGCCTCGTATCCCGGGACCGGTACCCGGGAGGGGTCGTAGTTATGATCTAAGATACAGTACATAAATGTAAAACACCTACTATTTAGCTATGGAATAAATAGGCTTTTCATCACACCTATCCGCAAAACGTCAATTGATAGAGGATAGCGGGAGCCAAATTCAATTTTGCTCCCATAGGAGTTTGAGTTTTCTCTCTTCTGATTGGTCCGCTCTGTGTTTCTGACAGATTTACGGAGTTAGGCTGGAGGCGCTCGCGTGAAGGTTTAATGTAAAAAATATCACTAACTAACATTCAATTCTCTATGGTGATAAACTAGGTACTCGTAGCTTTTTATTTTTCTCATAGGTAGTGATGAAAAATAGTGTGTATCAACTCCAAAATATTTTGTTCTCGAGTGGCGTATATTAAATTCCTCGCTTCGCTCGCTACTTTAAAATCCTTCGCTTCTCTCTGAATTCAAAATTACGCCCTCGAAGAACAAAATATTACTCTGTCCTCTTGTAACACAAATAACTATTTTTATTTTATATTTTATTTATTTATTATAAAAAACTTCTCATTTGTTTAATAATAGGTTTTTGAATATGTATTCTATTTATAGAATAATTATTCAAATTTTTCAAAACAAAACAACCATGATAAAATCTATATTTACATACCGTTAATCATTTTACAAAAATAATACTTAGCGGCCATTAGTCTAGTAAAGAAAGAAGTGTAATAAAAAGTGGGAAGTGGACGTTGAGGGGCGGACTTGAAGACCTCTGTGGCGCGGTGGCGAGTAGCCTGCTGAGACGCAAGAGGTGTGGGTTCGATTCCCGCTGCGAGACAAATAAATAAATGCTGGACATTTCACACAACATTATCTAGCCCCAAGCTAAGCAGAGCTTGTGTGTTATGGGTACTAGATAACTGATATACTTATTACAATACATTACATAGATCGTTTTTTTTTGATTATGCATAGAAAATACCCACAACACCCTGAAGAAATATCTGCAGATCGTACAATATTTGTTCGATTTGAATCGAACCCGCAACCTCTTGCGTCGCAGGCGAACCTTCGCCCGCCACGCCACAGAGGTCGTCGAACAAATGTTTGCATGATCTGGTGTTGAAGTACCATGATACTCGTAATTCCTGATACCTACGACATATAGGGACATAGGACATTCCTCATATCTCCGTCGTTTATTAACCGATTTGAAAAATTCTTTTTTTATTTGAATAGATATACTTCCAGATTGGTCCCATTTTTTTCAGAATCCAGTTATGATGATGGAATCCATGAGGAATTGAGGGAACTCCTCAAATATTGTAGGCATACGTATAGCGACGTTGATATTTTCAGCAACAAATCAAGCCCCAAAACCCCCTGCAACAAATCACCCTTTCACCACTATGGTTTTTTCATAAAAAAAAATTCATCCAGATATTTAGTTGAATACAATGGCGGAAGTCGATTTTTTAAATGAAAAGTTATTAAGCCTCTGTTCTGTGTGAAGACAAACGATATAACTTCAGAGTTTCAACTGTGAAGTGCCAGACTATATGGAAGTTATCTTTAATATATGCATGCTAAGATGTATAAAATGATACAAACCTGTTTAGTTTTTGTTGCAAAAATAAATAACCCGGAACAGTCAATGTTGTTAGCTACTCATTTACCTGTGTTGTAGTTTAATAGTCTGTACCGACCTCGTAACCTGTGGTCGTCACCACACGCCGCTCGCGTTACAATAACAATTTTATTTATAATAGATCATATAATATTGTATAAATATCCAATAAAAAACCCTTGAAAATATACGCGAACACAAATAATTTAATTAATAAATAAACATTTTTAATTAAAACCAACTGTCGAACAAAACGAGACGCATTTTACAAAAACATAATTTTGAACATAAACTAATTGAAGATCATTTTTAAATATTAAATCGTGATAAATATTAATGATATTTGATTAAAATAATAGTGAACGTGTTACTGAGTGGTATTTAGAAGTGATTTCAATTAAGTGATTAAAAAATGCCTGAAGTAGTAACAAAAAATGATGACAATGAAAATTGTTTTAACAAACTGCGATTGTGTCTTAGAACATTAGTGCATCTTATATATGTTTTAAATAACTATGGTGTTGCATTATATGGCTGCTATGTTGCCATGACATTGACTGATGAGCAATTGCAAATAACATTGCTTCAAGAGATGAAGAAATTCATTGTACTTTTCTTAACTAATTGGAATTATGTGAGTATATAGATTTATTACGCAGAAGAACCAAGGTCACCGACATAGCTCTCAGAATTAGCAAGTTGAAGTGGCAATGGGCAGGTCATATAGTTCGAAGAACTGATAACCGTTGGGGAATAAAGGATCTCGAGTGGTGACCACAAACCGGACGACGCGGTAGAGGAAGGCCCACCACTCGATGGACTAAAGACATTATAAACGTCGCGAGGAGTCGGTGGATGGAGGCAGCTCAAGACCGTTCGTCGTGGCATTCTATGGGGGAGGCCTATGTCCAGCAGTGGACTTCTAGAGGCTTCTTGATTCTTTCTTGATGATAAATTAATTACATCCTATCCTACTAATATTATAAACGCGAAAGTTTGTGAGTATGGATGGATGTTTGTTACTCTTTCACGTAAAAACTACAGAATGGATTTTAATGAAACTTTACAATAATATAGCTTATAAATCAGAATAACACATAAGCTGCAATTAATAAAGATATTGTGTGAATTGTCCATAATATGACGATAAGTGTCAGGTAATTAGGAAAAAATCTACCATCTGCGAGCTATTCTGGCGTGCGCTGCCAATACCGCTATAGTTACACACTTAGAGAATTTAAATTCTCTAAGGTTACACATATGTAATGTATGATATAAATGTTTATCTTTAATAGTCCTACAAAAAAGCCCGCCACAGTATATATCTATATCTTATGTGTAAGCCATTACAGCCAAAATGTGTATCCTACTATCCTATCCTATCCTATCCTACTAACTTTCGCGTTTATAATATAAACGCGAAAGTTAGTGAGTATGGATGTTTGTTACTCTTTCACGTAAAAACTACTGAATGGATTTGAGTGAAATTTGGAAGGGAGATACTTTAAGCCCTGGATTAACACATAGGCTACTTTTCATCATCATCATCATCATCAATTTTCATCATTATTCACGCGGGTGAAACCGCGGGGCGCAACTAGTATATAATAATATAAAGTGCCGTGGTAGTCTCGGCCTAGGTATAGGACTCCTCCAATTCCTCCTATAGATGTCTTAAAAAGCGACTATGGGATGATGCCAGGGGATGGGCAGCAGCATCCACCTGAGTACTGAACACCAAACTGCGATCACCAATCCTGTTAGTAGAACTTCTTATGAAAGAGTTCGTCCGGGGAAGTACTACCACCGTACCTATTTCTGCCGCCAAGCAGTAGTGCTCGCGTTGCTGTGTTACGGTTTGAAGGGTACGGGTGCCGGTGAAATTACCAGGCTCATGAGACTTTTCATCTTTATGTCTCAGGGTCGGCAGCGCGCGTGTGATGCCTCTGGTGTTGCAGGCGTCCATAGGCTACGGTAACTGCTTTCCATCAGGCGGGACGTATGCTTGTTTGTTTGCCAAGTAGTATAAAAAAACATATACCCTCTTATTCTAATCTATTTTGAAAACTTTGATAGCTAACTACAGCTTTTGTCTCGTTTTGACGTATGTCATTATACGTCAGAGAGAACAAGACAAAAACTATTTCAACCAAAATAGATTTAAAAATTATTATTAATAGGGGGTTTAGTGTATACATACAAGTTTGCCTTTACCATTTGCTATTGTAATCCCCCAACGGTAGTCAGTTCTGCTATATGACCTGCCCATTGCCACTTCAACTTCCTAATTCTGAGAGCTATGACCTTGGTTCTTCTACGGATTTCCTCATTTCGGATTCTATCACCTATCGGAGTGAAACTCCTAGCATAGCTCTCTCCATAGCCCGCTGTGCGACTTTTTATCTATAGGTACAACCTACATATAGTTAGCGACTACGACTCAGTGCCGTAACTCATCAAAGGCAATACAAATAAAATACGTAGCGTTACAGGAAGTCGGTGGATGGAGGTGGCTTAAGACCGTTTGTCGTGGCATTTTAGGGGAGACCTATGTCCAGCAGTTGACTTCCACAGGCTGATGTTGATGATGATGATGGTGATGACGCAACGAAAGCGTCCAATTTTCTTAAATTCAATTAAGTCAATAGGTAATTATACACAATTATTCTACAAAAAAATAACGAAAGAACGATTTCTACCTACTAAAATTAAATATCTCAACATAATAATAGCAAAAAGGTTAAAAACCTATTGAAAACACAAGGTATTCTTTGTTAGACAACATTATTACGAACGCATAATAACTACTATCTATTCTTTACCACAAGTCTAAAACATGGATAAACCTTAGAATAAATAGACTCACTAGAAGTGCTACTTACGTACTTCTCTTTGTGCGTGCCCCGGTGCGCCGCCGAGATAAATACCTACTTCCCCGCACGCTCCCCTGCACCCCGCGCTCGCCCGCAGTGACCGATAGGGTTGTCGTCCGTCATTTTGTCCTACCTACTTACTTCTAACTACCTGAGGATCCGTACATTATTTTGAAAACGTCAGGGCCCTTTCGTGTTTCAACCACTTTTTTCTACAAACTTTAACATCCCTTTTATGGCTTAACAAAGTCGGATTTCCTAAATTAAACACTTTTTTCTTTATTCACGTTACAAAACCTCCAAAGCATTCCAAATTGTGAGGTTGATGGAAGTAGTCTAGCTAGAGGTTTTTAACTTTCGCGATTTCCAGCCGTTTTCGTGCCGTGGCACGACTCCCGGCACCCGGCCTGCACTGAAAAGTTATTTTATTAGTTTATTAAGTCTGGTGTAGTGTAGTGTGGATTTTGGTATGGAGACACTGATAAGCGCCCCTAGCGTACACTCTGTGAACCTCATTTTCCATACAAAAATCCGTGTTACACTACACCATACGTCCGTGTCAACTGCTTGTCAAAACTTACAACTTAACTTAGCTCTCAGAGAGCTTATTCTATGTATTTTGCACACACTTGGCACGGACGTCTGGTGTAGTGTAGTGTGGATTTTTGTATGGAGACACCGATAAGCGCCCCTAGCGTACACTTTGAAAACTAAATTCTGATTCTAATTTTCATCGTTACACACCTACACCAAACACGGCCGAGCACACCTTTCACTGACGAGCTACGATGGTCGTTTCGTGTAGCATACGCTCCGTTTTTATCGGTTTTCCTGTTTTTTCTGATTCTAAGTGCCAAATTTGACATCTAGACGATGGGCACGACGATGACGATCGGTATGACACCTTACACTTGTGATTTTGGCGGTGAGCCGTGCCGTGAACGCGATTAGTACTACTTTTTCTGTGAAATTTTGGAGTTTTTTGTCCTTGAGGATGGCTGCGAGATATTATAGTGCATGGAGATTGATGGAAGAAGGTTGGGCTCGGTAGCAGTAGGTACCACTTTCTACAGAAAATCCGGGGCAGTCTTCGGGAATCCTTTGATCCCGTCGAAAATCTACCGGAGATTTAATTCAGGAGTGGATACCGGCTGTAGAAGGATGCCTTCGCATTCCTATGGGAAGAACTTCGACAGCGCACCGACCTTAGGGTCTTCGCAGCGTGTGAGCCTTGAAAACAAGGTGAGTACCAATTTACTGTGAATCACTTATCTAGTGCTTTTGTTTGGAGATTGTTTTTTTCTGGAAATAACGAGCGTGGTGAAAGGATTTAGTGCGTCTCGCAAGGAGTCTTCTTCCATGATAAATACCCTACTATACCTACGACAGTGAAAAACGCATTTGAATCCACCCAGTAGAACTCAAGTTATAAGTAATAGGTACATACTTCCAGACCAACGCTGAACCAATAGATAGGTACTAAAGATTATTTTTCTGTAAGGTTCTTACTGCAACCCTATTCTATGCAATAAGGTCATACCAGCGACCCGCTGATGTGGGAAATACATGTCTCAAAAATAGCAGATTATATTCTGTTTATCTAGCTAGATGAACTCACTTACTAGATATAATAAATAATTACATCATTATTATTTAAACAGGTATCTTGAAGAGGTTACCCAGGCACTGATCCACCTGCAGATGATGTCAAAGTCCATCATCTTTCCACAAACAACTTCAGATAGAAGGGCTGTAAGTCAAAAGTAAGTTCAAAAATGTTATCTCGAGTAATAAAGTAATATGTTCTCAGTTACTACACTTTTACCTATATTTCATTTTCATTTTAGATTCTACATATAGCATGGATTACCCGGCGTCATTGGATGCAGCCACATTGTGAAAGCATCCGCAAGAGAACCTCTACTTCTGTCGCAAAAACTATCCCTTGATGCATTCATCAAATCAAGCAATCGGTAAATACTTCAGAATTTAAATTTTTAGGTATTTAATTTAAATGCAATTTCAGGTAAGTACAGGTAAAGCTTACTTGAAATCTATATCCCGTGGATGTTGTTTAACCTGACTAATGGATTACACCAGTGGATGGGCAGCAGCATCCACCTGAGTACTCAACACCACTACTGCGATCACCAATCCACCTGCTAACTGTGATGATTATGGCAATTCCCTCCATTGTATTTTATGGGGAGGCCTCGTCCAGCAGTGGTCGTCTAAAGACTGCTGCTGCTGATGATGATGATGTATGTATGTGTCTCACTGATAACTGTTGGGGATTAAGAGTTCTCGAGTGGTGACCATAAACCGGACGATGCAGTGTATGTGTAGGAAAGATCAATCTCGATGGACTAGACATAAAGGTAGCAGGAGTAGGTAGTAGATGGAGGCAGCCCAGGACCATTCATCATGGCATTCTATGGGGGAGGTATGTCCTGCAGTGGACTTCTATAAGCTGATGATAACGATATGGCTATCTAGCTAATGATATACCTACTCATGTATTTAATCTTTTTGTTGCAGAAAGTTCTTCCACATAAAAGCAAGACTCAATTTCTTTAGTTTCAAAAAGAGATGAAAAGCAATGTTTTACCCAGTAAATACTACTATTTTTACTGCTGATTAACTATTCACAAAGAAAATGGATACTAATATTGCCAAGTGGATTAACCTAAATATACACATCAAATTTGTAAATAAACAGATAAAGAATTATTAATTTTTTATTTCACTACCTTATAAAGTAATAAAAGATTGTGGTACATACTTTTCTTATAAAAACATACAAAATCAGTTCTAAATTTCTAAGACATCTCACAACTTATAATAGTATACTAAATATTTGGGCCGTTGTCGACCGATCGGAGTCCAATGGGCCTGTGGCCACATTTATTAGCCTGTGTGATGACGTGCGCGCCTCTGCTACAGTGGCCTATGCTCACTGTGGATGATGATGACGGTCCAAGAGAATTTTCTGAAAGAATATTGAATCAATTTATTGCAGTGTCATACACAACTCAATAACGGAGAAGGATTCTGGGCTGAATTCACCTATCTACAAAATACTTTATTTATACCTAACTACTGCTTTGTGAGGAATAGTATGATGTTACAGAACCTCAATATCTTTACCCTACATATCGAAAGAACCAAGTCACTCAGTGACCAACGTTTGACAAGTAAAATTACCATCAATTGATAATTCTTCATATATTTTTTTTGATGGTCATTCTACTTGTCAAACTTTAGTCACTGAGTGACTTTCAGTTAGGGAATAGGGGGGCTGATCAATGCCCACAACTTTCATAGTTACAGGTGCTGGCTTCTGGCTTGCGTTCCAACTTAGTTTGTATATTTGTGTAAGTACATAACATAACACCCAACAGTAACATATACATAGTCCTGATCCCACACTAGGATTCCCTGTGTTGTGGGTATCAAGAACTACGAGTACCCATGGTACCACAACACCCAGACCCGGAGCAAATATTTGCAAATCATGCATAAATTTGTCCCGCAGTGGGACTCGAACCCGCACCTCTTGCGTCTCAGCCGGCTACACGCCCACCACACCACGGAGGTCGTCAATACAATACCTACTGTTACCAAAAATAAATATTTTGTTACCTATTTTTATGGGTGAATCCTATGTCTAGCAGTGGGCATAAACCAGCTAAAATAAAGATGAAGGTTATACACAAACTGATGTTGGCCACTTGAACCCCCGGTAGGTCTCTCATCTCCCGTAGGGTCGGCAAGCAGGCTGCCGAGTTCGCGTCTTTATTGCGCCCTTCGGCTGACAAGACCGGCTTCGTCAAATCACCGTTTCTGAAATACAAGTAAAAACTTTATAACTGTGAAGGAACCGGAATGAACAGCAACGCTTTTTATAAGTGTCAATTTGCATTAGGAATAATATTTTACTTACATTTCCATGAATTGAAGAACATAGTTTTTAAAACCTTCAAGCTTATCGGCATTTTGAAAGTTCTACTTTTTGATAAATTTTGATTGTGGGTTTCGCGGAGCGGGCCACAATATGTCGTACAAGTTAGTTAGGCTATTGTACGAAGTAGATTTCGGTGAAACGGTGCGAATTTTTTGTATAAACATGAAAAACAATAAACTTTAATTTTTCTTCTTGTTGTTGTTGTGACATGGAAAGCAAAATTACATTTGACTTTGACTGATTTGCAATGACAACTGACACATTGAACAATCAAATTCCACAGAGTATGCCTTGTTTTTCAGTTTCAAATTTATTTTGACAACTTATTAGAACCAATATCGTGTCTTCCGGTGTGGGACGGCCGTGTCTTTACGATGCGTGGTCTTCGATGGGTGTGGGACAAATAAGAATCACGTGAAGCATACACGCGATGGCTCAAACCGGTGTTCGGCGTGACCACGATGGTCGTTGGGTGTCATCGTATGGGTTTTTGCAGCAATACTTAGAATAGGGGTAAGTAAGTAAGTTAAGTTAACTTAACTTAACTCTCAGATTAGCAGACTTAGTGTGCGCGAGTGAGTAGGTATTTAGTGCGGCTTTAAGTGCGACATTAGTGCCAGTGTCAGTTCTACTTGTTTATTACCTATTCTTATGGATAAACCGGTCTCATCTGACTGACTATGTATTCTGATTATACTGAATGACTTTGAAATGGTAATTGTGTCATTAAATATTTGTTATTTATGCTGTTATTGTTATTATTCATGTTTAAATAAATTCATCATCAAACTACAAAGGCGAAAATAGAAGTTTTACATGTGGGCCGCAGTGTCGTATCAAGAATTTGGACCTCAACTTGGTGGGCCACAAAGTTATCATCCCAAACTGAGTTGAAATTGATTAATGGAACGCCCCGTGAGCATATACCCGGCTTTACAATAAACCCCTCCGTCTCATCCAGTGGATGTTGTAAAAGCTAACTAAGAGGTTACACCAGGGGATGGGAAGCAGACACCTGAGTACTCAACAATTACAATCGATGATTGCTTCAGTCATAGGATCTATCAGTTACTAAATTTATAAGCATAAGGGATCTATTAGATCTATCAGTAACTAAATTTTTAAGCATAAGGGATCTATTAGATCTATCAGTAACTAAATGTATAAGCATAAGGGATCTATTAGATCTATCAGTAACTAAATTTTTAAGCATAAGGGATCTATTAGATCTATCAGTAACTAAATTTTTAAGCATAAGGGATCTATTAGATCTATCAGTAACTAGATTTATAAGCATAAGGGATCTATTAGATCTATCAGTAACTAAATTTATAAGCATAAGGGATCTATTATATCTATCAGTAACTAAATGTATAAGCATAAGGGATCTATTAGATCTATCAGTAACTAGATTTATAAGCATAAGGGATCTATTATATCTATCAGTAACTAAATGTATAAGCATAAGGGATCTATTAGATCTATCAGTAACTAGATTTATAAGCATAAGGGATCTATTAGATCTATCAGTAACTAAATTTATAAGCATAAGGGATCTATTAAATCTATCAGTAACTAAATTTATAAGCATAAGGGATTGATTCACGGGATCTAAACCACATGACCTATCAGTAACTACGTAGGTACTCAACCAGCATACGGGCCCACCTGATGGAAAGACTGACTGACTTTCGACTTTTCAACCTAATCGTAAGTCCTAGATACCTGGAATTTGGAGGGTACATTCCATTTGTAGTCTAGGGGTATACTTTGAAAGAAATTTTCAAAATCCACCCCTTAATGTGGTACAGCGGGGTGTTGAAGTTTGTATGGAAAAATCTCCACGCGAACTAAGTCACGGACATTCTGCTACATCAACATAATCATCAGCAACCTTTAGACGTCCATTGCTGGACGAGGCCTCCCCCATAGAATGCATAAAGGGGGTATTTTTTTTTTTTTTTTTTAATGTTTGTTACCGCTTATCTCCGACATTTATGAACCGATCTGGAAAATTCTTTTTTTATTTGAATAGAGATACTTCCAGATTGGTCCCATTTTTTCAGAATCCAGTTCTGATGATGGGATCCATGAGGAATTGAGGGAACTCCTCAAATATTGTAGGCATACATATGGCGATTTTGGTATTTTCAGCAAGACACTAAGCATTTGCATTCAGAAAGTATCATAATGCTTTCACCACTATGGTTCTTTTTTTCATCCAAAATTATTTAGTCGAATACAATGGCGGAAGTCGGTTTTTTAAATTAAAAGTTATACATTATCACCACGCTTGGCCAAAAAATGAAATCAAATCAAATATTTTTGATTTTAAATAAAAAAACATATAATTTCATTTGATTTTTTGGCAGGCGGATTGGTGATCATAGTATTTATGTCGAGTACTCAGGTGGATGCTGCTGCCCGTCCCCTGGTGTAATGTTCAGGCAGCTTTTACGACATCCATGAGAGGAGATGGAGGGGATCCATTCTTAAGCCACGGCATGTTATTATAATAATAGAATGACAAATAAACAAGAAGATAATATTCAGGGATTGCTGCGTAAGAAAAACGATATGAAACGTGAGTATTGTCTAATATAAATTTAGCTGAAAAGACACATTTTTATATTTGAATTCTTACGATAGATAACACTATTACGTGTTTTTTTTTTAACAGCAGTTCTGTGAACATAGGGCCTATTACGAGTTTTGCATTGCAAAAATTACATTGAAAAACTAGAGTATTCAACGTGACTTACAGTAACTATTCATCATTCTGTGCCGCGCAGTCGATAGAAACAGCACAGATTCATAAATAGTTACTACGTAACTCACGTTGAATACTCACGACTCGCAAAGTGATTGTTGCAATGCAAAACTCGTAATAGGCCCTCTGATTGTCGTGCAAATGTTTAATTTTCTAATTATTATTTCAATAAAATACATTGCATGCTATAGGGGAGGGGGAGGCCTCATCCAGCAGTGGATATCTATCGGCTGATAAAAATAAGGGAATAAAAATAATAACAATAATAAATGCTGGACATTTCACACAACATTATCTAGCCCCAAGCCAAGCAGAGCTTGTGTTATGGTACTAGATAACTGATATACTTAATACAATACATTTACATAGATATATATTTTTTATTATACATATAAAAATACCCAGAACGCCTTGAACAAATATCTACAGATTGTACAAATATTTGTCCCGAGGCGGGAATCGAACCCGCAACCTCTTGCGTCACACGCGAACCTTCGCCCGCCGCGCCACAGAGGTCGTCAAAAAAGAGAGAAGGTAGATTACGAACAATTTAAAAACAATTAGATACACACCTAGTAATATATTATAATGTCAATGTACACACCATAAGCCAACGTCATGAAATAAATGTATTCCATGAAGCCAATTGAATAAATAAGTCTAATGTTTTTCAGAAAAACATTACCTAAGTCTCTTGGGGACGCTTCCGCCTCGAACAGTTTGTTAAAAATTTCAAAATTGACCTGAATATCCAATTGGTTTTTTCCAATTCAGGCAGGTCCCTACTTACAAATTGACGAATTACTTGGTGGATGTTAGAATTTAGATATCTCGATTGTGATGTGACAATAACATACACATATATTAAAGGATCCGTCAGTTTGACACTTTGAAAATTTGTGTAGTGACTTTTAGCTAAGTATCTCGGTTAACGTGTAACCGGAAACTTTTACGCATTGAGGGCTTTTCATCTGTTCTGCGTGGCTTCAAACTCTTTCCTATGAGGAAACGGAAGACCTTCTCAAAACTCTTAGTTAAATTAGTGGCAATAAATATTAAAAACACACGCTCCCACTCACAAACTCACTCCCCACATACACATTCACATTTACCTTCACACACTCCCACTTTCACACGTGGGCTACTCCTGTGATACCCAGACTCTTAAGAGACTGGTGGTAGCAGGAGAGCCCACACACATCCACTCATCGACGCATTCACACATTCACACACCCACATTAACCGACAACATCACAGTATTCGTTTTATTTTTTTTTCTTTTTATTTTAATTTTAATTTTGGTATTTACCATTTTAGTTTATAAGTTTCTTTGATTTTCTGTTTTGGAACCTGGCCCACATGTGTTCAGGAGGAGGGCGCTGGCACTGCTTCTCTGTTATTTTTATAACTTTTGCAGTCGTCAACGTTTTTAATTGTTACTATTCCATGTGTTTTTAGTTCCTAATAAATAAATTTTGATTTGATTTTGATATATATTTTTGATCTTCGATTAAAAAGAAAAAAAGTAGTTCAAATTGGTTCGATAGATGGCGTTGACTCAACTGTAGCTATCAAGCTTGTCTGTGCACGCGTACTAAACTATTCTACTATATATATCTAAGTAGCCTATGGCTATTAGTCATGATAGTTGGTTCATGATATTCTGTTTGTGTTTGCTTCTTACGTGCGCTAGTGATTTCGTGGTGTTTTTAGAAGTAGGAAAAAAAAAAATACCACGAAACGAAAACTATATCTACGTTGTTGATGTCGACATTTCACTTTATTTTGACACTTGACAGTTACGTTACAGAGCAGCGCCATCTATTTTCAACGCTGAAAGCATGATTTGAAACGGCCGTGAAAACCCCTCAGTTTGACTGATTTATTGACCTATCATAATTATCTTAACCTACCTACTAATATTATAAAGGCGCCCGCGCCGTTTCCAAGACTATAGTGAAAGCATATACTGAGACAGGGACCTGTATGGACCTGATTTAAACCCCACACAACAACACAATAATAACGTCAACCTTCATTATTTATCTTTTTAACAGACTTCCCAAAAAAGGAGGAGGTTCTCAATTCGGTTGTATATATATATATTTTTTTTTTAATGTTTGCTTCCTCATATTTCCGGCTTTTATGAACCGATTTGGAAAATAATTTTGTTATTTGAATAGATACGCTTCCAGATTGGTTCCATTTTTTTCAGAATCCAGTTCTGATGATGGAATCCATGAGGAATTGAGGGAACTCCTCAAATATTGTAGGCATACATATGGCGATTTTGATATTTTCAGCAACAAACCAAGCATTTGCATTCAAAAAGTATCATAATCCTTTCACCACTATGGTTCTTTCATAATTTTTTTTCATCCAAATATTTAGTCGAATACAATGGCGAAAGGCGGTTTTTTAAATGAAAAGTTATTGTTTCTATGTTTTAAATGTTATAATTTTTTATATCTACTCTCATACTGAAATATAAAGATTAAAAAACTAAAAACAATACTAAAATGACAGTCTTTATGCACATGCCATCGAAATAAATTTAAAAAATTACATTACGATACAGCTCTTCTATGGGCAAATGTATCATAATATAACTTTATCTACTCTCATACTGAAATATAAAGATTAAAAAACTAAAAACAATACTAAAATGATAGTCTTTATGCACATGCCATCGAAATAAATTTAAAAAATTACATTACGATACAGCTCTTCTGTGGACAACTGTATTATAATATAACTTTTTTTCTATAACGATACAACTTCACTTGGACCAAGGAGGTTGCAATTCAGTTTTTCTATACATAATCTGTGGACGCGGCGCAACACGCTCGCGCGTTTGGTTTTGGCGCCAAACTTTTATAAATAAATGCAAACATAAACTGTAATTTTACGCAGATTACACTGTCAAACTAGATTTTGTTTTAAAAAAATGTCTGAAAGCGACAGTAGCGGTACTGAAGAAAATTTTACACCATTATTACATTCTCGAAACTGCGTCGAACATGACAATGAACCTCTTACCGGCGAAATCTAGAAGGTATTTCAATAAATGTTACCAAGACTTTAAAATGTAATATTATCTATTTCATCAGATTAGATAAAGTAGTGTATGAAACTGCACATAATTTGGTCTTAAAACACTCGTGTGATGCTATAAAAAAACTCGACTGCGGCTCGTTTTTTTAATTCACACTCGTGTTTTAAGAACCCTTATTATGTAACAGTTTCATAAACTACTATTATTAGTTTAATGTTTAAAAAAAATTCTACCTCTGTGGCGCGGCAAGCGAAGGTTCGCCTGCGACGCAGGAGGTTGCGGGTTCGATTCCCGCCTCGAAACAAATATTTGTACGATCTGCAGATATTTGTTCAGTTCTGGGTATTTCCTATGCATAGTAAAAAAATATCTATATATGTATTATATTTAAGTATATCAGTTATCCAGTACCCATAACACAAGCTCTGCTTAGTTTGGGGCTAGATAATGCTGTGTGAAATGTCCAGCATTTATTATTATTTCTTTCTTTCTATAAACATACAAAAGATTGATGTTTGCGGTGTTCTCAATCAAGCTGTAACAACTGAATGAATTTCGATGAAATTTGTCTATGACTG
The DNA here is from genome assembly GCA_951392215.1 of Epirrita christyi. NCBI lineage: Eukaryota > Metazoa > Arthropoda > Insecta > Lepidoptera > Geometridae > Epirrita > Epirrita christyi. The sequence goes on from OX595862.1 coordinate 8,945,793, forward strand.
ATTATGACCTGTATGGAGACATAGGACTATTATCCAAGAAAATAGCGAGTGGAGCCGCGGGCGGGCAATAGTGTAACATATGTCAATAACGCCGATCATTTATTTACCTACATGTGTTGTATTGTACAAAAGCCTGTGTATATAACATATGTGGCCATAGCTGTCACATGTTGGTCGCGTTACAAAAAAATCAAAATACATTTATAACTTTTATAAATTTATGTACACCCAGTAATAATATTTATTTATCAACGCGCATTTTTTAATGTAAAGATTGAGTTTTTCCGTGAATTTATCCCAGGGAGTCAATTTTTTATAGATTGGTTCGCTAATAATACATATTTATTTATATTGTCACGGGTATTTATCGCGTGTTACCTTACTATTTATTATTCCCGACGTTTCGTATGTGTTACAGCAATTGTGGTCGCGGGCTACCCGTGACAATATAATAAATATGTGTTTTAATCGCGAAAGTTTAAAAAATACTATCGCTAATAATAGTTATTAAAATTCCCCTGACCTTACGCTAGTGTCAATAAAGAATAATTTTGAAAAGTTTTGACGGATTGATAGATACGACCCGATGCTCTAGGAGATCTATCTTTCTTGGCAATTACAATTAATTGTTAAAAACGTTAATTGGACTCAAGGTATTTTTTTTATTTTGAGCTACATATGTCTTGAAAAAAACGATATACGTATAGGTGGCAAAAATTTTGAAGTGAATTTACTGCCTCAGTGCTTAAGTTACAATAATTGAAAAGTGATATTAAAATGCCTGAAATAGCTATAACATTCAATGAAGAAGAAAGAAGCAATAGAGTACGATTGTTTCTTAGAACATCAGTGCATATCATATACATTGTCATCAACTACGGAGTGTTAATTTATGGATGTTATGATCAAATGGCTTTAGCTGACGAGCAGTCGAAGAATGATGATAGCACATTGCTCGGGGCATTGGCCAGACTCATGTATTTTACAAATTGGAATTATGTGAGTACAAAACACGTCATTGCTCAATCTTTAAAATCAACTGCCTCTGGAGCATCTACTTAATGAAGATTTTGCATAAGCTTAAGCACCACAGAGAACAAATTCTTTTTGTTTCCTTTTTTCCGCCAAGTTTCGCGTTGCAATTCCGAAGCTTGTTTTTCAAGTCTACTATGGACCGGTCTACTTGGTCCGGCTTCAGCAATAACAACAAAAATTATAACAATAACGTAACAATCACAAATATATAAGAATTTCAACAAAAACTTTACATAGATACTTACTTTACATCAACAACGAACAGCATGAGCGAGTGAAGTCAGTGACACTGACAGTTGGTGGCTGACCGACAAAATTTTTGACAACCATATCTGGACTGCGCCATCGTCTAGACCGTGAAGGCCTATGTCCAGCAGTGGTCTTCTAGAGACTGATGATGATGATGAAACATAGATAGGTACTAACGTATTATCAAATCAAAAGAATTTTATTGATTGAAATCACAAGGATCATTTTAAATGTTTGTTACCTCATATCTCCGGCGTTTATGAACCGATTTGGAAAATTCTTTTTTTATTTGAATAGATATATTTCCAGATTGGTCCCATTTTTTCAGAATCCAGTTCTGATGATGGAATCCATGAGGAATTGAGGGAACTCCTCAAATATTGTAGGCATACATATGGCGATTTTACTATTTTCAGCAACAAACCAAGCATTTGCATTCAGAAAGTATCATAATCCTTTCACCACTATGGTTCTTTCATAATTTTTTTCATCCAAAATTATTTAGTCGAATACAATGACGGAAGTCGGTTTTTAAATGAAAAGTTATGAATCGACTTATTATATATACTTACATTAAAATTAGGTAGGTACTCCTGTTCCAACGCGACCAAGCCTAGACCAAGCCTATATAGATATTCTGTAGGTACCTACATTTGCTACTCGGCACTACATAAATTATTCGTAAAAAATAACAAAAGTATAATATAATTTTAGATACTTAAAATAACTTAGCAAAACCATGACAGAAATAAAAACCAGTTGAAAAATTTAAGAAGTAATTTGTCTCGTCAGAACTAGTAACTCTAGACCAGAACCGGTCCAAAACAGGAAAAAACCTGTTTAATTTAGATATTATTATTAATTAAATGACTTATAATGGTCATCGTGACATTCAATCTGTGTTTCGTGACATTACGCTGTTTAGTTCACGGTTGGCTAAATTCATCGCTGTCGTGACCACAAGGTGATATACCTACCTACTTTTTTTATGAGAGAACTTTAACAGTATCTTATAAGTTTGCTGTGAAAACGCCAATTTCCTATTCTTACTAATAGTTTATCTATTATTAATTCTTGCTGAAGTGATATGCAAAGACTGATAAATGTAATTTAATGGTTCGGTGTAATTACATGATGACATGATGATAGGGAGTTATAAATAGCGTGTAATTTCTACAATGGGTTTTCCTCAAAGAGTTTTCCTTGAACGTAAACATTTTTGAAGCTAGGGGTGCTTACAGATGTTATCAGATGCGACCTCTGTGGTGCGGCGGGCGAAGGTCCACTTGCGACGCAGGAGGTTGCGGGTTTGATTCCCGCCTCGGAACAAATATTTGTACGATCTACAGATATTTGTTCAGTGTGTTCGGGGTATTTTTCTATGTATAATAAAAAATATCTATCTATGTAGTGTGTTGTATTAAGTATATCAGTTATCTAGTACCCATAACACAAGCTCTGCTTAGCTTGGGGCTATATAATGTTGTGTGAAATGTCGCCAGCATTTATTTATTTATTTATATTCCCAGCGTCCCCCTTTCTGGCCCCACTGGAGGACGTTGGGAGAAAAAGTACCATCATCCCCCACTCGTGACAACGCCAGTAGGAGAACTTTTTGTTCTGTTGTTTATATTTATTAAATAAATACTTAGTATTATCTCGTAAATGTCATTAGTTAAGCTACACTCGAGAGCAATGAATCCGGGTCACTTAAAGAATCCTAAAAATCTCGGAAACTAAAAATGCTAGGTTAATGCAATAAATTGTATTTAATAGACAATGTAATACTCCTTAAATGAAGGTATTAAAACTTCTTAGTTATTGTAAAGTTATATCATAAAAAAATCAAATTTGAAAAAGGGCCACTTTCGAAGATGGAACTACGAAATTACAGCATTTGGTTTTGCTTTTGTTTGTAATCTGTCATTTATCATTGTTTGATTTCTGTTTTTTTGTTGTTTTTTTTCTGCGTAAACGCAGTAATGGAAGCACGAGGAGGCAATACGAAGTATTAAAATTCAAGAAAATCGTAATAAAGTTCAAAAATTTCATGTTTCCTATTTTTGTTTTAAGGAGAGATCAGCAGTTTTTTTCTTTATGTAATTTTGTGTTAATAAAATGTATGGTGACTCATATTTTTTTTACCTTCATTTAAGGAGTATTACATTGTCTATTAAATACAATTTATTGCATTAATCTATCATTTTTAGTTTCCGAGATTTTTAACATTCTTTAAGTGACCCGGATTCATTGCTCTCGAGTGTATTATCCTTGAACCAAAAGAACACTGTAAAAATCATTGAACAATATTCGTAGCTAAACTAATTATCTTTATGAGATACTATCAACTAAAACATGTGTGTTAGGTCTCCTAGTTTTCGCAAAATCAGTTTTCGCCATCATAAGAAGTTTTGATGAGCTGTAATGAGCAAAAAACTCGAATAAATCTTTCTTTTTTTTTATGCTACTTTGCAAGCAGACAAGCTTACGCCCCACCAGATGGAAAGCAGTCACCGTAGCCTATGAACGCCTGTAACACCAGAGGCATCCCACGCGCGCTGCCGACCCTGAGACATAAAGATGAAAAGTCTCATGTGCCTGTAATTTCACCGGCACCCGTACCCTTCAAACCGAAACACAGCAATGCGAACACTACTGCTTGGCGGCAGAAATAGGTACGGTGGTAGTACTTCCCCGGACGAACTCTTTCACAAGAAGTTCTACTAGTAACAATCTGAATTTCGCGCAACTTGCGAGACGAATATATTTGCGGCTGTGAATGTCCTTGTCAAATGTATCTTCTTCTATTAAATTATTTTATTTTGAGTACCTAGATCTAAGTTTTTGTGGTTAGTGCGGTATTTAGAAGATTCGGCATTGAAGGTTTTTTTGCTCAGGCGTGTTTAAGTTCAATCACTCTTTGTATAATTAACCGACTTCCCAAAAAGGAGGAGGTTCTCAATTCGGTGGTATTTTTTAATTTTTTTTAATGTTTGTTACCGCATATCTCCGGCATTTATGAACCGATTTGGAAAATTATTTTTTTATTTGAATAGAGATACTTCCAGATTGGTCCCATTTTTCAGAATCCAGTTCTGATGATGGGATCCATGAGGAATTGAGGGAACTCCTCAAATATTGTAGGCATACATATGGCGATTTTGATATTTTCAGCAAGACACCAAGCATTTGCATTCAGAAAGTATCATAATCCTTTCACCACTATGGTTCTTTCATAATTATTTTTTCATTCAAAATTATTTAGTCGAATACAATGGCGGAAGTCGGTTTTTTAAATGAAAAGTTATTTTAATTATTAATTTCAAAGACAAAGTCAATAACTATTTTTCAACTATTGTTTTTTTTTTAATTCTTTGTCAAACTTTTGTAGATTTTTAATCTCATGGCGCAGCGGGCGAGTCGAAACAAAATCAAATCAAAAGAATTTTATTACTGAGGAGTTTTCACGGCCGTTTCATATTATGCTTTCAGCGTTGAAAATAGATGGCGCTGCTCTGTTACGTAAATGTCAAGTGTCAAAATAAAGTTAAATGTCAACATCAACAACGAAGATATATTTTCGTTTCGTGGTATTTATTTTTGCTCACTTCTAAAAACATCACGAAATTACTAGCGCACACTCAAGAAGCAGACACAAACAGAATATCATGACTTATAGCCACAGACTAGTTAGATAATAGCTTAGTACGCGTACACCACAGACAATACATTTAACAATCTTGGCATTTACAGTTGAGTCAGCGCCATCTATCGAAACAATTTGAACTACTTTTTTTTTTTAATCGAAGTTGAAAAGCATTGAAATCACAAGAATCATTTTGAATCGTCTTATAAACTAAAATTACTCTTTTTCCACTTGGCCGAGATGCGAGAGGTTGCGGGTTCGATTCCCGCTGCGGGACAAATGTTTGTATATTTATTATATTGTCACGGGTATGTATCGCTCCCACCACTTCTCGACGGCAGCTCCATGTATCTACTCCAGTCAGCCCGCGACCATGATTGCTGTAACACATTCGAAACGTCGGGAATAATAAATAATAAGGTAACAAGCCATAAATACCCGTGACAATATAATAAATATGTGTTCTAAGAGAGTTTAAAAAATACAAATGTTTGTATGATCTGCAAATATTTGTTCCGGGTCTGGGTGTTATGGTACCATGTACTCGTAGTTCCTGATACCAACGACACAGGGAATCCTATATAGTGTAGGATCAGAGGCCCAATTCACTAACTAAAAAATAGTTAAAATAGAGTTCGAATCATGTTTCGATCTTGTGTCGATGTCTTAAATGGCAGAAATGGTATTCTCTAAACATAAAATACAACACTTTAATGTGATTATATCGAAATGTGACCGAAACTTGTAACGATTCAAAGTTTTTTCGTTAATTTTAGCATAAGTAGATGGAGTCTCTCTTTACTCTTTCCAACTATATATATAACTATCCTACTCTAATGGTGGTCACCATGAATTGAAAGTAGACTAAATTGTTATTTATGAGGGACTAGAAATTCAACTTTCAGTCAATTTACAATTCAGTCTCGATTCGGTCAACTTTCAGTGTAGTTTTAAAATAACTTAGAGAATTGGGCCTCAGGACTACGTATGCGACTGTTGGGTGTCATAATGTTATGTTATGTTATGTTATGTGTTATCCTATACTATTAAACGAGCAATATTTCTTTGTATAAGAATATATATTATGTTTTGAGATCTCGTTAACGGCTGTAATAATTTCGATGAAATTTGCTAACATATGGTTTTTGGGGGCAAATAATCGATCAAGCTAGGTCTCATCTTTGAGAAAACGCATTTTTCAGAGTTTTAAATAATACTATAGAGGGTGTTTTTTTGAAATGGGACAGTATGGGGATATTCGAATCCATAAGAGATACGGAAAACTGTCTTTGGAACCATTTACTCATTTTGTAAGAAAACTATTTTGGCATAGTTATTTTTATGGTCAAGCGTGAGTTCTCCATAAAAATTAGTTGTTTTCCCGTATCTCTTATAGATTCGGATATCCCCATACTGTACCATTTGAAAAAAAACAGCCCTGTTTAAATATTACTAGTATATAATATAGTAGGTAGTATTTTTAACCGACTTTACAGAATTTTCGCAGTCGATAAAGCAAAAAAATATGTCTTTTTAGACGTCATCCATTATAATTTTATTGAATTTTTTTTTCTGTAGTTTTGGTGGCATTTTAACCAGTGCAGGCATATTTAAAGAGCACATAATGGTAGTAAGTTTTAATATAAGTATTACGTAATGCTTCCAAACTGTACAAATCTCCTCCAATAATAAAGTAATATAATTTATTAAATAATTGCATGAAAATGCTTATATACCTAAGTACTTATATAATTATACAATACAATGAAACAGATGGCCTTCCTGAAGCCAATTGAATAAATAAGTCTGTATATACTTTAGAAATACAATATTATACATATATGTATTAGTTAAATATGTGCATTATAATGAAGATTAATTTGATTAATTTGATTTAGGTATTGAACGAACACCATATTAAAAAAATTGTGATCCAAGCATTAAGCGTAGATTTTGAAATAAAACTTTCGTAAGTAGGTATAACATAACATAACACCCAACAGTCACATAAGTCATGATCCCACACTAGAATTTCCTGCGGGTATGAGGAACCATGAGTACCATGGTACCATAACAGCCAGACCCGGAATAAATATTGGCAGATCATACAAAAATTTGTCCCGCAGCGGGAATCGAAGCCGCAACCTCTTGCGTCTCAGCCGGCTACTCACCCGCCGCGCCATAGAGGTCGTCAAATTTAAGCTAAATTCATTGAAAAAACTTTGAATCGTTCAAGTTTCGGTCACATTTCGATATAAACTCATAACAAATCAAATCAAATCAAAATCATTTTATTCATTGAACAAAGATAAATAAATAAATAAATAAATAATAAATAAATGCTGCAGACATTTCACACAACATTATCTAGCCCCAAGCTAGCAGAGCTTGTGTTATACTAGATAACTGATATACTTAATACAATACATTACATAGATAGATATTTTTAATTATACATAGAAAAATACCCAGAACACCCTGAACAATTATCTGCAGATCGTACAAATATTTGTTCAGAGGCGGGAATCGAACCCGCAACCTGCTGCGTCGCAGGCGAATCTTCGCCCGCCGCGCCACAGAGGTCGTCAATGACTTTGAATCGTTTTATAAATTAAAATTACTCCTGTTGACCGTATTGTATTTAAAGTTCATCACGCAAGGTGACCAAGAAAGAACCGGATAAGAGCATAATTAAAATCGCATCTCGTCTCACTTATCCTATCCTACTATATCCTATCCTACTAATATTATAAACGCGAAAGTTTGTGAGTATGGATGGATGTTTGTTACTCTTTCACGTAAAAACTACTGAATGGATTTGAGTGAAATTTGGAATGGAGATACTTTACGCCCTGGATTAACACATAGGCTACTTTTCATTATCATTATCATCATCAATTTTCATCATTATTCACGCGGGTGAAACCGCGGGGCGCAACTAGTAATATTATAAACGCGAAAGTTTGTAAGTATGGATGGATGGATGTTTGTTACTCTTTCACGTAAAAACTACTGAATGGATTTTAATGAAACTTTACAATAATATAATTTATACATCAGAATAACACATAGGCTACAATTTATAAAGATATTGTGTGAATTGTCCATAGTATGACGATAAGTGTCAAGTAAGTAGGAAAAAATCTACCATCTGTGAGCTATTCTGGCACGCGCTGCCAAAACCGCTAGAGTTACATATATGTAATGTATGATGGAAATGTTTATCTTAAATAGTCCTACAAAAAAAGTTAAATATTCATTCATATATTCAAAAAACATAATTAAGTATCTATATGCTAAAAATTTAAAACAGAAAGCTAACTATACAAAGAATTTGGCTCATATGGCAAGGTGCCAAGAGCACTGGCTGTATTCCCACGTTGAATGGCCAAAGAAATTCTTTGTGCGAGGAAGGAGCCAGACCCTAGGTCCCCATGGGCCTAATGTCTCTACTCCAAGTGGCGCAAAAATTTAGTCATCAGAGAGGACTTCGTATTTGCACCGCTTAGCGTTTTCAGCTGCCTCCGCTGCGGCTCCAGCCTTTGTGATGGTTCCACTGAGGTGAGAGTGCTAATGTGTCAACGCAAGTGGCGTCCCACACAAGGGCTCGCCCCCGCTCCCAGGGAACCAAGGTCATAACGTCGGGCCTTTTGCCATCATCACGGGCTAAGCCCACAGGTTCAAGTACACTAGGTACGTTGATGGTGTTAAGCGCCCGTCTCACGATATCATTTTAAGGAGCTGTGGCGGAAAAACCTACCAGCACTCGTTAAATATTAGTTCTTTTCTACGCCACGCTAATATAAGCTACTCGAAATACTAATCCTGCGCAAGACGAATCGCGAGCGCTATAGTAGCTAATAAATATTATTAGTTCGTGAGTATGTTTGTTACTTCTTCACGCTCAAACGGCTGAACGGATTTGAGTGAAATTTGGAATGGAGATACTTTATAGCCTGGATTAATGCATAGGCTACTTATCTTACTTAACTTACATAATGTTGTATTGACAATGCCCTTTTACAGAAGCTAATAATTTTTGACATGTTAATTACGTATTTTAAATTTGGTATTTAATTTGTTGGACAATGCTTTTTACAGCAGAAACAAAAATTTAAAATTGGTTATTCTGTATTTAGTCAAATTTATTTAATTAACTATTTTATTTTTTATTACTGTGTGAAATGCTTGTCTGTTTCTAGCGCCCCTCCAGTTAAGTAGGTAGTTACTGACATAACCTACCTTATTTGTAACTAATGTATGACGTGACCAAGTGTTCTAATTGTTCCTATGGTTTAATAAATGAGTATGAGTATGAATATCATCATCATCATCATCAACGATTGTCATCATTGTTCACGCGGGCGAAACCACGGTGCGCAGCTAGTTTACAATGTTTAGCAATCGTGAAAACCAAAGATTCTTCATCAGCCGACATTCATCCATTGTCGGACGAGGACTCCCTCAAAGAATACATTGAGGGGATTTACCACATGGCATTTGGCATGCGGAATGGTGATCGCAGTGTGTGTTGCGTACTCAGGTGGATGCTGCTCATCTGGTGTAATCCATTAGACGACTTTTACACCACCCACGGGAGGAATAGAATAGAATAGAATATTCAGAAAATTCAAAAAAATATCAAATACAATTAAAAGAATAAAATATTATTATTGTATTTAAATAAAAAAAATTGTATTTAAAAAATGTTGTTGCAACAAAGTCCTAACTCATCATATGTTGTAAGCAACTTACGCTGGTCTTCTCAATTTATAATTATTGTTTGCAAAATGGCTCTAAAGCCATTTTGCAAACAATAATTATAAATTGGTAAAAAAAAGCCACGGACGTAAATACATACAATGAAACACAGAATAAATAAAACATAAATTCAATATATTTCATAAAATAGAACTAGAATGAAAGTAAATACATAATATTTACTTTCATTAAGTAAATTATAATGTATTTACTTTGAGGAGATGGAAGGGTCTATTGTTATGCTGGAAACACCACGGCACTATTATAAATTGGGTTACTTTTCACAGGACTTTATGTCTGTTAAGAGAATTAGAAGCCATAGGAAAGGGTATGTCATTCACCTACTTAACTAGAGTAGTACCTACACAGCCAGCTACATTACTACACATAAATCGATTAAATTACGTAAGGGCTTCTTTGTAATCTGAAACAAACAGCAGTGGGTTCAATTCTTGCATAACCGATGTTAAATCAAATCAAATCAAAAGACATTCATTGAAATCACAAGGATCATTTTCAATCGTCTTATAAATTAAATAAATAAATAAATGCTGATCATTTCACACAACATTATCTAGGCCCAACCTAAGCAGAGCTTGTGTTATGGGTACTAGATAACTGATAAACTTGATACAACAATATTATATTATCTGTGAAAAGTGTTTGTAATAGTAGTTTAAGAAACTGTTGCATAATAAGGGTTCTTAAAACACGAGTGTATTATATCATCACACGGGTGTTTTAAGACCAAATTATGTGCAGTTTCATACACTACTTTATCTAATCTCATGAAATAGGTAATATTATATTTTAAAGTCTTGGTAACATTTTTTGCAATACCTTCTAGATTTCGCCGGTAAGAGGTTCATTTGTTCATTGCAGCTTCGAGAATGTCCGGTGGTGTAAAATTTTCTTCAGTATCGCTACTGTCGTTTTCAGACACTTTTTAAAACAAAAACTAATTTGACAATTAAATTTGCGTAAAATTACAGCTTATATTTGCATTTATTTGTAAAAGTTTAGCGCCAAAATCCATACGCGCGACCGTGTTGCGCCGCGTCCACAGATTATGTACTTATAGAAAAACTGCATTGCAACCTCCTTGGTCTAAGTGAAGTTGTATCGTAATGGAAAAAAGGTTATATTTTTAAATAGTTGTCCACAGAAGAGCTGTATCGTAATGTAATTTTTTAAATTTATTTCGATGGCATGTGCACTGTCATTTTAGGTTGTTTTTCGTTTTTTAATCTTTATATTTCAGTATGAGAGTAGATAAAATGTATTGATTTCTGAATACTCTTTTTCAGTGTATTTTTAGCTTAGAATAAGGACTGATTGCTTCAGTCTTTATTCAAAGATTTTTAGTCTTGGGTGGGTTATTGTCAAATTATGGTATTCATTACTTCTAAATTTAATCGATGAACACTTGAAAATTACCGAGTTATTTATATTAAAAAACTTTGCATATCTTCACATTTTGGAATTATGTAAGTTTTGTTTTTTGTACTACTTGGTATGCAAACAAGCTTACGGTCCACCTGATGTAAATTAAGTAGTTACCGTAGCCTACGGCCACCTGCAACACCAGAGGCATCAAACGCGCTGCCGACCCTGAGACATAAGATGAAAAGTCTCATGTGCCTGTATAATTTCACCGGACCCATTCAAACCGAAACACAGCAATGCGAGCACTACTGCTTGGCGGCAGAAATAGGTACGGTGGTAGCACTTCCCCGGACGAACTCTTTCACAAGAAGTTTTACTACCTACTCATCATGCCCTTTCAATTGATACCAAACTCATTATATTTATATTAAGATATTTCCTAGCTGAGTATGCTATTACTGGAACAAGGCGTTAGCCGAGTTGTTCGTGGAGAGCAATGGCGGCGATGAGCTCACCACTTGTCACATCTAGATAGGTACTTATATGACGTGAAATACTCTTACTAAATAAATGATTATTATTATTAATTATTTGTAACGAAGATAATAAAAAGAAAGTTGAAAAAAAATTGTATAAAATGTGAAAAGGGTCCTCCAAGGCAGGCAACGCATTGGCAATGCCTCGGGTGTTGCAGATGTCAATAGGCGACGGTAACCACTTACCATCAGGTGGGCCGTATGACAGTTTGTCGAGCCATAACATAAAAAAAAAAAAAAAGTTCAAAAGATACATTTACTATCTAAACACGTGCCACCTACAAAAACAAACACAATAGAGGCAAAGATCAAATTATGAATATAGGAAATAAATGCAAAAATTAATATTATAAATTCTTGACATGAACGTCAAATCAAAATATTCAATTTACAAAATTTGTAAATAAATATAAGTTCTACATTTATACCAGAAATTTATATACCATAGTACTCTGCACTTGAGTTGACGAGTGCACGAGCGTTTTCTTGCCAGGGCTTAGCCCTGAGCTTTACAAAAAGCAGATTTCCAGCCTCACAAGCTTTTGACGGCCCGCTGTGACTTTTTGCCATGCCACCCATTTACATAGAAACACAAATTACAAATTACAAATTATTCACAAAAAAAACAGAGTAACATCACAGATACACAAAAATCCAATGCGTTACATCTACTAACAAAGCTATTCTAATACTAAAACAAAAAAAAAAATTTTAAATTAAAAACTTAATTAACACTTCCTTAACTAAAAACACAAATAAAACCATAAATTACATGAGCCGTATTTTTATTTTTTACATCAACGAATTAGTGAGAGCCTATTATGAATCCGTCAACCACGGTACTAGTGAGCTAGGTTTCTCACAATAGCGCATACAATATTTCTCGACACTACATGCAAATTTACATTGAAAATTTCTGCGCACGCAACAAAATAAACCCAATATAAACAAGAAAGAAAATCAACAAAAACAACAATTTGTGTTTGTGTTGTGATTATTTACATATGTTTTTGTTATTTATTAGTGCAGTGTTCATATTTTCGTTTATCTTTTTCGTTAAGTTTGGTTTTTATGTCAAAATGTTAAGTGCCTCATCATCTGTTTCCCACACCTGCGAGCAGTGTTCAGATGGAAGGATTTTCAAGAGTACTAGAGGGTTAAATATCCACATAACCAGGTGCCACAAAAATACGAACAACACTTTCCAGACCATTCCCTCGAGTGTTCCCTCTCAATCACAAAATTACACCGCAAGTACCCTTACTTTTGACCAAATCCTCAACCACCTTCACACCAATACTCCAATAGTAAAACGGATTCCAAGAGGAGCAAGGGTATCGTTAGCTAAATCTTTAACATCGAAAATACATAGTATCACTTCCACCAACCCCACGGCTAATATTAAGGAATGGCAAGACCTCTTCACCTTCTCATACACCCATTTTCATGCAAACAGATCCTGTAACAAATCCCTGACGGCCCAACTAAAACTAAATTCCACTACAAACCCCAGTTTCCAAAGTCTACAAATAATCCCCCGTTTCAAAAAATACACACCGAACCTTAAAAAGACGGTAGAAAACAAGGTGATGGACGGAGATCTTAAAAATGCCGCTAGAATTCTTTTCTCTGACGATACCCTAGCTCCTTTTAACGATGAGACGCTAGAAGGCCTTCGAAGTAAACATCCGAGCGCCAACCCTACCCTTTTGCTACCAAATCCTCCAATCCTTGATAATTCCAATATTCAAGTTACAGAGGAAGATACACTTTCCACTATCATGTCATTCGCTAGTGGCTCTGCCGGTGGCATAGATGGAATAACTCCTCAACATCTTAAAGATATAGTGAGCATTTCTACCGGTGATGCCGGTAGAGCCTTACTAGTTGAGCTAACCACACTTTGTAATCAAATGCTGGCCGGAAAAGTATGTCCTGATTTCACTCGATACCTATATGGAGCCCGACTTGTTGCCTTTAAAAAAAAAGAAGGTGGCATACGACCCATCGCAGTTGGCTGCACGCTCCGCAGGTTGGTTTCAAAGTTAGTCTGCAGGCACATAGCCGCCCACCTTACTCCTTTTTTCCAGACCACACAATTAGGGTTTGGTAGCAGAACTGGGTGTGAGGCAGCAGTACACTCCGTCCGCACTTTTCTACAAAAAGATACGGATGCCGATGTACTCCTTAAGGTTGATGTTAAAAACGCGTTCAACTCTCTTGATAGGTCTTCCTTGCTGAACGAAGCATCCATTCACTTGCCAGATGCCTACAAATACATTTGGCAGTGCTACAGTTCTTCGTCCAACCTAATATATGAAGGTAATCAAATTTCTTCTGATGTCGTCGTTCAACAAGGAGACCCTCTAGGTCCAGCACTCTTTAGTTTAGGCATCCACCCCATCATCACAAATCTAAATTCAAAACTTAATGTCTGGTACCCAGACGATGGAACCCTAGGAGGTAAGGCGAATACTGTCGTAAAAGATTTAGGTAGAATTATTCAAAATTTTCAAAAAATTGGGTTATAACTGAATTTTTCTAAATGTGAACTTTTTATATCTGACCATATCAATGACTTGGAACGTACAAAAATTATTAAAAAAATTCAGGTTATTGCCCCCAATATTAAAATCATGGACAAAAATTCTCTTAATCTTCTAGGGGCCCCAATCTTCAATGAAAGCATTCGACCACTTTTACAAAGAAACATCGAAACATTCAAGGAAAACGTCAACAGATTAGGCATTCTAAACTCTCATATAGCATACACCATTCTTAAATTCTGCCTTTTTGTACCAAAATTTACTTACGTCATAAGATCAAGCCCAATCTGGACACATCAGGATTTTTTAGACAATATTGATACCGTTCTAAAAGACACATTTGAAAAAATTCTAAATCTATCACTTGACAACTCTTCCTGGACCCAAGCTTGTTTACCCATTCGTTTTGGCGGCATCGGCATTCGGAAAATTTCTAGTGTAGCTCTACCAGCTTTCTTATCCTCTGTACATAGTGTGGAAAATCTCTGTGGGAAAATTCTTAAATGCCCATCACCAGAGATACACTACGCTTCGGAGGCAATTATAGCTTGGAAGTCACTCTGCCCCAATGATAACGTCCCACAAGAAGAAACCCAACAAAAGCAGTGGGACGTTCCATTGGTGCAGAAGACCTTTGACATTTTGGCTCAAAATTGTTTCAGTGATCGCGATAGGGCCCGCCTTCTAGCTGTCTCGCAACATGAATCTGGACAGTGGCTCAATGCCATTCCTTCCAAATCCATCGGAACACTGCTCGATAATAGGACTTTTCGGGTAGCGTTGGGGCTCAGAATCGGTGTTGCTATATGTGAGCCCCATCGTTGTTCATGTGGCAGCGATGTCGATAAATATGGGATCCATGGTCTCTCCTGTCAAAAGAGTGCTGGTAGGTTTTTCCGCCACAGCTCCTTAAATGATATCGTGAGACGGGCGCTTAACACCATCAACGTACCTAGTGTACTTGAACCTGTGGGCTTAGCCCGTGATGATGGCAAAAGGCCCGACGGTATGACCTTGGTTCCCTGGGAGCGGGGGCGAGCCCTTGTGTGGGACGCCACTTGCGTTGACACATTAGCCCCCTCTCACCTCAGTGGAACCATCGCAAAGGCTGGAGCCGCAGCGGAGGCAGCTGAAAACGCTATAAGCGGCGCAAATACGAAGTCCTCTCTGATGACTACATTTTTGCGCCACTTGGAGTAGAGACATTAGGCCCATGGGGACCTAGTACAAAGAGCTTTTTAAAAAAAATAACACCCTTGTTGATTGACGCCGCTGGTGACAAGAGGGCTGGCTCCTTCCTCGCACAAAGAATTTCTTTGGCCATTCAACGTGGGAATACAGCCAGTGCTCTTGGCACCTTGCCATTTGAACCAAATTCTTTGTATAGTTAGTTTTCTGTTTTATATTTTTAGCATATAGATACTTAATTATGTTTTTGAAATTAAATACATTATTTATGCAAAAATATGTAAAATATAATTAAGTACGTTCATATTTAACTTATTTTCATTTAAGACGAGATTAACGGTAGGGCGCTTACGCCATGTACGAACGAAGATTGCTTTTACTTCTGGCTATTATTTCATCTAACTATATAAGGTATTTATATAAAATTTTGTACACAAATGATACAAGATTTAAATGGTAAAAAACATTTTACAAGTCGAATGTAGGTATACAATAATAATAAAGGTACCTAACTTAATTAGATATATACTGCAAGTATGGGTGTAAAAATACTTCCGAAAACTGAAACAGTGCATGATTCTGAAAATATTTAAGCTGAAAAAACACGAAAAAAAAATGCTCACTCTTGAGCCGCTTTTTTCGTATTTTCTTTATAAATACTTACCCATAAAACATCATAGAAGGAACACAAAAACCTAATTTCAATAATTAAAAACACGTTAATAAATAAATACTTAAAAAAAAATTGGTTGCCTGTAAAGTCGGTTTACTGACGATAGTTGAACGTGACAACGTCTTAAGAAAATACTGATAATATGCTTCTTTGTCGCTCGTTCCGCGCTCTCGCTTGCACTTCAAGCCTTACATGGAACGCCTCAGAGCGAGGTAACGCCGCATGAGTCATGTTTTTTCGTGCGTGCAGCCGGCTCTATCGAATTATAAGACGTTGTCACGTCAAAAAAGCAATGAAAACCACATAAGAAATATTGGCGCTTCGCGTCGATCAGCTGACTGGGAGGAAAAATTAATTTAACGTTTAATTGCCGTAACCTTTTAAATCATTGAGTTAGAAGCTTGATTTTTGTTCAGCGTTGTAAGTTTGCAAACCTTAATATTTGGTATAGTTAGATGTTGTATTATTATTTATTTAAGTATTATTTATTTTTGTTTTTGATTTGTTCTTCTTGATTCTTTTAGCCATTACTGTGAAAAAGGGTATTGACAAAGAGATGGATACGGAACCTTAAAAATGAACATCGAAGGCATGCCGGGAAAAAAGCAAAGCCTCTTTGTTAAACTTTATAACCTAGGCATAATAGCACATTATCCCCTTCTTCATTGTTTTAAAATAGAACAAAAACAATGTGATCAAGAATAAAGGCAAAAACTCGTATGAATTTGCTGTTATTTTTACAGTTCCGTAGCTAAATTGACAAAACAGAACACCTTGTCTGTCTGTTATATGCGTGTTTTTTTAGATTCGTTGAAATTATATTTTAAGTTCACGAATGTACTGTCGCAAAAATACTGTTTGTATTAATAAATGTCTTTCGGTTCAAATCCTATAAGTACTATTATAGTAGTGTATGAAACTGTTGCATAATAAGGGTTCTTAAAACACGAGTGTGAGCTAAAAAAACGAGCCAGAGGCGAGTTTTTTTATAGCATCACACGAGTGTTTTAAGACCAAATTATGTGCAGTTTCATACACTACTTTATCTAATCTCATGAAATAGGTAATATTATATTTTAAAGCTTCGAGAATGTCCGGTGGTGTAAAATTTTCTTCAGTATCGCTACTGTCGTTTTCAGACATTTTTTTAAAACAAAAACTAATTTGACAATTAAATTTGCGTAAAATTACTGCTTATATTTGCATTCATTTGTAAACGTTCAGCGCCAAAATCCATACGCGCGAGTGTGTTGCGCCGCGTCCACAGATTATGTATAGAAAAACTGCATTGCAACCTCCTTGGTCCAAGTGAAGTTGTATCGTTATAGAAAAAAAGTTATATTATATTACAGTTGTCCATAGAAGAGCTGTATTGTTAGTCTTTATTCTGAGAGCTGTATCGTAATATAATTTTTTAAATTTATTTCGATGGCATGTGCATAAAGACTGACATTTTAGTTCTGTTTTTAGTTTTTTTATCTGTATATTTCAGTATGAGAGTAGATAAAACATATAAATAAATATAATAAATAAATGCTGGGCATTTCACACAACATTATCTAGCCCCAAGCTAAGCAGAGTTTGTGTTATAGGCGCCAGATAACTGATATACTTAATACAAAACATTACATAGATAGATATTTTTTATTGCACATACTACATAGAAAAATACCCAGAACACCCTGAACAAATATTTGCAGATCGTACAAATATTTGTTCCGAGGCGGGAATTGAACCAGCATCCTCCTGCATCGCGGCGAACCTTCGCCCGCCGCGCCACAGAGGTCGTCAAATATTCGTGTACAGAACCATCATAAACTTGGCATTAATTATTAAATATTTAAGTATATTATATTTTAGAAAATATAAAAGAACACGGCAATCAAAATAAAAGTCAGTCATCAACAAAAATTGAAGCGCTCAACACTTACAACGAGTATATGAAAAATAATTACCATCAAATAAATAATTTTTAGCAATTTTTGGATATTAAAACAATAGAAAAATACAAGAGAACAATATAAGAAAATGAATAATAAAAGTTATGAAGAAATTGTAAACGAATTTATGAATAATCTTTTAAGTGAAGATGTTACTGATCGAAAAAAAAATGACGATCAAAATAAATTAAATGAAATAAATAAAGTCTTTACAAATATTAATAATATATACAAAAACAGTTTATCATTATTAATTCATTTTATATTGTGTGGTGTGTTCTATTATGTAATTTATTCTGGATTAACACTAAAAAGTAGTCTAAATTTAGAAAATCAAAAGCTATTTGAATCATTTGTGATATACCAATATATGGTGGTATTATTTACTAATTGGAATATGGTAAGTTTTTTTTTTGGCTAACTTGTTTGAAGAATACTAGGCAATTCAGTTTCTAGACAGCGAAGCTAATTGGCTACTCCCCCGAGTCACTATAATTGAATAATATCTAGGTACAACGTCCCGCGTGCTACATAACTTAATTTTATATATAGACATGCACTGCTGGATGAGGCCTTCCCCATAATAGGGGGGTTTGCCTTCCCCTCAAAATACCATGATGAATGCTCTTAAGCCGCCTTCATAAATAAAATAAATAAACTGGACATTTCACACAACATTATCTAGCCCCAAGCTAACCAGAGCTTGTGTTATGGGTACTAGATAATTGATATACTTATTACAATACATTACATAGATAGATATTTTTATAGAACACCCTGAACAAATCTGCAGATATCGTACAAATATTTGTTCCGAGGCGAGAATCGAACCCGCAACCTCCTGCGTCGCAGGCGAACTTTCGCCCGCCGCGCCACAGAGGTCGTCAACCAATTACCCGCGAACGCGGATCTTTTGCATTGAAAAGGGATTCTGAAAAAATATGTTTGTTGCTTCGATTTTATAAATTACTTAGAAATATGTTTTTGGTTTGTTAATTATTAAAACTTAATAATATTGATTTACCACAAAACTAGGGTATTTTTTATCTAACTGCAACACTTCCCGATAACGCAGTACATTGAGGGTAGACAATTTAAATAACGCATAGTCGTCCAAATATTACTTTGCGAAGGGCGTCTATTCAATTTAGATAATTATTAATAAACTATAATTAGTTTTCATTACAAGTGAAAATAATAATAACTAGTGTTAAACTGACCTGGCCCGTTTCTGGGATAGGTTAGAGGAAATAAAAAGAGACAAAGTTTTCTTACAACCAAAAATACAACTGATTTGAGAAACTCCTTCTTTTTTTGAAGTTGTTTAAAAAATAAATTCTATATTGAAAATAATAATAGACCAATTTTCTCTAGTGAAAATAAAAAATAAGTTCTATAGTGAAAATAATAATAGAAATAAATTCTCTAGTGAAAATAATAAAACGAAGTTTGTGTTTGTAATAATTAGTCAAATGGAGGCAGTTTGGAAGGATTATAATATTTACTATAACATTTTATGTTTTTTGATAACGGAAAATGAGAAATTGTTCGATAAAAGTGACGCCAAATTGTACTGGACGACTGTTATTCATTTTTTTGCAACTTTTCACCATTACTATGTCAGTAACTTTGCGTCTGATATTGAGTTAAAAAGCAGCAACCATGTTCATTTGGATAACTTGTACAGATATAAGTTAGCTTACTTGACTGGCTGGAATTTCGTAAGTTTTTTTAATAACATAATATAACACCCAACAGTCACATACGTACTCCTGGCCCCCTATTCCCTAAGTGAAAGTCACTCGGTGACTAACGTTTGACAAGTATAACTTTTCATTTAAAAAACCATAGTGGTGAAAGGGTTATGATACTTTCTGAATGCAAATGCTTGATTTGTTGCTGAAAATATCAAAATCGCTATATGTATGCCTGCAATATTTGAGGAGTTCCCTCAATTCCTCATGGATTCCATCATCAGAACTGGATTATGAAATAAATGGGACCAATCTGGAAGTATATCTATTAAAATAAAAAAATAATTTTCCAAATCGCTTTATAAACAAAGGAGATATGAGGTAAAACATTAAAAAAAAATACTACCGAATTAAGAACTTCACAAAAAGGAGAAGGTCCTTTTTGAGAAGTCGTTTAAAAATAAAATAATATAAGAAGATTAATATTTTTATATCATGCAAGCATTTGTCCCACAGTTTTTAATCGAACCCGCACCTCCACGTGACAGCCATAGAAGATAGGTAGAAGATAGAAAACACTTTATTGCACACCACATTAAAAATTTAAACATTAAAACAATCATAATTATAATTATACGTATGTACAATGGGCGGTCTTATCGCTGAGAGCGATCTCTTCCAGACAACCTTGGGATGGACTGGAATTGATGAGAACGAACCAGGACGGTGGTGTAAAACCAATAAAAGTATATGCATACATACGTTGTACTCAAAATATAAATACCTACCTATATAACTTAACTACGTATACAATACATAAAAATACAAATAAAATATAAATATATATACATATATTATATAACACAAGAGCTAACTTATCAGCTTTGTGACACGGACATAAAGTGATTGAACAATAACTTTTTGAAGATAGGAAGAGATTTGGCGGTTCTGATAACAAGAGGGAGAGCATTCCATAGACGGACAGCTTGTACCGTAAAGGAGTATTCGTAGAAAGTGGAACTGTACTCGGGTGTTTTAAGTTGCAAGGTCTCAGAGGAGCGCAATGTGTGAGAGTGGGAGAGATGAAGATATTGAAAGCGCTCCTTGAGGTAGGGAGGAGTAGAAGGATTAAATAAGATATTGTACAAGAGAGAGAGAATGTGAGTATTTCTACGATGGCGAATTGGCAACCACTTTAGCTTAATGCGGAATTCGGAGACGTGGTCATATTTGCGTAGGCCAAATATAAACCTAATGCAAAAATTCTGAAGACGCTCAAGCTTATCGAGGTGTTTTTCGAAGAGGTCGGGATAGCAGGCGTCAGCGTAATCAAGAATAGGAAGTAAGAGTGATTGTGCCAGCGTAACCCTGGTGGATGTTGGCAGAAAATTCCGCAGCCTCCTCAGTCAGGCGGCTGAAGCGAACATCTTGCGACTTAATTCGGCCAGATGAGGTCCCCATGACATATTTTTATCTATTATCACGCCTAAGTTTTTGACAGCCATTCTCCCACTCCCAATCCCAAATCTTCAATTCGTGTTTTCAGCATAGTACAGTCAAATTAGGTGATTTTTTGCAAAAGTGTGGAACTAATTAGATGTTGTCATGAAAACTTTTCTAATTGTTTTGTATGGCTTAAAAATCACCTCTAATAATAAGCATCAGTAATTTCACCCTCCGGAACAGGGTGAAATAGGGTGAAAACCTTATAACATCCGTAACTTAATGGGGGAAATAGAAGTAGTCGGTGCGATTTGGCATAGACTTTGAACCGTTATGATCAACATTTGCACCAAGTATTTTTTTAAATCCGACATATGGAACATACAAAAAAAACATTTACAAAAAAAACTTTTTGTGGTTATTTACGGCTCCGGGAAAAGTAAGGTAGTCGGTGCAAATTGATAGACTTATCAGAAAAATGTTCAAAATACATTACCAGGTTTGCACCTTGGTGCGTCTCACGGAAGGCACTTTTCCATATTTTATTGTCGCTCTACTTCGGGGAAAATTAATGTAGTTCTGGAAATTGACTTAAACTTATTCATTTAATTAGTACTACATCCGCCGGAAGTTTTATGATGGTATTAATTTACGGAAGATGCATTTGTTCAACACTGTATTCCCTACATGCACGTGGTTTTTATTAAAATCATAATGCACTAAGACAGTCTCTCTATACGTAATTTAACTTGCATCAAGTAATTTCTTTCTATTTTAAAATTTACGACCTTTTTAAGTTTGTACCTAATATTTAAAAGCCTTCAGTAAGCACCAGAAACGGTGCAAACCTAGGATAAGCTTCTTTTCGTGTCATCTAACGTTTCCATAAGAATCCACGACTACACGACTTAGGTCCACACTTTTTGCTAATTTGCCTGTACTAGCAGATAAGTACCTATAGTCAGTTTTATTTTAAACTAGCTGCACACCGTGGGTTCGCCCGCGTGAACAATGATGAAAATTGCTAATGATTATGATAAAAAGTAGCCTATATGTTAATCCAGGGTAGGCTCCATTCCAAATTTCACTTAAATCCATTCAGCCGTTTAAGACGTAACAAACATACAAACTTTCGCATTTATAATATTATAGTGTGAATGTCTACGGTTTAGACATTTAACGAAGCAGTGTTAATTATTAACTTAATCTTATCATTACGATGCGAAGGATAAATTACGCAATTAAGATAAGTTTTGAACTTATAAAGACAGTTATACCTAAAGGCGATAAAATTGCAAGATAGATAAAACATAGAATAGAACATCATCATTATCATCATGATCAGTCTATAGAAGTCCAATACTGGCCAAGGCCTCCCCCCTAGAATGCCACGACGAACGTTCTTGAGCCGCCTCCATCCACAGACCTAAGACATTTATAATGTCTTTCACATCTAATGTATAACATTACCTTGAAAGACAAATGTCTGTTACCAAAATAAAATAGTCCTACGTAGATATTATCTTCAGAAGTACCTGCCGAATAAACTTACGCAGGTCATTGCCCCCATGCGTGACTTGTCACGTGACCCGCACGTGATGTGATGTCACATTGGGCGAAGTAAAATGGACCTTCTGTCTCGTGTGGTCCAAATGATAGTGTATCAAACACGACTGAACTGAGTGTATAGGTTGTCTAATAATAGCCGAATAGATATTTCGGGTTGGAACTTTGGACTTCCTAGTGGTTTCTGATAGCCTGGTAGAAGGAAATATTTAGATGCCAATACTCTACCAATGGTTGTGTTCGGCCCAAGAATAGACCCTTCCTTCTCCTCTCATGGATGTAGAAAAAAGGCTTTAAATTTTTTTAGCTGCATCAACAGCTACCTGTGGGGCTACTCTTGAAAACAGTTCCAATCGCAATCCAGTTCCAATCTCAATCCAGTTTCAACGCTTGTTTGGCACACTTGAACCAAATCGAGTTTGAAATCGAGATAGAGCACGCGATTGACTTTGCGTGAAGAACAAGAGAAACAGAAAATCGATTTCACTTAGTTCCATAAAATTCCACTACAAATTGTGCGCTAGTATTGAATTCAAGAGTACCAAATGACCAAATCTAGTACTCTCTGACGACAAATGACACTAAATCCTGAATTAAAATCGAGTAGAGCGTCAAGAGTAGCCCTGCTGAGTACTTAACTTACTTAACACCTAACTGTATTGTTACAATTAGTTTTCTGAATTGCCTCCCACTATGGAAGCAAATTAAATGACGTATTCACGTTAAAAAATGGGAAGAGTCATGTCAGATATTGTCTCAGCAAGAAGGACAATCCATGCGTGCCATATATTACGTTAGATTATCGCTTCCATGGGCGTAGCCAGGGGGGGTTTTGGGGGTTCAAACCCCCCCGAAATATTCAAAATGTTAACAAAATCTGATACTTTTTGAAGAAACACCAGTGGGGTGAATGTGTTTCTTTTCACATTAATTTTAATATAAAATAGACGAACAAATATATAGTAACAATTCCGCTCCTCTCCAACGAAAACTCTGAAGAATTCGACACGTGTTTCGCAGATTATTCTTTCAGAGAGTTTTCGTTGGAGAAGACCAGAATTATTACTACATATTTGTTTGTCTATTTTATATTGTAGAATG
Organism: Epirrita christyi; assembly: GCA_951392215.1. Classification (NCBI taxonomy): domain Eukaryota; kingdom Metazoa; phylum Arthropoda; class Insecta; order Lepidoptera; family Geometridae; genus Epirrita; species Epirrita christyi. The sequence continues at coordinate 8,969,557 of OX595862.1, forward strand.
GATTTCCGCAAAGTCACGCTTGAATCAACTAATTATGAATATTAATGTCATTTCGTGTACATTTTTGTTGTTTTAATTTTCTTGAGCCCAGCCCCCCCGAAACCTGAACCGAACCTGGCTACGCTTCCATTCTAACTCAACCCAAAGTCCACGTATCACTTACGCCCGGTCTGACAGACAGACGAATATTTACTATAAGTACTTGCTTATCAGTAGCTTATCGGTAGACAGACTATGACCTATCACCTATCGTCTAATTGGCGATAGATCACGGTCGCATGATTTGCACTAGGTTATTTCAGGATGTATGTAAATATACCTATTTTTTATTACTCGTTTTTTTTTTTAAATTAAATTCTGAATTAACTTTTATTTTGATCAGTTACATACGTTGCATGCTTTGAAGCGGATTATGGTTGATTTATTACTCTAATTTGACATCTTATTTTGTACCCAATTTCGCAATAAATAAATATATTTAAAAATAAATGCTTTCAGGGTTTCGTACCTCAAATGTTACAAACGGAACCTTATGGAAAGGTCAATGTTAAAAAAGCCTTGGTATTCAAATACTCACATATTATATATATGAACACATATTATATTTTTTTTTTCCAGTTTCTTCGTCAAATATGACATTTTACATAATATGACACAAAAAATAGTTATTTGTTATACAAGAGTGCAAAGTTGCTTTTTAACCGCGTGCTCAATTTTGATGACCGAGCAAGCGAAGGATTCTAAAATTAAAAATTAGAATCCTGAGCGTTAGCGAGGGAATCAAAAGAGCACGAGGTGAAAAATCTTTGCACTCGAGTGCAACACGTAACTTTTCATCCCACCTCAGCGAGGAAATGACTAAATGCAAAAAAAAACATTTACAATCACAAGATACTTTTGCGCATTTTTATCAGTTTCAGCCAACTCTGTTGGCGTCAAATTCCTCGTCGCTAGAATCACTCATGTTAGGTTTTTCAATTGTTTTCAAGTTTCTAGTTTTTAACCAAAGGTTTTAACAATATGAACGTGAAAAGAAAATGGCGCGCATAAAGCAAATTCAAAAAAAAGTTATACACCAAGAAGGTTCCAAGTCTGAGTTTTTAACAAATTAAAAAAGGTTGTATGATAAATTTGTATGATAAGGTTGAAGTACATAGATTTAATAATGTTTTGAATTCACAAACTTAGTGCAGACGATGTTCTAAATTCAAATTTACTTTATCCTCTAGCGTATAAAAACGGCTTTTACACTCAGATATCGAACAGTAAAAATACTCTTTCCGAGATGGTGGCATGAAAAAGAAGATTTTAGGATCATACCACGCCTTAACGGATTTTCATACACTGTTGCACTGCATTCCTGCACTGTTGTTAAATATTTCTGCACAGTTTGTTCTAAGTGCAATATAAGTACTGTTTTGTGCTTTGTATTTAATTTTGGCATTATTTTGTACCATTTTGAAATTTGTTCAAAATATAATTTATCTAAAGATAGAAAATTAAATAATTATAACTATGAATATATTATTATATCCAATATTATAACTATGGGTTCTTTGTCATCTTTGTCAACATGTAATTCAGCAATAAATATACTTACTTTACTTTGACTTTTTTTCACGTGAACAATAGTGAAATTACTTAGTAGTTCGAAGAAAAATACTTTCCAAATATGTAAGTAATATTTTATTCATGTTTTTTTTCTCTTGCAGATGTTCCAGACAGTGTTTCTATCTCTCTCACTCCTGTATGACGGGTTGGAATGGCTGGACAAACACCAATCGCAAATTGGAAAGAAGTTGCAGTATTATCGAGATGTGATGTTTTGTGGGATGGTGGTCCCGTTCACAATGGTAAATATATCCCTACCTACCTACCCTTTGAAATTATATTATTCATCACTAGCTGCACCCGGCGATTCCACCCGCATAAGTCTCGATCCGGTGGAAATATCGGGATAAATTATTTTAATTTAATTATTTTTATATTATTTTAATTCCCTTACTTAGTAAGTACATTCATATTAGTAGGTATTGGTCTTATATATATTAGGTAGTTAAGTACTTACACATAAACATATATCCAGAAACTTTTGTCAAATGTATCATGTGATACATAAATTAAAATAACTCGCTATGAAGTTACAAGTGTATTTTTTTAATAATAATAAAAAAAAGCTTTATTTAAAAGGTATTAAAGAAAATATGCGAAAATTTATGAATGAATCACTCCCTCACTCTCTATTTCCGTAAATACTGAACCAAAAACTTTTTTTATTTATGAATCATTATTCTGATTTATTTTCACTTTACAGGAAAACCAAAATGTAAATCCTAAAACTTCAAATTCCCACGGGAAACGGTAAATACTCGTTTCAATGAGTATAAAATTGTGTTGATTGTCAAATAAGATTAATTGGTCTAGTATTTATTATGGTAACCTGCATGTACAAAACCCTATCCAGGCGAGTCCGACTTGCACTTGACGGTTTTTTTTAAGTCTGTTGAAAAGTAGTTTTCATAACATTTAGACGTTCTACCGTTAAGAGTAATGTTACCCACACAACCACAATTCCCTATTTTACGTCCAATCGTTTTCCAACTTCTACTCAACTAAAACACAGGAACACAGCAGGACGCAGGAAGTCGGTGGATGGAGGCGGCTCAACACCGTTCGTCGTGGCATTCTAAGGGCAGGCCTATGACCTTTGTGGCGCTGAGGACGAGTAGCCGGTTGAGATGCAAGAGGTTGCGGGTTCGATTCCCCCAGCGGTACAAATGTTTGTATGATCTGCAAATATTTGTTCCGGGTCTGGTTGTTATGGTACCAAGGTACTCGTAGTCCCTTCCCTTATGTTATGTGTTACTTACCTAACATTACCATGTCTCATATATATTCCAGTTCATATCCACCATGTTCTGGACAGTATACCTGATAGACCGTGAGCTGGTCTTCCCAAGAATTTATGACACGGTAGTCCCCTGGTGGTTCAACCATTGCGTCCACACAAACATAACTGTCATGATACTTATCGAAACATTGCTTCAGTCAAGAAGACAGCCAACCAACAAAAGGCTGGAGTTGTCTTTGGTTGGAGGTATCGGAGTCCTATACGCTATTGTGTAAGTACTAGTTTTTTTTTACCACTTGGTAAGCAAACAACCGTACGGCCCACCGGATGGAAAGTAGTTACCGTAGCCTATGGACGCCTGCAACACCAGAGGCATCACACGCGCGCTGCCGACCCTGAGACATAAAGATGAAAAGTCTCATGTGCCTGTAATATCACCGGCACCTTCAAACCGAATCACAGCAATGCGAGCATCTACTGCTTGGCGGCAGAAAAAGGTGCGGCGATAGTACTTCCCAATAAGTTCTACTATTTGTTGTATAAATAAATAAATGCTGGACATTTCACACAACATTATCTAGCCCCAAGCTAAGCAGAGCTTGTGTTATGGGTACTAGATAACTGTTATACTTAATGCAATACATTACGTAGATAGATATATTTTATTATACATAGAAAATATCCAGAACACCCTGAACAAATATCTGCAGAATGTTCAAATATTTGTTCCGAGGCGGGCATCGAATCCGCAACCTCCTGCGTCGCAGGCGAACCTTCGCCCACCGCGCCACAGAGGTCGTCATATAAATGTATATCTTAAATTACTTTATAAAGTTATTGTATTGTTTCTTTTCCTACAAAATAAGGTTAAGGGGGCGTAAAATTAAATTCTTGCCCTGGGCGAATCTTACCCTGGGCGCTCATACCCTTAGCTATGACACTTCATGGTGTGGTTTAAGCATTATATTTACCAAAATTGTATTTTTATTCACAGATACTATTCAATCTACTTCGCCACCGGCCGTTGGCTCTACGCTGTCTTCGGTGTGATGACTTGGTGGCAAGTTTGCCTCTACCAACTAGCCATCTGGGGTTCTACCATCATATTCTACTACCTCCAGTTCCCAATTAACAGGATCTTCCATAGAGATACGGCGCCTGTTCAAAAAGTAGAGCAAAAAGGAGAGAAAAATGAAGGTTTCGTACAACCAGATGAGGAATGGAGTCGAAAATACCAAAATTCGAAAGTACAGTTCGAGAATTCACATTTGTGATAGCAAGGGGACTTACAGGGGGAGAGGAGGGACGCGGAGGGAGTGTAGCTCGGATCCTATACCCACCCTGATGAAGACCCTCGATTAGGGTCGAAACCTGTTGGTGTTTCCAATATATCAGTACGAGAATATTTCTCGTTTTACAAAATGAAAAACATCGACTTGTGTAACACAAAATCCATAAATTAAAAGAAAAAGACTACATTTTGAATATATAATGGATAGTCAATATTAAATGTAATATTAATTAGTGTACACTGTATGGTGTATAACCAGCTGTGCGTAAATTAATGTATACCTAACAGCTATACAAATGAATTTAGTTAGTATATTCATGCCACAAGGATTTTTGAATTTACATTAAATTCACTTCATATACTTAGGTTCAGAAACAATTTATTTAATATCATCATCATGATCATCAATTTGTAGAAGGCCACTGCTGAACATAGGCCTCCCCCGTAGAACGCCACGAAGAATGGTCTTTGTTTTTTCATATTTATTCACTGGATTTTAAAATAGTTTTTCACACCACCTGTTCGACAATGTCCAATTACAAATCATGCAACCTCAACGTAAAGTACAGTATTGTCTCTCTAGGGATATAAAGTTGTATGAAACTCCCTAGGGATTAAAGTGATTAAGAACGTCAAATTCATGTTGGAAACTCATGGAAAACTCTGAGTAAAAAAATGCTCATAAGGCATTGTAAAGAGGTTTGTTCGAAAATCGAACTGGCCACTATAGCAAAACTCGAAAAAAAAGAAATAGGCGCGATTTTAAAGAATGTGAAACAAAAGAGATGTTTGGTGCTGTGATTTTCAGTGAATTTTATTGCAATATTTTTGTAATATAATATTATGTCAGTGACAATATTAGTGTTAACAAAAAATGTCGAGCGATAATGATTCTACCCCAGAGTTTATCAAAACAGACGATACTTATTTAATGGAGCCCTGGCCTTTTATTGCCTCGCAGTAGGTGTGAAAAGTAGAGTATGCTCCTCTGGAATAAAGCCTGTCTTCGTCTTGGGCAGCTTGAACCTCTCGCTTCACTCAGGACTCTATATAACTCCCTCGCTACACTCGGGAGTTAACTTTAGAGTCCCTCGTTACGCTCAGGGTTCAATATGCCGCCCGTGACATAAGACACTGCTTTATTCCCTTAGTGCATAATCTACTATTATTGTAGGTAGTTTTAGTCTGAGCTTTATAAAAGCTATTATGTTGTCCAAATTGTAATGTAAACTATGGTATGTTTTAAAATTTTCTATAGTAAAACTTAAGATTTACCGAATAATATTAATAATAATAATAATAAAAATTTATTTCAGGCTTAAATGGGAAATGTACAATAAATTATGCCTAAACATAAAGCCCATAGAAATATATACCTTAAAGACTAACATACATATGTTATATCTAAAAACTTATTTATTGTTAACACGTGAATACGGTGACGTGTAGCGCACCTGAGAGGTGTCTCGTGTCAGGCGTCCGTTGAACTTCCTGAACTTGACACCCTTCGGCCAAAACTCCTCACTCATGAAAGTCGATAGACGGTCAGTCGGTACTCTCACCATAAAAGAAATAAAATTCACATTATGGCGAGACTCCAACTTCTCGACCCTCAAGGTGAGCCCGGTCGTCTGCTTTTATTAATAAAAGCCCCAATTATTCTGTGATCTTCGTCCATTTTTGTACTTTTATAAGCATAAACGGTGTACTTTTTTTAATAAATCCTTTCTGAAGGTTCACCTGAAGATAACGTAAGGGTAACTTTTCTTCTCGTGGGAAGAAAAATTTACCCCTGGTACAGCCAGGTGAACTTGGTTGAGTCGATATAAATACCTAAATGGGTTGACCTTCATTGGGTTGAGTTAAGAAGCACTCCTCTTATAGCGATTCAGTTCAAAAACTATTCAGTACAAAATATCGGTTCGACGTTGACATCCGTCATCATTGAATAACTTTAATCGCAGAAGTCTATAGACCTTCTGCTACTGTGCCTTTAAATATAGCTGCGGATATCACGGAACCGTTATTTTGTACTGAATAGTTTTTGAACAGAATTGCTATAAGAGCTCATGGTAAGGCCTGTTTATTAAGAAATAAGCTGTAGCGTCCGCTATTTCGTCTAGTGATAAGAACTTGCCAACTTTCAAAGTGACTCTAATTTTATCATCAAGGCAACTTTTGTCTCTGAGTAAAACAAAGATAAGTTTCGAGTGAGTAAAAGTCCCAAAAATTGGCCACTTTTTGAACCTTACATAATCCAACTCATTAGTATTAGTAAATCTTAAGATTTACGAGTAAAACCTAAAATATTAGATATTCAGGATTTTAACAGTAACAAAATATATAAGAAATAGCAGAGATGACCTCTGTGGCGCGGCGGGCGAAGGTTCGCCTGTGACGCAGTAGGTTGCGGGTTCCATTCCCGCCTCGGAACAAATATTTGTACGATCTGCAGATATTTCTTCAGGGTGTTCTGGGTATTTTCTACGTATTATAAAAAAAAACTATGTAATGTATTGTATTAAGTATATCAGTTATCTAGTGCTACCCATAACACAAGCTCTGCTTAGCTTGGGGCTAGATAATGTTGTGTTGCAATGTCCAGCATTATTATTATATGAAATATTTTAATGGTTTAAGATTTTCTTTGTCTAGAAAGTAAAAAAAAACAGCCGGTTTCAGTCATCTTTAAAATAAAATACATCTAGACTTATGTAGTCAATAAGAGTTTTGTGTACATTAATTTTAATATTCGAGAGACTTATGCCAGTTTTCAATAATGAATTACGGGATACTTAGCACTTACGGGGCACGTACATCTAATAACATGGCATTCGTTATCTGTCTCGTAAGTGGTAGAATGAAATAAATGAATGTAGATAATGTTTTTTTTACATTTGTAATAGAGTTTGTTTATTTTTAATGAACATTCTTATGGAATTTATAATAATAATAAATGTGGTACTACGCTAGTTATTTATGTAAACTATTTAGAATAGAATAAAAATTTTTCAAAATGGTTTTCATACAATACCTCTAATTTGTTTTATTTCAATCATTTATCTACCTACATTGTATACATTATAACTTATACAATGTGTATCTTAATACTTCCATAAAATAACATTACATAACATACACAGTCACATACGTAGTCCTGATCCCACACTAGGATTCCCTGTCGTGGGTATCATAAACTACGATTACCATGGTACCATAACACCCAGACCCGGAACAAATATTTGATCTTACAAAAATTTGTCTCACAGCGGGAATCGTACCCACAATCTCTCGCATCTCAGCCGGATACTCACCCGCCGCGCTACAGGGGTCTCCGGTATAACCCCCAGGCTAGGGTATTGCACAAGTCATTGCGAACAACTTTAGTTAATGTATTTGGATACACTTTGGTCTCAACAGTAGGATAGTGCATAAAAAAACAATTTATAAAATATTTATTTTATTTTATAATCTTATTCACATGATAAAATTGTTTGCCCTAATTTATACAATTTTATAGAATAGCTTACAAACCTTGACAGTTCATTTTTATATCAAGGGAACCTGTGTGGACTTATTTATCAACACCTGCTAAAGGCACTCTTAAATATAACATGAGTAAAAGTATCGCTCTGGAACTTATAATAGAAAAACGAAAACTAATCAAAGGTAACTAAAAATTATTTTTCTTAAAATTAAGTATTACAATGCTCCTATGAGTAAAGGTTGGCAGTGATGCTGAAAAGTTTAATATCTAAATTATTTAGATATATTTTTGACTAAATTCGAAGAGTATTAAATTATTATTTTACGAAACCCTGTAGGATGCATTTCTTTAAATTATTTAAAACCGACATTTGCGATAATGTATCGCTTTTTCTTTTTAAATCACACGAATATAGCACCTTTTTTCTAATTGTATTTACTGTAGGCAGTGTTTTTGAATTAATCCCATTTAATCATTAACTTTGTGACACAATTTTTTTGATATATTTTACATAAAAAATATCGAAACTTTCGTGGTTGGGAATCATTTTAAATTGAAAATCGTCTAATTACCACTATTCCAGTCTCGAAACGTCAGCAAAAGTGACGAAAAACAGCGGTAATTAGCAGTTTTTTCAATTTAAAAAAATAAATGTCGGCTTAAGAAGCACACTACAGGTTTTCATATGAACAAAGTTTACCAAAATCACATATTAGATGAATTCAGGCCTATACAACAGTTGCCTAGGGTACCTGTTTAGATCATCTTGGAACATCATTCTTTGTGGCTGTATAAAGTAAGAATTTGGGGTTCTTATGCTAACAGCTGGTATCTGCTGTCTTTTCCTAATTTGGAAGTTGCTGACTTCAGATGCAGCGAATTGTGGTTCTGGCTGTATGTTTCTATATCTAGCAAAAGTATAATCTCTGTCAGGTATTGAAAAGCCAGAAGGAATTCTTGGAGAGAACTTAGGAGCCAGTGCTTCGTTTATTGTAACATCATAGTCATTCTCTACAGCATCAGCTAAGTTTTGCTTAATAGAAATATTTTCAGGGATGAACGGTTTTCCTGTAGCGGTATATGGTTTTGAAATTTCGGGATGTATTTTTGGTCTATATTCCTGTACTGGCTTCGATGTAGCTAAGTAGGGGTTTATATAGTCTCCAGGAGAGAGAGTTGATTCTAATTTATCCCTTATTGCTTCGTAGTTCTCATTGTATACACGTAAAACTTTAGTTGCTAAGTATTTAGCTTGTTGCTCAGGTGTTGATAGTTGAACTGTTGTTGTGTCTGGTCTAGGTGTTGTTGTTGGAGCTGTTGTTGTTTTAATTTTTTTAGGAGTCATTGTTGTTCTCAAATACGTTGTTGTTTCGGGTTCTGTTGTAGTTTCAACAAACGCTGTCGTTGATTCTTTCTTTTTATCGTAATCTATGTCATCTTCTTCATAATACTCGTATTCTTCTTCGGGTTTAAGCTCCGTTGTTGTTTGTTCTGTGCTGACTGTTGTTGGTTTCGTTGTTGTGGTTCTTGTTGTTGTTGGTTTCGTTGTTGTGGTTGTTGTTGTTGTTGTTGTTGGTGCTTGTGTTGTAGTCGTAGTAGATGTAGTAGTAGTAGTAGTAGGAGGGTTGGTGATAGGTTCAGAAGTTGTAGAAGTGGAAGAGGAAGTGGTAATTCTGGGGGTGGTATTAATAGGAGCTGTCACATCTCTGCCTGCTACAGGTTGCAAACCTCGAGGCAAATACGGACTACCACCCCTAGACGGTAAAAAAGGCCTCTTTACCACCCTTACATTCGTCCTCACACTCTTTACTTTAGATTCTATACTATCTTTCAATCTTGGGCTATCATGTTTGTCCTCATAGTCATAGAAATAGTCATCGGTAGATTTTGATCTGTTCCTTACTTCTTTTACCTTCTGTTTTTGTGCTGGTAGCTCATCATAATACTCATCATCATAATCAACTGGTCTTCTGTTCGCTTTGTTACCTAAATGAGGTCTAGTAGGCTTGAATTTTTTTACCTCTATCGTCTCTACTGGCCTTTGCTGTATCGCACTGCTCTTACCAGAAGATGAAGGTCTTCTTGTATCCTCTTCATCATCATCTTCATATTCATCATCATATAGTGATGGAGCTTTAGTTGTTGTCACTGCAGGAATATATTCAAATTTGTCTTTTGCATTAACGGGGACTGGTCGTTTGATTTTTGGGGGCATTCTAGGTCGAGCAAAGATGCCCGAACCAACAGGCTTGACTAGACCAGCTGGTGGTGTTTTAACATCTTTCGTCTCAACTCTGTCATCATCGTAGTTTCTCTCTCTGAATGGTCTTGGTCTATCATCCTTAGGTTTGTCTTCTCTACTAGGTCTATCTTCGTATCGTCGGCCTTTTGATTGGTATCTGTCTTCACCTCTTGTTCGTGGACCGTCTTCGTCTCTGTTGTATGGTCTGCGTTCGTCTCTTGGTCTGAAGTTATGAGGTCTCGATTCAGTTTGAGTTTCTTCTCTAGGTCTGTACTCATCTCTGGCACTTGACCTAGATTCATCCCTAGGCTTTATTTCATCTCTAGGACGTATTTCATCTCTGGGTCTAATTTCATCTCGATCACGTACCCTTATTTCTGTATCAGGTGTTACATCATCATCATCATCAATATCAGGTACAACAGGTCTTTCGTTTCTCGATCTGTATTCTTTTCTAGGTCTGTTGTAATTTACAGGTCGTAACGGCCTCAGTTCTTCTGGATTAGTACTATCATCGACAGGTTTCTGTGGTAGTGGTTCTTCTCTAGGAGCGTCATCAATAGGTCTTTTTGAAGGTCTGACTTCATCATCAACTGGTCTTTTAGGTCTTATATCACGTTCATCATCGACGGGCCTCTTTGGCCTCACATCACGATCATCACCAACGGGTCTCTTTGGTCTCACATCACGTTCATCCTCAACTGGCCTCTTTGGCCTCACGTCACGTTCATCATCCAAAGGCCTCTTTGGCCTCACATCATCTTCAACCGGCCTTCTTGGTCTCACTTCATCTCTGTCTTCTCTCAGAGTATCTCTGGCAGTCGGTCTGTCCTCTTCGTATATGTCCTCTTCGTCATCACGAGGCCTTGGTCTCCTAGATCCACTTCTGTAAGATCTTCTGTCTTCGTCTTCATCGTATTGTCTTCTTTCGTATGGTCTTTTGGTGGGTCGTCCTCTGGCTGTGCCGGGCCGACGACGGTCGTATCTACAAGTATGAAAGAAATTGTGTTTATAAAATTGAGCATAACACTTGTGAGTGCCCGTGGCTTCGCTTGCATTATACCGAGAACAAAACCAGCCTATAGCTTAATCAGCTTTTTAAGTAGAAAGCAGTTTACCATGCCACTGACTGCTCTTAATTGAGATCAACAATCCACAAGATGCTGGAAGGAGTCACGATCCTCAACAATGAGGAACTGACTAAGCAGAAGGATATCCAACAGTGGACTTATACATGATGATGATGATAATGATGGGTACAGCCCGTACACTCTCGGCAGCTGAGAATAAGGTGGAGCTGGATATTGTTTCTTACCTGTCTTCGTCATATTCGTCTATTGGTCTTTTCTTGGCCCCAATCCTGCCTTGTGGGCGTGGTCTTCTCCTAGGCCTACAAAATGTAACATAACAATTTAAAATGTTAAAAAGAACCTGGGGTAACTCGGAAAACTACGTTTACCCAGAAATGAAACCCAGCTAGATCCATTTTTGCCCCCAAAAACCCCATATAGCAAACTTCATTGAAATCGTTTAAGCCGTTTCAAAGCATACAAATAATGCTCGTTTAATAGTATAGGATATTTCTTGTAGTAGGTTGCCGTGGTGTTTCCAGCTTAAGAATATACCCATCCGTCTCCTCCCGTGGATATCATAAAAGCTGGCTAAGGGATTACACCAGGAGATGGGCAGCAGCATCCACCTGATACTCAACACCGATACTGCAATCATTTAAGACGCTGTAGGTTCACAAAATGCCTTTAATGAGCTTTAGAATACTTAAGTTTTTGATATGAGTTCTTAAAGTTTACAAAAAGAAAATAAATATCGTATTATTAAGCTTTATATCTAGTGAAATCATAAATTCAGTACACAATTTGAATTACTCCACTCGATAAACAAATAAACAGGGATACCTTTTTCATCCTTTTTAACCTTTTTAAAATTGAAATCTAATTTTAGACTAACTTCAAACACGTTTTAATTTTTGGAACATTTGGTAAGTTATAAATTGGGTTATTGAATTCATCAACAAAATCTAACAAAACTTTAAAGGCAATTTTTATATAATTATTTTATACACAAAACCAAGGGAGCGTGCGCTCGCCTTATTTAGTTGAACCTATAGCGTCTTAACTCACTGTGATCTCTTGCGAGCATAGTTTTTAATAAAACATTTTTTTTACCTTTCTTCATAGTCATAATCGTCTCTTTGATTGTTATAATAATCATCATCATAGTAGTCATCAGCATAGTACGGCCGTCTTCTTCTCATTGGTCTGGTCGGACGTTGGGTAGTCGTTGTAGTGGTGGATGGTGGCGGTGTCGGCTTAGCGGTGGTTGCTTTGTAAAGGGCATCATTTCTGAAAACGCAAGATGGGAGTTCGAAATTAGCTAAATAATAACAAAAATACTTATTAGTACTGTACTGTAGTGTGTGTAATGAGTACTAATAAGTTCAGATAAGAAACAAAATTGGATATTTTTTTTTTAAAGTTTTTGGAAATTTTGTATTATTTGTTTTTGTTGTATTGTGTTGTTTGTTGTTGTATTTATTGTTTTTTTATATTTGACTTTCAGAAATTAAAATAAAATAGAAAATATTTACTGTACACTCTAAGATAATAAAAAAAAAACTTAACATGATAATTAAAAGTACAACGGGCGATCTTATCGCTTAAAAGCGATTACTTACAGACGCAGCCGCGGGATATAGCCAGTTTATTTATTATATTTATTTTGCATTTTGTAAAACGGGAAATTTTCACGTACCGATATGTTGGACGAAGCACCAAATGTGTCGGTACGTGATGCGAATCGGGGATCGGGATGTGAGCGCGGATCCTATACCCACCCTGATGAAGACCCTCGATTAGGGTCGAAACCTGTCGGTGCTTCCACCAACATATCGGTACGTGAAAATTTCCCGTTTTACAAAATGAATGAAATAAATTTACGAAAGTTTTTATTATATTTATTTTTAATGGGTTTTATGTTATGTTATGTTATTTAAATACTGTGCTTACCTGCTCCAATAATTAGGAGAGTTCTTGCAGTCTACTACGTTCACGAATTGGCAGATGAAGGTCTTCTGATCAAAGGCAGTGAAGTTCGCGCAAAGGAAGTCGTGCCTGATCCCGTAGATACAATGATGGTATACCTGCAAGTCACAATACCAAGTAAACATCAAATCGCTATAAAAAACTAGCTTAAAACAAGATCTAGAAAATATCCTGTCTTACCCCTTTTTAGGGGTAAGAGTGGGATTTGCAAAACAGAAAAAAAAGTTTTACTGTTTAAACATTTAATTTCTGGCGTTGTCGAGAGTGGGGGACAATGGCACGTTTTTCCCATCGTCCCCCAGTGGGGCCAGATTGGTGGGGGACGCTGGGAGTGAACGATTCGTCGAGACATTCTAGGGGGTAAGGCCTTTGTCAAGCAGTGGACTTCTACAGGCTTTAGATGATGATTATAAATACCCCAAGCGACTTATATCATGTGAAATAAAAAAAAATTGGTCGTGGAAAGCTATGGCGGCGATGAGCTCGCCGCTTGTCACGTCTGTATTCCTGCGACAGTGCAATCCACGGTGAAAAGAGGCACTTTTGATGGCCTACCCTTTCGAGGAAAAAGGCGTGCGTTTATTTATGAAATGGTATGTTTATAGTAGGTGGGGATTTTAATTTTTAACCGACTTCACAAAAAAGGAGGAGGTTCTCAATTCTATGAACCGATTTGGAAAATTCTTTTTTATTTTAATAGATATACTTCCAGATTGGTCCCATTTTTTTCAGAATCCAGTTATGATGATGGAATCCATGAGGAATTGAGGGAACTCCTCAAATATTGTAGGCATACATATGGCGATTTTGATATTTTCAGCAACAAACCAAGCATTTGCATTCAGAAAGTATCATAATCCTTTCACCACTATGGTTCTTTCATAATTTTTTTTTCATCCAAATATTTAGTCGAATACAATGGTGGAAGTCGGTTTTTTAAATAAAAAGTTATTTTTACTCAATGAAAACAATGTATGTACCTATTTTCCTGAATTGTCAAGTCGTAGTACGTAGCACTTAATTTAGTACTTATTATTTAATAATAATCTTGTTAATGTGTTACTATACTACTGTGTCAATAACAGATTCTATTCTATTCTATTCTTTGTATGTATGTATGTATAAACAGGGTAATAGGGTCTTACCTGACACTTAAAAGGAATTGACGCATAAAATCCATCATGCAAGCCATCACACTTGAAATCTATCAGCTCTGGCTTAGGAACGGTCCAGAAGAAGGGGTAATCAGAGAGATTGTAGCCGTTCAACTCTCTGGGTAGATTTGGATCATTTACGTAGTCGATTTGAGGAATGCCAGTGTGTTGCCAGCTAGAGGTGTTGGTTTCGGCTGCTTCAGCTGTTGTTTCTGCCTGAAAAATGAGAAAAAAAATATTCAATATATCTAGTCAATATATCTTTTCTAAGTAAACAGGGTCGGACTGGACCGGAAGGGCCCGAGCGGCTTCAAAATCAGTTGATTCTATCAAAAGTTATCGCCGTTCAGAAATTTCCGAAACAAGTTTCACGGATAGCCTCTGTAAGGTTCAACCATTTTCTCATTTTATTTATGAACTACCTACCTCTTTTGTGGCTTGCGGCAAGCCCCGCAAGCCACAAATAAGGGGCCCGGCTGGCAAACGCCACCTCGACTATATGGCCAATTCGATGCTGAGTAAACTAGAAAGTTTTTTTATTTATATCATCGGCTGATTTATTGTTCTATAAATGCACCATCTTTTTTTCAACCAGGTGTAAAAGACAGCTTTTAGAAACTGCCAGTGATATCACAGGCACATGAGGCTTGTCACGTTATGTAGTATAATGGGTGCAGTTCAATGCTTCCCCCTCAGCAAGGTCTCGAAGAGAAATAAGTAATATGAAATACTTTCGGACCCCCTCAGCAGGGTCTCGAAGGGAAATAAGTAATATAAAGTCTTCTTGGGCACCCACAGCAAGACTTGTCACGTTATGCAGTGTAGTGTGTGTAGTGCAATGCTTCTTGGACCCCCTCAGCAGGGTCTCGAAGGGAAATAAGTAATATAAAGTATTCTTGAACCCCTTCAGCAAGGTTTCGAAGATAAATAAGTAACATGAAATCTTCTTGGGTCCCCTCAGTAGGGTCTTGAAGGGAAATAAGTAATATGAAGTATCCTTGGTACCTTATCTAAAGATTGTAAATTAAATCAATTATTGCACGCCCTTTAAGGGTAAATTACATTGTATCCATTATAATAACTATATGACATCTTATAAACATGTAATTCAGCAATAAATATACTTTGAATTTGACTTAATGAAGTACCTTCTGAGCAGGGGCTTGAATGTTTATTCTTGTCACGGATTTAATAGTTAATACAGACAAAAGAGTTACCTGAGATCCATCATCACCAGTTGGTTCCTCACCAGGTACCGCTGTCGTGCTGGACTTTGAGAAGATGAGTGATGTGGCTTTGAGAGCTGATGTTAAGGGTAGTTCCGTGGATAGCAGTGTGAGGGTTAAACCTGGAACATGTTAAATAAGAGCGTTGAATAGTTAGTATACACAGTACGAGCACGGCCACAAGGGCGTTGCGACTCCGCTGCGCCGGCGCTGCTACGACGCAGCGACGACGGAGCGGTGCCGCTCCGTATTTCACATACAAATCTGAACAACATGCCGCACGGGCGTCGACGCATGTTGTTCAGATTTGTATGTAGAACTACGGAGCGTCACCGCCCTGTCGTCGCAGCGTCTTTGCTGCGTCGTCGCTGCGTCATAGCAGAGGAGCTGCAACGCCCGTGTTGCCGCGCTCTAAGATATATCTCTGGCTATTTTCCTAGTAAGAATAGTCACGAACACAGCTCTGTTTTCGATCCTATTCTTAGAAAGTAATTGAATGAGAATTGTGAAATTGTTATGTACATATTATTAATTGGGTACTTATTCGTCATTTTGGTATATGTATTTATGTAGGTCCATGATATTCATGTAGGTATATGTTTAATTTATGAATATCTGTTTGATTTTTGTGTAGATAGGTATGACGTGGTGTATACGGCCTGAGCATAGAACCCTCCGTCTCCTCCGTTAGATATCGTAAAATTAGACTCCAGGGATTACACCAGGGGATGGACAGCAGCATCCATCTGAGTACTTGACACCGATACTGCGATCGCAACTCCGCTTGCCAAGCGTGGTGATTATGACAAACCCCCCCCCATGCATTCGATTGATCGCAGTTTGGTAACCCCTTAGTCGCCTTCTCAGGCATTCACTGGAGGTGTTGGAGGAGTCCTATTTCTTAGGCTGAGACTACCACGGCTCTATCTATCTATGTATAAAAATAGCATCATCACGAGTAAGTCACGTGTTTCAGTAGTGCAACTTAACCATTTTTTCGGCAGAAGATAGTGTCATGCATATTTTCGGCGAATTGTGGTATCACATTATTACTTAATCGAATGTTGTCGACCTTCACGACGTTTGGTAACACCAGAATACCAAATGTTTTCCTCAACAGGTCAATAACAGGTCGGGTTTGGAGAATATTTCAATATTTGTGCTCTTGTGGTCTTTCCCGTTTTCGTTTAGTTAGATGATTAAGGATAATTAAAGGTCATTAGATTATTTTGTCATTGATTGGTTTTAAGGTTGTTTCGCGGTATCACGTACCCGTTATACAAACGAAGGACAAAGCTAGCACCACGAGTTTTGATCGTTTTAGATTTAGCTTCCAGATATTTATACATGTATTTATACTCTGATTTTTAATCTTAGACAATTTTTGTAAACAAAGATATGTCAAAATATGCCACTGTGTGTTTAAGTGTCATGTATGTGTATAATGTATGATCATATGATACACATACATGACACTTAAACACACAGTGGCATATTTTAACATTTCTTTGTTTACAAAAATTGCCTAAGATTAAAAACTGAGTATACATCTTATTAGTTCATCATACATGACATTTATACAAACAGTGACATTTCTTTGCTTACAAAAATTGTCTAAGATTAAAAACCAGAGTATAAATACACGTATAACAGTATAAATATCTGGAAGTTAATTCTAAAACGACCAAAACTCGTGGTGCTAGCTTTGTCCTTCGTATACACACATATGATACACATACATGACACTTAAACACACAGTGGCATATCTTAACATTTCTTTGTTTACAAAAATTGCCTAAGATTAAAAATAAGAGTATACATCTTATTAGTTCATCATCAACATAATCAGCCTGTAAAAGTCCACTGCTAGACATATGCCTCCCCCTTAGAATGCCACGACGAACGGTCTTGGTCTCCATCCACCAACTTACTGCGATGTTTATGTCTTTAGTCCATTGAGTGGAGGGCCTTTCACTACCGCGTCGGCCGCTTTGTGGTTGCTACTCGATAAACTTTATTCCCCAACGGTTGTTAATTATTATCAGTATCATATTAGTTACATGCTAACATATTATTTTTCATCACATCTTAAAAGTTTCCATAGAATCTTTTTTACCTTAAACCAAGAATTATAAAAAAATATATAAAAAATTGAGGAGTTGAAACTATTATAAGTTATATTACAAAAATCATGGTATATTAGCATACTCCGCCATTTAGGTTAAGCTCCTCTCCATCCAAAGGTTGTCTCGCACATTGTACGTTTAAGTTTATTTTATTGATGTGTGTAATTCTTAACTAGTTTGAGAGATATACAAAAAAATATATACATTCATTAACTAGGTACTCCGTTCGCATGGTGGTACCGTGTCAAAATTTCCAAGTTATCAACCAGCAATTAATTTCTTATTTCTCTTCTTGATGTAACAATATCCATTTTATATCTGTTACATAACTTGGGTTAAAAAAAACATTGATTTTCAGGAATAATAGTTAAAGATGTATGGTCAAAATTATTAAAAAAAAACACAAAATTAATACGGACGCCCTCAAACTGTTATGCAACCTATCTAAAGAGTTGTAAACGATCTAAAGATACCTCACGTAGTGATTCATGCTTTATTTAAGTCTTTAATAAAACATTGGCACATCACATGACATCCTGACATTTTAAGCTGAATAATAAATAGGCACATTCAAGAATCCTTGATCTTTAAAACGCATCTTTAATTATATAAATTACTGACTGTTTTATATACGTTATGTATAAACTGGAAATTATGTATTTTGATGTAAATTTATCGTTTTATGTATCATTAAGTGTTAGATTAAGACTTTAGCGGAGATGCCCACCAAAGCGAAGCGGATAAGTGTCTAGTCATATAGAATTGCATTTGGACGACGTAATGTCATATAATTACACTTTGTCTCAATATAAATGCTATTGTCTCAATATAAATATTATCCCAAAAGGGGGTCAAATTTGTCAATTTTGATTGAGGGAACTTTGATTTGCTGTCAGCTATAATTTTGAGTAACTATAAATACGGGATATATTTCGTTGACGACGTCTGTGGCGCGGGCGAAGCTTCGTCTGCGACGCAGGAGGTTGCGGGTTCGATTCCCGCCTCTGAATAAATATTTGTACGATCTGCAGATAATTGTAAAGGGTGTTCTGGGTATTTTTCTATATATAATAAAAAACATCTATCTATGTAATGTATTGTATTAAGAACATCAGGTATCTAGTACCAATAACCCAAGCTCTGCTTAGCTTGGGGCTAGATAATGTTGTGTGAAATTTTCAGCATTTATTTTATTTATTTATTTTATCTATCTTGTCTAGCCTCTAAGGATAATATAATGATTCATTTCAGGATTATGGGACCCTTTGTACACACGATTTGTTGATTTTACATAACTCCCCATCGCTTTGGTAGACACAGGCTCTTATGAAAGCAACTTTTATAACACTTCAAATTTGTATATCTTACAGTAAAATGCAGATTTCGAGTTTATATTCTACATAAACCCATTTTAGGTCACATTAGACTTCCTGGACAGTAACCTTGGTATCTAAAAGCGATCGGAGTGGCCTTAAAGATCTAATTTGAGTCCATTTGATTCTAAATGGTCTGTTTTGGTCCATTTATTGTTTTTAGTGGACTGTTATTGCAAAATTGTAAGTTAATTTCAATCACCATGTGTGACGAAATTGATAATTAACGATATAGTGAAGTTGTGGACCTCTATGGTGCGATGCATGGGTAGCTGGTAAGACGCGAGAGGTTGCGGGTTCGATTACCGCTGCGGGACAAATGTTTGTATGATCTGCAATTTGTTCCGGGTCTGTGTGTTATGGTACCATGGTACTCATAGTTCGTAATACCCACGACACAGGTAATCCTAGTGTGGGATCAGGGACTAAGTAGTGATTGTTGTGTATGATTTTGCATAGTGATATTTGTAGAATAAATTAGATATAATATTATTGTCTCTTTGTTTTTCAAAATCAGTTGCAGTTTGAAACTAATTGTTTGTAAGAACTAGAACTTTGTTTCTGTCCGCGCAAAGTGCAAAATTTTCATTACCATTTGCATCAGTCACATGTAGTTGGTTTCCCTTTGCTTTCTACACCACAGCTCAAGCTAATAACATGTCTACAGCCCCATAAACTTATCAGGCCTGCCTCGCTATTACAGTAGCAAAAGGCAATGGGGATCATTTTGGCAGTCTTAGCGCTGTCCAAATCTTTTGAAACTTGAAGTGAGGAATATTCAGGTCAAGAAGTTTCCCATATTCAAGTTTCATAAGATTTAGATAGCGCTTGCCAAAATGATCACCATTGCCATTTATTACTGTCATTTGGGGGCTGGTCATAATGGCGCTGTTATCAAATTTAGTGTTTGAATAGAAATCTGATTTAGAAAGTGTGTGGTTAGTTCAACTTTTGGTCACCAGAGGCCTTACCATGAGCTCTTATAGCGATTCAGTTCAAAAACTATTCAGTAGAAGATATCGGTTCCGTGATTTCTGCAGCTATATTTAAAGGCACAGTAGCAGAAGGTCTATAGACTTCTGCGATTAAAGTTACTCAATTATGACAGATGTCAACGACGAACCGATATTTTGTACTGAATAGTTTTTGAACTGAATTGCTATAAGAGCTCATGGTAAAGCCTCTGGTTAGATACCTGACGTACCGTGGTGTGTCCGACTTAAGAATAAACTCTATGGGTGATGATGATGGTGAAATATTGGGTATGTACTTACAAAACAGGGTAAACCCCAGCCACCTGTGCCGGGAACGCTTCATTCTGAATTTTCCACCTGGAACGAAAAAAATTACGCTATAATACTGTAAAATTTCATCAAAATTCGTTAAGTAGTTTTTCGTGAAAGAGTTACAAACATCCATCCATCCGTCCTCACAAACTTTTATATTTATAACTAGTTGCGCCCCGCGGTTTCACCCGCGTGAATAATGATGAAAATTGATGATGATGATGAAAAGTAGCCTATGTTTTAATCCAGGGCTTAAAGTATCTCCATTCCAAATTTCACTCAAATCCATTCAGTAGTTTTTACGTGAAAGAGTAACAAACATCCATCCATACTCACAAACTTTCGCGTTTATAATATTAGTAAGATAATGTATAAGGATAATGTATAAGATGTGCGAGGTAGATGAGCGGTGCGAGGATGGGTAGCGGGCTCTTTTCAGACTGACTGCTAGTAGTTTCTCGCTCGCGTCCATACTTTACACACATCCCTCGCGCACATCTCTTGCACTCATCCCTCGCAATACATTCCTCGTACACATCGCTCGCTGTGTGCGAGGGATGTGTACGAGCTTTGCTTTGCTTGCCTAGTAGTATAAAAAAAGAAAAAAAAATTGTTGAATCAATGCTACGAAAACTGAGAACTTGTACCTATTGCAATCGAAAAGTTTGTCTTTCGTTATCCTTACAAAACAATAACAATAAATTATACACAACAAAATATTTCACTAACACATCCACTTGTTATTTTAACACCTTTTACTTCACGTATAAGGTTGATATTGGATTATGTTAATTAACAGAATGTGTTTTGTATAATCGTGGGACCTTGCATTGTGTTGTGTAGTGAAGGGAAGTTCTGTTGTGTTGTATCGAACATTATTATCGATTAAACTAACGGCTCATATTACACTATAGTTATGACACTATATTTGATAGTGTACTGAATTCGATTGTCTGTTGGCGGTTATATTCTACCTGCATATAATTTTGAAATAGTCAAGCTACTTTGCTGATTATATTAGTATAACTGTGACAGGTAAAATAGAGAGCATATGGCCAGGGGATCCAGCAACCTAAAGTGCTCGGGGCAACAGGTAGCCGGTGAAGATAGTAAGAATCTCTATATGAAGATCAACAGTCCACATGATTCTGGGAAAGAGTCACGACATTGTTTGTCACACGACATGTGTTGTGTGAGAGTCACTCACGAACAATGAGGGACAGACTCAAGAGGAGAATGCGGTTATCTGAAACATCCTATGTAATTAACTATGTAGGAATGAATGGAGTTGAACGGCACTGAATGTAACTGAACGGAATTGTTTTTTTATACTTTTGTGCAAGCAAACAAACATACGTCCACTTGATGGAAAGTAGTTACCGTAGCCTATGGACAACTGCAACACCATAGGCTTCACAAGCGAAAGAAGAAAAAGCAGAAAAAAATAGGTTGCGAAGTGTGATGGAGAAGCGCTCCTGGCGTACACTTTGTGAACCTTATATTTTCCATACAAAAATCCGTGTTACACTACACAAACACACACCGCGTCAATTGCTTTGTGTTCGACGACCTCTGTGGCGCGGCGGGAGTAGCTGGCTTAGATGCAAGAGGTTGTGGGTTAGATTCCCGCTGCGGGACAAATGTTTGTATGATTTGCAAATATTTGTTCCTGGTATGGGTGTTATGGTACTCGTAGTTCCTGATACCCACGACACAGGGAATCCTATAGTGTAGTCTATGTATGTGACTGTTGGGTGTTATTTTTGTAATACTCAAGTTTCAGGCTTTAAATGCAATAAAATTTGAATGATCGAACCCAATCAATTTCCTGCCAATGTCTATGGCAAGTTTTAAGGTATTTTCAGGGTAATTTAATCGATTAAGTACGTCACTAGCATACAAACAGACAACACAAAAATAAAAAATAAAATAAAATGAGCCTTTATTCCTACTACTGTAAGTAATTTAAAAACTAAACTAAACAATTTTTTTTTTTAAAACTTTATATGTTACTATCTTAATTATCTTAAAATTATTCTGTAGTAATAGTCGCCTCCTTGGCGTAGGCCTCCCCCATTTCCTTCCACAATTACCTATTTCTGGCCTTTGACATCCAGTCTGCAACCAGACAACAAACAACAGATACAAACAGACAACACAATAGCTTATATAGTTATGGTGGCTGCTTCCTCACATTGTTGCATGCAGATTCGTTTGTACGGACATATGTTATTTTAGTCGGTTATATTTGATATTACTACAAAACAAATTTAAGTAAATTTAACCTTAAAAGTGACTTGTATTGTACCTGATGAATCTTTCCAATGAACAGCCATTGGGGTTGTAAAAAAAGTATGCTGGGCCTATAACCTTTTCCCGATATTATATCTTTAATGCGTAAAATACCTTTGGATCAACCAAAAAACTCAATCAAATGTTACTTATTTTATTATAATTTTTCCCTTTTGTTTTAGGAATATCCTTTTCAACAAAAAGAAAATATAAAACTTCTACATTGATTGTTTTTAAACAGTATTTATTTTAGTTATTTTAATTTTTATAATAATAAATACCTAGGTTCACACGTCAAACTTTTAGATTGAATAATGCTTCAACTCATTCAAAAAATTTTCAGGTTCATTGTTTTAGAAATCTAGATAACCTCGTATCTTGATAAATCTTATCCTAATATCTACAAAACTTTATGAAGATATGACTTGTAGTTTTTAAATGTATGAGAAACCACGTTTATTCTTTCCGTCTGGCTCTAGTTTCATTTTAATATAAAAACTACAACTACTATCTTTATAAAGTTTTGCAGATATAATTGAATAAGACTTCAAGGTTACCTAGACGAGGTTATCTAAATTTTTGAAACAATGAAACAGAATAAATTCGATCAGGCCCTTTCGAGTTGTAGCGTAATTCGAGCCGAAAAATTTCGACTGTGCGTACAATACTTGCTTGCAAAGTATCTAAGGCGCATGCGCAAGGTGATATAGGAGGTGCAAAATGACTTGGCTTCTGGTGTACAAGTAACTAACTTAACTAACTTAACTAACTTTAACTTTTGAAACTATCATGGGTATTAACATAATTATCACTAGAAACGGGATATTTAGTTGAGCTTTATTGATTCCCGATATTTCGGCACAGTTTCATGCGCCATGATCACGGGTAAAACCATGAAATAAAGCTCAAAAATCATGGTAAATATCCCGTTTCTAGTGATAATTAAGTATTCATTTGCTTACCAGTAAACAGGGAATAAATAAATAGATAAATACAACATTTGTGCGTGCATTCTTACTGCATCGTTACGCTCTACTGCCCACTTTCACTGCGTTACATTCTTTTCGTTATATAGTAACTATCACTGACTATTAATAGTTATTCCCACTGTTAAAACCCAAGTCTGATTTTGAGTGGTTATGATTGACCTGTGTAGACGAGAAGCCAATCAAAAGACCAGCTAACAACCACCGTGTTATATACGTGAAAAAACCAGCCAAGTGCGAGTTGGAACGCGCGGACTCGCGCACGAAGGGTTCCGTACCATTATCCGACCTCATTACCATTAACGACCTCTGTGGAGCGGCGGGCCGCGACGCAGCACAGTCAGTACGATCTGCAGATATTTGTTCATAGGTGTTCTGGGTTTTTTCTATGCATAATAAAAAATATCTATCTATGTAATCTATTGTATTAAGTATCAGTTATCTAGTACTCATAACACAAGCTCTGCTTAGCTTGGGGCTAGATAATTTTGTGTGAAATGTCTAGCATTTATTTATTTATTATCTATAAAACAGCAATAAAATCCAGTTTGTTGTATGGGAGCCCCCTTAAATATTTATTTTATTCTGTTTTTTATTATTTGTTGTTATAGCGGCAACAGAAATACATCATCTGTGGAAATTTCAACTGTCTAACTATCTCGATTTATTCACGGACAAACAGTTGAAGCATAATTTTGCCGACAAATTCGACGAAGTATACGTAGGCACCTTAAGTACTGCTTGTATTTATGTATGTATGGTAGATGGTCGATGTATTGCAAAAGTAACTGTATCGCAAGGACTGTGCAAGGTGAACGCCCGTTGCATTCACTGTCTCGTGGGTAAAATTAACTTGAGAGAGTAATATGTTTTGTTCTGTATTTTAAGGAATATCAAGGAAACTGCAAATAACTTGTATTTTTTAATGGCTCCCAACCAACTGACTTATCATAAAACTATCCACAGATATCTTTGATGATATTTTTTATTTTGACGACCTCTGTGGCGCGGTGGGTGAAGGTTCGCCTGTGACGCAGGAGGTTGCGGGTTCTATTCTCGCCTCGGAACAAATATTTGTACGATCAGATATTTGTTCAGGGTGTTCTGGGTATTTTCTATGTATAATAAACAATATCTATCTAATGTATTGTATTAAGTATATCAGTTATCTAGTACCCATAATACAAGCTCTGCTTAGCTTGGGACTAGATAATGTTGTGTAAAATGTCCAGCATTTATTTATTTATTATTTATTTATATACCACAACTTTAAAAGAATAATATAAAGTTAATTTTTAGAAAAATATACAAAAACCGACTTCTTCAAGAAGAGCTAAATAAAAAATCTTTAGTTTTTCTGAGAAAATGTATCTCCTGGACGCATGAATCACTTCAACGTTATTCCAGTTGAAATTTGAAGGCCAGTGTCGACCGAAGTATAGAGGATAATAGTATTTTTAAAACTCTCGCGATTAGAGCACATGTTTATTATATTGTCACGGGTATTTATCGCGTGTTACCTTATTATTTATTATTCCCGACGTTTCGAATGCGTTACAGTAATCATGGTCGCGGGCTGACATCAACGTCGGGAATAATAAATAATAAGGTAACACGCGATAAATACCCGTGACAATATAATAAATATATAGCGGATAAGTTTAAACCATAGCAATGGAAAGCGAAACTATCCTACTAATATAAGGGGTTTTCACGGCCGTTTCAAATCATGCTTTCAGCGTTAATAACTTTTCATTTAAAAAACCGACTTCCGCCATTGTATTCGACTAAATAATTTTGAATGAATTTTTTTTTATGAAAGAACCATCTTGGTGAAAGGATTATTATACTTTCTGAATGCAAATGCTTGGTGTCTTGCTGAAAATATCAAAATCGCCATATGTATGCCTACAATATTTGAGGAGTTCCCTCAATTCCTCATGGATCCCATCATCAGAACTGGATTCTGAAAAAAATGGGGCCAATCTGGAAGTATTCAAATAAAAAAAGAATGTTCCAAATCGGCCGGAAATAAAAAAAAAAAAACAACCGAATTGAGAACCTCCTCCTTTTTGTGAAGTCGGTTAAAAATAGATGGCGCTGCTCTGTACTTAGCTGTCATGTGTCAAAATAAAGTGAAATGTCAACGTCAACAACGTACTTACATATAATTTTCATTTCAAAGTCAAAGTCAAAGTCAAAGTCAAAGTCAAAAAGAACTTTATTCATTGAAATCACAAGGATCATTTTGAATCGTCTTATATAAAATAAAATTACTCCTGTTCCAACGCGACCAAGCCTAGAAGAATCAGGCAACAAACTCGGCTTGGCTTACATAAATGGTCCGTCTTACCACTAGGTGAGAAGCGCCTGTGTGGTGCCTCGGAGCAAGGAGTTGCTGATACATAGTAAATGAGAACTTAAAAACCTTAGGAAGGTAGTCAAAAGTAAATAAACATCAGCAAAAATATGCAAGACAGCACACGCTACGCTTGTTATACTTATAAATAATAATCTATTACAAACATGTAAATAGGTAAGTACAGATATTGCAAATTTCCATTTTAGCAGTCGAGGGGCAGAGCGACATCAGGCCACGCGGCTTTATCATTAATATAGTCATCAAGAGTGTAATACGCTTTTTTAATTAGATTCATCTTTATGTAGGATTTAAATCTTCGAATAGGAAGTTTAAATGCACCTTCTGGAAGTTTATTATAGAACCGTACAGAATTCCCCATAAAAGATCCACTTACTTTCTTTAATCGAAATTTTGGTATATTTAGTTTGTGTTTATTTCTCGTGTTAATACCATGCACGTCACTTTTTATCGTGGTATGTATGTCACTAGCGCACACTCAAGAAGCAAACACAAACAGAATATTACTACAGACTAGTAAAATAATAGCTTGGTACGCGTACACCACAGAATATACATTTGCTAATTTTGACAGCTAGAGTTGAATCAGCGCCATCTATGGAACCAATTTAAACTACTTTTTTTAATCGAACATGAAAAGCCTTCAATATAAATGCGATAATTTTGACTTTCGTATGAACTGCTGAACCAATTTTGATGAAATGTAGTTGATTTATAGATTACTAGCGGTCCGCGCGCGACTTCGTTCGCGTGGTCCCGGTATTCCCGGCAGTTATTCGAATTTTTTCCCTAGACCTCCACGAACATTTCAAGACCAAGATAAGATACATCCGTTCAGCCGTTCTCGAGTTATAGCGTCAGGAAGGAAAACCCGACTTATTTTTATATAGTAGATAACTAGGATCAACTGATATGCTATTTTATATTCAAGTACCACATGGGAAAAGCAACGGGCATATACATGAGCTAATTTTCAAATACTTACGTACATAACAATATTACCAAAGCAATGACAAACACCATTCATCATCAAACAATGGATGCCATATTGGTTAACATCTATGCAATAAATTATATTTCCTTTTCACGTAGCATACAGTTATGCAACGTCACAGACAGACGTGAGCCAATTGTCTATAGATGTATATATTTATAGACCTAGATAATATTTAGTTACTTACACTTCGGTTCAATTTGAGTATACATTTACTAACTTATTCGTATATTCGTACCTTGATGTATTTTTAACTTCAAAATAAGGAGGAGGTTCTCAATTCGGCCCGTATGTTTTTTTTTGTATGTATGTTAGATTACTCCGTCAATTATGCATTGATTTTGATGATTCTATTTTGTTTGGTAGTTCATAATTCAGAGGTGGTCCCGTATAAATTTTATCAAAATTGATTCAGCACTTTTTGAACGTTGTAGTTTTTTGTGGTTCCCATAGAAAAGAAACTATTATTTTACTGTGCCACTCTTGGCTCTGTCAGCGCTAGATGATACTGCGAGACGTCGATAGATGGCGTTATAGTAATACTTAAATACTTACCCGCTGCTAGCCGTCGATAGATAGCGTTTATTCAAATATGAATTACCTACATTATAGGCACAGGCTTGAAGTCGGCTTATGTTTTTTCCAAAAATTAATAATAATCATAAATAATTAAATAATCAATAAATGAATTATTATTATAATTATTATAATCTTTTTTAAACCTATTTTAGTTAAGGTAATTCCTCTCGCATGTGGCGCGAAATTCAAATTTTATTGTGTTTTTTGTAAATCACAGCTAATCAACACTTCTTGAGATAGAGAAAACAGATTTTGCGAAAACTGGGAGACCTAGCACACATGTTTTAATTGATAGTATCTCATAAATGTCATTAGTTAAGCTACGCATATCTTTAAACCAAAAAAACACTGTAAAAACCATTGAAGAGTATTCGTAGCTGAAGTAATGATCTATATGTGAAACTATAAACTAAAACATGTGTGTTAGGTCTCCTAGTTTTCGCAAAATCCGTTTTTACTATCTCAAGAAGTGTTGATGAGCTGTAATGAGCAAAAACGCAATGAAATTTGAATTTCGCGCCACATGCGAGAGGAATCACCTTAAAATAGTTTTGTTCTCTCTGATGTAAATGACATACGCCAAAACAAGACAAAAGCTATCTTAGCTATCAAAGGTTTCAAAATTGATTATGAATACGGTATGTATATTTAGTTCAGACACGATTTTTTATAATGTTAGTGAATAAATTAATATTACACTGCTTGTAGATACGTAACTTTTTAAAGATAAAGATTAAGATAATTTATTTGTTATGACTATGGTAATTATACATAGGTTTTTTTTTTACTCTTGTCATCTTAGCTATAACGGGAATCGCCTCTAAGGCTGCGTGACTGGAAAAGTTTCTTCACTCTCGCTATTCGAGAGTAGGCGTGAGTCCACTATAGACTTGTCAATAGAACTTAATGGGTCCAAGGTTAAAAGGCACATAGCCTCATAAGAACCTTCTATAGGTTACTGTGTTACCCACTCGGCTAAAAAGGAGTGCTATGTTACTCAACCCTTTTAAGTGTTAAGAGTACCGTGAGGTGAATTTAAATAAGTAACTGTTACTTTAATTAAAATAAGTAGGTTTTGTTGAGTAGACATTTCACCGACTTTACTAATAAGAAGGGTTGTAATGATCCTGCCTCCTTATTACTGTTGCGAATGGCAATGGGAAACGCAAAAATGGGGATAATTTTGGCAGCCTTAGCGCTGTCCAAATCTTTTGAAAGTTGAAGGGAGGAATATTTAGGTCAAGAAGTTTCCCCTATTCAAGTTTCATAAGATTTAGATAACGCTAAGGCTGCCAAAATGATTCCCATTGTTGCGTTTCCCATTGCCATTTGCTACTGTAATTTACTCGCCTCTCATCATCATCATCACCATCATCATCATCATCATCAGCAGCCAGTAGATGTCCACTGCTGGATGAGGCTTCCCTTATAAAATACAATGAGAAGAATTGCCATAATCACCATGCTTGGCAGGCGGCTTGGTAATCGCAGTATTCGTTTTGAGTACTTAGGTGGATGCTACTTCCCATCCCCTGGTGTAATCCCTTAGTCGATTTTTACGACAACCACGAGAAGAGATGTAGGGGTATATTCATTGGAACCCCTCATCTTAGGAACTCTTAGCTAGGTGGATTGGTGATCGCAGTTTGTTATGTACTCAGGTGGATGCTACTCTCCATCCCCTGGTGTAATCCGTTAATCGCCTATTAGGACATCCATAGGAGGTGTTGGAGGAGTCCTGTTCTTAGGCCGAGACTACCACGGACCAGACTAAGACCCTAATATAACATAACATAACACCCAACAGTCACGTAGTCCTGATCCCATACTAGGATTCCCTGTGTCGTGGGTATCAGGAACTACGAGTACCATGGTCCCACAACACCCAGAGCCGGAACAAATATTCGCAGATCATGCAAACATTTGTCCCGCAGCGGGAATTAAACTCGCAACCTTTTGATTTCAACTCAACTCTATTTTAATACCCCAAAAATTTCCCAACCAGACGGGGATCGAACCTACGACTGTCTCTATAATACGGAGTTACTAACCACCGACTAATTTTGACTACCTCTGTGGCGCGGTGGGCGAGTAGCCGGCTGAGATGCAAGAGGTTGCGGGTTCGATTCCCGCTGCGGGACAAATGTTTGTATATCTGCAAATATTTGTTCCGGATCTGGGTGTTATGGTACCATGGTACTCATAGTTCCTGATACCCTCGACACAGGGAATCCTAGTGTGGGATTAGGACTACGTATGTGACTGTTGGGTGTTATGTTATGTTAATTGTCCATACAAAAGACATCAACGCGCTCTGCCACGTTGTAACGCACTTTTGTCTCTGGCTTATAACTACAGAGCGAATTTTGATAGAATTTTCAATGTGTGAAAGTCTAGATCTCTTCTTAGTCGTACACTCTTGACAGAGTGGTCGTGGTTAAGTAGGTCTTGCTTGAGTGACGGCTCTTGCGATGCGTCTCCACTCGGCTTTATTAGCAGCATTGCGAGAACATTCGGTCATGGAAGTTTGTATCTCTACTTCCTTTTTCCTGTTTTCTTCCAGATGCATAGTTTCCATGGGATGTCCAGTCGCCTACTTCTCCATAGCCGGTAGCCCATTTCACACCCTGATTCCCGGACAATCGAAGGCGCCGGTCGCTACGCGGATCACCACGCACACTACAAATAGTATTTGACCTTTTCTTAACTCTCGTGGGATTGGTTGCGCAGTGGTTTCCCGTTACCTTCTCTTCCTTTTTTTGTTTCCGCGTTTTTGTTTTTGTTTTTGCGTTGGACATTTCGGGGGTTATTTAAAGTCTAGGTACCACCTGGGAACCCTATACTCCGCTATTTTACTGCCGACATATGACGGCCACTGCGTCTTAGCGAAACAAGGCTGAATATCTATTGTAGTTAAATGAAAAATGTTTATGTGACACGAAAACAAACAGTACGTCTGGTGGCTTAGTACGGGTTTTGATAGTTTTCGAAACTATATGAAGTTTCGTTTCCTTCCATACATTTACATGCAGCGCCCCTAGCGAAAACGAGAAGAAAACTATGGACGCTGTCAGTAAATGTATGGAAGGAAACGAAACTTTATATAGTTTCGAAAACTATCAAAACCCATACTAGCCTCCATGAATAGAAGTAGAAAGGCAAGTATGAGCGAGACTCCTACTCTGAAGGTTCCGTACCGTAAATAATTTCAAAATCATCAAAGCTCTTTTTGTGTTTCAGCCACTTTTTGCGGGTTCCTACTTTGGTTCGGTATCCCGTTTTACAGGTAAAATAGTCGCAAATCTTCAAAATTGAACTTTTTCCATTATTTGCGTGTCCCAAAATATCTTGACGTTTCAAATTTCAGAATTGTAGAGACCCTAGTTTTTAATTTTCGCGATTTCCATACAAAAACAGCTCAAGTGCGAGTCGCACTCGCGTTGATAGGGTGCCATACAAGCAGACCACCATTAGTAACCACAAAACCAATTATTATTCAATCAATACAATTTTATACGCATTTTTAACCGACTTAAAAAAAAGGAGGAGGTTCTCAATTCAGTTGTATTTTTTTGATATGTTTGTTTCCTCATATCTCCTTCGTTTATTTTTCTTTTTTTTTTTCGATTTAGAAAATTATTTTTTTATTTGAATAGATATACTTCCAGATTGGTCCCATTTTTTTCAGAATCCAGTTCTGATGATGGGGTCCATGAGGAATTGAGGTAACTCCTCAAATATTACAGGCATACATATAGCATTTTTGATATTTTCAGCAACAAACCAAGCATTTGCATTCAAAATTTATCATAATCCTTTCACCACTATGGTTTTTTCATAATTTTTTTTCATCCAGATATTTAGTCGCATACAATGTTATGGCGGAAGTCGGTTTTTTAAATGAAATGTTATCTCATAACGAGTATTTTCCGTGAGAATTTAAAAATTTAGGTTTGTCATAGGGTTTCCTAGAAAGTATGTGGTATAGAATTTTTGTTTTTTTTTGGGGTTGAGTTGGGGGGGATCCGTATAATCAGTTTTCGCTATTTCAAGAAGTGTTGATGAGCTGTAATGAGTATAAACACAAAAAAAAAAAAAACGCGCTACTTTGCTTAAAATTCAAGTCTCTGAAATGTCACCACTTGTAATAAAGAATAATGTATTGATTTTAAATCAAACATAACATTTTATTGTAAAATAATGTGAATTTAAATGAATTCTTTGAACCTTGGAACAAAGAACTGTCGAAGGTGAACACCCTTTTGTACGTTTTGTGATTTGAATTATGTGTACATACAGACAGACAGGTAAAAGTAAGACTTGTCAGTTTGTATATATGTACATTAATTTGTTTCTGAAATATTGGTTTAAAGAAATTAAAATTTTAAAATATTTGACTCATCGAAAAAAAAATGAAATCTAATAATCTAATTTAATTTAAATGAAATCTAGGCAAAAGTTACATTTGGCGTGTCTTCTTTTCGGGGTAATCAAATGTGAGGCTCCTTCTTATCTTTTTAAAAAGCTAACGTGGCTATCAAACGCTAGATCCTGTTCCTCACGTAAGTGTGCTAAGCAGTTGGCCATTCCACAGCGTCGTACGGCAGCGTTCAGAGGCAGCTTCCGGTACGCTGCGACCAAGTGCTGGAACAATATCCCGCCCCCGATCCGTGATATGCAGAGTATCTATGGGTTCAGGAAAAAGTTGAAGTTGTTTCTTTGTTGTAGACAGAAGGAGAGTGAACATCTCATTAATGAGGTGTCTTTTATCTGATGCTGCCGGAGTAGGTGCACAGGTAGTGGAATGGAACTGATATTGTCTAATGCCAAAAGACAAATAAATAAGTTATTTTGTTTGTTTATGTGGGTATTTCAATGTGCGTGTTGCGAGTAGTGAGTTATTTTTAGTTGATAATTGCTGATAAATATGTTCTTTTTTTTTTGTTTTGTGATGTGATCTATGTAGTTATAATGTAGTTGTTACCGCTTCTTTATAGTGACGCTCAATGGTGAGCGGATTTCCGTGGTTCACTCTGGGCTCCAACGGAAGACCAGCGCTAGGTTGTTTAGGCGGCCTAGCAAATGCTGAGTTGGGGACCCTTTTGTGGTTTGCAACTGGCACACACATTTTGTCATTGTTGTTTAATATGTTTGATATTTTAGTGTTTGTGTGTTTTTTGTAAGATCATGAATAAACTGTTTTTCTTTCTTTCTTTTCTTTCTTTACTTATCGCTTCTTGGTCATCTTGTATTTCAGGCAAACTGCTTTACAGGTAATATAATATTTATATCCTACTAATATTATAAACGCGAAAGTTTGTAAGTATGGATGGATGTTTGTTACTCTTTCACGTAAAAACTACTGAATGGATTTGAATGAAACTTTACAATAATATAGCTTATACATCAGAATAACACATAGGCTACAATTTATAAAGATATTGTGTGAATTGTCCATAATATGACGATTAGCGTCAAGAAAGTAGGAAAAAATCTACCATCTGCGAGCTATTCTGGCGTGCGCTGCCAAAACCGCTAGAGTTACACATATGTATGTATGATGGAAATGTTTATCTTAAATAGTCCTACAAAATAGTAAAATATTAGTTCTTTTCTACGCCACGCTAATATAAGCTACCTACTCGAAATATTAACTCTGCGCAGACGAAGTCGCAGGCACTAGCTAGTAAATAATATTTAGGTACTACTCATTTACATATTTAAATGTATTGTTTCAGTATAACTTCTGAAACTATCATGGTTATTGACATAATTATCACTAGAAACGGGATATTTACCCGTGATCATGGCGCATGAAACTGTGCCGAAATATCGGGAATCAATAAAGCTCAAAAATCATGGTAAATATCCCGTTTCTAGTGATAATTATGTATTGTTTCAGTGTTATTTGGATACAAATAAATTATATTGTTATTATAATTTTAATAAATAGCGCCTCGCTTGCGACTTTGTTAGTTTGCGTGGCCCCGCAGGGCTATTTTCTATCTCGCGACTAAAGTTTTTAAATTATGGTTTTAAATTGTGCAATCAGGGCTGTCAACGGTAACTTTTCTATGAGAAAAGCATCGTTTGACAGCCCTGATTGCACAATTTACACCTGTTGCCAACATGTCGCGAGATAGAGAATAGCTCTGCCATGCCGGACGTACTGTTTTCTTATTCATTGTTGCGATTACGCAATTCTGTTGATATTGGTTTCAATCAATTTCAATGCTGTTTCTATCCAAAATGACGCTCTTGCGATTACTCAATTTACGCATTTTGCTTACTAAATTGTAATTGTAAATTGCAATAAGGCTGCGTAAATTAGGTAATCGCATAAACGTAATTTCAAATAAAAATAACAATGAAATCGATTGAAATCAATAGCAACAGAATTACGTAATCGCCACTCTGAATCCTTGTCCGGCTTGCTGTCAACAACTCACCGAAGTTTCATCGATACGAGCGTGGTTGTTTAAGAATGCATACGGAACAAATAAAGACATACATTAATTTTATTGAATAAACATATGTGTAGGTGTGTAGGTATGTCGTGGTGTGCCCGACATAAGAATAGACTCCTTCGTCTCCTTTCGTGGATGTCATAAAAGCTGACTTAGGGTTAACACAAGGGGATGGGCAGCAGCATCCACCTGAGTACTCAACATGAATACTGCGATCACCAACCTGCCTGTCAAGTAATTCCCCTCATTTTATTTCATGGGGGAAGCTTTGTTCAGCATTGGACGTCTAATGGCTGGTGGTGATGATGATGATGTATGGATTACTAAATCAAAGGTTGCAAAAACAAATTGCGCTAAATTTAAATAAATAATTAAAAACAAATTAGAATGACAGTTATAAAAGTTGGCATTTGGTAAGATTGTAATCACGAATGTTGTGTTCGTTTCCATTACACAAATGGTTTATGATAAAGTTTTTGTCCCCGTAATCCTCCTCTATATATATAAAAATCAATTGCTGTTCGTTTGTCTCGCTAAAACTCTAGAACGGCTGGGCGGATTTATTTGATTTTGGTTTTGTTGTGTTCATAATTGTCATGGAAAGGTTTAAATGTACCGGGGCCACCGGGAACACCGGGACCACGCGAACGAAGTCACGCGCGGGCAGCTAGTTATTGATAATAACATAACATAACACCCAACAGTCATATATATAGTCCTGATCCCACACTAGGATTCCCTGTGTCGTGGCTATCAGGAACCATTGAATACAATGAAGAGATTTTCCTTAGTCACCACGCATGGGAGGCGGATTGGTGATCGCTTTTGGTGCTTAGTACTAAGGTGTTGCTGCCCATCCCTAGGTGTAATGCCTCAGACGACTTTTACAACATCTACAGAAGACACGGAGATGTCTATTCCTAAGCTGCACTAATTACTGGCTGGCATTAATGTATAAATAGTGTAATTGTTGTACTATTAAAAAACAACATTCATTAACTAGTTTAACTAACGTAGAATATATTCAAGTATACGTAAGTTAAACCGGTTAAAATATATCTAATCATGATTACCACGTGAATATCATAATAATAATTCATTTATTTATTCAGATAATTAAAATTCATATTTTGTTGGTACACTTAAACTCTATGTTAAAAAATACATCATGGTAGGTAGTTGGACAGTGACTGACTGGTGGAAGTGATCAAAAACTTTTATCCGAATCCCGACCAAACAGACTCAAAATCAAATTAAAAAAAAAATTAAAAAAAAATTAAAGTTTTTATCAAATTAAAAAAAAAACATTCATTAACCTCTAGAGTTTTTGCTAGTTTCAATAAAGAACAATTTTGAATTTTTTTGTTTTTTTTTGTCATTTTGACTGATACAATCGTATCTCCCGCTTGACCTTACGCTATTTGTCAATAGAGTCTATTTTGTTTTTTTTTACATTTTGACAGAGACGATCGTCCCTTCTGATGGTCTATAGCGGCTAATATCGTATGCTAATGGAAACAAACCGAACTTACGCAACGATAAATTAGTGAACCGGGACCGGTAGATACCGGGTGCAACAGCTAGTTGCAACATATTAAAATGCGTTTGATAGGTTATTAATGAATGCAACCTGCTCCCATTCTCTGAGAAGTCACTATGAAACTGCTACAGAATCGCGATGAAATATAGTTTTTTTTTATACTACTTGGCAAGCAAACAAGCATACGGCCCACCTGATGGAAAGCAGTTACCGTAGCCTATGGACGCCTGCAACACCAGAGGCATCACACGCGCGCTGCCGACCCTGAGACATAAAGGTGAAAAGTCTCATGTGCCTGTAATTACACCGGCACCCGTACCCTTCAAACCGAAACACAGCAATGCGAACACTACTGCTTGGCGACAGAAATTGGTACGGTGGTAGTACTTCCCCGGACGAACTCTTTCACAAGAAGTTCTACTACTAACAAAACAATAGTAGAATAGTGTCTTCGATCAAGGTTCGTCACAGGTTCTATTAGTAATTCGATAACTTTTCATTTAAAAAACCGACTTCCGCCATAGTATTCGACTAAATAATATTGGATGAAAAAAAAATTATGAAAGAACCATAGTGGTGAAAGGATTATGATACTTTCTGAATGCAAATGCTTGGTGTCTTGCTGAAAATATCAAAATCGCCATATGTATGCCTACAATATTTGAGGAGTTCCCTCAATTCCTCATGGATCCCATCATCAGAACTGGATTCTGAAAAAAATGGGACCAATCTGGAAGTATATCTATTCAAATAAAAAAAGAATTTTCCAAATCGGTTCACAAGCCGGAGATATGCGGAAACAAACATTAAAAAAAAAAATACAACCGAATTGAGAACCTCCTCCTTTTTGGGAAGTCGGTTAAAAACTGCCTTAAAATTTAAAGAATCTATTAGTAACACTTTTACTTAAAAGTACTTACAAAATAGTTGTATTACCTACCAATTATTTTAAACATAAACAATCATCTGTGATTTTTGAATTTAGGGTTCCGTACTCAAAGGGTAAAACAGACCCTATTACTAAGGCTCCGCTGTCCGTCCTTCCATCCGTCCATCGGTCACTAGGCTGTAGCTGTATCTCATGAACCGCGGCGTGATAGATTGATAATTGAAATTTTCACAGATGATTGATTGTGTTTCTGTTGCCGCTATAACAACAAATATTAAAAAAACAGAATAAAATAAATATTGAAGACTTCCCATACAACAAACGTGATGTTTTTGCCGTTTTTATAGATAAATGATACGGAACCATTCGTGCGCGAGTCCGACTCGCACTTAGCTGGTTTTTTTTATTAAAAAAGGTTTTATATCAAATAAGTGTTTTAGTTTTTAACTTTGACTGTACTTTAGCTATTCGCGACGTGGTGGGAATATTTATCATAAGCATTACCATTGCATTACAATATATTTTTATCGCGACGTAGTGGTAACGGACGTAACGGTAACATATCGTCTCTAGTTGATTGTATCTACAAAATTACAATTTAAAATCTTACTTTTAATTTATATCCAAATGAGAAGCAAACTTCGGTTTGTATTGAGCGGGAGATACCCTCTCGTAAGTTTATAAAGCAGCTATATTACATCTCAGTAAGTATTACATCTTCAAGTACCGGAAGCCGTTATAAAAGATCCATCTGGCATTGTTATACGAATTACATAACACCTCGTTGCTCGAAGTCGGTCAAGTGAGAACTAAGACGGTCATTTTAAGTTTTATGTTTGAAATTAACAATAGTTAATTGAACAAATATTCATTGAACGTAAGAGAATGTCTCAGGGTGTCGGTTTAATTGCAATGCTATTTAGGGCGCGTCCTAGGTTGACGTGACCTACGAGGTATTGATGTGGTAATTGTTGTAATTGACAAGGGTTAGTTACCGCTATATACTAATTCCATCACTTACTCAAATATTTGTTGTTTTTAACTGACTTCACAAAAAGGAGGAGGTTCTCCATTCGTTTGTATTTTTTTATATATTTTTTTACCGCATATCTCCGGCGTTTATGAACCGATTTGGAAAATTCTTTTTTTATTTGAATAGATATATTTCCAGATTGGTCCCATTTTTTTCGGAATACAGTTCTGATGGTGGAATCCACGAGGAATTGAGTGAACTCCTCAAATATTGTAGGCATACATATGGCGATTTTGATATTTTCAGTCACAGTGAATATTCAGTGGTATTAAAACTATAATAGTCTAATATTGTACGTACATGTGAACAATAAATAAATAAAAATACAAAACATTATTTGTTCAAGAATGTCCGAATCCATTTTGTTTGAGAGGCAGTCCCGAGCCTCCTTTAACTTTGGAGTCACTTCGTTACATTCTCACTCGGTAAAGATAAAAGTTACAAACTTGATGTTTACACAGTGATTACTTGAGGATGTAATCTAAATCTTAAATCATAGATCAGAAATACGATTGGTAAAACTTTTCTCGATAGATTCATTTTTAATACGCTTTTATTAGTTTCAGACGTATGTTAGTATGTTAGTATGTTAGTATGTAACGGAATCTTTGAACATGATTTTGACCCCCTTCAAAACGTCGGATTAACTCTAAATTCGGCATACTTATTAAGGACCGATGACAATTCAATATTTTAAACATTTTGTCCCGTTATCCTTACTAGGATAATCAGGATCAGCGATTTTTGTTTTCCTGAGACCCGGAAGGTCTGCGTCAATGTCAAGTAGCATAGATAATTACAAACAATGTCCAGTCGTCAAGTAATCTGTCATGTCATATTCTTTTCTATTTAGTTGTATTTTCTATAAATAGCGTATTTTTTTAGTTTTTTAAACTATTATATTATTTGAAACCAGCTCTCCTAAAACCTTTTTTACGTCCATCCTTCGAATCTAGAAGATATTGACGTTAAATTTTTATACAATTCGGTAAAAAATCACATCACGTAACAAAATAGAAGATGATTTATTTTTAAGCAAAACGAATTCGCTTACGTCGTTTACTTCTGAGTGCTTCTGGGAGGGACAGAATCTATACCGCATCTCTTCTCGGGCTCATGTGAGTGATAGCGCTATCACTTTCTAATCGGAGCTCATGGGCGGAGTTAGCGTGGGAATTTTTTTCAAGGAGTATCGTCCAAAATCTAAGGTATACGGCATTACGAGTTTTACCTTGCAACCAGAGACGTGTATTTATAGAAGATCATTACATACATAACATAACACCCAACAATCACATACGTAGTCATGACCTACACTCTAGGATTCCGTATGTTGTGGGTATCAGGAACCACGAGTACCATGTCACCATAACATAACACCCACACACGGAACAAATATTTGCAGATCATACAAACATTTGTCCCGCAGCGGGAATTGAATTTTTTCAAGCAGTATCGTCTTTTGAGAAGTTAGCATAAATATTTTTGAATTCACTGTCCATTTTGTGAAGTTTTACAAGTATGACTAGTGATGTTAGTTTTAACAATACAAAGACCTCCAACTAACTGCCATCTCAGAATTTCGGTCAATGTCATCTCACCATACACTCACATACAAACATGTCATACAATAATAGTTGCGTGCGCAAGTGTAAATTGTTATTTCATAGGCACTTAGCGTATTGCCATTTGACCGTTTTGCCTAGATTCTGTTGTTTAAAGGAACAATAACAAACATAGAACGACCTATGACAACATTTTGATGTTTTGTTACAAGTTGATCTAATTGGATATAATTGACATAATTTCTGTATGTCAAAAGTTAGGTAAGTACGTAGATGTTTTGTATGAAATAATCCCAACGAGTAACACCCAGCCTCCCTATTTCCTAACTGAAAGTCACTCGGTGGCTGACGTTTGACAAGTAGAATGAACATCATTGACAAAATTCTTTTGAGCAATTGATGGTCATTTTAGTTAGGGATTAGGGAGCAGGGCATAGTGGTACTCGATGGGAAAAAAATCCCAACGAGTAACAGAATTACTCGTTTGGGTGTTACTCGTTGGGAATCCTCCGTATCTGGAGTATCTTCTATAGATTACTAACAATTCTATTTGATATTGTGCTGTTTCTTAATTTTGAATGTTTTAGATATTTTTTTCTGTTGCATTCTCTAGTTTCAAATATTTTTAGTTTTAGTAATTAACTTTACACACTATACAAGTCGTCAAAGTCTCAGTCAAGTTTTAGTAAAACGTTGGCAGTTTTACTATAACTTTCATAAACAATTTCCCCTAATTAACCATAAAAGATACATACATAAACACATGCCTTTTTCTCACCACGCTTGGCAGGCGGATTGGTGATCGCAGTTTGCTGGCAGTAAGATGCTGCTGCCCATCCTAGTATGACTTTTGCTATGCATTCACAGGAGACGAAGGGGTCTTTTTTTTATACACGTAAGCAAGCAAGCTTACGGCCCACCTGATGGAAAGCGGTTACCGTAGCCTATGGACGCCTGCAACACCAGAGGCATCACACGCGCGTTGCTGACTCTTTAAGAACTTTAAATCGCCTTTTTTGAAGAACCCCATACTGCTAGAAAAAAACTCGGCATAAGTTGTGGATCATTCCACAACTTAAGTGATTGTGGGAGGAAATTCCTCTGGAACCTCACGGTGCGCGACTACATAGCTTCCAAGGTATAAGGATAAATACCCTGCCGACGGCGAGCGGTGCGATGGTAGAAGGAAGCCGCTGGTACCAGATCAAACAATTCTTCAGAACACAACCCATTATATACAAGCGGTAAAAAACACAAAGTAACAGTAGTGTAGTAGTACATGTAATGCTTGTCTTCTGTGTATTTTTAATAATCTTTGTTAATCTCTGTTTGTATGTGTGTCTTTTTCCCGTGTCATTCTTGTTTTTTTTTGGCACAAATAAATGCTTTTTCTTTCTTTCTTTCTTTCTTTCTTTCAAAGGGAGGAATAGTCCCTCCGGAGACTCAATGGTTTAATACCGCTTGTGAGCACGGGATCAACAATTCTCACAGCCCGTCTTTGAAACGAGACAAGAGACCCTAGCTGGTATCCAGGAGCTCCTGCCCAGAGATGGCTGCTGTACTCCAAGTGAGGCCGGACTTGCGACTTATAAAGGAGCAGTCTTTGCCCCGGATGGATGGTCTATTCTTAGGCAGGTCAAACCACGGCATTTATTGTTAGTTACTTCAGTCATTCTGTCACTTAGGACCATAGATCAAGCTCCAAACAACTGCAATACCTACTTACGTAACGACTGACTAACGTTAGATCATCCTAAGTTCTATACGACTTATAAAATGTAGTATTTATGGAATTGCTTAACCGAACACAAATATAGCCAAATCAAGCCTACCTAGTTATCAAACAGGGCCTAGGTAAGTATTTAGAATTATGAAATTACATTCTCTTGACTATTACTACTTTTTAGTTTTAGCTATGCTGTGCTGACGCCATTTTTAACCGAGTTCAAAAATAGGAGGAGGTTCTCAATTCGGTTGTTTTTTTTTACCGCATATCTTCGCCATTTATAAACCGATTTGGAAAATTCTAAAAAAAAAACCTAGTTTTGATGATGGAATCCATGAGAAATTGAGGGAACTCGACAAATATTATAGGTATACATATAGCGATTTTGGTATTTTCAGGAACAAGTTATTGTTACATACAGATAGCCGAATTGTGGGTTCGATTACCGTTGCGAAACAAATGTTTGTATGACCTGCAAATATTTGTTATGAGTCTGGACGTTATAGTACATGGTACTCGTAGTTCCTGATACCCACGACACAGGGAATCCTAGTGTGGGATTAGGACTACGTATGTGTCTGTTGGGAGTTATGTTATATTCTATTAAGTCTATCAAAGCAGGAAAAATGTATTCGGCCGAGTTGATGACAAAAGTTCCATCTCGTACTTTTCGGGCGAGTGAAATTCGGTCGAATTGGGAATCTACTCATCATTACGCAGCTGGCTGAATGCAGGAACCATACCATGCAAAAAAAATCCTAAGCTACGTTCACACGATGCAAGCAGAACAGTCAACTTGCCACACCATATAAGGAACCTAGTTAATTAAAGAAAACATTTTTTTAATTTTTTTTTAAATCATTGCCACAAATAGTTTTGTCTTTAATTTTATTTTCTACAACAAAGTTCAACGTTAACTTCAGTTTATCAAAGCTATTACTTATTTTATTTAATAGATGTAATTTTTCTTAATGACACAGAGCCAGCAAGTAGGTAATCAATAAATATACATATATGAACTAGCCTTGGTTGTATAACCAAGGTCGTCTACAAGTTGTAAGTGGTCGTGTGGAAATAAAAACTTGTAATGTTTGATACTTTCAACGATACCACACTGACCAATGGAACATTCTCGCTTCTCGAACGGAGGCGTGAGTCCTAGATGTGAGATTATTATAGATAGATAGAAGGCCTATTACGAGTTTTGCATTGCAACAATCAGTTTGAGAGTCGTGAGTATTCGACGTGACTTACGTAGTAACTATGAATCTGTGCTGTTTGTATCGACTGCGCGGCACAGAATGATGAATAGTTACTATGTAAGTCACGGTAAAAGCTCACGACTCGCAAAGTGATTGTTGCAATACAAAACTCGTAATAGGCCTTTAGATATCAAATAAATGATTGCACACCATAACATTTATTTATATACTAGCTGCCCGCGCGCGACTTCGTTCGCGTGGTCCCGGTGTTTGGCCTAATTGACATGTTTTTGAACAAATTAAGACCACTTGCGTGGGCATCCACTTTCTACCCTGCCATGAGCGCCTGGTATTCTTACTATCAAACAACCTGTCATTTGTATTGTATTTTCTTTGTTCGCCACTTTTTGCTTAGCACTAACGAACAACAATTTATTTTTATAGGTATATTCATTTTTTACCTAATTTACATTTTTTTTAACAAATTAAGACCACTTTTTCGCGTATGCATTCACTTTCTCCCTGCCATGAGCGCCTGGTATTCTCAGCATCAAAAAATATATTATTATAATCTTCTTTCAATTTGTCTAAATGTTCGGGAATATGAATTTCTAATTTAGGATTTTTAATAAAAAAATTATGTCCTTCTCCTGGTTCTAAGCTACCTCCCCACCAATTTTCAGCCGAATCGGTTCAGCCGTTCTTGAGTTATAAATAGTGTAACTAACACGACTTTCTTTTATATATTATATATATATATATATAATATATAGATTTATAGAGTGTGCCGTGGTTATCCCTTGGATGTAGTAGCCTTACTAAGGGATCACACCAGGGGATGGGCAGCAGCATCCACCTGAGTACTTAACAACAAACTGCGATCACCAATCTGCCTGTCAAGCGTGGTGATTATGGCAAATCTATAATCACTGCCCATCCCCTGGTGTAATCCTTTAGTCGGCTTTTACGACATCCACCAGAGGTGATGCAGGGTCTTTTCTTAGGCTGAACACACCACGGCATAGATAGATAGATAGAAAATACTTTATTGCACAAGACAAAAAAAAACAAGTACATAGGCGAACTTAATGCTAATTAGCATTTTCTTCCAGCTAACCTTACATATACACTGATGTTAATTAGCATTTTCTTCCAGCTAACCTTACATATTACGGCATACAAGATATAATATATATATATATATATACCTAGAAATACAATACATATATGCTTTTAAAAAATATAAAAAAAAATACTGTCACACGAAACTGTTTTACGTAGTTGAAATTCTTGTAAAAGAGTTCGTCCGGGGAAGAATACACATACCTATTTCCGCCACCAAGCAGTAGTGCTCGCGTTGCTGTGTTTCGGTTTGAAGGGTATGGGTACCGGTGAAATTACAGGCACATGAGATTTTTCATCTTTCTTTTTTTGTCTCAGGGTCTGCAGCGCGCGTGTGATGCCTCTGGTGTTGCAGGCCTCCATAGGCTACGGTAACTAATTTCCATCTGGTGGGTCCAAAGCTTGTTTGCTTTCCAAGAAGAATATAAAAAAAAAACTAATGTATCTAAATGATAATGATGATGTAGAAATATTATTAAATTTACTAACATATTTCCAAAACAACTGACATTTAAGTCTAGTGACATTCATACGAAACCACACGAAACTAGGATTTAAATTACATGAATCATCAGCACATAACTTTTTAGCTCGTTTATGCTGTGCTAGTAAGCTGTCTAACTGGTTTGTAGTAACTGGATCGTTTACTAACCTGTAGAAAATTTAACCACAGGCCTTGTGGCCACTTTTGTTTTCATTTTCTGAATTCTGAAATAAATTGATCATGTACCTCTATCACCACGTGTAGTGTGTATTAGGGTTATTTTGACGAAGATACTTCACATTTTAACTCTATATATTTTGATCACAGGGTACCCAAAA
The DNA here is from genome assembly GCA_951392215.1 of Epirrita christyi. Lineage (NCBI taxonomy): Eukaryota > Metazoa > Arthropoda > Insecta > Lepidoptera > Geometridae > Epirrita > Epirrita christyi. Next base: position 9,013,249 of record OX595862.1, read on the forward strand.
TAATGGTTTAGGTTACCCTTAATGATTTAAGAGTTTTTTTTTATTTTTTTATTTTAGTCTACGTCCAATGTATCTCTATGCCAAATGTCATGCATTTCTGATAAACACTGGCAGCGACACATGGACTATTATCTATGTATATTTATACCTTTAGGTACTATACTTATTTACATAATTAAGTGTCTCATTGTTTTTTGGATACAAATAAATGATTTATTATTGTTATTTTTATAAGCGAGGGCTACGGAACCCTAAAAAATATTATATTTTCCAGCCTCGTTTTGACCAACCAAATATTTTAAGATGAATCTTGGATGTATATTTAATCTATGAGTCAAGGATGAAAGGCCAGGGGGGCTGGGCCCCATTCGTAGAAAAAGTCTACAATAGCCAGGTACTACCAGTACGGGCTTTGTTAAGATTTAGATTTATTTTGAGGCCTGACATTGGTTATCGAATTAAACTATCGTGGTGTGTATTGGTTAATTTATACAGGGTGGATTTTTGAGAAGGGTTAGTGAAGGCAGGTCCTTAACCGTTGTATCTATAAGAAAAAGTCTGAAGATAATTTGACCTGCATTCACAGACTTTGGAAAAATATTACAGTCAGCAAGAAAACAGGTAATTTACAGCTTTTTTTAGCTATTTTTGATGCCGATCGAGGCAATCGATCCTGTTTCTTATATAGCACAGTTCAATAACTTTGTTGAATTCCAGTTACCAGTCAGCCAGTTACTCGTATTATATAAATACCCCTTTGAAATTCATTTGGCAGTCATGGTTCAAAAATTCACAGTAGTTTCAAATTTTAACTATGATGCAATAGGGTCACGACACTTTGAAATTAATCGATTTTAAACGATTAGATTCGGATTTACAACTTTCGATTATTGATTACTTATCTTTAATGGAATATTTTCTGTCTGTTTGGACACCCTTTATTCATGACTAGAAGGCGTAATATGTGATTTTGCCCAAAAAAATCGATCTAGAACTCAGTACCTACGGGTTCTACGAGTTAAATATTTTGGAATATGAAAATTTTATGTATTTGCATTTTTTGTGTAAAGTTGAAAATGCTATATGTAAAAAAAAACCTAGATAGTTTTATTTAATGAAAAATCCTTGCTTCGCACACGTTTTGAATGAGATCTCAGGAACCCTAACCTAAAAAGTGTAAATTTTCCATTAAAGTTTTAGTAAAAATGCCACCACTTTACTAAAACATGACTTGATTGAGACATTAACGACTATTCACGTTGCAAATTGCAAATTAATCTAAGAATACTTAAAAATGACAAATGTGACGCCAAATCTAAATAAAAACCATTATTGTATTTCATTAAATATTTAACTAGTTTTAATTATCTTGCTCAATACCAATTTATACTGCCCAAACTTGTTTAGTTGATCGGTTGGTAATCGTTGTGATATCGGTTTCAAGGTAAGACTAATGCAATATTGAACTTTTGTCATTTTTTAACCGACTTCCCAGAAAAGGAGGAGGTTCTTAATTCGGTTGTTTTTTTTTATGTCTGTTACCGCATATCTCCGGCGTTTATGAACCGATTTGGATTTTTTTTATTTGAATAGATATATTTCCAGATTGGTTCAGTCCAATTGGTTGTCCTCAGAATCTGGTTCTGATGATGGAATCCATGAGGAATTGAGGGAACTCCTCAAATATTGTAGGCATACACATGGCGATTTTGATATTTTCAGCATCAAACCAAGCATTTGCATTCAAAAAGTATCATAATCCTTTCACCACTATGGTTATTTCATCATTTTTTTTTAATTCAAATATTTAATCGAATACAATGGCGGAAGTCGGTTTTTTAAAATGAAAAGTTATTTTATGTGTGTAAATGGTGAATCTAGCTATTGAATCTGTACCCTTATCGAGAGTAAAATGTATTTCTTCGCTTATTCAACGTAACATAATACCCAAACGTAGCGGGAATCGACATGCCGGTAACAATTCACACATACATAGTCCTGATCCCACACTAGGATTGTCTATGTCGTAGGTATCACGAACTACGTGTACCACACAGACCAGCCCCTCAATTGCAAATGGCAATGGGAAACGCAAAAATAGGGATCATTTTGGCAGTCTTAGCGCTGTCCAAATCTTTTGAAACTTATTGGGAATATTTAGGTCAAGAAGTTTCCAAAGTTTTCAAGTTTCTTAAATAATCCCCATTGTTACGTTGTGGGGCTGATCCTACACTAGGATTCCCTGTGTCGTGGATATCAAGAACTGCGAGTATGGTACTACATAGACCCGGAGCAAAAATCGCTCCCACACCTCTCGTATATCAGCTGGCTACCACACACTGTGCCACGGAGGTCATCAAATGAAATGACGTTAATGTTGAGAAATTATCTTAATTTAATGTTAAAATGTATGTGACCATGACAGAATACATTCTCAATGACACAGGTATACTATGTCATTGAAAGTATATTATGCGCGTGAGTTGATAGCCCAGTATATGCGGATACGAAAAGTTGTTATAGACGCATGTATAAAAAACTGTTTCCTGTGTCCTGGTAGTGAATTAAAATGGCGGTAAATCAAAGAATAAAGAAAAAAAAGGTATCAACCACCACAAGGCATTTATGTATAAAACTTTTTATACATACATATATATATATATATGTATGTATAAAAAGTTTTATAAGCATATATATATATATATATAATACATAAAGAATATTTTTAAAAGGTCCATAAAGGTTAGGTTCGTGGCTGAATTGGTAAAGGCATTTGGCGATTACAGGCAAAGATGTGGGTTCGAGTCCCGAAAGAACGGAATTTTTGGGTCACATTTTTTAATATGATTATAACAAAATATATTTTTTTTACATTATAATCACGTTGGCTAAAAACTTACGTAGTCTTACGTACTTTTTACGTACGTTTACGTTTTGATTATAACACTATTAAATTCATTAAATTAATTAATTAAGTAGTTAAATAGTAATCAAAATAATTTAAAAAACTCACCAAAAATCCTTAGCTTGTCACAAAAATAAGTCCAAATAGTCTTTTTTGAAATGAATCACTAATCACCTTTAGTTCACATCACTAGTGTTTGAAAATCACCCAAAATAATAGTCATAGAAATAGAACAAAATGTAAATGGCCACTGCGTAGAGCGCGAATTTAAAATACAAGTAGACGAACTCCTTTATAAATGTTAAGATGACATGGGCTATACCCTTTTTGGTCTCGGTGGAGGAATCTTGCATTTATGTCATTGCCACAACCTGCAACAAAAAAAAAACAATAAAATAAACAGGCAGGAAAATAGTAAAGAACGTGGTGTGAAATCGTAATTAAAAAATAAAACTTCGGAACTGAAAATTTCCTCCTTTTTTTGAAGTCGTTTAAAAATAAAGACAAATACTATATTTGTCTGTGTTTACAGTGTAATACTGTACTGAACAAAACACCAGGATGTCCCACTATTTAGTGAAAAAACTGGGTAAAAAATCATCCCATAAAAAATACTTCGTTAGAATTTGATATTAAGCATTGAAAAACATATTAAAAAATATAAGTATACAATATACAACATAAAACAAAAACATGGCGTAAAAGCTGCACTGTCAGCCTTAAAAAGTAATTCAAATATAACAAAAATTATGTAACTCATGAACTGTCAAACAACATAAACGCTCATCTCTCACCCTCCCCAACACATAACACAATCAAAACCACATGCATTATATCCTTAGAGTTAAAATAATAATGAAAACAACCCTACCAGCTTAAAAGAACTATTAAAAATAGCAATTTACACTCCGCGCACTTTCTTACCGTGTGACGGCTGCGGGTGAACTGACTCCAGCGATGTACAGTGACCATTCTGACGCCCTTTCTAAGGATTAGAACGTCTGCAAGGCCGTTGGCCGCGTGACGTTTGAGAGTGTGTAACTTTTTGTAAGTTTGTATTTTTTGAGTGTTAGAACACTTGTTTACTTGTTCATTATCAGCTTGTTGAAGCCTACTGTTGGACATAGGCCTCTTCCATAAAATTCCACAACGGAACGGTGTGGAATCACTGACTTCCTGCGACGTTTGTAATGGCTTTAGTCCATTGATTGGTGGGCCTTCCTCTACCACATCAGCGTCGTCCGAGAACCTTACAATACCTTGAATAATACCACTTATGAATAACCATAACCTATAACATATAATACTTATAATATCTTGTTTACTTTAGGAATAATATGTGTCATGTATAGATGTAATAGATTTGGCAATTTCGTTTTTTTTTCAGTCTTCTAGATACTAATAAAACATCTAATCTTTCGTTGTTGTGGAAACATGCATTTTATTTGTGTATCGATAATACTTTAGTACTTTTTTTTTAAAGTAGAGTGGTTCTATTACTAATTATAAAAAAACGTTGGCAATATGAGCACACATCTAATGGAATTTACGTTGCCGAGTTTTAGTTGCGTATCGCCACTACACATAATTCCGTAAAAATATCTCACACCGCAAAAATCCGACCGAAGATGGGTTAGTACGAAAAATAATGCGACGAAAGATCGGCGACGTAAATTCCGCCAAGTGTGTATCGGCCCTTAAAACGAAATTATTTATTAATTATGATTTGCATATGGGATTTAAACTTTTTACAAAGTAAAGCATTCATTATTATTATAATATTACTATAATATTGCTATTCATTATTATTATTATTATTATTATTTATTTTTTATTAGCCCTAACAAATGGTCTGATAATAATATACACCACTTTTTGTACTAACACAGATTGAACCTAAAATATGATAAAGCAGTTGTTAGTTTTGCCAAATAATAAAATAAAATAAAAAGAAAATATTCATACAAAAAATACAATAAGAGGAAATACCACAGAAAACCATATATTTAAATGTTAAATCTAGTTCAGTATAAACAGGCAATCAAAATAATTATTTCCTCGAATATCCCATGAGCACCACAAACCACAGTCACCGCAACGGTATTGCGTGTGCGCATACAATACTAGAGTAGGGTTACCATGGATGTGAAAGTGACCAGGACACAATTAACTGTGTTCTAGGCCTCGAACTATAGTATTCATAAAAATAAAGATATATCAACGATCTCTTGTTACATCATTTCTCTTGCTTGCAGCCTTTTTTATTGAACGAGCGAAGCGAGTTCTCTGAGTTAACTTGGAAGAATCGGCATTTGTATGTATGTATGTATGTATGTTTGTCCGATGAAAACTTCCTAACCGTTTATCCGATCTTTATGAAATTTAGTATGGGGGTAGATAGTATTGGTACAATTTGTAGGTAAGGTTATGAGCTATATCGGTCAGGGGGTTGATGAGATATTGGGGTAAAAAAAAAAAAAGTGAGACAGTCGGATCAAATGGGGTGTCTAATGAAAGCGCTTTGGCTGGACATATCAAAACTGTTCTTAATAAGTATTTAGACTTAGTAGTTTCTGAGATATTAGGGTAAATCTAAAACGAAAAAATCAAAAATTCTAGGGTACTTCCAGCAATCCCACAATGCTGAAATTTGGTATGCTTATAGCTTTTGTGTCACAACTATAGGGAAAAGTCTCAAATTGAAGAAATTAGAAACTTGTACCATAAAAAAAAACATTACCAATATAACATCAATTGTTGACCCCCCATTCCTAGGAATTTGAATGACATTGGAGTTCTATGATTTTGTCAAAAAGACGTTATCAATTAATTCGTCAAGTACTTTATATACTAACAGGTATATAGTATTTACGCCTCATTGATTAGTCCTATTCAAAGGTTATGTCGATGATGTGTAGGAAATTACCTCGAGGTTAATTTTTTTCTCAGTATATGTTTTTAGAAATCGGTTAGAAGGGTAAAGAAAGTAAAATATGCAAAAAATATCTCGAAGATACTTCAAGTTCTCTGGTAATGCTGAAATTTATTATTTTAGTCTATTTTGTTCTACAGAGAGAAGTCGAACATTGATGAATTTTTTCTTTGTAATATCCATTTTTAGCGTAGAAAACGTAAATTAGGTAGCAAAACTATAACTAGATGGCACTGTTTATTTAAAATTATATTGTTTTTGCTTTTCAAAATCTCTCTCATGTTAGAGAAATTGACTCGGTAGTTTTAGATTTCTGATCGATCATCCATACAATTATACTACATAGCCATTAAATACAAACCCCTGTAGTCGGGCTGATAAAGGTGTCATCGCGAGGTCTCAGTTCGGGGCGAACCACTAGTACTACTTGGCAAGCAAACAAGCGTACGGCCTACCTGATGAAAAGTAACTACCATAGCCTATGGCCGCCACGCCAGCAACACTAAAGGCGTCACACGCGCGCTGCCAACCCTGAGACATAAAGATAAAAAGTTTAATGTGCCTGTAATTTCACCGGCACCCGTACCCTTCAAACTGAAACACAGCAATGCGAGCACCACTGCTTGGCCGCAGAAACAGGAACTGAAAGCAACAATTCAGCTCACAAGACATCATCAGCCTGCAGAAGTCCACTGTTGAACTGCTTCCCCATAGAATGCCATGGCGAACGGTCTTGAACCGCCTCCATCCATCAACTTTGTGTGACCTTTAAAACAGTGTTGCTGGGTCGGTCAAGAATCTTTACTCCCCAACGGTTGTCAGTTCTGCTAGCTATATGACCTGCCCATTGACACTTCAACTTACTAATTCAGAATATTTACTTATTAGACTTACTAAGAGCTATGTTGGTGACCTTGGTTCTTCTACGGATTTCCTCATTTAGGATTCTATCACGTAGTGAAACTCCTAGCTCTCTCCATAGCCCGCTGTGCTACTTTCTGCTTGTCTATGCGGACAATAGTTATCTACCAACTTCAACTTGCCAATTCTAAATTCATTTCGATAAAATAATCCTATTAAATAAATGATTTTAACTTTGACTAACTTAAAAATAGTTAAAATAGAGTTCGGATCATGTTTCGATCTTGTGTCGATGTCTTAAATGTCAGAAATGGTATTTTCTAAATATAAAATACAACACTGTAATGTGATTATATTGAAATGGGACCGAAACTTGAACGATTCAAAGTTTTTTCGATAATTTTAAAATTGTAGATGGAGTCTCTCTTTACTCTTTGCGATTATATATATAACTATCCTACTCTAATGGTAGTCACCGTGAATTTAAAGTAGACTAAATTGTTATTTATAAGGGAGCAGAATACCAACTTTCTGTCAATTCATAATTCAGTCTCGATTCGGTTAACTTTCAGTGTAGTTTAAAAATAATTTAGAGAATTGGGCCTCGGACGATCCGCAGGGCTATTCCCTATTTCTCGCGACAGGTTTGTAACAGGCATAAACTGTGCTGTCAAACGGTTACTTTTGTGTGAGAAAAGTGACGTTTGACAGCAATGATCGCGCAATTTACGCCTGGTTGCAAACCTGTCGCGAGATAGAGAATGCGTCGGCAGGACTGTCCCCGGTATACGATAACGAATGGTAACCGTACCAGTAGATCGACTCTTGCGCAGCTAGTACGTGAAATCGGCCAGCTCGCTAAGAGTTTAAATTCAATGCATATACTCGCTTGCGCCGGTAACTTGCTTCATTTATGGGACGTGACTTGGAATATGTACAACGAAATCAAGAACCAATTATTTTAAATCACTAGTACTACTAATACCTATAGGTACCTACATAAGAAGTATATAAATAATAATAATAATAATATAAATAAATGCTAGACATATTCATTATTTTTATAATATAATGAGCCATTCAACGTTGGCAGATGGTTCCGTACCATGAAAATGAACGTTTCTCACTAAAACGCCCGGTTAGTGTGTTTGCGAACTCAGTCCTTATTTTATTTTTTTATACTATTTTGCATGCTTACTTTTAATAACATTTATTTAGTAGACACTTTGCTAAGTACCTACCCAATCATAATGTACTTATCTACACAATGTTTTTGATTACGCAATAAAATTATCATTATTATATAAAGTACTAGCGGCCCGCGCGTGAGTTCGTTCGCGTGGTCCCGGTGTTCCCGGCAGTTATTCGAATTTTTCTCACCTTTTAAACCTTCCCTAGACCTCCACGAACATTTCAAGACCAAGATAAGATAAATCCGTGCAGCCGTTCTCGAGTTATAGCGTCAGGAAGGAAAACCCGACTTATTTTTATATAGTAGATAATAAATAAGTATATTATATATATATAGTATAGGTCGTGGAGTGTTGGGCCTAGGAATAGACACCTCCATTTCCTTCCGTGGATGTAAAAGTAAAAGCCTTACTGAAGGATTGCACCAGGGGATGGGCTGCAGTATCCACCTGAGTACTTAAAACCAAACTGCGATCACCAATCCGCCTGCCACGCGTGGTGATTATGGCTTCGTAAAGCAGTGGATGCTTAAAGGCTGGTGATGATGGATCCTGCCCCCCAATTACGGTTAGCAAAAGGCAATCGGGAATGCAAGAATGGATATCAATTTGGCAGCCTTAGCACTGTCCAAATCTTTTGAGACTTGAAAGGAAGAATATTTAAGTCAAGAAATTTCCCATATGCAAGTTTTATAAGATTTCGATAGCGCCAAAATGATACTTTAATTACTTTTATTGCCTTTTGATACTGTAATTTAGGGGCAGATCTTATACCACTTTGAGCACCGATTCATATTTTAGATCAGTTATGAATGCGACCAAGCCTAGAGGAATTAGGCAACAAACACGCAACAAACAACCCGCCGAAAATCTGGCGTTTCCAAATAGATATGTGTAGGTACTACGCTGTATAAAGCGTGTGAATATTTGTATATTACAAGAAAAAATACGCATGTACTGTACCTTTTAGAGGTTTTCTCATGCCCTATTGGCATCTACTATTTATTTTATGCCCTAAACCAACAGAAAAAAAAAGTTCTTCTACTGAGAGCTGATTGTAAGTATTTTGCACACACTTGGCACGGACGTCTGGTGTAGTGTAGTGTGAATTTTTGTATGGAGACACCGATAAGCGCCCCTAGCGTACACTCTGTGAACCTCATTTTACATACAAAAATCCGTGTTACACTACACCATACGTCACTGCCAATTGCTTGCCAAAACGTAGAATCAGCTCTCAGTTTAAATATTTTTCATGCGTTGTCACGAGTGGGGGACGATGGCACTTTTTCTCCCATCGACCCCCGGTGGGGCAGATAAGTGGGGGGCGCTGGGAGTGGACCTATATTTACCTAGTGGTGCTAGTGGGCTAACAGATGTCAACGTCAAAAGTGACAATAAAAAAATTGCGACCACTTTTACGGGCTCACCCAACCATGTTAGAAATGTGAAACCTTATGTGTGCGTCCAACTACATCTATTACCTTATCAATCGTAAACAAATAAGTGTTTATTGTTAATTTCGCTGTCAAAAAAATATTTATAATCATAATCATTTATTCATTTAGGTACATTCTGGTACATCTCAAAAGTAATATTTTGAACGTCCAGTGCGACGTGACGAGATTAAATAATGAGATGCAAAAAATAGTGTACGTAGAGTAAACTAATATTTAATATTTGTAACCGAAGATTTTACATTTTTAACCGATTTCACGAAAAAGGAGGAGGTTCTCAATTCGGATGTTTTTTTTTTTTTTTTAATGTTTGTAACCTCATATCTCCGGCGTTTATGAACCGATTTGGAAAATTCTTTTTTTATTTGAATAGATATACTTCCAGATTGGTCTCATTTTTTTGAGAATCCAGTTCTTATGATGGAATCCATGGGGAATTGAGGAAACTCCTCAAATATTATACGCATACATATAGCGATTTTGGTATTTTCAGCAACAAATCAAGCAATTGCAATCAGAAAGTATCATGACCCTTCACCACTATGGTTTTTTCATCATTTTTTTTTCATCCAGATATTTTGTCGAATACAATGGTGGAAGTCGGTTTTTTAAATGAAAAGTTATGTATTGAAAAAAGGTCTAGCTTTTAAAAAAAATTTGCTTAAATGACCACCCTAAAAAAGCTTTGGCATTCAAATGCTCTTAATTGTGAACAGCAACACCACAATTTTTGTTACGAATTTAATTATAGCTAGACTTTTATTTTAAAGTTCTAACCGCTTATTTTTCCTTTGATTTGTATATTTCGATTAATTCAAAAATACCCTCATAATTAATACAGTCTGAAGTGCAAACCAGTTTCATCGTCAAATATGGCATGTGAAAGCATTTTTAGATACATTTTTTGGATGTTTGGATTTTAGTATCATACCGCGCGTTAAGTGCTTTATTGTTATTTTCTTCTGGCAAACTTTTCGTCTGCCAAAAAGAAGTGTAGCTGTTGTATGCATCTTGGTGTGGACTGTTTGGCATATATGTCTGTTACATAAAAAAGAGGTTGGGCAGGTTTATAATGTGATTATGACCAAAGCTCTGTACATGATGCGATGACCTTCATTTTTTAGCTTTTTCTGTCTCATACTTTTGACAAAATTATCGATTACGGCAGAGAAAAGGTACAGAAAGCTATTTCAAACTCAGCTCTATTAAAAACAAAACCTATCAGCAAAAACTTTCTATAATGTTAATTAGTTGTGCTAAAATATCTGCCAACGATTTTGGTTTTTTTAAATTAGTTATGTATCCTTTTGATAAAAGGCAGGCCATATAGCTATGTTTTATTAAAAGCTTTTATTTAACTTGCAATGTATGTCTGTTTGTCCGGGTGGAATCTTACAAATATAATCCAGTCACATAAAAATCATAAGGTCAAGAGACAAAACATTTATACACTTAGATGATAATAACTTTTCATTTAAAAAACCGACTTCCGCCATTGTATTCGACTAAATAATTTTGGATTAAAAAAAAATTTTGAAAGAACCATAGTGGTGAAAGGATTATGATACTTTCTGAATGTAAATGCTTGGTTTGTTGCTGAAAATATCAAAATCGCCATATGTATGCCTACAATATTTGAGGAGTTCCCTCAATTCCTCATGGATCCCATCATCAGAACTGGATTTTGAAAAAAATAAGACCAATCTGGAAGTATATCTATTCAAATAAAAAAAGAATTTTCCAAATCGGTTCATAAACACCGGAGATATGCGGTAACAAACATTAAAAAAAAAAAACATCTGAATTGAGAACCTCCTCCTTTTTGGGAAGTCGGTTAATAAAGTAAGGGTCAACATTAAAAAAATAAAAATAGTATTAATGTCAGAACAAAATTAAACCAATTAACTATCCTCACTGTAAGCCAGGCTCGCCATAAGGATCTTCTTCCATCCGAATTTTGAAATCTATTCTTTCTTATAGTCTGCTATCATCGTTTGACGACCTCTGTGGCGCGGCGGGCGAAAGTTCGCCTGCAACGCAGCAGGTTACGGGTTCAATTCCCGCCCAGGAACAAATATATGTACAATCTGCAGATATTTGTTCAGGGTGTTCTGGGTATTTTTCTATGTATAATAAAAATAGCTATCTATGTAATGTATTGTATTAAGTATATCAGTTATCTAGTTTCCATAACACAAGCTCTGCTTAGCTTGGGGCTAGATAATGTTGTGTGAAATGTCCAGCATTATTTATTTATTATTTATTTATCTAAAGACGTATACAAATTTCTCGCCGAAGACACAATAACAATACTTTTAAACCTTATTTTTGTTCTCTGTTACATAAAATCGCATAACATAACACTCACAAATCATGGGAAAGTAGTAATGTCATAAAACGAACTAAGGCGATAATATTATACAATGCCTAATGTATAACTAATAGTGATGTGATTAATTCTTCGTATTATGACGACTTTAGACTTGATTTTTCGATATTGGATTTTGTTTTGCTCATTTTATTTATTATTTTAGGAAAACCTTATTCCTAACCTCTATTCTTAATAGTGTTCTTTTTTCAAAATTTTAACTTTAACTTTAACTTTATTTCGTAACATAACTTAAAGATATTTACATAGTGCATATTATTTAAACCAAAGAGACAAACAATTATTACGACTAAAAATTGCATATACACTATGAGGTTTGGGAACATACCTCCCGCGCTAGTTGAAAAACTGTGTTACGGCGAAAAATTGTTGTGTTAATTGTTGGCTTGGTTGTTTTGGATGTAAGAAAATGCTCGACTTTCGTGTGTTTTTTTATTAATGACACGCTTTAAATATTTTTCTGTTTTAAAAATAAATATTGTAATTCCAAAATATCTAACTATAAAAATGTTTACCAATTTTTTTTGAGTGACATTATTTCGAAAAAAAATCGAATGTAGATTCGAAATTTTTTTCGACATCTTTCAAGTCTGTACGCTCTTTTCGGTTGGTGCTAGGCGGATGACTGGACATCGTAAAAATAACATTGGCATGCGAATTAAAATTCAAATCTTGTTTTTGACAAAATAAAAATTGTTTTTAGACCAGCGACGATACTCTATATGTTTGAGAAATAAAGCGAGAAATACAAATTCAAAACTTTTTAATTCAGCCTTCACACACACTGTAATAATATTGTATCATTTTAAATCTTTATTTACAGATAAAATAATAAAAATAATACAAATATATACAAAACTAGTGAAACCTGTGACTTCATCCGCGTTTTTCAGTTAACGCTGAAACATGTGTTTGTTTGTTTTGTTTGAGGTCTACATGTAAAATTTCAAGTGTCTACTACCAATGGGTTTTGATATACAGAGCATTTTTTATTTACATTTATAGCTCTTTTTGCACCCCTTAGAGGACGAATTTTCCATATTCCTTAGAACATAGACCTCCTACATCCTAAATGGAACACACCCTCCAAATTTCAAGTCTCTAGGTCCAGTGGTTTGGGCTCTGTGTTGTCAGTCAGTCAGAACGAAAATTTAGTTTTATTTCAGAGGCCTACCATGAGCTCTTATAGCGATTCAGTTCAAGTACAAAATATCGGTTCGTCGTTGACATCCGTCATCATTGAATAACTTTAATCACAGAAGTCTAATAGACCTTCTGCTACTGTGCCTTTAAATATGGCAGCGGACATCACGGAACCGATATTTTGTACTGAATAGTTTTTAAACTGGCCTAAAACTTGTTTTTAAAAAAGCGCAGGGCCTTTGTACCACTCAGACCTAGGTTTCCCCCCCCAAAAGAGTCCGTTATATTGTTAAATAATTGTTACGTAAAATATCAAGCAAGTCTGGTGAAGCTTGGCCCAATAACTCACTTTCTGTATAAGTATAAGTACATTGCTTCCTTTCGTGATTTGAGTAACTTCCTCAATATACTTCCTCTGATGCAGTTACAATAGGAAATGCATTCGAACGTTTTTATATAACAGTATTTTTTTTTTCAATGTAATTTTATAGTTTGTCTATAATAACAGCTCTCAGAATTAGAAGATTAAAGTAGCAATGGTCAGCCTATGTACCAAAACAAATTTACCTAATTTTTACCTAATTTATACAAAAAAAACCGGCTAAGTGCGAGTCAGTCTCGCGTACGAAGGGTTCCGTACCATTATCTATAAAAACGGCACAAAAATCACGTTTGTTGTATGACAGCCCCCTTAAATATTTATTTTACTCTGTTTTTTAGTATATTTTGTTATAGCGGCAACAGAAATACATCATATGATAAAATTTCAACTGTCTAACTATCACGGTTCATGAGATACAGCCTGGTGACCGACCGACGGACGGACAGCGGAGCCTTAGTAACAGGGTCCGTTTTAACCTTTGGTTACGGAACCCTAAAAATCATGCGACAGACAGACACGAGAGTTATCCTATAACGGTTCCGTTATTACCTTTTGAAGTACGGAACCTTAGAAACAACAATAAAAGACGCACAACCTAATAATTATTGAGACAAATCACACATTTTAAAACCATTGTTTAAATTAAACATTTGAACTAAACAATCTTCAGTTCACACAAACTTCATTATTTGAAAGTCGGAACTGTAATAACTAAGAATTACTAACCCACGTTTTAACAATATAACACAATACCAGCAATTATATAGCAATTTATACAATTCCTTGTAATACAAAGTTACAATCGTGTATTTCATTGTTTGTTGGACAATAAAGAAAGTTTATCCTTCCTAATAACATAATATAACTTAATTATTACTAGAAACAGGATATTTATCATGATTTTTGAGCTTTATACCCCAATATTATTATTATTATTATTTATTATCAATTTTTTTGAGCCCGATATTTTTTATTATGTTAATAACCATGATAGTTTCAAAAGTTACACTTATAACATAACACCCAACAGTCACATACGTTAGTCATGATCCAACACTAGAATTCCCTGTGTCGATCAGGAACTACGAGTACCATTGTACCGTAATACCCAGACCCGGAACAAATATTTGCAGATCATACAAACATTTGTCCCGCAGCGGGAATCGAACTCACACACTAAGCAGTCGCATATACAGCCGTGGAGCACTAAGATACTTAAAGACGCCGCGCCGCGCTGCCAGAATTAGTATGATAAGATAAGATAAGATAAGTTTATTTGCCAGAACATTGTAAATACAATAAGGTCTTAAATTAGAAAAAGTCCAATATGTTCTACCTTATGATGAATTTAGTTAGATGTTCCTAGACGCGCCATGAGTTATTTGCAAATAATTGACACGGACGTATGGTGTTGTGTAACACGGATTTTGTATGGAAACAAACCCCTGATGTACACTGTTTGAATTTATGTTTTTTTATATTTTGGGATCCGTACCTCTACAGGAACAGGTTTTCGACAGGCGTAAATGATGCATTCAGAGATGTCAAACATCGCTTTTCTCATACAAAAGTTACCGTTTGACAGCCCACCCCTCCCCCCCTATTTTCAGTAGGAAATGGCAAATGGGAAACGCAAAAATGGGAATCATTTTGGCAGCCTTAGCGCTGTCCAAATCTTTTGAAACTTGAACGGAGAAATGTTTCAAGAAGTCAAGTCAATGGTCAAGAAGTTTTCCCTATTCAAGTTTCATAAGATTTAAATAGCGCTATGTTTGCCAAAATGATCTCGATTGTTGCGTTCCCTATTACCTGGGTGCTGATTGCACAATTTACGCCTGGTTTATGGTATATGGTTTTGTAATTAATAAATAATAGGTATGTATTTGTTTAATATTAATTAAATTTATATTTTTTAAAAATTTATCAGATATCATTTAAAATTAATCTAGGTATTTAAAATAGTCTACTTTCACCCGATTACATTTATAAATATTTAATCAACGCATGCGTGGGAATTAATTAATTCAGTTTAGCATGAATGAATTTAAATTATATCATAATCCTATGAGATTTTATATAGAAGCGCCAATTTGTGTTCGGTTATTATTTTAGAAACGAATATGCATGGAGAAACTTGTTGTTTTAAAGGATTTTTATATAATAGGAATTACTCAGCAATAGGAGTAAAAAAAATAGTAAGGGGGGGGAGGAAATAGTAGGAAAGCTTACAATAATAGTAGGAAGAACTAATAGGAATTATGTAGTCGGAAACTAAAGGACAAAGAGTAGTAGGAAAGCATTATATGCATAGACATTTCGTTTTGGTAGATTTTTATATACTTTAATCACAAGAATAAAACAAGAATAAAGTATTCATGAACAAAATTGAATTAATTAAAACTGGTTAAGTGTGAGATGACCGTGATGTGTTCGGCCTAAGAATAAACCCCTCCTTCTTCTCCCGTGGATGTAGAAAAACCCTTACTAAGGGATCACACCAGGGGATAGGCAGTAGCATCAACCAGAGTAATTCATACCAAACTGCGATCACCAATCCGTCTGCCAAGCGTGGTGATTATGGCAAACCCCCCCATTGCTTTCTAGGGGGGAGGCCTCGAACAGCAGTGGACGTTTACAGAATGATGATGATGATATGTAGATAAATAAACTTCTGAAATGTTATTCAGTGTAAACATTTGCAAATGCATCGGCCATATTTGATTATCTAGCATTCATTTCGCAACTATCGACCCAGAAATGCCATTTATCAAAATGTCTAGTGAACATAATTCTTACTTTGACCGCGACGTGTTATGTAACTGGGCAGATGAATATGACAGCTTATCAAAACCATTTGTTCGATTGTGCAATAATAATTGGCTATAGTTTGCCTTCCGAATAGTGATAGATACAATGAGGGCTATTCATCTTCGATTAAAAAAAAAAAGTAGTTCAAATTGGTTCGATAGATGGCGCTGAGTCCACAGTAGCTGTCAAGATAGTCAAATGTATTATCTGTGGTGCACGCGTAATAAGCAATTATCTAACTAGTCTATGGTTATTAGTCATGATATTCTGTTTGTGCGCTAATGATTTCGTGGTGTTTTTAGAAGTAGGCAAAAATAAATATCGCGAAACGAAAATTATTTCTACGTTGTTGATGTTGACACTTAACTTTATTTTGACACTTGACAGCTACGTAACAAAGCAGCGCCATCTATTATCAACGCTGAAAGCATGATTTGAAACGCCCGTGAAAATTATTGAACTTGGTATAGATAATGAGTCTGTGTGTTATGGTAGCACACAGAGAACCCTAGTGTGGGATCAGCCCCCCTATTCCCTGACTGAAAGTCACTCGGTGACTAACGTTTGACAAGTAAAATGACCATCAATTGACAGTTCTTATCATAATTTTGAGCAATTGATGGTAATTTTACTTGTCAAACGTTAGTCACCGAGTGACTTTCAGTTGGGAATACGGGGGCAGGACTATGTATGTGATGGTTGGGTATGATATATTCTATTATAGGTAAGTAAGTATATATTATATAATATATATTATATTTATTGGGTAAGGTTACGTAAGTCATATCCATAATGTCATATTGGCTCTTTTTATTACATTTACTTGTTTGTTTGTTTACCTAGCTGTAAGTTTTCCAAAAATGTATAAAATAAAATAATATAAAATTATGTGGATATATATGTATGTTATATTATAAGGGAATCTATTAATAATTTATTTTTAGTGGAAGACCTCCATGGCGCGGCGGCCGGCGAGTAGCCGGCTGAGACAAAAGAGGGTGCGGTTTCGATTCCCGCTGAAATATTTGCATCATGCAAATGTTTGTTCCAGGCCTGTGTGTTGTGGTACCATGGTACTCGTAGTTCCTTATACCCACGACACAGGGAATCCTAGTGTGGATCAAGACTACGTATGTGATTGGTTGGGTGTTATGTTATCAAAGTTAGTCAGCCGTGCTAGCCGTAGGCGATTGGTTTAAGTCTAGGCCGTAACTGATAAATCAATTGAATGTCATTTGTACTTCCTTGTAATAAATTTCAAGTACCGTAAAGTTTGTGAAACATGAAAATTGATTAGTCGGTACATTAGTAGCGAATCGGTGAAGCAACTGTATTGGTTACGGTCGGATGAGTGTTCTAAAGATACCTTAGTACCTATTAAAACATTTCTCATTTTATTGACCAAGCAAAGTTGGAACATTAAGAGAATGTGACCAAAATGTGTGTGTGTGTGTGTGTGTGTGTGTGTGCGTGTGTGTGTGTGTGCGTGTGTGTGTGTGTGTGTGTGGGTGTGCGCGTGTGTGGGTGTGTTATGTGGTCTAGCAAAAGGGCGTTTACTCCTTTTTTCACGCGAACGAAGTTGGCTATTACTTCTTCAAACTCCTTTAAAATACTTTATAAAACACTGATGTTTACATATTTGTGTACTGATCATATTATTATTGTGTTTCATGGAGTTTGATGAACGTACAAAAAGGCTTAAGCGCCCTACGGCGTTTGTGTGTGTATCTTTGTTTACGCAGCACATTATATTATAATAATAATATATAACATAAGTTATTTTTGTCTTCTGTTTAGTTTTAATTTTCTTTGTTAATCTTTGCTGTTTGTGTGTGTCTTTTGTATTTTCCCGTGTCTTTTTTATGATGACAAAAATAAATGCTTTTTCTTTCTTTCTTTTTTTATTTTCTTTCTTTTAGGTTATGTTCATAACAAACCCATCTTGTTGAGCCATTTTTTCCTGGCTGCTGACTTATCTTTTTAGACGTAAGATGTAATATTTCATATTACATTAAAAAATTAAAAAAGCGTTAGTAATCCAGGGAGTGCTAGTGTGGGATTAAAGGCCTTACCATGAGCTCTTATAGCGATTCAGTTCAAAAACTATTCAGTACAAAATATCGGTTCGTCGTTGACATCCGTCATCATTGAATAACTTTAATTGCAGAAGTCTATAGACCTTCTGCTACTGTGCCTTTAAATATAACTGCATCACGGAACCGATATTTTGTACTGAATAGTTTTTGAACTGAATCGCTATAAGAGCTCATGGTAAGGCCTCGGGACTACGTTTGTGACTGATAAGTGTTATATTATGTTATGTTATGTTATTGAGTATTATTTAACAACTGCTCTATAAATGGTTGCTATGGAATTCCTAATGATGTCTTACGACACCCACTTGACCGGTTTTAAAAACAAACGCAGACCATAGACATCTAAAAAGCCTAAAGTATTGCACATATAAAACTAGTTTTTTTGCTGTTTTCAATGACTTTATGTTAGTGAAAGTGACTCGCGAAACAAACTAACTCAGACCTCTCTCACAATTGATTCCAAACAGTTTGACAGGTCAACATAAATTGGATTGCTATAGTTAGTATCTTTTATAAGGTGATCTCCAAATCTATGAAAGTTAGTAGCAAATCTAGTTATAAATAAAATGGTGATGTAATTATGCAGAATAGACTTTTACATCTTGACCTTGAAACTAAGCAAACTTCTAACAAAAAGAGCTCTCATTTAAATGGCTAAGGTACCTTGATGACAAAATTATGTGGAACTATGATTTCTTAATAAATGTATTATGGGAGAGGTGGTTTGATTCTGGTAAAGAGTTCACACCTTATTTTCTACTAAATAATTATGGAGAAGTGCGAATAAGAGTCGTACTCTGAGGGTTCCGTACTATTATTTTGGCCTAACATGGCAACCGTTTTAATTTTTTGGGTTAGTTTTCAAAATCTAGAAAACTGTGTACTTTGATAAGAAATGTACAAAATTTTAAGAAGACTTGTATATTTTTAACACGAAAAGGAGGAGGTTCTCAATTCGGTTGCATTTTTTTTAATGTTTGTTACCTCTTATCTCCGGCGTTTATGAACCGATTTGGTTTTTTTTTATTTGAATAGATATACTTCCAGATTGGTCCCATTTTTTTCAGAATGCTGTTCTGATGATGGAATCGATGAGGATTTGAGGGAACTTCTCAAATATTGTAGGCATACATATGGCGATTTTGATATTTTCAGCAACAAACCAAGTATTTGCATTCAGAAAGTATTACAACCCTTTCACCACTATGGTTCTTTTTTTTATCCAGATATTTAGTCGAATACTAAGGCGGAAGTCGGTGTTATAAATGAAAAGTTATAATATACCTATATATATATATATAATTTCAAGTGTCCTACCACCAAATGGTTTTTGAAATACAGTGTGTTTTGTTTTACATGCCCTTTACCTCGGTTTACCTAGTTTTACCAGCCTGTTACAGTTATTCGATGGTCTCTGAATCACCCCGTATATAAATAATTCAGTACCAACAATTGTTTTAAATTCATTACATAGTGCTACAATTTTGCGTAATAGAGAAAGTAGTTGAATAGTGTAGCATTTTGGTGAAACAGAGTAAATTGAATACGGCCAATCTATAACATAGCACACAACAGTCAAAAACATAGTCCAAGGGGGCGATTCTCAGGTAAATCTCGTACGCGTGATGACGTCATACAAGGTTAGCAGAGGGACAATGCACAATACACCCCAATGCGGGAAGTCAGTGCAGAATCCAACGCAACCTAGCAGCCTAAACGAATCAGGCAACAAACACGGCTTGGCAACAAGTGATTTTGAGCCGCCTCCATCCACCGACTTCCTGTAACGTTTATTACAGGACAGGATATTTGGACAGGTCGTAGTTTGAAAATCTCTTTGAAAAGAGATAGAGCGCGTTGAGCTCTTTTGTATGAAAAAAGTTAAAAGTTTTTTTTTTCAAACATCTGATGTTTTTCTGGACAATTTTCTTCAAGATTTTTATCTTCTCTGCTCAACAGGCGTTTTTTTAGACGTCCACTATTGGACTAGGCCCCCCTCATAGTATACAATGGGGGGATTTGCCATAATCACCACGCTTGGCAAGTGGATTGGTGAATGCAGTATTGGAGTTAGGATGCTGCTGCCCATCTCCTGGTGTAATGCCTTTGTCGACTTTTGCGATATCCAAAGCAAGAGATGGAGGGGTATTTCTTCTTATTCATAGGCCGGACACCACGGCACCGCGATCACACCGGCAATAGTTAAGAATAGATACTTTTCTTTCGAACGTAATGTGTTTATATTTTGGCTATTATTTATCAAAATCCATGAAATTTAGTACACCATGATCAGAGGGCGTATTAAGAGTTTTGCTTTGCAAAAACTGGAATGCGAAACGTGAGCATTAAACGTGACTTACGTAGTAACTATTTCCTAATCTGTACTGTTTCTACCAACTGCGCGGCACAGAATGATGAATAGTTACTACGTAAGTCACGTTGAATGGTCACGTTTCGCATTCCAGTTTTTGCAAAGCAAAACTCTTAATAGGCCATCAGTACACTAATATCTAGACAAGTGGTGAGTCAATTTTTTTAAAATTAGTTTTTTTTTTAATTTTTGGTTTGTTAACCATATCTTAATATATATAAATTACGTGTCACGTTGTTTGTCCGCGATGGACTCTTAAACTACTTAACAGATTTTAATAAAATTTGCACACCGTGTGCAATTTGATCTAACTTAAAAGATAGGATAGCTCAATTATATATATCTCAATTTATAGCCGCAATATTATTTTATTGCAAATTATTTCTTTATTATTTGACAGTCACAATTATATGTTAGCTCCAAGTGATTCTAACAGATGGCACAGTTGGTTATTTTATAAGAAACCAACTCTCCACGGGTTTAGTTTGAAGAAATAATAGTCAAATAAGAAGCAAAACTTAAGTGCCCTTTTTTTAGCTACCGGTGATTTCCGCTTAAGGCTAGGCGTGGCGGGAAATCCTGCCGGGGCACTGCGGCCCTGGAGAACAACAAAATATCTATTGGTAGAAATTAATACTCTATAGTACTTTGAGTCTCTTCCCATCCTTTATTAATTTTAAACTGACTCCCAATCACGATAATTTCAAATCTGTATCACTACCAGCTACTCTACCGTAGGTGGTCTTAGTGGAATGATTTTTTAATGATGTTCTACTATGCCACTTATTTTCATTCGAGATTTTTGTTTCGAGATTTTTCATTCGAGATTTTTTATTTGAGACTAGCAAACCCGGCGAACTCCGTTTCGCCACCAGATGGCTTTTTCCTGAATTTTCTTTGCTATAAACCTCACGGAGCCCGAGACCTTTCCAACGAATGCAAAACCGTGGAAATCGGTTCGTGCGTTCTGTAGTTATAGCGTCAGGAAGGAAAACCCGACTTATTTTTGTATAGTAGATTTTTCAGCCAAGATTGATCCTAAATACTAACAAGTCAAGTTAAATAAAATCCTGTAAAATATTACATAGTTATGCTGATTTTCATCGATTTTAATCATCTTAATGCATGTCAAAAAAAGTATTATGTATAAAATACCCCATCACTAGTGCTCTTCGTGGAATTATTTTTAATATGTTCTATACTATTCCACTTAGAACACCGATCAAAATATGAATCGGTGCTCTTCAAATCGTTTGTTTGTTTTAAATGGGTCTTTATTGCTCATAAAATACAGAAAAACATTATAACTAACACCAGAGGTCCAATTCTCTAACTTAAAAATAGTTAAAATAGAGTTCTGCTCATGTTTTGATCTAGTGTCGATGTATTAAATGTCAGAAATGGTATTCTCTAAACATAAAATACAACACAGTAATGTGATTATATCGAAATGTGACCGAAATTTGAACGGTTTAAAGTTTTTTCGATAATTTTTTCAGTGTTGATGGAGTCTCACTTTACTCTTTGCAATTATATGTATCCTACTCTAATGGTAGTCACCGTGAATTGAAAGTAGACTAAATTGTTATTTATAAGGGAGCAGAATACCAACTTTCTGTCAATTCATAATTCAATCTCGATTCGGTTTACTTTCAGTGTAGTTTTAAAATAATTTAGAGAATTGGGCCTCAGTTTACTAAAATATATAATAATATAATTAATAAATATATAATTATAAACAACTCGGCAGACTACGGCACCCTATAAAAGTTTTTGAACAAAATATAAAAAAAATATAATTTATTTATGTAAAATATTTGGCACTTTATAAATCTAAATGGATGATATTTTATGCAATTGACATATATACACCACTAGTTGCGTCCCGCGGTTTCACCCGCGTGAATAATGATGAAAATTGATGATGATGATGAAAAGTAGCCTATGTGTTAATCCAGGGCGTAAAGTATCTCCATTCCAAATTTCACTCAAATCCATTCAGTAGTTTTTACGTGAAAGAGTAACAAACATCCATCCATACTCACTAACTTTCGCGTTTATAATATTAGTAGGATAGGATTAGGTACTTTGACTAGCTTTTCAAATTGGTGCTCTTCAAATTGGTGCTATTCAAACCGGTGCTCTTAGTGCTAGGCTTCTGTTTTTCAAAACTACTTTTAAAGTTTCTGTGTTACGTCCGTGGGTTTGAACATAACGCAATACTGATTGCAAATGTCCAAGGTATTGCAATAACTTTACAACTTAGGTAACACATAACTTAGCGATATTCTATACATAAATATAGACTTGTTGAACTGTTTGTGTGTGTGTAGGACTTTAGAGTCGGTATATCAAACCTCTTTTTATTAACCGACTTCACAAAAAGGAGGAGGTTCTCTATCCGGATGTATTTTTTTTCATATCTCCGTCGTTTATAAACCGATTTGGTTTTTTTTTTTTATATTCATTGCCAGTATCATGGCTTCATTATCAAATAAGGTTTAACTATAACTTCGGTTCATTTGAATGGACTGGTTGATTTTGACTGACGAAAAAACCTAATTTTACTATATTTTAGCAATTTTTTACAGCTAGGTAAAGCAACCTTTTTAATAAAAAAGATCTTTGTTTTTTATATAATCGTATACTACTAGATAGTTCTTTGTTCCACTTTCAAACTCAAATTAGCTAAATGCCTAGTTAGTTTGGGCATAACTGCGATTTCTTTTTTAACGAATAGCAAATAGCCTAAACAGTTTTTTTTGGTTAACTTACGCAAGAAATATATAAGTATGTATACTTAATACTTATCTAAGTACCTATTAAGACGACGCGCACTGATTCACCTCACAACTTAGTCTATGCCAAATATTGAAAAGTAATATGTTATTGTCAGTTCTATAATAATAATTATGTTACTGAGCCGTGGTAGTCTCGGCCTATGATTAGGACTCCTATAAGGCCTCCCATGAATGTCTTAAAAGGTGACTGAGGGAATACGCCCGGGTATTACTGCCTTAGTCCATTTTTACCACATCCACGCGAGGAGATGGAGGGGTTTATTCTTGCGCCAGACACAACACCAAAAATTTGAAAGAGGAGTGTTTTTTTTATTTATTGGTATGTTGCTGATATGCGACCTTTTTTTATAATACTTGGCAAGCAAACATGCATACGGCCCATCTGATGGAAAGCAGCCACCGTAACCTATGGACGCCTGCAACACCAGAGGCATTACACGCGCGCTGCCTATCCTGAGACATAAAGATGAAAAGTCTCATGTGCCTGTAATTTACCGGCACCCGTACCCTTTAAACCGAAACACAGCAATGCGAACACTACTGCTTGCGCGGCAGAAATAGGTACGGTGGTAGTACTTCCCCGGATGAACTCTTTCACAAGAAGTTCGACTACTAATAAAACCTTGTAATATATCTCTAATATAATACTATCATAATATCTACTTACGCACAAATTAGAAATAATTAATTGACCGAGCGAAGCGAGTTCTTTCAGTCAACTTGGAAGAATCGGCGTTTGTATGTATGTATGTATGTATGTTTGTCCGATGAAAACTTCCTAACCGTTAATCCGATCTTCATGAAATTTTGTATGGGCGTAGATAGTATTGGTACAATTTGTAGGTAAGGTTATGAGCTATATCGGTTGGGGTAAAAAAAAAAAAGTGAGACAGTCAGATCAAGTGGATGATGAAAGCGCTTTGGGTGGACATTTCATAACTGTTTTTAATAAGTATTTAGACTAAGTAGTTTCTGAGATATTAGGGAAAATAAAAAACGAAAATTAAAAAATTCTAAGGTACGTCTAGCAGCCCCACAATGCTGAAATTTGGTATGCTTGTGGCTTTTGTGTCACAACTACAGGGATAAGTCTGAAATTGAAGAATTTAGAAACTTGTACTCCAATAAACATTAACCAATATAACATAAAAAAAAATAGTAGTACATAGTTGAAAATGAGCTAGGTACATTGGTTAAAATGCTTCCAAAACTACATAATAAAACTCAAAAATAACAATAAAAATCAAATTATACAAAAGATGGCGTCGTCTCATTTCGAAAAATGCGGTATAGTCGCTAACATAAGTTTATTTCCATCACGTTTTAGTAGCGGCCTCTGTTTCGCAGTCTACGTTACGGTACTATCATCAACATAACAGCACATGTTAAATGTCATAATATTTTGTAATGCACACAATACGAAATTAACAAGAAGCGAATGACCTGAATTTTGAACAAGTTCCACCATTACACGGTCAAGTGCGACGTGGAAGAGCCATTTTGGGTTCCGTACTTTTCGATATTGTATAATTGTTTCTTTTGTAAATTAGATAGATATATAAATTATATTATTTTATGATGTAAATTTAATTCTGTATTAAAAGCCATAACGTATTAACAGAGTTTTATATAACACGCCCCGTATCTTATCTATCTCTTGGTTCAAATCTTGCAAGCCGATTTTGACCTACTTTCCTTTAGCCGACTGAGTTGAAGCAAAAAGGCACCTGTCAAATTGCCTTCGGGAATGCACCAATTTTGCATACAACCCTATCTGGTCTAAAATATAAAAGCCAAAGTCAAAGTATATTGCTGAATTACATGTATGAAAGATATCATAGTTATTATATAATGGATCCAATGTAATCTACCCTTAAAGGGTGTGCAATTATTTATTTAATTTACAATCTTTAGATTAATAATATTAATAGTTGAATATAAATAATAGATGCCAAACATTACAAATATTATAATATAAATGTCACATGAATTAAATTAAAAAATAAAATGTCTTGTCAATGATTATAATAATTATTAAATTTTAATTACATTATAAAAGATTTATCGGTCATCCATAATTAAAATCCAGGCAATTTTTTTTCAAATTATTATTTCGTATGTGGAAAAATCTTCTCAATTTTACCAATGTCAAGAAGGTTATATAAGGCAATTCAATATCAAGTCGTTATCGTGCTCGGTCAAGTCATGTTCTAGTACAGCGATGGCAGTTTTGCTAGAATCGTGGACAATTTCCATGCCTTCGAACAGACACGCAATACATTTTTATTTAAATTCAATGTCATATGCTCTTTATAAGCTACATCGGTTAAAATGCCACCAAAACACGATATAACTAAAAAAAACACTAGAAATAAAAATAAAATTAAAATAGATGTCTCCTTTCGAAAAAGAATAAAATAAGAAGAATATTTACTAAGATTTATGTAATTTTTGCATGCCTAAAAGGGTAGAAATAGTTGGTACTTTTTTATAATTAACATATAACAACCTATAAAACAAATAAATAATTTGATTGATTGATTGAAAAAGCAGAAAAACCTTCAGGTTTGTGCTTGCTTCATTGGAATCTCGCAAGGCCAATAAAATCCTCCTAAAATACCACAGCAAATAGTCTTGAGCTGCCTCCATCCACCGATTTCCTGCGACGTTTATAATGAGAGGGGGCCCTTCTTCTACTACACTGAAAAAAATAAGCAGTGTAACCAATCGATTTTTCGGTAACCATTATTGCTTTGGGCAGTAAAAATGGAGCCAATTGACTTGACAATTAAATTTAACTGGGCGGAAAACAGTTAAGTTGTAACAGTAGATTTTACTGTGTCACTGTAACTTTTTTCAGCCTTAGTTAAAGTCAGAAAACGGTAATACGTATCGGAAACTGATTGTTACAGTGAATTGTAATGTTCAATCATTTCAAATAACTGTTATGCTTCTTACTGTTTCTGACCATTTGTTTGCACGTTTTGAGATCATTTATTATTAATTAAAAATCAGTTTTCTTTACCGTTTTTTTTTTACTGTCCTCGTACATTTGAAATCCACGTTTTATTTTTTTCAGTGTACGTCGTCCGTTTGGTTGCTACTCGAGAACTTTTATTCCCGAACGTACCATAATAACCATAATGATATTTAATATACCATAATAAGAATTATTAGTACAATGACAATCTAACTAAAGCGTCTACTAGGTAATTGCCCTACGATCGTTGTGTACACCGAGTTAGTTGGAAAGTCTGCCACGATATAAAATTTACAATTGAAGTTGTATTCTTGTTTATTGTTAGAAACGAAACTGTTTTGATAGGTACTACTTGATAAAATACAAAATAAAAAAAGAATAGCAAAGGCAATTATTATAAGCTGCGCTAATAAAGACAAAATGGCGGCAGTAATTCTAAAATTTAAAATTTTGAAATTTCAGAAATTTACCGCCTTCAGTTTGTATGGAAACAACTTAACGCGGAGGAGTTCCACTGTACCATAAGTTTGGTTCATAACGTAAGTAAATACAAAAAACGCTAAACTAAGCTTTCGATTACTTATCTTTTGAAACTATCATGGTTATTAACATAATTATCACTAGAAACGGGATATTTACCATGATTTTTGACATGGTTTCAAAAATCATGGTAAATATCCCATTTATAATTACTTATCTTTCTATAGATAGATTGTAAACCAATTGTTAGTGGAGCAGTAGATTACTTCAGTATTCTTCTTAGTAACTCTTAATATTACTCCTCAGAACAGGTTAAAACTGTAGTTTTACATCCGAAAGATTTTCTTAATTTTTTGATTAAAACATAAATTCCTGGCTTGTAGAAATTGCCCTAGAAAGTACATTACATCAAAAGATATATAGTTTAAACTAGTGAAAGCTTTTACTTTTGCCTTACATGATAGTACTTGAAATGTTTTTACATGACATCGTAATTTTTGTTGTTTAAAATATTAGTTTGTGGCATTCTGATTGCTGATATCTAAAACGGGTAAAATAAATTTAAATAATAAAACATTTAATTAACAAACGTAAACAACTCTGGTACAAAATATTGATTCAGATCGATCAATAAAAGAAAATAAACAGCATTAAACATTTTTTTACTACAAACCGTACCAAAGCCATACGGTACCCTAAAAAGCTTACGAAAAGATTATGCAATTGAGCCCAGACAAAAAAGCTACAGAATTAAAAAAAGAAAACCTGTCACCCTACCGTTAATGTCACTTTTGAACGTCACTGCACTATGACTTTGACAGGTGTCACTCGCGGGTTTTATTCAGTTTTTTTTTGTTTTTTATGGAGGTTTTAAGCGATGGCCGTCTGTCGTTGGCCAGTTGCGTTCACGGACTGAGTACGGTCAGTTTTACTTGTGGTAGCGGGGACAATTAGGTACTGGTTGGTAAGGCCTAGTTTAGATTGGTGTTAACCATTAACATCTGGAAGGTGTCCAAGGCTGGACATAGGAATCCATAGAACGCGATGAACGGTCTTGTGACGCCCCCATCCACGGACTTCCTGCCCCCTATTCCCTACTACTTTCTACCTACTACACAGATGTCTGCTATTCTGATGCTACGGAGGAGCAACTGAATCGATTAGAACGTCTGCAAAACCTCTGTATTCGATATATTTTTAGTCTACGCAAGTATGACCATGTTTCAGGCTTCCGTCAGCAACTGAAATGGCTTGATATCATAGCCCGTAGAAATGCACACATGCTATCTCTCGTATTTAATGTGCTTCATAACTAATTATCTCCAAGTTACCTGAGAGAGCGGTTTACTCCTTTAGTTGCACCAGGGCATCCTGTGCGTCCTTCTCTACGTTATAAATTAATGACGCCACTGCATAAAACGGCTTCATTCTCTGACTCTTTCACAATGACTGCAATTCGTCTCTGGAATCATCTCCCTCCCAATTTTTGTGATGCCTCTTCAGTGGAGGTGTTCAAGTCTAGAATCTATAGTCATTTCCTCAGTAAGATCGAATAAAGAGCAATTTATTTATTTATTTTTTCTATCTATAATTATTATAAGTGGTATATATAATAATATTATTTATATATATATATATATATTTATAATATATTTGTTTATTTAATATCTTAGGCATTATTAGTAGGGACTTAACTAATATTAGTCAATGAACTTTTTTTTTTTTTTTTTGCAATTCTTTTCTGTATAACTATCACCATTCTCTTTCTGTGCACTACCGACGCATATTTTTGTCCACAATACACCAAGGTTATCTGGAAGAGAATGCTTCTTAGCATTAAGTTCGCCTTTGTACTTCTTTTTTATGTGATATAAAGAATTTTCTATCTATCTATCTACTAAGTATGACCCGAAATATGGCGAATAATAATAAAAAATGTTATAAAGCGCGATAAGGATGAAAATGAAAAAATCTAAAAAAAATACAAGAAAAAAAAAGAATGCATGGAACGGAAAACATTGAAACATGGTAAAGTTAGTCTTTCAAATTCCAAAAAAAACGGGAGCTCAAGTTATTTATTATTTATTTAACTCATTAATTAACACGGTTTATACACCAATAACATTAATATAAGACAAAGTATGGAAAAAAGGAACACAATAATAATATAAAACAAAAACTAAAATCAAGTTAAGTTCAAGTTATATTAGGTAAACCCTTTCATAAGAGACCCTTCTTTTTACCTCCTCTTCATATGGAGTGTGAGCATCGTCCAAAATAAATACTGTTATGTCTTCATGTACCTATATATGTTTTGAATAAGAAATCTTATTACAAATAAACTGTTTTATTTTGGTCTTAAATATTGTATTTATTATATTTTTATCTTAATGTTTACATTATAATAATATCTTTGAATACTAGTGTATTAATACTAGTTTTTTGATGTGCGCACATATGTTTGTTGCTTCCATGATCAAAACAATAATATTGGTACATCTTATTTATTTTTATTTGTGGCTGTAATGTGTTTTGTGTGCGTGAATAAATAAATAAATAAATAGTCTACCAATCAAAACACACCTTTAGTCTAATTATACAATGCACACAATGACCTCAATGCAGCTCAACGTTTATGTGGTAGAATGCATCGCACATACTAATGCTTAATTCTTTATAAAAAAAACAGACCTGTGAAATGAGGTTTTTATACACATTTATCGATGTTTTTTTGCAATTTCTCGATAATTCTCGAAAGTACATAGTGGACTATATGTAGGTATTGTATATAACTAAGTCTACTAAGACATAACGTAGACATAAACGTGGTTGAACAGATTAAAGTCTACACTACACGACTCGTAAAACATGCCCGCAATTTCATCCGTGCTGTCCGGAATGAGGGGTTTCACGGTTGTTTCAAATCAAAGTCAAAGTCAAAAAGTCAAAAGTCAAAGTCAATGTCAAAAAGAACTTTATTCATTGAAATCACAAGGATCATTTTGAATCGTCTTATATAAAATTAAATTAAGTCCTGTTCCAACGCGACCAAGCCTAGAAGAATCAGGCAACAAACTCGGCTTGGCTTACATAAATGGTCCATCTTACCACTAGGTGAGAAGCGCCTGTGTGGTGCCTCGGAGCAAGGAGTTGCTGATACATAGTAAATGAGAACTTAAAAACCTTCGGCAGGTAGTCAAAAGTAAATAAACATCAGCAAAAATATGCAAGACAGCACACGCTACGCTTGTTATACTTATAAATAATAATCTAATACAAACATGTAAATAGGTAAGTACAGATATTGCAAATTTCCATTTTAGCAGTCGAGGGGCAGAGCGACATCAGGCCACGCGGCTTTATCATTAATATAGTCATCAAGAGTGTAATACGCTTTCTTAATTAGATTCATCTTTATGTAGGATTTAAATCTTCGAATAGGAAGTTTAAATGCACCTTCTGGAAGTTTATTATAGAACCGTACAGAATTCCCCATAAAAGACCCACTTACTTTCTTTAATCGAAATTTTGGTATATTTAGTTTGTGTTTATTTCTCGTGTTAATACCATGCACGTCACTTTTTATCATAAAACTATCCAAGTGTTTATGTGTATGTAATAATATTTCATAGATATATTGCGATATTACTGTAAGAATATTGATTTCTTTGAAACGCTCCCTCAAGGAGTCACGCGACTTAATTTTATAAATGGCACGTATTGCCCGTTTTTGTAAGACAAAAATAACTTGGATATCTGCTGCTTTACCCCACAGTATGATACCATATGACATAACACTATGGAAGTAGCTAAAATAAACAAGCCTAGCTGTAGCTTCATCAGTAAGCTGCCTTATTATACGAACTGCATATGCAGCGGAACTAAGTCTACCAGCAAGAGCCACAATTTGTGGTGCCCACTGCAACCCTGCATCAATATTAAGCCCTAAGAAAATGGTAGACTTGACAAGATCAAGTGCCTCCCCATTTATTTTAATATTAGTTGGATAATGTTTTACATTTGGCAATGTGAATTTAATGCATTTAGTTTTTTTAGCATTAAGCAGAAGATTATTAACTGTGAACCACTCAAGAACATGCGATAGTGAATCATTTACATCATCGTAATTAGATTTAGATCTATCAACTTTGAAAATCAAAGAAGTATCGTCAGCAAATAGAACTATGTCACATATGTCTTTCACAAAAAAAGGGAGATCGTTAATGTAAACTAGGAATAAAAAAGGGCCTAGTATTGAACCCTGTGGCACCCCCATGACAATAGTCGATCCTGAAGACCTTTCACCACCAACATCAACTTTTTGGACTCTATTGGATAAGTAAGAATTTACAAGATTAATTGCCTGATTTTGTATGCCATAATGTTTTAACTTGGAAATTAAAGTATCATGCCTCACGCAGTCAAAAGCTTTGGACAGGTCGCAGAAAACTCCGATCGCGTCCTGCGAGTTCTCCCATGCTTCAAATATGTGTTCTAAGAGCATAGTACCAGCATCGGCTGTCGAACGACCCTTAGTAAATCCAAATTGATGACTATGAAGAAGTCCGTGGAGGTTGAAGTGTGACAATAACTGAGTAAGAATAAGTTTCTCGAAGATTTTACTTAACGCAGGCAATATAGAAATTGGCCTATAATTACCTGGATCTTTTTCATTACCAGACTTGAACAAAGGAAGGAATTTACTATGTTTCATAAGATAAATGATGCTTTCAGCGTTGAAAATAGATGGCGCTGCTTTGTACCTTCGCTATCAAGTGTCAAAATAAATTGAAATGTCAACATCAACAACGTAGAAATCATTTTCGTTTTGTGGTATTTATTTTTGCCTACTTCTAAAACACCACGAAATCACTAGCAACTCAAGAAGCAAACACAAATATAATATCATGACTAATAGCCACAGACTAGTTTCATAATAGCTAAGTACGCATGCACCACAGATAATACGTAATCCTCGGGAGAAGACGGGTGTAACCTTTTTTTTTTTTATACTACTTGGCAAGCAAACAAGCATACGGCCCACCTGATGGAAAGCAGTTACCGTGGCCTATGGACGCCTGCAACACCAAAGGTATCATACGCGCGCTGCCGACCCTTAGACATAAAGATAAAAAGTCTCATGTGCCTGTAATTTCACCGGCACCCGTACCCTTCAAACCGAAACACAGAAATGCGAGCACTACTGCTTTGGCGGCAGAAATAGGTACTGTGGTAGTACTTCCCGGACGAACTCTTTCACAAGAAGTTCTACTACTAACAATAGTAGATGGTATCATAAGGGAGCAAAATAATGTTTATACGGCGAGGGCGCTTTTTTGAATCCCGAACGTAGCGAGGGATTCAAAGTACGTCGCCCGAGCCAAAAATATATTTTGCGCCCGAGTGTTACACTCTACTTTTCCTCACCCACTATGAGAAAATAAAAGGCACCTCATATTTTATTGAACGAGCGAAGCGAGTTCTCTGAGTCGAGTTGGAAGAATCGGCGTTTCTATGTATGTATGTATGTATGTATGTTTGTCAGATGAAAACTTCCTAACCGTTAATTCGATCTTCATGAAATTTAGTATAGGGGTAGATAGTATTGGTACAATTTGTAGGTAAGGTTATGAGCTATATCGGTTGGGGTAAAAAAAAAAAAGTCACAGTCAGATCAAGTGGGATGTCTAATGAAAGCGCTTTAGTTGGACATTTCAAAACTGTTTTAATAAGTATTTAGACAATATAGTTTTTGAGATATTAGGGAAAAACAAAAATGTAAAAATCAAAAATTTTAGGGTACTTCCAGCAATCCCACAATGCTGAAATTTAGTATGCTGGTAGCTTTTGTGACACAAATACAGGAAAAAGTCTGAAATTGAAGAATTTAGAAACTTGTACTCCATAAAACAATATAAAATCCATTGTTGACCTCCCATTTCTAGGAATTTGAATGATGTTGGAGTTCTATGTTTCGTCAAAAGGATGTTATCAATTGATTCGTCAGGTACTTGATATACTTACAGGTATGTAGTATTACGCCCGTTGCTTAGTCCTATTTAAAGGTTATTTCGATGATGTGTAGGAAATTACCTCGAGGTGATTTAAAAAAATAATAATAATGGAAAATATGTTATGACTTAGTAGGTACTTAAATAGTCGGGCTGATTATGGTGTCATCGCGAGGTCTCATTTCGGGACGAACCACTAGTTTCAATACAAAACGATGAATTTCTAACAATCCGTGAAATTTTATGAAAACGCGTTTTTCATTTGTTTTTTTTATTCAGCCGGCGCGCGGGCGCGACTATGGGCGGTCGTATACCAGCCAGTATTTATTCAAACAATATTTTTCTTCAAACACTAAGATGTTCCAAATTCAAAAAGCGCACTTTTCCAAATTCGGCGCACTTATTTGGGTTCGATATGTACGAAATTCAAAAAGTGCGCGGCAAAGATAATTGCGGCGCACTTATAGAAGTTTCATACAGAAAACACCACCTTTGGGTACACTTAAAGGCGAACCAAGTCGTCCTTTTCGAATAGATGAAAATATATTTTTAGGCTGGACACACCGTAGCACACCATAAGAAGATGCAGAAGCGGCTTTATTCTTGCCCAATGAGAGTGTAGTCTGTGATAGCTTTATTTAGTTCCCTGTTGCAGACTAGATGGCACTGTAGTACTAGAGATAACATCAATGACTTGGTAATTTTGCATCATTGATGTAGGTCAATATGTGTAATGGTTATTAGTAGAATAGATGAGCTAGGAAGATATATGCAGTTATTTTAATTTTTGTTTTTTTTTCTTTTAGACGTAATAACGCTACAGTCTGTCAATTACAAGGTCTATGTTTTATAAAGTAAAACTAATGGGAAAAAATAAGACTATCGAAGTCTTACTATCAGTAAATCTGTTGGGAAGAAAATTCCCAGTAGTTCAACTGGTAAGACTACTCTGTAAAACTACTGGGAATAGCCCGGTTATTTTGCGTATTGGTCGTTTTGCGTTTTGGTCTTTTCCGTTATTTTCCCCAACACGTATTGGTCATAATGCGTCTAAACCGCGCATTTTCGTCAATGCAGACAATGGTTTTACGACGTACGGTACGTTTCCTTGTCATCTGACATCATCATTATCATCAGCAGCAGCTGGTAGAAGTTAACAGCTGGGAAAACTTCCGCCATTGAATTCCACAATGCAACAACCTCCTGCCACCAACTTCTCGTGACCTTTACAATAATTAAATAATAAATAAATGCTGCAGACATTTCACACAACATTATCTAGCCCCAAACTAAGCAGAGCTTGTGTTATGGTTACTAGATAACTGATATACTTAATACAATACATAACATAGATAGATATTTTTTATTATACATAGAAAAATACCCAGAACACCCTGAACAAATTTCTGCTGATCGTACAAATATTTGTTCAGAGGCGGGAATCGAACCATAATACAATTGTATTTATATTAATTATAACTATAATACCCCAAAAATTACTAACCAGATGGGGATCGAACCTACGACTGTCTTCATATTACAGAGATGCTGACTACCGACTGAATTGTCTATACAAAAGACATCAACGCGCTCTGCTACTTTTTTTTTACTATTTGAGGTCGCCGAGGCTAGACCTCTAGGAGATTTCTTTCTTACCTTCTGTTGCCCATGTCCATACAAATAACTGTTCCAGCCATGTCTTGGAGTGTGATTTGGTTGCGGGGAGGTGCGGAGAGAAGTTTCCTCACCTCCCCGCGCACGGGTGCCGGCGGGGGAAGCGCGCGCAGCTAGCAGACAGCGTGCCTTTTCTTTAGTACGCTATTTTTACCGAATGTGAGCGCATGTCTATGCTAAAACAAATTTTGTGTTTAATTAACACTGTTGTAGTGTTTGTTCACGTACCGGATAACGGTAAGTGATATGTAATAATTTTTGTTTCAGTTGTGTCTTCTATTATTAGAGTGTTGAAGTTTGCGCTTAATTACTACTATCGAATTCCTGTGTAATCAAGTCAGTCAGCTAATTTACTCAGGTAATTCAAGAGCATGAAGTTCTTTTGTGTTCACCTACTGCGTTTGTAGTTGCATGCCACTTTTCCTAGGCGTAGCTGTCCAGCTCCCTAATATAGCTACACAGTTCGTTCACGACAACTGTTGTAAGTAAAGTGCCATGAGATATCGCGCCAGATGGCTCAGCCGCAGCGACGGCTCACGAGCCGCAGCGGCAGCTGTCGCACGTTAGTGACGACGGCTCGCGAGCCGCAGCCGCAGCCGTCGCACGTGAGCGATGACGGCTCGCGAGCCGCAGCCGCAGCCGTCTCCGTCTTTATCGAGCGGCATGATGGCTCGCCGGAGCAGTCGTGAGCCGCAGCGGCAACCGTCATACTCGACCGACGGCTTGTAAGCCGCAACCGCAGACATCCTATCTAAATTAAGCCACTCGGCTCCGCTCTCTTCCGCCCCGAAAGAGAGCAAGTACTGCTGGTGAATTTTCTTTTCAATTGTTTGTTATAGATGACACTGAGTGGTGATCGTATCACCTTGGGTGCCTTGCTGGAAGAGGAAATAGAGTTGCATGAGGAGAACGCGGTGTTAGAAAGGGTAAAGCTACTGGCCCAGAGGCATCTTCCGGACGGATGGACAAGTTGGCAGGTGGTGAATTTGTCTAAGGAGGAGGTGTTTGGAGAGGAGATTGATCCTCAGATGCTGAACAAACTCCGTTTTGCCCTACCAACAATAGAGCTGGTTCAAGCTTTCTTTCCGGATGCGGCCGATGTTTCAGAGAAGATCTTCCGGAAGATTAAAATCAAGCTGTTGGACTGGGCCTTTACCAGGGCGCTCATCATGGGGCCTCCGGCGATTGCAAATAGAATCAGGGGTTCAGCCGCTCAGACTGAAATTTTCAATAAGGCAGTGGTTTCGTTAAAACCCTTACTGCTTTCACAAAAGGAAGCAAGTAGAACATTATCATTCGCTAGCTCCGAATCAGAAGGTGGTCATAGTCGAAAACGGCAGTCTTCGGTGAGGGAGGTTCCAGTTCGAGCGAAGGTATCTAAGCTAGATCTTTTAGAGCAGAAGATTGCAGGGATGTTTGAGCATCTTGCGAAGAGGATTGATTCTCTAGAGCCGAAACAGCCATTGATGGCGCAGAAGTGGGCAAGCTATGGCAAGACATCCTCTGAGTCGGATTCAGATAGGGAGAGTGTTTATACCCCCTCAAGGGCCTCATCACCCATGGTAGCCCCACCAGGTTCATGGCAACCGCCTAAAATGGTCTGTGATTGGCAAGATTTGCCTTCATCAGAGGCAGCACCAGGGTCATCATGGAAACCCCCTAAATTAGACATGGATTTGGATCTGTCACCTGTGAAAGCTAGATTCTCTGAGATGCAAGAAAAATTTGAGTTTCGACCTACGGTAAAGGAGGCAGAACCATTAATTCCGGAGCCCGATCCTCAAATCGAAGAAGAAGGAGTGTCTTGTCATCGATTTGGCAGTCAAGCTTGGTTTAGAATCAGATATAAAGAAGCTGAGAAGAGCTTGTTGGCATCTCCTGTGTTCAGTGCGCTTAAAGTAAACACGGAATTAGGTTCCCTGGAAGTACAATCGATGGAGCGGCTCAAGAAGCAAGATGGTCTGCTTGGTGCTTTTGTGCACGGGCTTCTGAAAGAAAGGAAGGCTTTGGCGGAACAACTCAAAGATGTGGCTGCTAAATATCCTGAGGCGGCTCAGGGCTTGTTGAGTGTCCTTTCAGAGGGTTCGAAATTTAAGGCGGCTTCCGACACCTTACTTCAGTTCGCATGTGGCCATCGAGCCGAAACTATCGAATTTCGTCGAAAGTTCTTCAAGACAAGGAATGATGCTCTGAAGGCCGCCCTGCAGCAAATTCCGCCATCAAGGACGCACCTGTTTGATGAAAAAATTCTGCCAACCTTTATAAAGGATCATGGTGGCATATCAGCCATATTTCCTTCACGAGCCGGGAGGTTCTCAGATAGGAGAGCAGGTAATGGGGCAAAAGGTGATTTCTTTCGGAAGCCGACAATTTCATCTAAATCCAAGCAACCGACTTGGCGTTCTCGGTTGTCGACGACAAGAGCAGCAACCCAAGCAGAGCGTTCCAGGGGTTCGTCAAATGCGCAGTCTCAGCCTAAAAAACAGCGCAAGCCCGATCGGGAGATTGAGCAACGCCACCGTCAGAAATCCAGGAGGTATTGACGGTTTTCGAGGGGGACAACTGAAGAATTACCTGACTCGCTGGCAAAAACTGGGCGCACCAGCTCCAATTTTGAAGATAATCTCAGGATATTCAATACCGTTTGTCGTAAAACCACCTTCAGTTCCCCTGGGCAACAAATTATTGATAAAAAGATTCGCGACGGAAACCACATCAAACATGACAAAAGAGTTAGAAACCTTGCTAAAGTCAGGTGTAGTAGAACGCTGTCGAGCCAAAACCGGGTTTCTGTCGCGAATGTTTTTGATTCCAAAGTCAAATGGAAAGATGCGGCAAATTTTCGACCTTCGCCGCCTCAATGCTTGTCTAAAACCACAGAAATTTCGGTTAGTCAACCAGTTCCGTGTGCCCAGCTTTCTACAGGAGGGCGACTATATGGTGAAATTGGACTTCAGTCAGGCATATTTTCACATTCCAATAAAGATAGGTCACCGGAGGTATTTAGCCTTCGCTTTCAAAGGGAAACTTTATCAAATGACGTCTCTCCCTTTCGGGCTGTCCAGTGCACCTCTGACGTTCTCCCGTGTCAGCAATTGGGTGGCGAGTGTTCTGAGAGAGAACGGGTTACGGGTGCTTGTTTATTTAGACGATTTTCTGTTTGCTCATCCGGACCCTTTGATCCTCGAGGCACAGGTGTCATATGCGATAGGTTTACTTCAAAGCCTAGGTTGGTCAATAAATGCAGAAAAGTCAATCCTCAGGGCCAAAAAACAAATAGAGTTCTTAGGAATTATTTGGGATACATCCCTGAACGAAAAAAGGTTGCCAAAAACAAAAATAAGCCGCTTAGTGAACGATTTAAAAGAACTTCAAAGAGAGTCTCTATGGTCTTGGCGGACGGGTATGTCGCTAATAGGCAGGCTCGGTTTCGCTTCCCTTGTCATTCCGCTAGGTCGTCTCTTCACGAGAAATATTCAGAGAGCGAGCCGAAAACTGAGAGAAGATTGCCCTCTCCAGAAAGTCAAAGTTCCTGCACAGGCTCTAGCGGATTGTCGGTGGTGGTTGAAAAATGTAACGAACCCAGGCAGAATTTTCCCACAGGACTGCACAATGTTCTTAACAACGGATGCGTCAGACGAAGGCTGGGGGGTTCATCTAGGCGAGCGTCATCTAGCGGGCTCGTGGACAGTAGATCAAAGAGGTTGGCATATAAACCGCAAAGAACTCTTTGCAGTATTGATAGCTCTCACGACCTTCAAAGACATTGTAGTAGGGAAGTCAATAATGGTACAGTCAGACAACAAAACTGTGGTATCATACATCCGCAATCAAGGGGGGACGAGGTCTGTTGGTCTTTTGGAAACGACGAAGGAAATTTTATTAATAGCAGAAAGTTTAGAAGTAGCCCTTCATCCCTTTTATATTCCGGGTCGTTACAACGCGATTTCAGACAGTCTGTCCAGGGGAAATCTTCTTCCAGACTGGCATTTGAAAAAGAAAATAACCAGACGAATCTTCGGGAGGTGGGGGGTTCCTCAAATCGATCTATTTGCAACGGCCCAGTCAAAAGTAGTTCCATGTTATGTGTCGTTAGAGGTAGAGGACTTGGGAGCGCTATTCATAAACGCCTTCAGCCGACCTTGGCATTTTCATTTGGCGTGGGTCTTTCCCCCGCCGCCTCTGATTCCCAGAGTGCTGCAGCACCTAAACAAGTCTTCGGGGTTTTATCTAATGGTAGTCCCTCGTTGGGAGAAGGTATTTTGGAGAGCCGACCTGAAACGGAGAGCCTTAGAGGCACCTTTTCGAATATTTCATCTCAGGCATCACTTAGTCGACCTCTCAACCAAGCGGCCTCCTCCGAATGTGCAAGACTTTTGTTTAGAGGTTTGGAAGATTCAGGGTGGAGTAAACTAACTATGGGCTTGGATTCGAATGATGTTGATCTTCTTCAGGCAGCTTGGCGAGATTCAACATGGCGCACTTACAGTTCGGCTTGGAAGCCTTGGGTTGAGTGGTGTAGACAAAATGGGGCAAATCCCAGTCATCCTCGTCCTCAACAGTTAGTCTCATACTTAGGTATTTTATCACGGATAAAGAAGTTAGCATATCCCACGATTTTAGTCCATAAATCGGTGATAGTCTCCTTATCTGATCCAGTTCAAGAACGTAGTCTGTCTTCCCATCCATTGGTCACAAAGATGCTCAAAGCAATAGCTATTAAAAGATCTATAAACAAGGTACAAAGGACCTCAATTTGGAATATAGAAGACATGTTAGAGTGGTTAAGAGCTAATATACCCTCTCGTCATAGCATCTTTCAAATATCCCGCCACGTGGCTTTGCTTCTTCTTTTAGCATCAGGTAGGCGAATTCATGATCTAACTCTTCTCTGCATCGACGCACAACATTGTCATATAACGGAGAAGTCAGTCACGTTTTGGCCGTCATTTGGGTCAAAAACCGATAATGCTAAACATCGGCAATCAGGGTGGCAGTTGGACTGTTCAGATGACCCTGCCTTAAGCCTGGTAATATGGTTGAAACAATTGATCCAAATTTCATCAAATAGGAGAAAGGCACGTAATGGCTTGCACAATTTATTCATAACTACGCGAGGGGAAGTAAAAGCTGCATCAAGAACTGTTATCGCAGGTTGGCTAAAAGCACCTTTCGCGGAGCTAGGTATAGAATGCGGTCCAGGTTCAACTCGATCCGCAGTTGCATCATACGACTTCCAAAATAATGTTCCGTTGGATCAGATCCTCAGCCGAGGTAACTGGAGAGGTTCAGATAATTTCTTTAAACATTACTGTAAGTTCGTGGAAAAGCCACGAGTCCCTAATTCTAACGTTTTAAACAGATTTTTTCACCCTATTTGAAAAGGGGGTAGATACTGCTTACAATTATTTTATTTTACTTATTTGTTAATTTTAAGGCTAAGCAGAATGATGATGATTTTGAACTTACTAGGTTTAAGGTTGTTTTACTTACTGTCTGATTAAATTGAAAAACCTGTCAACCTCAAGGTTTTTATTTTGTATTCTTCCATCATTATGTGCGAGTATACCTCTTTTTATTATTACTGTCACAGTACACTATGCTTAGTGCCGGCAGAAAACAAACATTTCTCCTAGAGGTCTAGCCTCGGCGACCTCAAATACAAACCGTTTTCCACCCCGAAGGGAAGAAAACGATTATTTTAGGTCAAGCCGAGGCTAGACCTCGGAAAGCCCTAGCCGTCTTATCGGAAGGTACTAAAGAAAAGGCACGCTGTCTGCTAGCTGCGCGCGCTTCCCCCGCCGGCACCCGTGCGCGGGGAGGTGAGGAAACTTCTCTCCGCACCTCCCCGCAACCAAATCACACTCCAAGACATGGCTGGAACAGTTATTTGTATGGACATGGGCAACAGAAGGTAAGAAAGAAATCTCCTAGAGGTCTAGCCTCGGCTTGACCTAAAATAATCGTTTTCTTCCCTTCGGGGTGGAAAACGGTTTGTATTATAGCTTGGGGCTAGGTAATGTCGTGTGAAATGTCCAGCATTTATTTATTCCCAACAGCTGTTAGTTTTGTGAACTATTATGGCTTGCCCGTTGCCATTTCAACAACCCACTTATTACGTGAGTACTGTGTTACACCATTGAAACAAACAACAAGCCCTTAACGCCTTTCTCTTCGGCAACGTTATGGATACTTCCGTGACTGAAATGGACAAAAATCACGCATTTTTTTATATTAACAGATGCTTTGTCAAGTTGGTAATGGACTATGGATTATTACAGCCGTATTCACAAACAACAATCACTGAAAAATAACATTTAACATCTTAGTATGTTTGTAAGATTAGTGGCTTGGCGTTTTTAAAAATGGTTTCATTTTTCATTTTTCTGTTCATCAAAATATACAGGGTGTTTTTTTTAAATGGGACAGTATGGGGATATCCGAATCCATAAGAGATACGGGAAAACTGTCTTTTTGTATGAAAATGATTTTGGCATAGTTATTTTTTTGGTCAAGCGTGAGTTCTCCATAAAAATATGTAGTTTTGATCAAAAATTTTTTTTATGCGTATGGACTCATTTTTATGTAAGGATTGTTTCATTGTATCGGAAGAAAAAAATCTGAGCAGCTTCTGCTGCTCAGATTTTTTTCTTCCGATACAATGCTAACTTCTGTTAGTCAAATTTTATAAAATGTTTTCTCATACAAATTGTAAGTAATCTGGTACCTACGTTAATAAAGCTATCGCAATAAATTTTCAAAATGGCCTCCCTCTTGCTGTTTCCAGGTACGCGCACGTTTTAGAATACCTCTTGTGGCCTTAGACAAAGATGTGTGGTGAATGTTGTTCTACTGCTCTGATGGTCTCGTGAAATGAGAAAAATCAGAGCTTAGTCAAACTTTAATAAGAAAATCTTTGTCTAAGGCCACAAGAGGTATTCTGAAACGTACCCGTACCTAGAAACAGAAAGAGGGAGGCCATTTTGAAAATTTATTGCGATAGTTTTATTAACGTAGGTACCAGATTACTTACAATTTGTTTATTTATTTATTTAAAGGAAAACCAACAGCACAAAAACCAGAATAGAAAACAGAAATTGTAGCAGAAGGCGAATAACAGGTTTTCACGGATAGAAAAGGAATAGATACAAAAAAAATGTGAACAACAAAAAAAAATTGTAAACTAAAAATAGAGCAGAAGTTAAGATAGTTGATAAACAGCAGAGAAATATTACCATAAAGTAGCACAATACTATAGGAAAAAAGCAGATTATATACTTATACAAATAAGATACAACGTTTGATGAATAAAAATAATAATAACCTACTAATAAGAGCCTCACAACGAGGAGAAGAAATCATTACTCAGCCGCCGCCTCGCGGATTCGACACTGGAGCAGAAAAAATCCAGGTCAATTTGCCTCGACAGTTTATTGAATTGGTCGCCAACTCGCCACAGAAAGGAATTTTGCCGGTAATTCGTCCTAGCCAGTGAAATATTGATAAGCGGGTTGAACCTAACTCTTACGCGCGGTACACAAAGACTAATTTTACTAAGAAGATCAGGACTATCAATTTGATTATTAGTAATTTTAAGTAAAAACGTCAGGTCAGCTATTTCACGCCGCTTGCTGAGCGGGAGGAAATGAAATTTTTTGCATAAGCCTAAATAGTTCGAGGAGTCATACGGAACTTTTAAGTGGAAGCATAGATATTTAATAAATTTAGTTTGGATGCGCTCAATTCTGTTGATATAAGTACTATAACGCGGATTCCACACTTGAGAAGCATACTCGAGAGAGCTGCGAACAAATGAACAGTACAATATTTTAAATGTTTTAGCTCGACTAAAGCTTGCGGAGCTCTTCATTATAAAACCTAGGGCTTTCGAAGCTTTAGCTATAATAGCGTCAATGTGGGAATCAAAGAGGAGCTTGGAATCATGCAGCACTCCTAGATCCCTAATGACCAAATGAATTTCTATGAGAAAACATTTTATAAAACAACTGTGCCAACATCATTTTCATACAAAGTGAGCAAATGGTTTCAAATACAGTTTTCTCGTATCTCTTATGGATTCGGATATCCCCATACTGTCCCATTTAAAAAAAAACACCCATATATAAATTTAATGTACCTTTAGGATGAGGGCAATTTGGGCTAAACTCTAAATTTTGCCCTCAAAGTAAATATGATCTTAGATTCCATGGGGCTATGGAGTCCTTTAGAGGAACCCCATGTATATGAACATCGAGGAGATGGTTAATCCTCTTCCTCTATCCTTCCTCTAAATATATAAAAATCAATTTCTCTCGCTAAAACTCTAGAACGGCTGGACGGTTTTATTTGATTTTGGTTTTGTTGTGTTCATAATTGTCACGGAAAGGTTTAAATGTACCGGGACCACGCGAACAAAGTCGCGCGCGGGCAGCTAGTAATCAATATTAATTGTTAATAATTGACACATCTGGAAATGAAAACCAAAAACGACACCAAAAATAAATAAAAACTACAAAGAGTGCAAAAATGTATGCAAGTATTATTCGTGAATACGGGTAAAAGTTCTAAGTTATCGATCAACACGTGATGTTTACCTCCGTGGCGCAGTGGGCGAGTAGCCGGCTGAGACGCAAGAGGTGCAGTTTCAATTCCCGCTGCGGGACAAATGTTTGCATGATATGCAAATATTTGTTCGGGGGGTAGGTGTTATGGTATCAGTGGTACTCGTAGTTCCTGATACCCACGGCACAGGGAATCCTAGTATGGGATCAGGATCATGTATATGATTGTTGGGTGTTATGTTATGTCAAGATTTCCTTCAATGTTTAAACCGGCGTTTACAAGTATGGTTAATTCTCAGACAAAACTAGCCTCAAAGGTTTGCTGGAAGAAAACTCTTTTAAGGATTAAGCTCGCCTTTGTACATGTCTTTCTTTTTAACCGACTTCCCAAAAAAAGGAGGAGGTTCTCAAAAAGAGGTATTTGGAAAATTATTTTTTTATTTGAATAGATATACTTCCAGATTGGTCCCATTTTTTTCAGAATCCAGTTCTGATGATGGAATCCATGAGGAATTGAGGGAACTCCTCAAATATTGTAGGCATACATATGGCGATTTTGATATTTTCAGCAACAAACCAAGCATTTGCATTCAAAAAGTATCATAATCCTTTCACCACTATGGTTGTTTCATAATTTTTTTTTCATCCAAATATTTAGTCGAATACAATGGCGGAAGTCGGTTTTTTAAATGAAAAGTTATTTACTTATTTGTTTATTATTTTCTGTGTGCAATAAAGAATAAAATTATAAGAATTATAAGAACTGTCACGCAAATAAAAACCATCATCGAATAAATAAAAAAACCGGGATAAATCAATAAAAAAACAAGTTTCTTAATGTATAATATTTTATTTATAAAAGAATATAAAACTAATTTACATTTTTGACTTCAATTCTGGCAATATAATG
Source organism: Epirrita christyi (assembly GCA_951392215.1). NCBI lineage: Eukaryota > Metazoa > Arthropoda > Insecta > Lepidoptera > Geometridae > Epirrita > Epirrita christyi. The sequence continues at coordinate 9,057,200 of OX595862.1, forward strand.
GCAATAATCATACCTATATAATCAAATTTAAATATGGTATAGTGGTCATAAACAATATTTGTAAGATTGATATTAATTTAGTGATTGTCATATTGTAGATTTGAGGCCTTACCATGAGCTCTTATAGCGATTCAATTAAAAAACTATTCAGTACAAAATATCGGTTCGTCGTTGACATCTGTCATCATTGAATAATCTTAATCGCAGAAGTCTATAGACCTTCTGCTGCTGTGCCTTTAAATATAACTGCGGACATAACGGAACCGTTAATTTGTACTGAATAGTTTTTGAACTGAATCGCTATTAGAGCTCATTGAAGGCCTCTGACAACTTTATTTGGCGTAGTTGGCATGGCATGTTTTTGTAAGAAGATTTTACTAAGCTTATACTCTGCCATAAACAGACGAAGCTAACTTTATTTGATAAAAGATTGCTTTGTTCTTCAATTTATTATGTGTCAAAATTGACTTGTTAACGTGACGCATCTGTAAGTGGTAAGTAACTGTAAAAATCTATACAATAATATACAAATCTGTTTAAAGTAATGCAATGTTTTAAATATTCCCATGCTTACTATTGGATAATGTCAAACAGTAGCAGGACTAAATTTAAACAATGTTTAAATTTAATGAACGCCTGAACGTTTATTACATTTAAGCATTGTTTAAGCGAGTAAGGGGTTCAATATTTTGTAAAATACCTAAAAGTTAGTTTTTAGAAATCCAAATTAATAATATTTTTAGATTTGGATATTTCGAAGTTGAGTCAGAGTAACACATCTAGGAATTTTATTAAGCCCAAAATTCGCGAACACAGAGACGAGCGGTTAAATTTTGTAAGAAGTTTCATACTTTATCTGAGCTGCAAGTATGGATCTCCAAATTGATAAACTTTTACATTAAAATTCGACAAAACGGGACTATATACATAGTCCAATTTTGTAAAATTTTATCAATTCTGTGAGATCCATACTTGTAGCCCAAATCTGTCGTGGCTGGTACAGTTTTACCCAAAATATAAGTCGCCTCGATGTAGGTACTTGCACCGTAGACCAATTTATATAGCTATAAAATCTTGCGCTGTTATTGGTTAATCGATTTTGCGGTAAAATCACGGCCGGTCGTGCGCCATCTTGTTCATCAGTCGACTCTGTCCGACAGTGTACGAATCATGTCAGCGGGACAGAGCTATACGTTCGGCTACTGTCGGATATCAGTCTGCGCTTTTCTGCGCAAACGAAAACAGTCGATCGGACTTATTTTCTGGGTAAAACTATAGCCCGTTTATTTGTTGATGAAATTTTGACTTTGTTTTTTTATATAAGACAACAGGGATTCATGACTATGATTAGTAGGTACCTAGGTAAACTGTTTTTACATTCTGTCAATGTCATTATGTCTGTTTTTGACGTCTTCTGTCAACTGTAGCAGTCAATTTAGTTGTCCTTATGTTTTGTTGTCTTTTCCTTCGGGCTGTAAGTCTCCGTCTGTCATACTCATTATTGTATGAATTACCCCTGTAAATATAATATGTTAGTAAATGAATAAAATATATGAAACAGAAAAATAAATACATAGTTATTTTTATTAAAATTTAAGACACCCCCTACTTTCTTCAGTGTTCTATTAAAATTATAAAAAGGCAACACTTGTACGCGACACTTGACACATACATACATGCAGACAAACACACACATATATAACATCCCTCATTTTTAGTAGGGGGTTAAAAAAATCGTGAATTTTATCATTAAAAACGGGAATTTCCACGCACCATACTTTAGTGCCTTGAAAATTTACGCTGCCTATAAAGGGTGAATAAGTTTAAAGTACACCAATACTGCGATCACCAATCCGTGCGTGGTATGGCAATAGGCTGCTTATGTGTAAGTCCAAAGTGCTTACTGCTCCATAAGATCAAATTGTTACACTTAATTACGCAAATAAATATATTGTATCCTGAATTTGATCTAACTCACCCTGATTATACCCTCGATTAAGATTGAAACTTGTTGGTGCCTACCGATAAACCGGTAGTTACGTAGAAATTACCGTTTTTGCTCTACTACTTTTGTGAGGCATAGCAAAACTATAACTTCAGTGAGGAAGGGTAATTAATTTAGCGTCTGTGTATGTTTTTATGGATGTACTTTCAGTAAACAAAAATCACTGAAGCGATTTTGACAAATGAGATGTTAATCAATTCGTCTTTACCAAAAGATAGTTACCAATACTAACCAATTTATAAAAATTAAACTTTAACAAAATTAACGTGAGTAGATCCTACTGGGTAGATCAAAGCCAAGCAATTATTAATTCGGTATACATTTTTGCATAGTACTTAGAATTGCAAACGTGACAGGTGGCAAACCTATAGCCGCTTATTGGAGTACTAAATGTAAACCATAATAGAAAAATATATATGGAAAGTTGAAAGCGATTTATGTTGTAACTTATGATTGGTTTATTAAATAGCTTGTAATGTATTGGGACAAAAAAGAAGATATTATAATTGTGATTATAGAGAAGATAGAATTTTGACTAACAAGAAGATAGATTTGTGGCAAACAAGAAGATAGAATTGTGACGAAAAAGAAGATTTAAATAATTCTGGCAGAAATAGATATAAATAAATAAATGATTAATGTAAGTAATAGGTAAATGACAGCAAAATATCACAATTTTTTTGTGTAAATCACGAATTGTTTTTAAAAAAGTATAATCAAATCTACTATGAATCTTATTTATAATGGTAACTCGATATTTACTATTTAATTTCTAGGTAAATAGCCTGGTATAGTAAATATACTTCACCAGGTATGACATTCCGTGACACGTTGGTCACGTGGCCAACACCAGCCTACGTCATCGCCAATGAGAATTGAAACAGCCTGTTTCTATGAGTGCTAATAGTTTAAACTCATAAATGTTCATCCCATTTGGTATTTATATCTTTTGAACCCATTTTTTTTCTATTCTTGTTTCATCCCAATCCAAATGAAAAAAAAAGGTATAAATAATAAGGTTTAGGAATAAAATAGATATAAAAGTGTATTATCAGTGGTATTAAAACTCGGTGCTTACCCAGTAGCGTGTAATCTAACTTTTCGACCTCCATATATTAACTGTTCATATTCGATAAAAACACGAAGTTATTACTAAAAACTCTTGATTGTTTTACTTTACCCTTGTGGGGGACGATGGCACTTTATCTCCCAACATCCCCCAGTGGAGCCAGATAGGTGGGGGGCGCTGGGAATATACCGTTTTACTTGATTAGACAAACGAAATGACAATTTAAGTATTTTTTAAGACAATGATCATAGAAAATTTTACCGATATTCCGTTATTTTTGCAATAAAGTGGCAACTGGAAAGTGACGTAAGCTGGTGTGTCGCGATAAGTATTAGAATTAGTTACATAATACTATAATAATACTATATTATTGTACTATTTATAATATAATGATTACATTAACCCTAAAATGGTAAATTAATGTAAATTTTAACTCAAGCACAAAACCTTAAATCCTTGCCAAATAGTATGTAGGAGTAAATCCTATATACTATTTTGACATGACATATTATTTTGAGAATGTCAAAATATTGATGTTTCCTCGACTATTTGTATCCATAACTGGTTGAGGGTCACAAAATATTAATATTATATTTAATAGGGCAGCCCCATGTTGTGTTAGGTACAAACTACATTTTTGGAGAAAAGTTAAGGAAGCATTTCTTGAATTAAAAACTTCGAAATTTATAAAGTTGTTCGTCATGACGTGTGAAATACATTTAATATAGGCATTTTTCTTTAAAACAAACCTATATAACTTTATTTTCTGTATTATTAACCTTCAATAAAAGTTTTTCAACATATCTTATCTTATTTGTACTAGGTAAGCGGCCGTACCCAGAGTCCCATTAAATCGTTCATTAAATTGTCCAAATACAAAAAGTACCTTCATCTGTACAAGTATTGTTTGAGATGTCCATTTCTTAGAGATTTGTTTTAAAAATATCTCATTTTTATAGAAATACATCAAACAACAATCAATATTAACTCATTTTTGATATCACAATCATTCATTGAAAACACAAGAATCATTTTGAATCGTCTTATAAACTAAAATTACTCCTGTTCCAACGCAACCACACCACGCCACAGAGGTCGTCAAAAATGGTCTGTTTTGTAATGTTTTTGACAAATGTTATATTAATCAAAAACACTTCCAGTTATTTAGATAAGTGTCACTTGGCAAGATGTATGGAGTTATAATTTAATAAGTAATTTTCATGGGCGCCTCTGAGTACGGACATAGGTATAATTATAAATTGTAGTAAATTAACTACTTTTTCCCGTTAATGTAGTTTCCTTGTTCATCCTTGTAAAGGTCTTCGTTCACTGAGTAGTATGCTTGAGCGTTTTGGCAATCCACCTGGAAATATTAAATACATTGTCAAAAATTAGATCTCCAATGAGGTAGTTGGCATATTTATCATAACATAACACCCAACAGTCACATACATATGAATCCATACTAGGATTCCCTGTGTCGTGTGTATCAGAAACTACGAACATAGTACCATAACACTCAGACCCGAAACAAATATTTGCATCATACAAACATTTGCCCCGAAGCGGGAATCGAAACCGCAACCTCTTACATCTCAGCAGGCTATTCGTCCACCGTGCCACAGTGGTTGTATTTCAAGAAATACCCCGGCTCTCTTCTCTCTGTTTTCTTTATCAGCTTACGTCCACTGCTGAACGAAGGTTCCCCCATCAAATGTAATGGGGGAATTTGCCATAACCACCAATCCGCCTGCCACGCTTGGCAGGCGGATTGGTGATCGCAGTTTGGTGATAAGTACTAAGGTGGATGCTGCTGCCCATCCCCTGGTGTGACCCCTTAGTTGGCTTTTGCGACATCCACGGGAGGAGACAGAGGGGTCTATTATCAGGCCGGACACACCACGGTGGAGTAACTTAGTCACTAATCACATGGACAAAGAAGTAATCTCGAATCTGTGACTATTAAATTACCATTATGTATCCTACTAATCCTACTAATATTATAAACGCGAAAGTTTGTGAGAATGGATGGATGTTTGTTACTCTTTCACGTAAAAACTACTGAATGGATTCGAGTGAAATTTGGAATGGAGATACTTTACGCACAGGCTACTTTTCATCATCATCATCAATTTTCATCATAATTCACGCGGGTGAAACCGCGGGGCGCAACTAGTATGTAATATGTCAGTTTGACGAGCTCTATGGCGCGGCAGGTGAAGGTTCGCCTGCGACGCAGGAGGTTGCGGGTTCGATTCCCCCCTCAAAACAAATATTTGTACAATCTGCAGATATTTGTTCAGGGTGTTCTGGGTATTTTCTATGTATTATAAAAAATATCTATCTATGTAATGTATTGTATTGAGTACAGTTATCTAGTACTCATAACACAAGCTCTGCTTAGCTTGGGGCTAGATAATGTTGTGTGAAATGTACAGCATTTATTTATTTATTATTTATTCATAATTATCTATAAATATTATGCATTAATATATTGTTTACCACGCTCCTAAAATAAAAAGTTGGTAATTTGGTGTTTCAAGTAGTTTGCTATAACAGAAGTACCAGGACATAAGAAGCTCATAAGAAGTTTGTTACCTTGAAGAAGAAATCGCAGACCCTAGTCCTTTGGTTGAAGACGGTACCAGGCGTGCATATAAAGGAGTATTTCTCGTTACCACCTCTGCCGGGCACACACCAGTGCCAAACCTGAAAAAAACTAGATTATTAAATATTCAAATCATATCAAAAAATATTTTAACAATGTATTTTTTTCTTTTGACCCTGCGAGGTTTGAGGACCATTGAATCTGCGTCCTATTTTGCATTATTTTCGTTGTCATTGTGGCCCAAAAATTTGGGCCTTAATGTTAGTAGCAAAAACAAGTGGTTTTCGTCTTATAAACTAAAATTACTTCTGTCATAGCGCGACCAAGCTTGACCAAGAAGAAGGGCATAACACACCTAAATAAATCACCTCAAGTTATTGCAATTTTCACGAATAATTGAGCAGCGGGAATCGAACCCGCAACCTCTCGCATCTCAGCCGGCTACTCGGTTAATAAGTAAACTCACTTGACACCTGGTCTCCGGGTCAGCGTAATAGCCAGGTATCTTATCATCACAGGTGAAGGAAAGCCCCAGGGGCACCTCCAAGTAGTTCGGGTAGTCTTGGTCTGGTATGTAGCTCTCCAATTGCTGAAACACAAAGTGTACATGTGTGTCAAGTGATAGCACTATTACTCACTTGAGCCCGAGAAGAGATGCGGTACAGATTCTGTCCCACCCAGAAGCACTCTGAAGAAAATGACGTAAGCGACATGTGATAAAACTTCGTTTTGCTTAAAAAGCAGCAAATATAAAAACAAATGATCTTCTATTTTGTTATGCGCTGTGATTTTCTACCGAATTGTATAAAATTTAACGTCAATATCTTCTAGATTCGAAGGATGGACGTAAAAAAGGTTTTAGGAAAGCCGGTTTCAAAAAATAAATCTATCGAGAAAAGTTTTACCAATCGTGTTTCTGATCTATGATTTCGTTAGATTACACCCTCAAGTAATCACTTAATAAACATCAAGTTTGTAACTTTTACCTATACCGAGTGAGAATGTAACGAAGTCACTCCAAAGTCATGGAGCCTCGTCTTAAATGCTAAAACTTTTTTAGGGTGTCATTTGGTACGACTTTTATTTTCAAAAACAGTCTTTTTTTTTATTCTGTTGGTTACAACTATTATTAGTATTAACCTATATTATTCTACCTGCACTATTTTTTGCATCTAATTATTTTAATCTCGTCACGTCGCACTGGGCGTTCTAAATACTACTTTTGAGATCAGGCCTTAAAAATTTTAATTGCATTGTTATCATAAATTAGCAATAATTACCTTGGCGGATCGCAATCTACCTAATTGGATTTTTCAGCTTTTTTAGTACCTAAATCAATTATAGCTTGAAGAACTGACAACCGTTGGGGAATAAAGGTTCTCGAGCCACAAATCGGACGACGCGGTAGAGGAAGGCCTTCCACTCGATGGACTAAAAACATTATAAACGAGGAAGTCGGTGGATGGTGGCGGCTCAAGACCGTGCGTGAGGGCTGGCCTATGTCCAGCAGTGGATTTCTACAGACTGATAATGATGATAATGAAATAAATTATTATTATTATAATTTGGTATTAGGTACTTACAGCTAGAGATCTATCCACGAGATGAAGAAACGCCGCTATGATTGCCACGGAACCCAGTTGCAGGCCGCAAACTCGCCTCGGTAGAGACATAGCGAAGAACTTTGTTGAGGAACCCTAAATATAAAACAGGACCTGAAAAAACATAGTATGTATAATTTTTTAACTTAGAATTTTATAGTTTCTGTATACAAAAAGTTTTAATTACGAATCTTGGATTTTAGAAAAAAAACCGACTTCCGCCAATTTACTTGACTAAATATCTGAATGATATGTTGATGGTGAAAAAACCAGAGTGATGAAAGAATTATGATACTTTCTGAATGCAAATGCTTGGTTTGTTGCTGTAAATATCAAAATCGCCATATGTATGCCTACAATATTTGAGGAGTTCCCTCAATCCTTAATGGATTCCATCATCAGAACTGGATTCTGAAAAAAACGGGATCAATCTGGAAGTATATCTATTCGAATAAAAAATAATTTTCCAAATTGGTTTATAAACGAAGGAGATATGGGGTAATAAACATAAAAAAATACAACCAAATTGAGAACCTCCTCTTTTTTGTGAAGACGGTTAAAAAGTACCACGAAGTTTCCCCCAAGCAAGGCATAAAAATAAAAATAAAACGGACAAATGTGAGCGAGGCTCGCGCCCAGAGGATTCCAAACCGTAAATTATTTCAGAATCGTCAGAGACCTTTTCGAATTTTAGCCACTTTTTCCTACAAACTTCAGTATCCTATTATAATGGTAAAAAAGTTGAAATTCCTTAATTTGTGTTACTAAGCCACCTAATATTCCGTAAATGTTAGTAGTAGAACTTCTTGTGAAAGAGTTCATCCGGGGAAGAACTAACGCCGTACCTATTTATGCCGCAAAACAGTTGTGCTCGCATTGCTGTGTTTCGGTTTGTAGGGTACGGTGCCGGAGAAATTACAGGCACATGAGACGTTTCATCTTTATGACTAAGGGTCGGCAGCGCGCGTGTGATGCCTCTGGTGTTGCAGACGTCTATAGGCTACGGTAACTGCTTTCCATCAGATGGGCCGTATGCTTGTTTGCTTGCCAAGTAGTATTTTTATACTACTTGGCAAGCAAACAAGTAACTGTGTATTAAGACTACTGCAAGCACCCTAGACGAAGTAATTTTCACATTTCCATACAAAAATTAGATATTCATTGGAATATCTTTTTCATGCATCGAGTAAGAATCTTGCTTTTTTAACCGACTTCACAAAAAGGAGGTTCCCAATTCGGTTGTATTTTTATATATTTTTTTTATATTTGTTACCTCATATATCCGGCGTTTATGAACCGATTTAAAAAAAAAAAAATTATTTGAATATATATGCTTGGTCCCATTTTTTTCAGAATCCAGTTCTGATGATGGAATCCATGAGGAATTGAGAGAACTCCTCAAATATTGTAGGCTTACATATGGTGATTTTGATATTTACAGCAACAAACCAAGCATTTGCATTCAGAAAGTATCATAATCCTTTCACCACTATGGTTCTTTCATAAATTTTTTTCATCCAAATAATTAGTCGAATACAATGGCGGAAGTCGGTTTTTTAAATGAAAAGTTATTTAAGGCACTATATTACCACAGATCTTTACATTTGGTATGAATTTCAAGTTAGTCTCTTTATTAGCAGTTTCTGAGATAACTTTTCATTTAAAAAACCGACTTCCGCCATCGTATTCGACTAAATATTTTGATGAAAAAAAAATTATGAAAGACCCATAGTGGTGAAAGGATTATGATACTTTCTGAATGCAAATGCTTGGTTTGTTGCTGTAAATATCAAAATCGCCATATGTATGCCTACAATATTTGAGGAGTTCCCTCAATTCCTCATGGATTCCATCATCAGAACTGGATTCTGAAAAAAATGGGACCAATCTGGAAGTATATCTAATCAAATAAAAAAATAATTTTCCAAATTGGTTCATAAACGCCGTAGATATGCGGTAACAAACATTAAAAAAAAAAAAAAAAAAAAAATACACCCTAATTGAGAACCCCTTCCTTTTTTGGGAAGTCGGTTAAAAAAAGGTCTTGACTAATTGTCGCGTTGGAACAGGAGTAATTTTAATTTATATAAGACGATTCAAAATTATCCTTGTGACTTCAATGAATCAAATACAACACTTTTGATTTGATTTGATTTGATACTGACTGAAAGAGGGACAACCAAGTGGTACTATTAGGGTGCCGTTTTTATCCTGTTGTGGGGAACCCTTAAAACCAACCATAAAGTGAGGTAAGTATAATTCGGATATACCTACCTATGCAATAATCATACAGACAGACAAAACCTGCAATAATGTGGAAGTGACAAAAAGTTTGCATTGAAGTTCCTTTCCGTGGGAGAGTTGGCAAAGGAAATTGTATGATTAGATTGCAATTGTATTTATATGTAAAGCTATGATTGTGACTTAGTTCTACGAGCTATATGGCCATATAAACCACAGGATCTATCAGTAACTCATATGGCCTGCCTATTGCCACTTCAAATAACTAATTAATTGATGACCTCTGTGGCGCGGCGTGGCGAGTAGCCGACTGAGATGCGAGAGGTTGCGGGTTCGATTCCCGCTGTGGGTCAAATGTTTGCGTGATCTGCAAATATTTGTTCCAGGTCTGGAGACCTTGAACTTGACATTGACAAATAAGTATCGTTCACAAAGAGATAAATTCAATAATTCGAATTAATTAAATTAGAGAAGAAGGCTGCGTTCCGTTATACGCTTAAAATTTTTAAACGATTTTGGTTCATTTTTAGGGTTCGGTAACCAAAGGGTAAAACGGGCCCTATTACCAAGGCTCCGCTGTCCGTCCGTCCGTCCGTCTGTCACCAGGCTGTATCTCATGAACCGTGATAGTTTAGTTGAAATTTTCACAGATGATGTATTTCTGTTGCCGCTGTAACGACAAATACTAAAAAACAGAATATAATAAACATTTAACGGACACAACAAATGTGTCGTTGCCGTTTTTTGAACGAGCGAAGCGAGTTCTCTGAGTCAAGTTGGAAGAATCGGCGTTTGTATGTATGTGTGTATGTATGTATGTATGTTTGTCCGATGAAAACTTCCTAACCGTTAATCCGATCTTCATGAAATTTGGTATGGGGGTAGATAGTATTGGTACAATTTGTAGGTAAGGTTATGAGCTATATCGGTCAGGGGGTTGCCGAGATATTGGGGTCCAAGAGGGGGTAAAAAAAATAAAAGTGAGACAGTCAGATCAAGTCGGGTTTTTAATGAAAGCGCTTTGGTTGGCCATTTCAAAACTGTTTTTAATAAGTATTTAGCCTTTGTAGTTTTTGAGATATTAGGGAAAATAAAAAACGTAAAAATCAAAAATTCTAGGGTACTTCTAGCAATCCCACAATGCTGAAATTTGGTATGCTTGTGGCTTTTGTGTCACAACTACAGGGAAAAGTCTGAAATTGAAGAAATTAGAAACCTGAACCTTAAAAAACAAAAAACCAATATAAGATCCATTGTTGACCCCCCATTCCTAGGAATTTGAATGACATTGGAGTTCTATGTTTTCGACAAAAGGACTTTATCAATTAATTCGTCAAGTACTTTAAATACTAACAGGTATGTAGTATTTACGCTCTGTTGCTTAGTCCTATTCAAAGGCTATTTCGATGATGTGTAGAAAAATTATCTATAGAGGTTAATTTTTATTTCTCAGTAAATGTTTTTAGAAATCGGTTAGAAGGGTAAAGAAAGTAAAATATGCAAAAAAATATCTCGTCGATACTTCAAGTTCTCGGGTAATGCTGAAATTTATTATTTAAGTAAATTTTGTTCTATGGGGAGAAGTCGAAAATTGAGGATTTTTTCTTTGTAATATCCATTTTTAGAGTAGAAAATTTAAATCTTTAAAAATTAGGTAACAAAACTAGATGGCACTGCTTAATTAAAAAAAACTTTTTTCTTGCTTCACAAAATCTCTTTTTTTGAAATTGACTCGATAGTTCTAGATTTCTGATGGATCATCCATACAAACATACTTACATAGCCGTTAAATACAAAACCCTTTCTTCCCCTCTTAAATTAGTCGGGCTGATAAAGGTGTCATCGCGAGGTCTCAGTTCGGGGCGAACCACTAGTATAGATAATGGCACGGAACCCTTCGTGCGCGAGTCCAACTCGCATTTGACCGGTTTTTAAATTCAAATAAAATATATTAGTTTCGCCTACTATATTTTTTTAAAACAATTATAGTATTTGGACCCCTAATATAGTATATATATACCTACTATAGTAATATAAAGTAGGGTTGGCAACCATACAATGTCAAAAGGGTCGTCTCACGTCGTTCATTGTGTCATTTCCTATGAAATGACACAATAATTTTGAATTACTTTAATTAAACCCACTAAACAACCGATTCCCATGTCACACTAGTATGCATATCTAATGTGAATTACAGATAATTATGACTGTAATTGTATGTTTTTTGTTCTTTGTTCAATTCTCTATTAATTATCTGTTCAATGGTGTTCTCAAGTCCGGTTATATTCAACTTGACAAGATAAATGGTCTGAATTGACACAATCGCTTCGAATAATGTCTTAACTATCATTACTCCTAGATCTCTCAGTCTCCTTCAATGCATGTCGTGATATCTGAATGAGATGCCCACCAGGAGATGGTCAGCATCCACATGAGTACTTAACACATATACTGCAATTATCAAAACGCTTTAGAGCCAATTTCACCATACTCTGTTAGTTAGTAAATGTCTTGTTAAATCTAACCATTGGTCAAGATGACAGATAATCTTTGAAAACACCTGTCAAAAAGCATTGGTTAGACTTAACAGTTGTTTAATCGCCTGTTATTTGTTGGTGAAATCAAACCTTAAACTTTCACACCAAACATTAGTGCTAGGAGGACTTAATGCTAATAGCATTATCTACCAGTCATCCTGGGCGTGCAAAAAGATGATGAGGCGTGCCTTACAAACAAGTTCTTGGAGATCTTATCTACCTAAAACTTTTGACATTATCTTAAACGTAATTTTAAGACAGTTGATGTAGCAGTCACAATTCTTTGAACCAGTGGCTACTGATCTAAAAGCCTTGGGTTTGAGTCCAGGAAAGGCAGCTTACTAATGAAGTCACTACAGCTAGGCTAGTTTAGTTTAGCTACTTCCATTGCTTTATGTCATATGGTATCATTCTTGGGGGAAAAACAGCAGATATCCAATTTATATTTGTCTTGCAAAACGGGCCATACGTGTCATTTATAAAATGAAGTCGTGTGACTCCTTGAGTACTAAACCGAACCCGCACCTCTTGTGTCTCAGCGGGCTACTCGCCCGTCGCACCACGTAGGACTACAGCGAGAAATGAACCGAATAATGTTTTGATTTCGCAGTAGGTAATTTAATAATTTAACCTCCTTGATTGCGAAGCGCATTTTAATAATAATGACAAAAGCATTACTTAATTGTATTGCGAAAATTAATTTGAGAGTTTTGAGATGAAACAGGAATGTAGCTTACACACGATGCATTAAAAGATTACATAATAATTATATTTACAATTCTGAAAGCAGTTTCAAGGTTTGAGAGGGACCTCTCACATTTTGAAAGTAAGTGGGCCATCCACCACACTGGTTTTATTTATCACGGTTACCATAAAATAGGCTCTATTCAAAGCCTTCATACCTAACGCAAAACAGGAAATAAGTAGTGAAAAAGATGCAATTATCAGGGCACATTTAGCATCTCAAAATTGTGAAAAACACAATTTTCCGTCTGTATCACTACTAAACGGCATTTCGAGTAGATAGTAAACACAAATTTAAAATTCTCTAGATAAAACGAAAGATTTTTTTTAATTATTATTGTTCAGTAAAAAAATTGTATTTGGGCATTACCTAAAATTAAAAATAAAACTGGATTTTCATACAATTTTCCCTCCCACACATTTTGTACAGGAATATGACGTACCTACCTACATTCTCCCTCATTTTTTAACCGACTTCCCAAAAAAGGAGGAGGTTCTCAATTCGGTGGTTTTTTTTTTTTTTTTTTTTTTTATGTTTGTTACCTCATATCTCCGGCGTTTATGAACCGATTTGAAAAAATCTTTTTTTATTTGAATAGATATACTTCCAGATTGGTCCCATTTTTTTCAAAATCCAGTTCTGATGATGGAATCCATGAGGAATTGAGGGAACTCCTCAAATATTGTAGGCATACATAAGGCGATTTTGATATTTTCAGCAACAAACCAAGCATTTGCATTCAAAAAGTATCATAATCCTTTCACCACTATGGTTCTTTCATCATTTTTTGTCATCCAAATATTTAGTCGAATACAATGGCGGAAGTCGGTTTTTTAAATGAAAAGTTATTCAAAAGTTCTAAAGTACTTTCGGGTCGTACCTATATACGTATAAAAACGTTTTGCAAATCGCTAGCGTAATAACGCTAACACTTAAAGTGTCCTAATATTTTGTTAACGCTATTTTTTCTAGTGGAGGAGAAGGATTTACAACTTATTTCTATTAGTAACTAGTGGTTTACTAATATCGTGAGAGCCGAAGATAGTATCTAAACCATAGTTTACAAGCTTACAATAAAGTATTACAAATATTTTGCAAGGTTAATAGTAGGTTTCAAAATGGCGGTTCTATGTGAACTACGGAATTTGTTGACCAACAAACGCGAACTATTCAAATTATGAGTTAGTTGGTGATAAGCCAAAGATAACGGTTTACTTGCAAAAATTCCAGGCTCCAGAGGGTTTCTTTTTAGTCTGTAATACCTATGTGATTTGCTGTTTCGTCACCAGTTTCAAATTCTGACCTATACGGTAAAAAAAGTGTTCTGACGAAAGTGGAATCTGACGGACATGATCCGAAATTTTCTGTTTGCTTATGTACCTATACAGTATCTCTCTACCAGAAGAAATTAACTGTCAAAATATGACAGTTTCTCGTGCATTACTTTTTTCTTTAACAACCTGTTTACGTCCACCGCTGGACGAAGCCTCCCTCATAAAATACAATGGGGGGAATTGCCATAATCATCTCGCTTGGCAGGCGGATTGGTGATCTCAGTTTGGTGGTTAAATAACATAACATAATAACACCCAACAGTCACATACGTAGTCTTGATCCGGGCAACACTAGGATTCCCTGTGTCGTGGGTATCAGAAACTACGAGTACCTACCATGGTACCATAACACCCAGACCCGGAACAAATATTTGCAGATCATACAAACATTTGTCCCACAGCAAGAATCGAACCAGCAAGTCACTCAGGTGGATGCTACTGCCCATCACCTGGTGTAATCCCTTTGTCGCCTTTCACGGCATCCACGGGAGGAGGAGGGGTTTATTGTTTGGCCGGACACACCACAGCACAAAGCAAAGTATGATTGGAAGTGTCTAAATAGTACAAGGAAATAAATCAATAGGTAACCACAAACATTAAGAAATAGTGTCTGTTTACGTATCAAAGTATCTTAAACCATTGCCATTTCTGATCTAATTATGGTCAGAAAATTAGTAATAGACTATCTTGTATTACAATCTCACGTAAACACCTACTTAGAGTCTGTGCGAAATAAGAATAGGCGTGGGAGATCAGCCCCCTATTCTACTCCTACTAATATTATAAACGCGAAAGTTTGTGAGTATGGATGGATGTTTGTTACTCTTTCACGTAAAAACTACTGAATGGATTTGAGTGAAATTTGGAATGGAGATACTTTACGCCCTGGATTAACACATAGGCTACTTTTCATCATCATCATCATCATCATCATCAATTTTCATCATTATTCACGCGGGTGAAACCGCGGGACGCAACTAGTATTATATATTATGAAATTTTATTAGAACTAAACTTCATAATGAATTTAAGACTTTAATAAAAAATAACTACTTTAACGGATCAACATATATTTTTATATCTTTATTTTCATTTATTTTATTTAATAATTTCTTAGGGCTATTTCCATATCTTGAAAGTCAATCAGTCATGACCAACGTTTGATCCAACAAGTAAAATTACCATCAATTGACAATTCTTAATGATCATTTTGAGTAATTGATGGTAATTTCTACTTACTCGTTAGTAACCGAATTACTTTCAGTTAGGGAAAAGGGGGGCAGGGCGTGGCACGCTTAATTACTGATTTTGTATTATTCATAATAATAATAATAATCTTTTTTTATTCCACAAAGCAAGCAATATTAAAATTTTAAAAACTAGGTATAATATACTTTGTATTAACAACACTATCTTGTCATTGTAGCTCTAATAATCTTGAGACTTGTTGTCAAAAAGTAAATAATAAAAATTTGCTCTTAGATGTTTGGATTGTGGCTTGTAATGTGAAAATCTAATCTATCATAATGTTTGTTCCATTTTTCGCCACATCTGTTCTTTTCCCGTACACACTATACTCTCACCGTCTTTTTCAAGAAGAGTCGTTCGTCGTTAATATTGGTTTGTTTATTAATAATATGAAATCGGGATAGCTTATTTTTTTAATTTGATTGGTTAATATTTGATGTTCAGTAACGTCTCGCTAGCGACTCTCTATTGTTACTAAGTTAGCCTGTACTAGGCTAGCCGTACTGCCCCCCTATTCCCTAACTGAAATAAACTCGGTTACTAACTTTTTACATGTAAAATAACCAACAATTTCTCAAAATTATCATTAAGAATTTTGACAATAAAATTGAGGGTTAGTATGGTAATTTTACTTGTCAAACGTTAGACACCGAGTGACTTTCAGTTAGGGAATAGGGGGCAGGACTATGTACCTATGTGACTGTTGTATGTTATGTTGTTATGTTATGCTGAAGTAATGTTATGTTAATTAACCTAGTGTGAGGGACAAGGTAATATAAGTGAACTATTTTATTATTTATGAAAGGTCAAACATGTTAAAATAATTCTATGATTACATTTTCACACTAGTGACACACAATAGCATTATGCATACAACCTTTCTAGTTGGATGAGCATAGAGAAAAACCATCCTTGATGGAGTGACTCATTTTTTATGGCATGGCATAGTCGTTGCATTCTACCAGTAATTATAATAAGTGATTTCATGAAATACAGGATGTCCCACGGCTATGCCACATGGAGGGAAAGTACCTTGAATATTGTAGATGGAACATTTTACTGAAAGAAGACATTATTTGAATTTAAAAAACAATTTTGCTGCATTCATAGATATTTAAATAATTACATGGTTCAACCGGGAATCAAACCCGTTACACTAGAAAAATAATCACCTGTAGCTTTATCACACCGATTGAAAGGCTTCATCATAAGGATTATTTTTTGCTAAGTAACAATCAGAAATAAAAGGAAGAACAAGAATTTTACCATTTGATGATAAATTTTGTTCAGAAAAATGAAAAGCTGACATTGCCGTAAGGACATAAAACTGACATTATCATAAGTACCTATTACTAATAAATGACTTACCCACTTGAGAAGAACCAGTATTAAAGTGTCCACGAGCTACATGCAGAAGTTAAACGTATTATTCTAAATATCCACCAAAACAAGATCAAAAAATCGTCAAGGAGCGAAATAATCAAAAGAGTGCGACTTTGTATTGAACAGGGACTCATTTTGAGCATTTGATAAATTGATTAATTTTGTATAAAAAATGTTAAAATTCATGGTCTTCC
The DNA here is from genome assembly GCA_951392215.1 of Epirrita christyi. NCBI lineage: Eukaryota > Metazoa > Arthropoda > Insecta > Lepidoptera > Geometridae > Epirrita > Epirrita christyi. The sequence goes on from OX595862.1 coordinate 9,074,165, forward strand.
TTTTATTTCTGACACTATGTTACTTAGCAAAAAATAATCCTTGTGATGAAGCCTTTCGATCGGTATGATAAAGCTACAGGGTGATTATTTTTCTCTTGTAACGGGTTCGATTCCCGGTTCAACGATGTAATTATTTAAATATCTATGAATGCAGTTTAATTAGTTTTTTAAATTCAAATAATGTCTTCTTTCAGTAAAATGTTCCATCTACAATATTCAAGGTACTTTCCCTACATGTGGCATAGCCGTGGGACACCCTGTATATAAACAAAATATCACGTGAAAAATAAATTAAATTCAATTTTTAGAGAAAAAAAACTATAGAATAAATGATTGGACATTATGGTACATGTGGAAGCGATGATCTTAGACCACATACGAATCACCCAGTTTTTAAGGTTATTTTAACGTGAATACGTCATTAAATTTACTTCCATCGTGGCTGGCAATGCAGAATTGATGATTACAAAATAGGGGGATACTAATATATCTATCATCTACATCCAAAAGTTAATAACACCATTCGATAGCTAAAGGATCAAAGAATTCGTAGAGTGAGGAATGCGATGCATCACGCGCGGTGGGGGAAACACCGCTATATTGAGATCGTTTCGCTGCACCATATAATTTCGTGTTCACGTAAAATAAACGGAGGTGTCCACGACACGCCACACACCGATTTTTTGCGACTTTGTTCTCTGAAGGTCATCGTTTCGGTATTTTTACCGAAAACACCAGTTTTTTTAATTTATTTATTTTACTACTTGGCAAGCAAACAGACAATACGGCCCACCTGATGGAAAGCAGTTACCGTAGCCTATGAACGCCTGCAACACCAGAGGCATCACACGTACGCTGTCGACCCTGAGATATAGAGATGAAACGTCTCATATGCCTGTAATTTCACCGGCACCCGTACCCTTCAAACCGAAACACATCAATGCGAGCACTACTGCTTGGCGGAAGAAATAGGTAACTGGTAGTACTACCTCGGACGAACTCTTTCACAAGAAGTTCTACTACTGGGCAAATTTTTACATGCTAACTATGAAGCATCATTTTCTTAGTTTTTGTAAATTTAACCTTTTTCATACACACATTACTGATATTTTTAAACCCCATGGAGGAATCCCTACAAATAAATAAATGAGGATGATGTTTGAATGTTTTCACACCACCTGCTCGACAATGTCCAATTAAATATCATGCAACCTCAACGTAAAGTAAAGCATTGTCTCTCTAGGGATATAAAGTTGTATGAAACTCCCTAGGGATTAAAGTGATTTGAATTTGGAACGTCAAATTCGTGTGGAAACTCGTGGAAAACTCCAAGTAAAAAAATGCCCATATGACATTGTAAAGAGGTTTGTTCGAAAATCGAACTGGCCACCAAAAGCAGAACTCAGAAAAAAAAGAAATAGGCTGGATTTTAAAGAATGTGAAACAAAAGAGATGTTAGGTTGGTGATACTTATTTTATGGAGCCCTGGCTTTTAATTGTCTCGCAGTAGGTGTGAAAAGTAGAGTATGCTCCTCTGGAATAAAGCCTGTCTTCGTCTTGGGCAGCTTGAACCCCTCGCTTCACTCAGGACTCTATATAACTCCCTCGCTAGAGTCCCTCGTTACACTCAGGGTTCAAAATGCCGCCCGCGACATAAGACACTGCTTTATTCCCCTAGTGCATAATCTACTATTGTTATGCATTCAATCCAAAATGGCTTCTAATTTAGATGTATATAGATAAAAATCTTGATTGAAACATAGGCTACTTTTCATCCAGAAATTCAGTTCCCTCGTTTAGTGAGTCACAAATAATGTTCTAAATACAGTTGTCGACAAATATTTGCGACGCTTTCCGCTACTATTATTATATATTATAAGTATTGAAACCGCAAAGCTGTTGTTCTATTTTTATTACCTTTGAGGAAAATCTCCTCAATTTTGCCAATGTATAGGTATATTACTCAATTCTATAACATACCAACCAACAGTCACAAACGTATTCCTGAGGTCTTACCATGAGCTCCTATAGCGATTCAGGAGGGCACTATACTACAATTTAGGCTCCCTCTTTAACGCACGAGATTACCCGCGCGCCATCTCATTCGCGCTAGTGAGCGTTTTGCACAAAAATGTAGTTGTTTGTTTATTAGTGCGAAAATAAAGTGTTTATCAAAAAACTGGATTTAGCATAAGAATAAATAGTTATTACCTACTTCTTGTAGTAAAATTTATCATAAAACAACGTAGGGTTCCTGAGATCTCATTCAAAACGCGTACGAAACAAGGATTTTTCATTAAATAAAACTATCGAGGTTTTTTTTACGTATCGTGTTTTCAACTTTACACAATAAATGCAAAAATATAAAATTTTCATATTCCAAAATATTTAACTCGTACATCCCGTAGATACTGAGTTCTAGATCGATTTTGTTGGGCAACATCACATATTACGCCTTCTTAAAGTTATTTAATGACTAGTTGCGCCCCGCGGTTTCACCCGCGTGAATAATGATGAAAATTGATGATGATGATGATGATGAAAAGTAGCCTATGTGTTAATCCGGGGCGTAAAGTATCTCCATTCCAAATTTCACTCAAATCCATTCTGTAGTTTTTACGAGAACGAGTAACAAACATCCATCCATACTCACAAACTTTCGCGTTTATAATATTAGTAGGAAGTAGGATGACGGATGTCAACGACGAACCGATATTTTCAACTGAATAGTTTTTGAACTGAATCGCTATAAGAGCTCATGGTAAGGCCTCTAATCCCACACTAGGATTCCCTGTATCGTGGGTATCAGATCTATCAGTACCTACTCAGTTATTTAGCGCCTATATTTTTTATAACTAATCCATTTGTCAGTCATAATGCTTTATTACTTTGCGTGCGATTTCAACTTTCATTTTTTCTAGTAATATTTCATTAGCTCTCAAACTAAAAAGTATTACATCTACATACAGAAAGACAAACGATAAATTCACTATGTTAGTAATGCGTGATCGAGTCTTCCGTTAAACACTTCCTAATTTCGATTTTGAAACGCGAGCGCATGTTATGTACTTACTGATTACTGTGTCAGTAATCATTGTTTGATAGAGCTATAGTTTTTTTTATACTACTTGACAAGCAAACAAGCATACGGCCCACCTGATGGAAAGTAGTTACCGTAGCCTACATGGACGCCTGCAACATCACAGGCATCACACGCGCGCTGCCGACCCTGAGACATAAAGATGAAAAGTCTCATGTGCCTGTAATTTCACCGTAACACAGCAACGCGAGCACTACTGCTTGGCGGCAGAAATAGGTACGGTGGTAGTACTTCCCCGGATGAACTCTTTCACAAAAATTTGTACTACTAACAAAATTAAACAGAATTACTACCCTATTTTTACCCATGTTATACTGAGATAAAACCTAGTTTATGGACGCCAACTTACGGGCTAGCTTGCGGTTTTTTTTTCGCATATACCCCTCCGCCTCTTCCAGTGGACTTAAAGATTGCACCATAGGATGAGCAGCAGCATCCGCCTGAGTACTAAACACCAACTAGCGAAAACTACGAGTACCATGGTACCACAACACCCAGACTCGGAACAAATATTTGCAGATCATGCAAACATTTGTCCCGCAGCGGGAATCGAACCAGCATTGTATATATGCGGGAGGGCTTGTCCAGCAGTGGACATAAACAGACTGGTGATTAAGACAATGAATAAATTGAAGATTATGGAAATAATTAGAAACTTTAACAAAGTTTTTAATTAATCTCACGGTTATGACTTCAAATGTGAAATAATTAATCTTATTCTAATGTTATGAATGTGTTAGATAATAAGTTAAAAAAACACAGTTAATATAACTACCTTGGCGTTGCCAGCCTATAAATAATAATGAATAATAAATGCTGGACATTTCACACAACATTATCTAGCCCCAAACTAAGCAGAGCTTGTGTTATGGGTACTAGATAACTGATATACTTATACAATACATTACATAGATAGATATTTTTCATTATACATAGAAAATACCCAGAACACCCTGAACAATTAGAACCAGCCTTTGGCTGGACGAGGCCTTCCCCTTAAGATGAGACTCCTTGACTTTGGACTTCGTTACATTCTCACTAAGTAAAGGTAAAAGTTACAAACTGTATGTTTATACAGTGATTACTTGAGGATGTCATCTAACGAAATCATAGATCAGAAACACGATTGGTAAAACTTTTCTCGATAGATTGATTTGATGAAACCGGCCCTCCTAAAACCTTTTTTACGTCCATCCTTCGAATCTAGAAGATATTGACGGTACATTTTTATATAATTCGGTAGAAAATCACAGCACGTAACAAAATAGAAGATGATTTATTTTTATATTTGCTACTTTTTAAGCAAAACGAAGTTTTATCACATGTCGCTTACGTCATTTACTTCAGAGTGCTTCTGGGAGGGACAGAATCTATACCGCATCTCTTCTCGGGCTCAAGTGAGTAATAGCGCTATCTCTTTCTAATCGGGGCTCATGGTTGGAGTTAGCGTGGGATTCTTTTTCAAGGAGTATCGTCTTAAAAATGAATGGGGGGAATTAACATTATCACTACGCTTGGGCAGGTGACTTGATCATAGTAATCAAATCAAAAGAATTTTATTAATTGAAATTACAAGGATCATTTGAATCGTCTTATAAATTAAAATAACTTTTCATTTAAAAAACCGTCTTCCGCATTTGTTTTCGACTAAATATTTGGATGAAAAAAAAAATGATGAATAAACCATAGTGGTGAAAGGATTATGATACTTTTTGAACGCAAATGCTTGGTTTGTTGCTGAAAATGTCAAAATCGCCATATGTATGCCTACAATATTTGAGGAGTTCCCTCAATTCCTCATGGATTGAAGGAACTGCATTCTGAAAAAAATGGGACTAATCTGGAAGTATATCTATTCAAATAAAAAAAGATTTTTTCAAATTTGTTCATAAACGCCGGAGATATGCGGTAACAAACATACAAAAAAAAAAAAAAAATACAACCGAATTAAGAACCTCCTTTTTTGGGAAGTCGGTTAATTACTCCTGTTCCAACGTGACCAAGCCTAGAAGAATCATCTGGTATTCATCTTGATTACTCAGGTGGATGCGGTGTTATCCCTTAGTTTACTTTTATGACATCCACGGAAGGACGGAGGGGTCAACTCGTAGACCGGACACACCATGCCACCAACATTTTTTTATTTATCCTATCCTATCCTATCCTACTAATATTATAAACGCGAAAGTTTGTGAGTATGGATGGATGTTTGTTACTCTTTCACGTAAAAACTACTGAATGGATTTGAGTGAAATTTGGAATGGAGATACTTTACGCCCTGGATTAACACATAGGCTACTTTTCATCATCATCATCATCATCAATTTTCATCATTATTCACGCGGGTGAAACCGCGGGTCGCAACTAGTGGTTAATAAAGCTAATATATTAATATAACAGGCACCAGTCAAAAAAGGTTTTGTACCCCATTTGAAAATAACTTTTTGTGAAGAGTAAATTAATATTATAAGTATGTATCTGAGTTGGATGCTGATACCATCTAACATAACATATATATATCTTATCTTATCTTCAATTCTTATAATATATATATATATATATATATTATATGTTATTTAAATTGTTACTATTATGAATGTTTTATTAATATGTTATGAAACATATTAATGTTTGTTTGCGTTTTTTAAGCTAATTTGTATCAATCCCGGAACAAGTATTTGTTTTATACAAACATTTGTCTCGCAGCGGGAACCGAACCCGTAATCTCTCGTATCTCAGCCGACTACTTACCGGCGCGCCACTGAAGTCGTTTAATCTACTTGATAACTTGTCGGTTTGCACTTTTAATTGTAATGTAAAATCGTTATTGTCGGTTTTGAAAATTGTTTTATTTCTAAGAGCTGTGGATTTTGTTATCAAATAAATAAATAAAAACCGTGAGGACCATTACTTGGCTTTTTCGATGCCTATTTTTGTTAGCATAGATTGTTTTTAATTTAAGCTGTTGTTCTTCCTTAAATAAATAAATATTACTAAATAAGTAATTTACATAGGTAAGGTACATACCGACAAACAAAACACAAACACACTCAGAAACAATGCGCGCGCAACTGAAATGAGAATGTAGGTGAATTGGCGTTATATATCCGACGGTATCATAGAGTGGATATGACACGAGATTTATACTTTTTTTTTTTAGTTTTCTCAAAATTAATATGGACTTATTATAATGGATTGAACACAATATATGAGATAATTATTAACATAAACATAAAACCCAAAAGTCACATATGTAGTCATAATCCCACACTAGCATTTACTGTGTTCTAATGTGGGATCATAACTACGTATGTGAGTGTTATTAGTAAGTACTACAGCCTTACAGTTGGGGAATAAAGGTTCTCGAGTGGCGACCACAAACCGGACGACGCGGTAGAGGAAGGGCCGCCACTCAATGGACTAACACACACAAACGTCGCATGAAGTCGGTGGATGGAGGCGGCTCAAGACAGTGCGTCGTCGTAGCATTCTATAGGGGAGGCCTATGTCAAGCAGTGGACATCTACAGGATGATGATGATGACTACAGCTTTTTTGTGAAAGAGTTCATCCGGGGAAGTACTACCACCATACCTATTTCTGCCGCCAAGCAATAATGTAGCTATTAGTGTTATTAATTATTATTTTATGATCTGCAAATATTTGTTTCGGTTCTACATGGTCTTGTGGCACCATGGTCCTCGTAGTTCCTATTACACACGACACAGGGAATCCTAGTGTGGGATCAGGACTTTGTATGTGACTATTGTGTGTTATTTTAAATTGAAAAAACGGCTAATTACCACTGTTTTCCGTCACTTTTCCTGACGTTTCGAGACTGAAAAAATCACGGAAATGTGACGGAAAACAGTGGTAATAAGCCGTTTTTTTTTCAATTGAAAATGATTCCCCACCACGAAATTTTCAATTCTATATTGTGCGTTATATTATCACCCAAAGATCTTATTGCAAATTTTTATGAATTTGATAGACGTACCTACTAGCTTACATCGTAGTGCCATGGTATGTCTGGCCTAATAATAGACCCCTCCCTGTCCTCCCATAGATGTATTAAAAACCTTAATAAGGGATTACATCAGGTAATGGGCAGCAGCATCCACCTGAGTACTCAACACCAAACTGCGATCACCAATCCGCCTGCCAAGCGTGTTTTTATAGAAAATCCTACCATTTTATTCAATGGGGGAGGCCTCGTCTAGAAGTGGACTTAAATAGACTGGTGATTACTAGCTTACGGCCAACCTGTAGCAACCTGTCACCGTCACTTATAGATACAGAGAGCTGATTCAACGTTTTGACAAGCAATTGGCACGGACGTATGGTGTAGTGTAACACGGATTTTTGTATGGAGAACGAGGTTCACAGAGTGTACGCTAGGGGCGCTCATCAGTGTCGCCATACAAAAATCCACACTACACTACACGAGACGTCCGTGTCAATTGTGTGCAAAATAGCTAGAATCAGAGGCCCAATTCAATAACTAAAAAATAGTTAAAATAGAGTTCGGATCATGTTTCGATCTTGTGTCGATGTCTTAAATGTCAGAAATGGTATTCTCCTGACAACACTGTAATGTGATTATATCGAAATGTGACCGAAACTTGAAAGATTCAAAGTTTTATCGTTAATTTTAGCATAAGTAGATGATCTCTCTCTTCACTCTTTCCAATTATATATATAATAACTATCCTACTCTAATGGTGGTCACTATGAATTGAAAGTAGACTAAATTGTTATATATGAGGGACCAGAAATCCAACTTTCTGTCAATTTACAATTCAGTCTCGATTCGGTCAACTTTCAGTGTAGTTTTTAAATAACTTAGAGAATTGGGCTTCATCTCTCTGGCAGCATTGTCAATCCGATGCCTAAAGAAATTTTTGTCATTTTTTCTTGAAGAAGTCCACGTCTTTATTAAGTTAGAAAACGTCACCATCTTCTAACGATTACTTATGCAAAGTTTTATTTAGCAAGTAACGTAATCTTGTCATATCCACATCAGTCTGTCGTTTTCCCACGCTGCCGGTCACCACTGCAACCCACAATATTCATACAATTAAATATTATTTGTACTATTATGAGTTAGTACCTGGGTAACCGAGGTTTGCTCGGAAAACTTGGAAAAACACGTTTTGCCAGAGATGAGACCTAACTAGATTTATAATCCCTTCTAAAAACCTCTATAAATAAAGCAAATTTTTTCGAAATCATTAAAACCGTTACTGAGATCTCAAAATAATATTTTTAAAAAAATGCTGGACATTTCACACAACATTATCTAGCCCCATACAAGCAGAGCTTGTGTTATGGGTACCAGATAACTGATATACTTATCACAATACATTACATAGATAGATATTTTTTATTATACATAGAAAATACCCAGAACACCCTGAACACATTGTAGAAATATTTGTTCCGTGGTGGAAATCGAACCCGCAACCTCCTGCGTCGCAAGCGAACCTTCGCCCGCCGCGCCACAGAGGTCGTCACTTATGTCTTCTGCTTTATCAGCAGTTTGTCATCCACTGCTGAATGAGGCTTCCCCCATAGCATACATAGCGTGCAATGGGGGGATAAGCCAGAATCACCACACTTGGCAGGCGGATTGGTGATCGCTTTATTGGTGTTGAGTACTTACTCAGGTGGATGCTGCTGCCCATCCCCTGGTGCAATGCCTTAGTCACCTTTTACGACATCCATACGAGGAGTTGGTCCTCCTGTGAGGTCCTCCTGTGTTATACCTCTTAATCCCACACTAGGACACCAGTCTTATACTTATACGACCTCTGTGGCGCAGCGGGTGAGTAGCCGGCTATAACTGTACTAATCCCACACTAGGACACCAGACTTGTCAAAACTTATACGACCTCTGTTGGCGTGGCGGGTGATTAGCCGGCTGAGATGCAAGTGGTTGCGGGTTCGATTTCCGCTGCAGGACAAATGTTTGTATGATCTGCAAATATTTGTTCCGGGTCTGGGTGTTATTATTGATCACCACACAGAAACAATAAATAAATAATTTTACATAGAAAGGCAACACAATGGGCGGCCTTATCGCTGAAAGCGATCTCTTCCAGGCAACCTTTGGATGGAACGAAACGAGCAACGCTATAATGAACTGCGGTGTACCTACATAGCAAAACAAAAAAGTATTCTAAATTAATTCAATATTTATAATTAATTAATTTTTAAGTTATGGAACCATGGTACTCGTAGTTCCTGATACCCACGACACAGGAAATCCTAGGGTGGGATCAGGACTACGTATGTGACTGTTGGGTGTTATGTTATGTTATCTAGACATGTGACTTTCAACTTATGTCCTAAATCTGTCACCTGCATTCTTTCCAAGGTCAATATAGCCATTAAGGTAATCTATTCAATGACCTAAATCTACTGTCAAATATCTTATGGTTTAAATGTCACGGGTGAATGGTCCAGAGAATGTAATGGCCGCTCACCTCATCTTTAATTAAGGCCACAGCACACAGGCTGTGTACGCGTAGACGTATAGCGAGCACGTCGACGTACCATTACGTTGTAATGCATGGAACTGTATGAGACATGGCACACCGCTTGCGTGACGTGCACGTTGGACGTAGACGCAACGCGTGCAGTTACAGATTGCAGGGGGCTTAGTACGGGTTTTGATAGTTTACGAAACTATATGAAATTTCGTTTCCATCCAATACATTTACTGACAGCGTCCTTAGTTTTCTTCTCGTTTTCGCTAGGGGCGCTGCAAGTAAATGTATGGACTAAACTTCATATAGTTTCGAATACTATCAAAGCCCGTACTAAGCCCCCAGCTCCCCAGAATGAGACAAACAGACGACGTACCCTACGCAGTTTGGAACGTCAACGCGGCAGTGATGACGTTGTATTCAATGACATTTCCCATTGGAAGTCACACCAAACAAACGCGTAAGCGTGGACGTATGTCCAGGGCCACAGTGCGAGCCTAGCGTGGGTGCGACGGCGGGCGCGAAATATCAAACATATGAAACCGCCGTTTGCGTCCATAGTGTAGTGGCTAACTGGAAGAGACGTAAGACGAGGACGCGTCGCGAGCAGAGCAGAGCCTGCGCCCCGCCTTTTCTGTTTGTTTTGCGTCGCGACGCTTCTATACATTTTGTATGAAAAAGACGCGGAAGAGACATTTGTCTGCGCCCCGTCCTCGTCTTACGTCTCTTCTGTCTGGCCTGTGCCTGGGGCGGGCGCCTAGTGCGACTGTCATGAGCGAGTAGCACGCGTTTTTTTCAAATGTTCCTATTCGCGCGTTATGGCCACACTACGGGCCTAGTAGGCGAGCGACTCAATGCGCAGGTGGCGGGGATATCAAACCAGTTTGGTCTTATCCGCGTCTAATAGCTCGCGCGTCACTGTGGCCACCCGCATGCTCCCGCCGGCGCCGTCGCGCCCGCAAACGCCCCCGTCACCCCGCGCATTCACTGTGGACGCGCACTACGCGTAACGGCGGTGTGATAGGGGTCCACGCGCGTCACTACGGAGACGCGCGTGTCTACTTTACGTGCTGCATACGCATCCGGTGTGCTTTGGCCTTTAATGAGATCGTTGCAAAATACGCGCAAAATCTCATAAGAATTTTGTCATTTGTTGGTAGTATGACTGAGAAAGTATATTTTTCACACACGCATCAGAGGTCTAGGACACATCATTACCTTCATCCACATTATTAATAAACGTGGCTAACGTTATAAACTGGCGTGCAATGAAATAGATCACTTAGAAAAAGCTTAGTATGTTTAGGGGTCGTAGAGGTTTGTAGGGGGTAGAGTTTTAGGGGTTAGAGGTTGTAGGAGTTTTTAGTGGTTTCTAGGGGTTGTAGGGGTTTGTAGGAGTTGTAGGGATTTTCAGGGGGTTGTAGGGGTTTTTAGGGTTTGTAGGGGTTTTAGGGGTTTTACGCATTATCTTCTTCCATGCGGACGAAGTCGCGCGCAACAGCTATTTACAATATGTACGGTCACGTACCTATCACAAGCCTATCACCTATAACAAGCGTAGCGTGTGCTGTCTTGCATATTTTTGCTGATGTTTACTTAATTTTGACTACCTTCCTAAAGTTTTTAAGTTCTCATTTATAATGTACGTTATAAACTGGCGTGCAATGAAATAGATCACTTAGAAAAAGCTTAGTATTTTTAGGGGTCGTAGGGTTTGTAGGGGTGTAGAGTTTTAGGGGTTAGGGGTTGTAGGAGTTTTTAGGGGTTTATAGGGGTTGTAGGACTTGTAGAGATTTTTGGGGGTTGTTGGGTTTTTAGTGGTTGGTAGGGGTTTTAGGGTCTGTAGAGGTTTTAGTGGTTGTACGCATTGTCTTCTCCCATGCCGACGAAGACGCGGGCTCCTGCTAGTGATGTAATAAAACACAGGTTGAATTTCACGGATCTGAAAATGATCTGAGGATATTTTCCATGGGGGTTATTAGTAGTGTCGATATATAACTTAAATAGTCCCAACACTAGGATTCCCTGTGTTTCAGCAACAACGAGTACCATGGTATCACAACTCACAGATATATGGAACTAATATTGATATTTTTTGAAACTATCATGGTTATTTAACATAATAATAAAAATAAAGTAAAATATATCAATAAAGCTCAAAAATCATGGTAAATATCCCGTTTCTAGTGATAATTATGTTATTATTTATAAGATGATATTTATGATAATAATATTTATATACCTATAACATGTCGACCTCTGAGGCGCGGTGGGCGAAGGTTCGCCTGCGACGCAGGAGGTTGCGGGTTCGATTCCCGCTTCGGAACAAATATTTGTCCGATCTGCAGATATTTGTTCAGGGTGTTCTAGGTATTTTCTATGTATAATAAAAAATATCTACTTATCTAAGTAATGTTATTGTATTAAGTATATCAGTTATCACAACATAACACAAGCTCTGCTTAGCTTGTGGCTAGATAATGTTGTGTGAAATGTCCAGCATTTATTTATTAATATTTGCATATCATCAATAACCATTTTTTTCGCAGCGGGAATCAACACCGCACCTCTTGAGTATCAGCCGGCTACTCGCCCACCACGCCACGGAGGTCGATGGCATTATATATAGAACCGTGGGAACACCAAATGACCCTACAAGTAGAGTAATGAATCAAAATCGTACCATCTTCGTGACCATAAAATTTGCCTTCGGCTTGTAACAATTATCGAAATTACTTATTAAAGGTCAAAACATTCAGATACCCTAAATGCTCCTTTTACTATCGAGGTCAAAAAATAAGGAAAGAATATGTTCCTTATGGGTGATCTAATTTTGACCACGGATTTAGTTATCATCATCATCATATAACGGGTGTAAAAAGACTACTCCAGAAAACTGAAATAGTGCACTCAGACCATGATTCTGAAAATATTTAAGCAGAAAAAAGCGAAATAAAAATGCTCACTTTTAGGCCGCTTCTTTCGCGTTTTCTTTAAATATCAATAAAACATCATAAAAAGAACACAAAAACCTAATATCCATCAGTAAAAACACGTTTATAAATAAAAACGTCAAAAAAAAGCAATGAAAACCACCTAAGAAATATTAGCGCAGCGCGTCGATCAGCTGGGAGCGTTGAACTCGCGCAGCCGGTGCGCTCTGTGAATTCGCGCTATTTTATTAACCGACTTCCCAAAAAAGGAGGTAGTTCTCAATTCGGATGTATCTTTTTTTTTTAATGTTTTGTTACCACATATCTCCGGCGTTTATGAACCGATTTGGAAAATCCTTTATTTATTTGAATAGATATATACTTATACTTATATACTTCCAGATTGATCCCATTTTTTTTCAGAATCCAGTTCTGATGATTTATTTTATTTATTTATTTATTTATTTCACAACAAAATCCACAGCTCTTAGAAATAAGATATTAAACCAATATTCCAAACCGACAGCCAATAACGGATTTACATTATAATTAATAGAAAAAACCGACAGTTATCAAGTAGACATTTAGTATAGGTATGTATGTATAACATTTAGACGACTTCAGAGGCACACCAGACAAGTAGCCCGCCGAGATGCGAGAGATTGCGGGTTCGAATTCCGCTGCAAGACAAAAATTTATATGAAACAAAAAACCCGTTCCGGGTCTGATGCTCTGACACCATAGTACCCACTGGCATAGTTCCTGAAAACACTCAACACAGGGAATCCCAGTGCTGGATCAGGACAACATATGTGACTGCAGGGTAATATGTTACATTATGTCATACATTATCTATGTATAATTATATAAATATGAAATATTTATTTATTTATTCATTTACACACCACTCATATATATATATTCACAACACTTGCACAATATTATATTAGTACACATCATAAACACAAAAAATAAATAACAAATCATACATACATTATTTATTAATTCAAAATTTTACATACTTCACTCTTAAAGACCTTCCTGCTACTGTTGAAAATATCTGCAGCACGAAAGTTCTTGTTATATTTTCTATGCATTCTACTAACAAGTGCGTTTTGAGCATATTTGGTACGAGAACGCGAAACTGCAAATAAGTAATATATATAAATAAATAAATATATAAATAATATGATGGAATCCATAAGGAATTGAGGGAACTCCTTCAATATTGTAGGCATACATGGCGATTTTGATATTTTCAGCAACAAACCAAGCATTTGTATTCAAAAAGTATCATAATCCTTTCACCACTATGGTTCTTTCATAATTTTTTTTTCATCCAAATATTTAGTTGTATACAATGGCGGCAGTCGGTTTTTTAAATGAAAAGTTATATGGATGAACTTTCAGTATTCAAAAATCACTGAAGTGATTTTGACAAATGAGATGTTAATCGATTCGATTCGATTTTCGATTACAATATTTGAGGAGTTCCCTCAATTCCCATGGATCCCATCATCAGAACTGCATTCTGAAAATGGGACCAATCTGGAAGTATATCTATTCAAATAAAAAAAGAATTTTTCAAATCGGTTCATAAACGCCGGAGATACGCGGTAACAACCATACAAAAAAAAATACAACCGAATTGAGAACCTCCTCCTTTTTTGGGAAGTCGGTTTAAAAGTTATTGAACGAGCGAAGCGAGTTCTCTGAGTCAAGTTGGAAGAATCGGCGTTTGTATGTATGTATGTATGTATGTATGTTTGTCCGATGAAAACTTCCAAACCGTTAATCCGATCTTCATGAAATTTGGTATGGGGGTAGATAGTACTGGTACAATTTGTAGGTAAGGTTATGAGCTATATCGGTCAGGGGGTTGCTGAGATATTGGGGTCCAAGAGGGGGTAAAAAAATTAAAAGTGAGACAGTCAGATCAACTGGGGTATTTAATGAAAGCGCTTTGGTTGGACATTTCAAAACTGTTTTTAATAAGTATTTAAACTTAGTAGTTTCCGAGATATTAGGGAAAAAAAAAACGCAAAAATCAAAAATTCTAGGGTACTTCCAGCAGTCCCACAATGCTGAAATTTGGTATGCTTGTGGCTTTTGTGTCACAACTACAGGGAAAAGTCTGAAATTGAAGAATTTCGAGACATGTACCCAATAAAACAAAAACCAATATAATATCCGTTGTTGACCTCCCATTTCTAGGAATTTGAATGACGTTGGAGTTCTATGAGTTTGTCAAAATGACGTTACCAATTAATTCATAACAGGTACTTATGTAGTATCAAAGACAATTTACTTGTCTCTGGTGGTATGAACGCCCCGTTGCTTAGTGCTTATTCAAAAGTTATTTCGATGATGTGTAGGAAATTAACTCGAGGGGAAAATTTAAAAAAAAAATAATGGAAATTATGGAAATGTCTTACTTAGTAGTCGGGCTGATAAAGGTGTCATCGCGAGGTCTCAGTTCGGGGCGAACCACTAGTATAGCTATGATATAGGTAGCTTTACCGGTACCTTCAGTATTCGGGAGCTGTCCTTTTACACCGTGTATAGAATTCAATGCGGAGTCACTAAGTGACATTCAAAAATCGTCATGTCACCACACTAGTTCCTTGACCATCGACTAGGCCCTCTTCACCACCATACCTTAATCAGGTATCTAACCCAGGGTGACTAAGAAATAGTAACACGACGAAGACAGTCCCACTGTTGGGCAAACTTTCCGGAAATATTGGTACAAGTTCCCATGTCGCAAGGTCGCGTTGCCCAAACTTTATCATTTTACTTTTTGGTTCTCACAATTTGTCGGGCAATGTAACGATGGGCTTATAGCGCGATGGACACGCTTTGATACTTTGGTAGAAAGCTTTTATTTATAAAAAGTTTATTGTATGCTTATTGCATATTGCATATGCGTGTAGCGTATGTGGTATTATTGTGTTGTGTACTGTTTGTATGAATAAATGTATTTTTTCTTTCTTTCTGTCTATTATAAAAAGGAGCATCACACGCCATTTTGCTTACAAAGTGTGGAGTCTTACCCCCTTTTTAACCGACTTCCCAAAAAGGAGGAGGTACTCAATTCGTTTTTTTTTTTTTTTAATGTTTGATTCCGCATATCTCCGGCATTTATGAACCGATTTGGAAAATTATTTTTTTATTTGAATAGATATAATTCCAGATTGGTCCCATTAAACCTTTGATAGCTAAAATAGCTTTTTTCTTGTTTTGGCGTATGTCATTTTACATTAGAGAGAACAAAACAAAAGCTATTCTAACAAAAATAGGTTTCAAAATTATTATGAATAACTATTATTATTACTTTTCATTTAAAAAAACCGATTTCCGCCATTGTAATCGACTAAATATCTGGATGAAAAAAAAATATGAAAAAAACCATAGTTGTGAAAGGGTTATGATACTTTCTGAATGCAAATGCTTGATTTGTTGCTGAAAAAAATCAAAATCACTATATGTATGCCTACAATATTTGAGGAATTCCCTCAATTCCTCATGGATTCTATCATCAGAACTGGATTCTGAAAAAAATGGGACCAATCTGGAATTTTTCAAATCGGTTTATAAACGACGAAGACATGAGGTAAAAAACAAAAAAAAAATAAAGAAAATATAACCGCATTGAGAACCTCCTCCTTTTTGTGAAGTCAGTTAAAAATAGCTTTTGTCTTGTTTTGACGTACTTAAAATAAATATTTTGAATACAATAAAAGTAAAAGTCAAGTATCAAGAACCGTGCATCCAACAATCTACAATTACCTATCGCAATGTCTGCGTACACGGATTGTTTCAATATTACGACAGACAAACAAACATTAATAAGTAGTGTGAATAATTTTTAGTTGCGTTTACGATAATGAGATTTTGTTGTGAACTTATGATCTTTTACCGGTTGGTAAAGAGAGCAGTTAAGAGACGGTCACCGGTAGAGTCTGTTCAGAAAGAGAACCGTCGTGGCCAAATTGTGAATTAACATTTTGAACTGCATATTACAACCATAACTAGGAGTTGGTTTCTTTCTGTTGGCATTTTGAATCATAAGGAAACAAAGAAATAGTTAGTTGTAATAAAAAAAAATAAAAAAAAATAGGTAATTAAGCACAGCAGCTAATTACACATAACATTAATATCTGGACCCGTGGTGCGTTAGTTTCTTATAAAATGATATGGTTACCAAATAATAAATTAAAAAAACTAATTTAAAAAAAACTTAAACACCACGGGTTAGATATTAATGTAATGATTATGTGTACAAAATTTTATGGAGTTTGATGAAATAATAGCCAAATAATAATAATAAATAAAAATAAATGCTGGACATTTCACACAACATTATCTAGCCCCAAGCTAAGCAGAGCTTGTGTTATGGGTACTAGATAACAGATATACTTAATACAATACATAACATAGATAGATATTTTTTATTATACATAGAAAAATATCCAGAACCCCCTGAACAAACCCCCCTGAACCCTGATCTGCAGATCGTAAAAATTTGTTCCGAAGCGGGAATCGAACCCGCAACCTCCTGCGTCGCAGGCGAACCTTTGCCCGCCGCGCCAATTAGAAGCGAACTTCGTTCACGTACAAAAGGGCGTAAGCACCCTCCGGTAACCTCCTCTTAAGGCCTGAAAATGGCTTCATCATCAGCCAGTAGAAGTCCACTGCTAGACATAGGCCTCCCTACGGAGAACTAGCGTGGTGAAAGGACTCATGGAAGCATTTTTAAATATCGTCAAGTGACCAAATGTCAGTATAATTGGCATTATTCCCCGATTTCCAAATTTCTATAAATTAAAGGCTGGTTTACATATTGATTAGTGCGAGTGCGAGTGCGAGTGCTTAGTGCTTAGTTGTGTCCAATACTGTTTAGCCGCTGCGATTAGTAAATTCAGTTGCAAATACAATAACAGTGCTCAGCGAGCGTCGTCCGCGCAACAATGCTAAACACTAATCATTATGCCTAGTTTACACGGGCTTCGTAGCTAAGTGCTTAGTACTTGTCACTATACTAAGCCTCAATATGACAAGTGAAAAGTGACCGTTTACACGTTGGAGCCAGTAAAAGTTATCAGTGACCAGACATTCGAAATGGAGCGACGCTTGTCGAGCTGTTTACACACGGTCAGCAAGCGACAAGTGCTTAATAAAACCAAATAAATCGTGGTGGGGGTATCGACTTGTCGCTTAGTAAATAGGATCGTTTTCTATTCACTTGTACTATTCACAAATACTAATACTAAGCACTAATCAGCGTGTTTACACATGAGGACTTAGTATTAGTGACAAGTACTAAGCGCTTAGCTACGAAGCCCGTGTAAACTGGGCATCAAACAGTTAGTAAAGTAAATAAAGATTTATTTTCTCTCAAAATAGGTTACAAACTAGTAGAACAATAGAACCAAGCAAATACCTTAAAAATTATTTTAGTGCTAGGGAGATTATACTTGAGGTAGGTACATGGGTTAACCTGTTTTATGAGAGACTGGTGCCTGAAATAGGTTTAGGTAAACCTGTGCTACAGGACACCAGTGCCCCACTCCGCTGATTTACTCTTATACAAACAATTTAATACGAGCAAGTAAAAAGTCTAAAATAAGTAGATAGATACATAGTAATATGCTATAATATGTGCATGAAATGATAGTATATATTTGAGTAAATGTTAAATGCGAGCGAGTCTTATTTTAAGATATGTTGGGAGAAGTCCCATATTTTGATGTGATACGGAAGTGAGGTGTGAGTGCGCGTGGGTGTGTTTGTGTGTGTGTATGTGTGTGTGTGTGTGTGTGTGCGTGTGTGTGTGTGTGTCATGAGTACTGAAGCGGTGTGCAATTTTCTGGGTGTATTTGTCATTAGGAAGTAAAAGGCAGTTATAATGATTATTTAATTATTTATTTAATGGGGTTCAGAAGGTTTTCTGTTTCATCATAGGTTAAAGTTTTAAGCCATTCGCTAACAGTTTTTTTACATTTAGGTTTTGTGAGAGGATACACAGAGGAAACAAGTATGTCCAAACGTGTTTAGAACCTGCCCCCTTATTTGCTATGACCAAACGTAACATAACGCGAGCTCGTTACGATATCTGCGTGGAATCATCAATAAATCGTATTCTATATGCCAATGTCAGATTTCATAAGCGCGGCTAGGCGGTTACGAATTGTCAAAATAACATGTTTAGGCACCACGTTTGCGTTTAGAAGACGTTATGACGTCACACGTTATTAGCAAGGAATCTCTTAGGTCATGGCGAATAAAGGCCCAGGCAAGCATGCGAGTCAGGGGGAAGGAAGGGCGCGCGGGACGGGGCTATTCGCAAAAAAATAGAACTCGCTTCTATTACTTTACTACGCTGATTACTAATCACTCGCACTAATCAGTTGCTGTCCACACGTGTATTTTACTAATCATGAATACCTGCGCTAAACACCTACACTCGCACTAATCAATGTGAAAACCAGCCTTAAAACTCATTGATGACTTAAATTTTTATACTATTGATATCATAATCAATACAAGAGCGTACATCTTCTAAAAAACGGTGATTTGCTGCCTTTTAGATGATATTTAGTCACTCAGTGACATTCGAGTGGAATTCGAACCTGCGACAATTATTTTTTTGCCATATGGGCATTTTTTTACTTAGAGTTTTCCACGAGTCTCCACATGAATTTGACGTTCCAAATTCAAATCACTTTAATCCCTAGGGAGTTTCATACAACTTTATATCCCTAGAGAGACAATGCTTTACTTTACGTTGAGGTTGTATGATATGTAATTGGACATTATCGAGCAGGTGGTGTGAAAAATATGACAGGACCCGATAAAAAAAAACATGCAACGTTTGTAATAAAAAAAACTGCAGTCACTAAAACAAAAACTAGGCCATCAGTGCTGATTGATATGATAAGCAAATTATTTCTTAATCATCAGTCATGAAGACAGTGTGAATGGTGATTGGTTTTCAAAATTATCGTGGGAATCTGTCAACTTTTTGATTTGTAGTCTGTTTGTAGTCATTAAAGGCATCGGTTTTTTTAATCAGTACAGTCAGCTACATAAGTAGATTAATTTTCGAAGTGTTCTAGTAGTAAAATACTATTTTTTAACCGACTTCACAAAAAGGAGGAGGTTCTCAATTGTTAACCGACTTTACAAAAAGGAGGAGGTTCTCAATTCGGTTGTTTTTGTTTTTTTTTTATTCGTTTATAAACCGATTTGAAAAATTATTTTTTTATTTGAATAGATACACTTCCAGATTTGTCCCATTTTTTTCAGAATCCAATTCTGATGATGGAATCCTTGAGGAATTGAGGGATCTCCTCAAATATTGTAGGCATACATATAGCGATTTAGATATTTTCAGCAACAAATCAATCATTTGCATTCAGAAAGTATCATAACCCTTTCACTATGGTTTTTCATCATATTTTTTTCATCCAGATATTTAGTCGAATACAATGGCGGAAGCCGATTTTTTAAAAGAAAAGTTATATTGTGTATATAAGAAAATTAAAACCTTGTTGGGTACGACGCAAGTAATTTATCGATTGTCGAGTAATCCGTTTTGTATCGCGAATGAAGTTGGCTTCTATTTTGGCCATTACTTATTCAAACTACATGAAATTTAGTAAACAACATCAGCCTCCCTTTTCCCTAACTGAAAGTCAATGAAGACAAAGTGACTCACGTTTTGACAAGTAAAATAACTTTTCATTTAAAAAACCGACTTCCGCCATTGTATTCGACTAAATAATTTTGGATGAAAAAAAATTATGGTAGAACCATAGTGGTAAAAGGATTATGATACTTTCTGAATGCAAATGCTTGGTGTCTTGCTGAAAATATCAAAATCGCCATTATGTATGCCTACAATATTTGAGGAGTTCCCTCAATTCCTCGTGGATTCCATCATCAGAACTGGATTCTGAAAAAAATGGGACCAATCTGGAAGTATATCTATTCAAATAAAAAAAGAATTTTCCAAATCGGTTCATAACCGCCGGAGACGTGCGGTAACAAAGATAAAAATAAAAAAAATAAAAAATACAACCTAATTGAGAACTTCCTCCTTTTTGTGAAGTCGGTTAATTACCATCAATTGACAATTCTTAATGATAATTTTGAGCAATTGATGGTAATTTTACTTGTCAAACGTTATTCACCGAGTGACTTTCAGTTAGGGAATACACTAATTATCTAGACCCGTGGTGCCGTTAGCCGTTTGCAGTTTTTTCAATATTCTCAATGATTATAAAAAACTTCTGAAATTCAGAGCTTTTCAAAATAACGAAGGATCTCTAAAACTAAAACTCATTAATTCAACAGGCCATTCATTGTCTCCACGCCACGTGTTTCTTTTTAATTGCTTTAATCAACTGTCACGTGTTTTTTTTTTATTGTGTTTCGCTTGTCATTTTTATTCGTTTTTGATTGGTCATACTTAATCTGTGTTCACGATTTTAATTTAATTGAATTATGATGGTGACACACTGTCATGGATGAGTATAATGTTGATTGCATGACATTTCGGTGGATGGAAGCGGCTCAAATCGGCTCCATACAATAGTGGTTTGGTATCGTGGCAATATGTGGGCAAACATAGATAGATAAATAGATTGACACTTTATTGATCACCACACAGAAACAATACACAAGTAATTTTACAATAAAAATAGCGGCCTTATCGCTGAGAGCGATCTCTTCCAGACATCCTTTGGATGGATCGAAATGAGCAACGCTATAATGGACTGATGCGGTGTAATTACCTATAAGTAAAATTAAATATTCTTAATTAATTAACAAAAAAAAAAAAAAAAAAATTATAAACTATAATTTTACCCTGGACATTTGTTAAGCAGTAGACGTCTATTGGCTGATGATGTGCTGATGAAGATAAAATTAGCATTCTAGAACGAGAGCTGATCAAAATGCCAGTCTACTAACAACCATCGAGGAGTTCAGAGGTCCACCTTCTGTCTCCATCAACATCAGCTTGCTATAAAGAACCAAAGTTATATAATATCATGTTTATTATTATATCCTACTAATATTATAAACGCGAAAGTTTGTAAGTATGGATGGATGGATGGATGTTTGTTACTCTTTCACGTTAAAATTACCTGATGGATTTTAATGAAACTTTACAATAATATAGCTTATACATCAGAATAACACATAGGCTACAATTTGTAAAGATATTGTGTTAATTGTCCATGATATGACGATAAGTGTCAAGTAAGTAAGTAGGGAAAAATCTACCATCTGCGAGCTATTCTGGCGTGCGCTGCCAAAACCGCTAGAGTTATACATATGTAATGTATGATGGAAATGTTTATCTTCAGTAGTCCTACAAAAAAGCCCGCCACAGTATATTATATAAGTAGGTTATATTCTTTTCTACGCCACGCTAATATAAGCTACTCGAAATACTGATCCTGCGCAGGCGAAGTCGCGGGCACCAGCTAGTTAATTAATATAATATTAAGTTATAGAATATAATATTGAAAACTCGGCTCGTATACTCGAAAATAATCTACATAAGTTAAACCGGTTATAATCTATCTAATCACCTTGCTGTCACCATATACAGTAAATACGAGTCATCATCATCTTCACCAGCCTTTAGACGACCACTGCAGAATAGGGGAGAATAGGAGAGAATAGGGGAGAATTATCACCAGCACGATTGGCAGGTGGATCGGTGATAGCAGCAGTGCAAGTACGAACTTTGCATCGATAAGACATCGAGATCGCTTATGTTTGATAACTATTCCACTAAAATTGACAATGTAAGCGAGTGTGTGTGTGTTAGGGTGAGTATATGGATGATGATTTTCATCTTTGGCCGCTGATTGATTGGCCACTGGTATTACTGTATTTCTAAAACTACTTGTATTAAAACAATTGCTAAACTAAACCTTGCTTTGCCTGCCAACATAACAAACTTGCTCAAATATGCCCCAATGTATTTGTATTAAGTATATCAGTTATCTAGTACCCATAACACAAGCTCTGCTTAGCTTGGGGCTAGATAATGTTGTGTGAAATGTCCAGCATTTATTTATTATTTATTATTATTATTATTAATGTTACACGCCATCCGTTTAGTTCCTTTAGGTCGACTTCGGCCACTTCCTAGCTTGGTTCTTTGTTTTTTTTTATATAATCATGTGCATATAACATCGTTTTTAACCGACTTCCCAAAAAGGAGGAGGTTCTCAATTCGGTTGTATTTTTTTTTTTTTTTTTTTTTTTTTTTTAATGTTTGTTACCGCATATCTCCGGCATTTATGAACCGATTTGGAAAATTCTTTTTTTATTTGAATAGATATACTTCCAGATTGGTCCCATTTTTTTCAGAATCCAGTTCTGATGATGGGATCCATGAGGAATTGAGGGAACTCCTCAAATATTGTAGGCATACATATGGCGATTTTGATATTTTCAGCAACAAACCAAGCATTTGCATTCAGAAAGTATCATAATCCTTTCACCACTATGGTTCTTTCATCATTTTTTTTTCATCCAAAATTATTTAGTCGAATACAATGGCGGAAGTCGGTTTTTTAAATGAAAAGTTATAGGTCCTACTATGTTAAGGTGTTATAATAGTTATTTAATAAAAAAAAATAAAAAATCTAAGCCTTTTAGTATGTTCCCAGTAACAGGCTTAAAGAATTGCTATCAATAAAGCGTAGGCGTTTTTACGGAGTAGTTTATTGACCTTGTACATAATTAATAGAATTGTTATTTATAAGTATACCAAGCGTAGAGTGTGCTGTCTTATAAACTTTTGCAGATTCTGTTTAGTTTTAACTATCTTCCTAACATTTTTGAGTTCTCATTTACTATGTATTAGCAACTCCTTGCTTCGAGGCACCACACAGGCGCTTCCCACCTAGTGGTAAGACGGACCATCTAGGTAAGTCGAGCCGTGTTTGCTGCCTGATTCTTTTAGGCTTGGTCGCGTTAGAACTGGAGTAGGTAATTTTAGTTTATAAGATGATTCAAAATGATCCTTGTGATTTCATTAAATATAACTTTTAATTTAAAAAACCGACTTGCGCCATTGTAATCGACTAAATATTTAGATGTAAAAAAATTATGAAAAAACCATAGCGGTGAAAGGGTTATGATACTTTCTGAATGCAAATGCTTGATTTGTTGATGAAAATATCAAAATCGCTATGTTCATGTATGCCTACAATATTTGAGGGGTACCCTCAATTACAAATTACAAATCATTTATTTGTTTCCAAAAAACACTGAATCCATACACTTAATCATGTAAATAAGTTATAGGTACCTTAATATTATTGTAAGTACCCTAGGTACTCACTATAAACAAAATTTTTAAACCAGAACAGAAGGTACTTATACATACATAAGTAAGTAGGTAATTTACTAACCCCCACACTAGGATTCCCTGTGTTGTGGGTGGTTAGTCTCTTCCAGGAGTCTAGTAAATAAACAGATTTAGGTAGTATATGTGATATACATGCAAAAAACGAAGATACATATAAGTAGGTGAAGATACCTACTTATACCCAATTCTGTAGGTAGGTAATCAGGCATACAAATTCAACAATTCCTCATGGATTCCATCATCAGAACTGGATTCTGAAAAAAATAGGACCAATCTGGAAAAAAACACAACCGAATTGAGAACCGCCTCCTTTTTGTAAAGTCGGTTAAGAATTGAGAACCTCCTCCTTTTTGTGAAGTCGGTTAAAAAATAGTATTTTACTACTAGAACACTTCGAAAATTAATCTACTTATGTAGCTGACTGTACTGATTTAAAAAACCGATGCCTTTAATGATACTACAAACAGACTACAAATCAATCAATTCCTCATGGATCCCATCATCAGAACTTGATTTTGACCATGATTTTTTATGTTTGTTACCTCATATCTCCGGCGTTCATGAACCGATTTGGAAAATTCTTTTATTTGAATAGATATACTTCCAGATTCCAGACCACGCGAACGAAGTCGCGCGCGGGCAGCTAGTCTTCAATAATTACGTGGGAATCAAGTGAAATGTCACCTGCCACCCTTTCGCTGTATAAAAACAAAGGGTATTCCATTCCCGCGATATCCCAAGACTACGTCACGATTGAAGGCCACAGCACACCGGCTGCGTACGCGCAGACGTAAACATGCACGTCGACGTACCATGACGTTATAATGTATGCAACTGTATGAGACATGGCACACCGCTTGCGGGACGTGCACGCAAGCGTGTACATTCAGTGACGGATTAACCCTTAATCAAATTAAGCAATCGCCTAGGGCATCACGTCTGGGGGGGCACCAGAAGAAGCACAAAAAAAAACCATCCTTAGGTCATCACGTCTCACTCTCACGTCACCAAAAACCACACCAAAAAAAGTTTCTAGGACTAATTCGCGCGTTTTAAGTTGACATAGATTCCGACCTAGAGCCATAACCCCACTACCGCTTGCCCACTCGCTGCCCGCTAGTGCATTTGCTTTGGTTTTTATTGTTGTCGCACCTACTACACTTCTAAGGTACGTTACATCTCATCATCTTATTTTACAAACAACTAATGTTTTTAGGGGGTAAAGGTGGGGGTAAGGAGCCCACAAGCGTGGATTGCTTAGGGCATCAAGTTAGTCTTAATCCGTCACTGTGTACATTACATACGTAGAGACGCGCGTGTCTACACTACGTGTTGCATACGCAGCCGGTGTGGCTTTTAAGGCGCAGACCCACCGCGGCGCATTTTTGCTGCGTGGATTTATTTGTTCGACAACGTGGGTGTACGTTTCCACTGTAGTACACACTACTCATGAATACCTAACTATGTACAGCGCTAGCGATGAGATACGCTTTGTGGAAGTAGTAGTGTACCGAACGCACAGCGTGCATGGCGCTGTCAAACGCGTTGAGCTATGTAAGCGCCTATTCGAGCAAGCCACGCATGTATCAATGACGTCAATTGATGCGTAGCGTGTCCGTGGGTTGCAATGGACACGATCACATACATTTGCTTGCAAAGCGAAGCTTAACACACGTGCGTAGCCTCTCTGTGCGCCGCGGTGGTTCTGTCCTTTACAGTTATTGTATTGGTCTATTTGTTAAATGACAGAGTCTTGATGAATAACGTAGTCTGGTGACCATTCACGTGACCGGAATGCCCAGAGGGGTGTTTCGGTCCACAGGTTCTCTGTTTGTGAGTTTTTAAGACCTCTAATGTACTACTCATGCGCATTGCACACTAAATAAATAGAATTAGCAAAATTGCAAACTATAACATACTTCTCATATTAAGACATAGAAAAAAATGCAACAGACTTTTGAAACAATTGATTGTTACATCTGCATCTGCCCCAAATTAAAATCCCGTAACGCAGTAGCGAGTCAACATGCGCACAGGGCGCTGCCTTAGCAGCATAGTATTTATATCATGGCATCTGAACCTAGTTTTCGGTTATTGAGCTAATAATTTGCAAAGTACACGAAACTGGGCATCGAACCTGTAACCGGTGAACCGTACACGTGAACCGTGCAGCCGGTAAAGTGTAATACGTTGGGGATGCCATGCGTGGAGACTCTACTGGTGTGAGTCTAGAGTATGCTCTACTGGCGATAATTTTGATGATATCACATCAAAGCAGAATTTTATTTAACAGCTCCGAGAAAATTTAAATTGCCGGCATGGGTTTCAAAAAACTGATTTAAATCAAAACCCAGTACACCAGCATAGAGATTTCAGTTGAAACGTTGGAAGCAACAAACAACAGTCGTAGGCGCAAAATCAAAATATGATTTTAAAATTAAAAAGTATGAATTAAATACAACTCTGTTTCGAGAGAACTTTACAATGTACAAAATGTACTTGTGCGCAATAATCATAAATGAAATATAAAAAAAAACAAAAAAACAATTTAATTTGAATTTGGTTTGAAATTGAATTGATCATTTCGAGATGGCGAGCATAATTTTGAAACTACAGAGTCTACTTTAAAAAAAATATTATATCGAGGAGTTCTCACAAAAATTGTTAATTATTTATCTTATTTTTTATTTTACTGTACTTACACTCACTAACGGTAGTTTTATCTGGAACAAAACTGGCCAAAAAATCCAAATCCAAATTGTCCGACTAGTCAGGCTAACAGTTTGGAATTTTTTGTCCAAACAGATTATCGAACTTCTGAAAGGACAGATTGGAATAAACGGGAAATTTGATATAGACGTGTTTTGCTTCCGAGAGGTTTTAGAATAAAAACTTAAAATTAATATGCTTTAAAATAATATCCTCAGCAATTCTACAAATTGACGCATAATCAAAAGACCGTGTTCTTAGAATTCTGAACCTAATGAAAACCACTAACACCATGTTGGAAATAAAATCCACGATAGGATTAACTTACTTAAAATCATGACTTCAACCAATCAATCGTTTTGTGGTTTTTTTTTTGTTGTCGTTTTGCTATCTTCAGTAGGTTATTATGGATACGAGCATAATAGTGTCTACTACGGCTTATTAAAAAAGTCATATCGTAATGTAATCATAATGATGACGCAATGTAGGAAGGTCCGCTGATCGATAGACCGATGACATTTTAAAGGAGGGTTCCCAACTAGTAACACCCAACCGAGTAACACTGTTACTCGTTTGGGTGTTACTCCACCGCAGTGTTACTCGGAACCCTCCATTTTAAAGATCGCTGGAGATCGGTAGATTGAGTCGGCTCCAAGACCGTTCGTCGCGACATTTTGTGGGATCTATCAGATGCTGATGATGATGAATGTAATGAAGAAAATGATGATGATTTTCATGTATATGATATTTAAAGTAGAGCCACATCCCCGCCAGTCACGCATGGCGTACGGCAGCACTCGTGATGTACTTACCTCACATACAAAATACACACACACTTAAACATTCCACAGGTGAGCGAGCACACATGCATGGTACATTATACAGGTTGCGGTTTTTCTGCGACCAATGTCTGAATAGAAGGGGGGTGGGGGGTTGGGGTGGGGGTTTGGGATGAGATGTACAATCGTTCATATGTGATTTATTAAAGTCTCATTTCATTTGCATGCCAAGAGCTTGACAAGTTACCTAAATGACAATTTGCTGTCATTTTTACCCCTTTTGAAGGAACAATATTTAAAATATTGTGATAGGTATCATCATCAGCCTATAGAAGTACACTGCTGGACATGGGACCTTCTTCTACCGCGTCGTCCGATTTGTGATCGCCACTCGAGAACCTTTATTGTCCAGTGCTGGTCAGTTATGCGAGCTGTAGCATCTTCCTGAGTACTTAACACCAAACTGGTGATTATGGAAAATCTCCTTATTGAACGCTATGTATGCTATGGGGGAAGCCTCGTCCAGCTGTAGATGACTACCGGCTGATGAAGAATAGAATAGTGGGGGCGTTCAGTTTTAGATCAGACGCGCTTTACTTTTGGCCATTATTTATAAATCGAACTTGACTCAGGGAACGATCTTGATTGTGTTCTAAATTCAAAATTCCCATACAAAAAATAACTTTTGATTTTCTTAAGATCGGTTTCGGTTCAAAGAAATTTATTCTCAAAAAAAAAGATCGATCTTAGAGTTGAGTTTGGTCTATTAATACGGGTCTTAATAAGGTAACTTATGATGACCTCTATGGCACGACGGGCGAGTAGCCGGCTGAGATGCGAGAGGTTGCAGGTTCGATTCCCGATTCTTCTGATTCTTCTAGGCTTGGTCGCGTTGGAACAGGAGTAATTTAAGTTTATATAAGACGATTCAAAGTAATCCTTGTGATTTCAATGAATAAAAATTATTTTGATTGATTGATTGATTGATTGATTGATTGATTCGGGACAAATGTTTGTATGATCTGAAAATATTTGTTCCGGGTCTGGGTGTTATGGTACCATGTTACTCGTAGTTCTTGTCACACACGCCACAGGGAGTCCTAGTGTGGGATAATGATTACGTATGTGACTGTTGGGTGTTGTTATGTTATTATTTTGTTACATATGTTGAAAAAGTTACCACCTGTATATCTTATCACTACTTCACCTCATTGTGTGATAATCTACAAACATACACTAATACTTGTCAAATTTAATCTATACCTTACCTCCTCGAACATAAGAACCAATTTCCAAAATAACTCATCAGCGGAACTTTGTATTGGCGTGCATTATAGCCAGTATAATTTGAGCCCCGCGTATTTTTACAAAGTTGTATGAATTGTAGAGAATCCGAGTTTATCATCAATGAAATTGACTCTTCAGTGTTTGTTCATTGATGACGTCACAAAGGCCAATGGTATTCCAGTATGAAAACTTTTTGGCTGTCCAAAATGTGTCCCAAATCGGGCCACAGCAAGATCGGGCCACATTTTCCCCCGGCCACCGTGAAAACATATCCAACCTCTCAGTATCTACATCACAGTAAAATAAATAAAAGTAAATACTTATAGAGTTTTGCAA
Organism: Epirrita christyi; assembly: GCA_951392215.1. Lineage (NCBI taxonomy): Eukaryota > Metazoa > Arthropoda > Insecta > Lepidoptera > Geometridae > Epirrita > Epirrita christyi. The sequence continues at coordinate 9,103,194 of OX595862.1, forward strand.
AAAAAAAACATTAAGAAGATTAGTAATAATTTAGTAAAGTTATCATGAAAGAAGTTATTTATTTAAATTTATCAAACTTTGAATTTAATTATTTTGAAATTTAAGTAGCCTTTTTGAATCTTCTTTTTAACTTAATGAATCGCATACTACATACAGTTCAACCAATGATGGGTCTAGCAATACTGGCCGCGATGCGTTCCAATTTTGAAAACTGAGTTTAGTATTCACAATTGCGCCTTGGCCCGGTTCAGACGTGGCGCCATTATGTTTTAATTTTTTAATATTATTTCCTGTGTGTTTTCATTTTATTTTATTAATTTTGTTTAGTTTTGTGTGTGCGCTGTGATTGGTGTTTGTGTAATTGGTGAGTTTTTATTACGTCACTGATAAGCGATAAGGTGATTGTTATGTTCATAGTCTAGATATTCTTTAGGAAGTTTCAGCATGTTGGTAGTATACATACCCTGAAATAACTCTTTTAATCGTAAATACATCATCATCATCAGCCTGTAGAAGTCCAATGCTGGACATAGGCCTCCCCCTTAGAATGCCACGACGAACGGTAATGAGCCGACTCCATCCACAGACTTCCTGCTACGTTTATAATGTCTTAAGTCCATCGAGTGCAGGGCCTTCCTCTACCGCGTCGTCCGGTTTGTGGTCGCCACTCGAGAACCTTTATTCCCCAACGGTTGTCAGTTCTTCGAGCTATATGACCTACCCATTGCCACTTCAACTTGCTAATTCTGAGAGCTGTGTCGGAAATACCTACTAAGGTAGGGAGAACAGTTTTAAGTTGGTGTGCTCACTTGAATGTTAGAGCTAAGTTAGATCAATAAGATTAAATAAAATCTAATTGCTACATATTCAATGTTGAGATACGTCAAACTCTGTCTAATTTCTATATTTGTTTGAATGTTGTTTTTTTTTATTTATATTTTATTTATCTACAAGCAAACACTTGCGTTATTCTCCTGTGGGAACAGAATTTCGGGATATAAAGTATTATATGTTTTGTGTCAGGTTTTAATCTATTCGTGTAGCAAATTTAATCAAAATTGGCGCAGCCATTTGGCGATAAACCACGACAAACAACCAAACATCATCATTTCATACATTTTTTTATATATTTGGAGGAAATGGATTTATGTATGTTTGTATGTATTGCAGTCACGACTCTACTCAAAGTATTTCTCATTTAATAGATAGTTTTTGTTATTTGCCTGTACCTTTAATTTTTTACAATAGGTTTTGGCGATTTTGATATTTTCAGCAACAAACCAAGCATTTGCATTCAAAAAGTATCATAATCCTTTCACCACTATGGTTCTTTCATCATTCTTTTTCATCCAAGTATTTAGTCGTATACAATGGCGGAAGTCAGTTTTTTAAATGAAAAGTTATTATACTATTAGGCAAGCAAGCAAGCATACGGCCCACCTGATGGAAAGCAGTTACCGTAGCCTATGGACGCCTGCAACACCAGAGGAATCACACGCGCGCTGCTGACCCTGAGACAAAGATGAAAAGTCTCATGTGCCTGTAATTTCACCGGCACCCGTACCCTTCAAAGCGAAACAGCAATGCGAGCACTACTGGCTTAGCGGCAGAAATAGGTACGGTGGTAGTACTTCCCCGGACGAACTCTTTAACAAGAAGTTCTACTACTAACAAAAGTACTAATTAAGTTATTTCATCGCGGTGTCATTTCAAATACCTTTCCTACGAGAGATGTTATCATTTATCATTGTACGTGATAACACTATCACTGATAACACAATTGTATTTTACCGCAAATAAAGATATTTTAATGAAAAATGTGAAGTTATATAGGTGTATTTATTTATTTATTTATATGTATTTGCGCATCCACTAGTCTTCGTGAAACTACCACCGATCTTACTTAAACATGACTTGACAGACACTTTGACAACTTGACCTAAACAATGAAGCAAAAAACTTTTCATTTAAAAAACCGACTTCCGCCATTGTATTCGACATATTTAAATGAAAAAAAAATTATGAAAGAACCATAGTGGTGAAAGGATTATGATACTTTTTGAATGCTTGGTTTGTTGCTGAAAATATCAAAATCGCTATATGTATATAAATAAATAAATAAATAAATGCTGGACATTTCACACAACATTATCTAGCCCCAAGCTAAGCAGAGCTTGTGTTATGGCAACTAGATAACTGATATACTTAATACAATACATTACATAGATAGATATTTTTTATTATACATAGAAAATACCCAGAACACCCTGAACAAATATCTGCAGATACACAAATATTTGTTCCGAGGCGGGAATCGAACCCGCAACCTCCTGCGTCGCAGGCAACCCTTCGTCCACCGCACCACAGAGGTTATCAAACAATATTTGAGACAACTCTCCTACAATATTTGAGTAGTTCCCTCAATTCCCCATGCATTCCATCATCAGAACTGGATTCTGAAAAAAATGGGACCAATCAGGAAGTATATCTATTCAATTAAATAAATAATTTATTAATAAATAATTGAGGAAAAATAACTGAATGAAAAATACAACCGAATTGAGAACCTCCTCCTTTTTTGGGAAGGTTAAAAACGACTGGCATTAATTATTATTATCAACATGTAGAAGTCTACTGCTGGGCAAAGCCTCCCTCTCTCTAGAATGGTACGACGAACTGTAAAATTGCAGAGAAAACATGCTAATTTAATGTTTATAGGGATATTGTATGGTGAGATACGGCACCTGCCAATTCTAAATGATTAAGACGCTATAGGGTTCAATGTTATTTTTTTATGAACTATTGAAGGCCAGCGCTCGCTCTGATACCTTGGTTTTAAGTATAAAACAATTATATAAAAATTCTCTTCAAAGTTTTGTAAGATTTTGTTCACTAACCCAATTTATATCTTATAAGTTACCAAAATCCAAAAATTAAAACATGTAGTAGTTAGTCTAAAATTAGATTTCAATTTTAAAAAGTTATCTTTGTCTATTTGTTTTATCGCGTGGAGTAATTCAAATTGAAAACTAAACTTATGATTTTACTAGATGAAAAGCTGAAAAATACGTTTTTTTTTTAAGTTTTGTAAACTATAAGAACTCTTAATCAAAAACTTAAATATTCTAGAGCTCATTAATATTAGATTATGCACTAAGGGAATGAAGCAGTGTCTTATGTCGCGGGCGGCATATTGAACCCTGAGCGTAACGAGGGACTATAAAGTTAACTCCCGAGTGTAGCGAGGGAGTTATATAGATTCCTGAGTGAAGCGAGGGGTTCAAGCTGCCCAAGACGAAGACAGGCTTTATTCCAGAGGAGCATACTCTACTTTTCACACCTGCGAGACAATAAAATCCAGGGCTCCATAAAATATGTATCGTCTGTTTTGATAAACTCTGGAGTAGAATCATTATCGCTCGACATTTTTTGTTAACACTGATATTGCCTTTGACATATATACATATATTACTAGAATATTACAATAAAATTCACTGAAAATTACAGCACCAAACATCTCTTTTGTTTCAACAACATTCTCTTTTTTTTTGAGCTCTGCTTATGGTGGCCAGTTCGATTTTTGAACAAACCTCTTTACAATGTCATATCGGCATTTTTTTACTTAGAGTTTTCCACGAGTCTCCACACGAATTTGACGTTCCAAATTCAAATCACTTTATTCCCTAGGGAGTTTCATACAACTTTATATCCCTAGAGAGACAATGCTTTACTTTACGTTGAGGTTGCAAGATATGTAATTGGACATTGTCGAACAGGTGGTGTGAAAAGGCATTTTGTGAACCTATAGCGTCTTAAGTATATGGGCCTCAAGCCAGTCATTGACTGAGCAAGGTGACCAAGAATTAACCAGTTACACGTTTTTCCCTAAGCAAGAGCAGAATAGACGTTATTTTCTTCGTTTGTTTCAATCTTACTTTAGCAAAGCCATACAAATTTGGATGAACACAAAAACGAGACACCTGTTGTATGGATTCACGGGCCCCCCTCGATAAGTGGCAATCGAAGAGGGTACGGTGTCAGCTGTGACGTTCGTTACGACAGGTGTTCAAAAATGATGAAAATATCATATACTCAAAAATAGGGTGTTTCACCTTGGAATGAGAGATAGTCAGCTATAAACTTGTATAAACCTTTATTTTGACACCCTAAAACTTGTCTGAAAACCTACTTACCGTAGGGTGTCCGCGACTACAGAAATTCCAAGGTCAAAGGTCAAAAAATCACATCTATTACAAATATCTCTTTTCCTATGGGTTTTATGCTATTTGTATTTATTATAAATATTGTATGGGATTAAATAGCATAAAAATTTTGCGCAATTGATGGTCATTTTATTTGCCAAATGTTAGTCACTGAGTGACTTTCAGTTAGGGAGTAGAGGGGATGTTCAAGCAAAGTTACAGGTGACAGTCAGGTGACAGGTGACAGGTAAATAGTTAAGTTACGGAATTATCTACGCAATGATTCACTGTGACATAATAACGATCCCATAACATAATAAAAGTGAAATGAATGTGGATGATGTAATGTTTGTAATACTTTCATACAAAAACTACTGAATCAATTTTGATGAAATTTGGTACTCGGATAGATGAAAAACTGAATAAAAACATGGCATATATTTTATTCCAAAATTCAGTTCCCCCAGGAGAATAACACAAGTTAAACCGCGTACAATCGCTAGTAATATGTGAATCTTTACCGGCCTTAGAGATGAGAAAGTTTGCGTGATAATGGTAATCTACAATCATTACAGTGGAATTCCGTGATATTGATGTAATATTGATCACGATACGCCAATTCTTTTAATTCTTTGAATGGATTGAAGTATTACATGTTTTATTTTTTTTACCAAAGAATATGGAGTAAAATGTGTCCTCTATTTATTTATTTATGGCTCAAGTTTCCAATAACGACTACGAGCTAGGAAGTTCACATTTTAATCACATGTTGGTTCACATAACACAAGCCTAAATATGAAATGGCGTACTGAGGAAACCAACAGTTTTGGAGATATTAATTAACCCCCCTCCCCCCACCCCCCAAATATCCAAAATGTTACATTTGAGATGAGAGGCGAGGAGTTGAAATGATTATTTTAATATAAACCAATAAAAATTATGTTTGAGTCAAAAAATTTGGTTGTTCACACTTTTTAAATACGTACAAAATTTTCACGGCTCGCTCCGCTCGCTGGTCAAAAATTTCCCTTCATTTACCGTTTAGTTTAGTTAACATGTTAGCTTAGTTTTTTTGACATGAATATTAAAGTAATTTTGAGTGTACTTGCCTACAGATAAATTGTCGCAGAAAATAATAATCCTTCATATTTCAATGAGAAAGAATTCGTACATAAATATTATAAAGATGGATGAAAGACCACACTGAAACCGTAACCTGTTTATTATCTATGACGACCTCTGTGGCGCGGCGGGTGAAGGTTCCTGCGACGCAGGAGGTTGTGGGTTCGATTCTTGCCTCGGAACAAATATTTGTACGATCTGCAGATATTTGTTCTGGGTATTTTTCTACGTATAATAAAAAAATATCTATCTATGTTATGTATTTGTATTAAGTATATCAGTTATGTAGTACCCATAACACAAGGTCTGCTTAGCTTGGGGCTAGATAATGTTGTGAGAAATGTCCAGCATTTATTTTATTATTTATTTATGAATATAAATTCTCTGCTCTGCTACAATTTCCGACGAATATAATATGACGGTCAACCACTAAAGGACATTTAAACATTGTGAAATGATACAAATGTTTGGACAAGTGTTTTATTTTACATTTAAATGCCAACTGTTTTAAGTTTGCATCAAAACATTGAACAAATAAAGCATTCACACGTTGAGCGTTAAGATTGTAGAATTTAACTTAAGGTTCAAATTTTATTGCGTTTTTGCTCATTACAGCTCATCAACACTTCTTGAGATAGTAAAAACTGATTTTGCGAAAACTAGGAGACCGAACACAGATGTATTAGTTTATAGTTTCACATATAGATCATTACTTCAGCTACGAATACTCTTCAATGATTTTTACAGTGTTTTTTTGGTTTAAAGGTATGCGTAGCTTAACTAATGACATTTATGAGATACTATCAATTAAAACATGTGTGCTAGGTCTCCTAGTTTTCGCAAAATCTGTTTTCTCTATCTCAAGAAGTGTTGATTAGCTGTGATTTACAAAAAACACAATAAAATTTGAATTTCGCGCCACATGCGAGAGGAATCACCTTAACAATAACATAGGCACAGAATAATTAAAAGTATAAGAAATAGGTAACACCCAACAGTCACATACGTAGTCCTGCCCCCCTATTCCCTAACTTGAACTTTAGTCACTCGGTGACTAAAGTTTGACATGTATAACTTTTTAACCGACTTCACAAAAAAGGAGGAGGTTCTCAATTCGGTTGTATTTTTTTATTTTTTTTTTGTGTTTCTTACCTCATATCTCCGTCGTTTATGAACCGATTTGAAAAACTCTTTTTTTATTTGAATAGATATACTTGCAGATTGGTCCCATTTTTTTCAAAATCCAGTTCTGATGATGGGATCCATGAGGAATTGAGGGAACTCCTCAAATATTGTAGGCATACATATGGCGATTTTGATATTTTCAGCAACAAACCAAGCATTTGCATTCAGAAAGTATCATAATCCTTTCACCACTATGGTTCCTTCATAAAAATTTTTTCATCCAAAATTATTTAGACAATTACAATGGCGGAAGTCGGTTTTTTAAATGAAAAGTTATCATTTAAAAAATCGACTTCCGCCATTGTATTCGACTAAATATTTGGATGAAAAAAAAATGATGAAAGAACCATAGTGGTGAAAGGATTATTATACTTTCTGAATGCAAATGCTTGGTTTGTTGCTGAAAATATCAAAATCGCCATATGTATGCCTACAATATTTGAGGAGTTCCCTCTATTCCTCATGGATCCCATCATCAGAACTGGATTCTGAAAAAAATGGGACCAATCTGGAAGTATATATATTCAAATAAAAAAAGAGTTTTTCAAATCGGTTCATAAACGCCGGAGATATGAGGTAACAAACATTAAAAAAAAAAATATAACCGAAATGAGAACCTCCTCCTTTTTTGGGAAGTCGGTTAAAAATTACCATCAATTTCTCAAAAATATCATTAAAAATTGACAATCGTTAGTCACTGAGTGACTTTCAGTTAGGGAATAGAGGGGCTGATCCCACACTAAAATTCCCTGTATCGTGGGTATCAAGGAACTACGAGTACCATGGTACCATAACACTCAAACCCGAAACAAATAGGTATTTGCTGATCATACAAACATTTATCCCGCAGTGCGAATCGAACCCGCAACCTCTTGCATCTCAGCTGGCTCTCAACTCGTCCGCGCCACAGAGGTCGTCAAAAGTACATCATCATCAACATCACCAGACTTTAGACGTCCATTGCTGAACAAGAGCTTCCTCCATAAGTATAATGGGGAGGGGATTTGCCATAATCTCCGAACGCGTGACAGGCCGATTGGTGCATAACATATTATTCATGTTTAGTACTCAAGTAAAGAAAAGAAAGAAAGAAAGAAAATTTATTTATTTCACACATTAAACACAACACAAGATTACACAAAAAGAAAAAACAAACAGAAAAAAAAAAATAACATTAAAAATAAAAATGAAGATATAAGTAGGTATATAGACTAATGTGTTGTGTGAGGTGAAATAGGTCCCTGTCTCAGCATAAGCTGCACCTGACCTGGAAAAGGCGTGCCGTTCCCAGGTCGGCGCAGCGCTGGTTTTCAGACAGAGCCTAGGTGAAGCTACGCACATCAATAACCACCGGGTTGCAATAAATAGGCATACAATAATCTAAATCCAAGCATACAATACAATAATAAGAATCCTAGTAGATGCTGATGATCCTAGAAGTAGATGCTGCTGGCCATCCCCTGGTGTAACCCCTTAGTCGACTTTAACAACATCCACGGGAGGAGACAGAGGGGTCTATTCTTAGGCCGTACACAACACGGCATAATACATTACGATGAGTTTATTATCACACATTAGCAATAACATTTTGTTATCAGGACCTTGCTTCTGTAATTACTGCTTTCTTATCATAAAGATAATATATCACTGTCGCAAAAAATTCAAAGTCAAAATCTAATGTTAATAATTAATAACATAACATAACACCCATGATTTATAAGCAAATAAATAATAAGTAAAATGAATGTACTTACCCAATGTGTTGTGATGAATAACGATGTTATTGATATGGCTACTGATTGTGAAGTCCCTAGAAGGAAAGCAGAACCTACAACACAAGTCTCCTGACTTAGTGTAGGTTCTGTCTGTAATACTTGCTTATCGAACAAGCCATTTTATGTTATTTTAATTTGTAATTCTAATATCTTAATCTTATTGTGTGCTTGAAATGAATAAATAAACATTATTATTATTATTATTATTACCCAACAGTCATATACATAATAGTCTTGATCCCACACTAGTATTCCCTGTGTACTGGGTATCAGGAAATACGAGTACAATGGTACCATAACACCCAGACCCGAAACTAATATTTGCAGATCATACAAAAATTTGTCCCTCGCATCTCAGCTGGCTATTCGCCCGGTGTGCCACAGAGGTCTTCGAAACGTACACTTACGTACGTTTTAGAAAAATTACGACTATACACCACGTACTTTACTATTCACCTGCTCTCTCGCACACATCTCTCGCATTCTCGTCGCACGACCTTTGAGCGTGGTCGCGGTCGGTGCTCATGAGGAAGGACCTCAAAATGGTCAACGAAACGTCAGCAGGAGAATAGTAAAGTACGTGGTGTATAGTCGTAATTTTTCTATGAATAATATCAAATGATACCAAGCTATTACTTTCGTACGTTGTAAACTTTTACTTTTACATCCATGGGAGGAGTTGGAGGCGATCTATTCTTAGGCCAAACCTACCACGGCTGACTCTTATACTTGTTACAGGTACAATAATGCAACAAAAGTCTCAAATACATCGAGGAATGAAATAAAACAAAATGGCAGAAAGCAACGAAGGACCAGTGACTATCGATGATTTGCCAATATCATTTCAGGTATGTATTTGTATATGTTTTTTTATACTACTTGGCAAGCAAACAAGCATATGGCCCACCTGATGGAAAGCAGTTACCGTAACCTATGGACGCCTGCTACACCAGAGGCAGCACACGCGCGCTACAAACCCTGAGACATAAAGATGAAAAGTCTCATGTGCCTGTAGTTTCACCGGCACCCGTACCCTTCAAACCGAAACAGCAATGCGAGCACTACTGCTTGGCTGCAGAAATAGTTACATCCCCGGACGAATTCTTTCACAAGAAGTTCTACTACTATGTATGTTTTGTTCTTTCAAAACCACAGGCTGTTAAACTTTGGAATTGATTTAAATTTAGCATGTCGGATTGAAACAAGTAATGCACCTGTTTCAATCCGACATGCTAAATCTCTACCTATTTTTAACCGACTTCCCAAAAAAGGAGGAGGTTCTCAATTCGGTTGTTTTTTTTTTTTAATGTTTGTTGCCGCATATCTCCGGCGTTTATGAACCGATTTGGAAAATTCTTTTTTTATTTGAATAGATATACTTCCAGATTGGTTTCATTTTTTTCAGAATCCAGTTCTGATGATGGAATCCATGAGGAATTGAAGTCCTCAAATATTGTAGGCATACATATGGCGATTTTTATATTTTCAGCAACAACCAAGCATTTGCATTCAGAAAGTATCATAATCCTTTCACCACTATGGTTCTTTCATCATTTTTTTTTCATCCAAATATTTAGTCGAATACAGTGGCGGAAGTCGGTTTTTTAAATGAAAAGTTATCGGGAGATGGCATCTTATTGAAGAAGGTTTTACTGTATTATCTTTGTAAGAGCGCGTTTAGTTACATAAGAGGAAATGCCGCGGGAAAACGCTAGTCAATAAAATGTTTTATTTAAGTATTTTATAAATATTAAGTACAGATTTCTAAATTCACAGTTTAAATTACTGGATAATTAGAGCGAGGAGCTATTGTTAGACCGGAAATGACGTAATAGTGAATATTTGAACCACGCATGCCTATCACTAACTGTAGTTTTTTGGTTTCGAAACATTCATTTCATCATTCATTCATTTTCGTTCATTCATTGGTTTCCTGTGAAATAATTATCATTAACAGCAGCCTTTAAACGCCCACTGCTGGACGAAGCCATAAAATACAATGGGGGGAATTGCCATGATAAATAAATGAATGCTGCACATTTCACGCAACATTATCTAGCCCCAAGCTAAGCAGAGCTTGTGTTATGGGTACTAGATAACTGATATACTTAATACAATACATAGATAATAGATAGATATTTTTTTATTATACATAGAAAATACCCAGGGCCCCAATAACAAACTAATTTTATTTGTAAATAAACTAAGTAACTAAACAAATTGTGCTTGAGTTGTTAATGAACTATCTCGGAAGGAATTTTTTTATAAGGGTACATATATATATGTATATTTGAGGGTGGGGAGGGGTGGAGGAGGGAGAGGAGATCCCTAACCCGCATGGGGGAAGTTTAGGATATGCATAGTTTTTTTTTAATAATTTTTTTAGGTTATGTTTTGGTAATTTTTCTGTAATATGGCCTGCGATTAGAAGTTTTCTAGTGTACAAATACTACAACATAGTTTAAAAAAAAAACTAACAACCTACCGAGGGCCTGTCTATACTATGGCCCCTGTGTAAGAATTTTTCTAGCGGGCTCATGATTTTTTACGTACAAAAATTAAAATTATTTCCTAGATCTGAAACTTCGTAAGATTGCTCAAGATAATAAGAACTTTGCATAAAAAAAATTGAAGAGTCTACGACAAGTCCCGTATATAAAAGACGAGCCATTATCTCAATAATAACTTTTCATTTAATAACCTTTCATTTAAAAAACCGACTTCCGCCATTGTATTCGACTAAATATTTGGATGAAAAAAAATTATGAAAGAACCATAGTGGTGAAAGAATTATGATACTTTTTGAATGCAAATGCTTGGTTTGTTGCTGAAAATATCAAAATCGCCATATGTATGCCTACAATATTTGAAGAGTTCCCTCAATTCCTCATGGATTCCATCATCAGAAATGGATTCTGAAAAAAATTAGACCAATTTGGAAGTATATCTATTCAAATAAAAAAAGAATTATCCAAATCGGTTCATAAACGCCGGAGATATGCGGTAACAAACATCTTCTAATGACAATCGTAAATGAATTGTAATTGCATTGTCTAAGAATGGTTTTTCCATTGAAAATAGTAGATTCGGCCCCCTGAACATGTGGTCATGGAGTTTGATGAAATAATAGCCAAAATAGAAGCAAAGTTCGTTCGCGTACAAAAGAGCGTATTTTCTCTTAAATCTAATAGTTATTTACGGAACTGCAGCTAAGTATCAAAGATGTTAGCATTATTGGTAAGTCTAATGTTCATTTAAGTGATTAAGTGATGTCAAGTGGTGACCTCACACGTTGATATAGTCAGTGATGTGACACGTCTGCCAAGTACACCAGAGGGCCTAGCCAAGCGGCATTCGTTTCGAAGCGATTCCATTTCTACAGTCGTAATTCAGTACAAAATACCACGTGACATATCGATAGCTAACGTCAATCCCATACATTTTGGACTTTTCTACTGGCGACATCGCTATTAGAATGTTACTTTGTCTACGGCCTGGACAGCGATTTTTAACCGACTTCACAAAAAGGAGGAGGTTCTCAATTAGGTTGTTTTTTTTATATATTTTTTTACCTCTTATCTCCGGTGTTTATGAACCGATTTGAAAAATTCTTATTTTATTTGAATATATATACTTCCAAATTGGTCCCATTTTCAGAATCCAGTTCTGACGATGGAATCCATGAGGAATTGAGGGAACTCCTCAAATATTGTAGGCATACATATGGCGATTTTGATATTTTCAGCAACAAATCAGGCATTTGCATTCAGAAAGTAACATAACCCTTTCACCACTATGGTTTTTTCATAAAAAAAAAACATCCAGATATTTAGTCGAATACAATGGCGGAAGTCGGTTTTTTAAATGAAAAGTACTTCACTTCTACTCGTTGTAAACGAGTTGTTGTTGTTGTTGTATGTGTTGTTGTTGTTGTTGTTGTTTTTTTCGTTTTGATACTTGTATTCAGCTTTGGCGTAGTCAGGTTTTAGTATTTAAACTTTATTTTTGTTGTTATTCGGTATGCAATGCATTAAAGAGTTTATCTACAATTTTTGTAAAAATGTTATCTTTCTTATAAAATCAAATTAAAACGTAATTAGCGATTACTTGCGGTTTTAATAAAAGAAAATTATCTTTAAGTATTTATTTTAAACGGCACTAAAATACAAGTAATATTATAACATTATATGACTGAGTATATATGAGTATGTTGGTGTGAATTATGACCATCAATGTAAAATTACCATATTCAAAACAAATAAATTATCTTTATCTTAAATTATCTACAACCTACATAGTTGTAAGAATACGATCATTTTGGGCCTCTCAAAAATTGGATATCGGAAAAAAGTTATAGTCATTTAAGGCGAGGACTGATCTCAAAAGTAGTATGTTGAACGCCCAGTTGGATGTGACGAGAGTAAATAATGAGATGCAAAAAATTGTGTAGGTAGAACAATATACCAACAATATTTGTAACCGAACAGAATTTTGAAAAAAAGTCTGGTTTTGCTAATAAATATCGCACAAATGACCACCCTAAAAACCTTAAATAAAAATCGCACAAATGACCACCCTAAAAAAATTAAATAAATATCGCACAAATGACCACTCTAAAAATTTTAAATAAATATCGCACAAATGACCACCCTAAAATTTTTTAATAAATATCGCACAAATGACCACCCTATTATTTTTAATAAATATCGCACAAATGACCACCCTAAAAATATTAAATAAATATCGCACAAATGACCACCCTAAAAATATTAAATAAATATCGCACAAATGACCACTCTAAAAATTTTAAATAAATATCGCACAAATGACCACCCTAAAAAAATTAAATAAATATCGCACAAATGACCACCCTATTATTTTTAATAAATATCGCACAAATGACCACCCTAAAAATATTAAATAAATATCGCACAAATGACCACCCTAAAAATATTAAATAAATATCGCACAAATGACCACCCTAAAAAATTTAAATAAATATCGCGCAAATGACCACCCTATTATTTTTAATAAATATCGCACAAATGACCCCCCTTAAAATATTAAATAAATATCGCACAAATGACCACCCTAAAAATATTAAATAAATATCGCACAAATGACCACTCTAAAAATTTTAAATAAATATCGCACAAATGACCACCCTAAAAAATTTAAATAAATATCGCACAAATGACCACCCTATTATTTTTAATAAATATCGCACAAATGACCACCCTAAAAATATTAAATAAATATCGCACAAATGACCACCCTAAAAATATTAAATAAATATCGCACAAATGACCACCCTAAAAAATTTTTAGCATTCAAATGCTCATGAATCATCATGTTCATGAATGCTTTTGAACGGTAACAACACAATTTTTTACGAATGAAATAGCTAGACTTTTTAAAATTCTAACCGCATATTTTTATCTATGATTTGTATATTTCGATTAATTCAAAAAAACCCTCAAAATGAATACAGTCTGAAGTGCAAACCAGTTTCATCGTCAAACATGACATGCTATTTAAATTTTGTCCGTTTGGATAAAAAAAAGAAGATATTTGGATAAGTATTTGGATTTTATGATTATCCGTGCCCTAAAGATTTTTGGTTCAACGCATTATCTTCTTCCACGCGGACGAAGTCGCGGGATACAGCTTGCATATAATAAAATAACTATAACCCTGATTTTTTATTTCAGTCGATTTTTGTAAACAAACAAATGTCAAGATACTGTGAGTATAAGTGTCATGATTGTGTAGCCATACGTGTAAATTCACATATGACACACATACATGACACTTATACTCACAGTATCTTGACATTTGTTTGTTTACAAAAATTGTCTAAAATTAAAAATCAGAGTAAATTCTGATCTTTTTGTTAACAAATAAATGTCAAGTTAAGTAAGTAAGTAGTGTAAGTGTCACTTATACACACAGCGTCATTTTTTTGTTTAAAAAAATTGTCTAAAATTAAAAATCAGAGTAAATTCTGATCGTTTTGTTAACAAAGAAATGTCAAGTTAAGTAAGTAAGTAGTGTAAGTGTCACTTATACACACAGCGTCATTTTTTTGTTTACAAAAAATGTCTAATTTAAAAAATCAGAGTATATTTAATTAGCTTTTGAATGTTGGTATATTGGCTTCGGTCATAAGCCTATATCATACTATTTGTAGTGTAACATACTAGGTATGCTGTTAATCTAACAAAGGCATGACGAATTACTCGCTAGCCATGGAAATTACATCAAATGTATTGTGTATTGTATTTTACACCATCATAAATGTATAATGTAGGTAAAATCATACGATGAACAATAAAACTAGCGTATAGAAACGAAACTCCATTATAAACATACCGCTATAAATAGCGCCAGTATCAATATTGTACATTAAATTGTTACAGACGGAAGCGTCTGCAACTGACGCTTCCGTCTGGTAGTGATTTGGATTAGTTGAGCTATTTTTAGATCGTTTGCAACGGTCTTTAGATAGCTCACAGTTTCATTTTGTATTTTTTTTTAATTTTGTATATGCTTCTATTATTTGTATTATATCCTAAACTAAATGTCTGACATAACTAAGTGTTCAAAATTGTCCCTTTGGGTTTAATAAATGAATATGAGGCAAAACCAGTGTTAGGCAGTACCTATACCTACTGGCTTGTGGCAGTGCAAACTAAAAGTAACACAATAAGCTCGTATTAACTAATTATAAAAACAACCTCTGTGGCGCGATGGACGAGCAGCCAGCTGAGATGCGAGATGTTGCGGTTTCGATTCTCGCTGCGGGACAAATGTTTGTATGATCTGCAAATATTTTTTCCGAGTCTGGCTGTTATGGTACCATGGTACTCGTAGTTCGTGATACCCACGACACAGGGAATCCTAGTGTAGGATCAGCAGGGCGATTCTAAAACGTCAGAAACGTTTCCGATGGATTCGTTAGTTTTTAATTTCGATGTGGTAAGTAACTAAAACAATTTTCTCAAAAAAAATAATTTTCTTTGTAAAATACAGTAATATACAATATTTATTGTTTTTTACCGTGTTTTACTAAAGAAAATTGTTTTAGTTACCACATCGAAATTAAAAACTAACGAAGCCGATCGGAAACGTTTCCGACGTTTTAGAATCGCCCTGCAGGACTACTTATGTGAATTTTGGATGTTATGTATGTTTTTATGTATCACGAATTTCGCATCTATACTCTAGTATTATTATTTATTTTCCTGTATGTAGGAAGGTATATAATTTGTATGTGCACTAGACTGTAACGAAATACATTCAACTTCCGAGCAAATTATTCACAGATAGTTTTTTTCAACATTATGTTTCCATTGCCGTGCGTACATTCTCGATTAGCGAGAGTATAAGGGCCGTTATCCCATAGCTGGAACTCGGATATCCTCCTAAAGGTAGTGGTAGTCTCGACCTAAGTATAAGACTCCTCCCATCTCCTCCTGTGGATGTCGTAAAAGGCGACTGTGATTACGCCAGGGGATGGGCAACAGCATCCACCTGAGTACTTAACACCAACTAGTTTCCGTCACATTTCGATATAACTATACTAGTTGCGCCCCGCGGTTTCACCCGCGTGAATAATGATGAAAATTGATGATGATGATGATGATGATGAAAAGTAGCCTATGTGTTAATCCAGGGCGTAAAGTATCTCCATTCCAAATTTCATTCAAATCCATTCAGTAGTTTTTACGTGAAAGAGTAACAAACATCCATCCATACTCACAAACTTTCGCGTTTATAATATTAGTAGGAGTAGGATAACCGTGTCGTATTTTTAACCGACTTCAAAAAATGGAGGAGGTTCTCAATTCGGTTGTATTTTTTTTTAATGTATCTTCGTCGTTTATGAACAAAAATGGAAAATTCTTTTTTCATTCGAATATACTTCCAGATTGGTCCCATTTTCAAAACCCAGTTCTGATGATGGATTCCATAATTGAGGGAACTCCTCAAATATTATAGGCATACATATAGCGATTTTGGTATTTTCAGCAACAAGTTGTTGTTTTGGTATACATTTAGTAAATAAAAACATGCAGATAGCTGAATTCAATGACGGAATTCGGTTTTTAACCGACTTCACAAGAAGGAGGAGGTTCTCAAATCGGTTGTATTTTTTTTTCTTTTTTGTTTGTCCGGCGTTTATGAACCGATTTGGAAAATTCTTTTTTTTACTTGAATAGATATACTTCCAGATTGGTTCCATTTTTTCAGAATGCAGTTCTATGTATAATGGGATACATGACGAATTGAGGTAACTCGTCAAATATTGTAGGCATACAATAGAGCGATTTTGATATTTTCAGCAACAAATCAAGCATTTGCATTCAAAAAGTATCATAATCCTTTCACCACTATGGTTCTTTCATAATTTTTTTTCATCCAAATATTTAGTCGAATACAATGGCGGAAGTCGGTTTTTTAAATGAAAAGTTATTTAATGAAAAGTTATAAGTAAGGAGAATACCATTTCTGACATATAAAAACATCGACAGTAGATCGTCACGTGATCCGAACTTTATTTTGACCAATTTTTGATACGGGAATTGGACCTTAGGAATATGTGATGTGACTGTTGGATGTTATGTTATTTTATGTTATGTTATTTTTCAGGTGAAGTACCTTGGACAGAGCGACGCGAGAGGATTATGGGGCATCAAGCATACCAGGAAACCAGTCGACCTGATGGTAGCAGCTGCTAAGGCATTACCCCCAGGTATGTTCCTCGCAGGTGATGACCCCTGTGGCGCAGCGGGCGAGTAGCCGGCTGAGATGCAAGAGGTGCGGGTTCGATTTCCGCTGCGGAAGAAATGTTTGCATCTGCAAATATTTGTTCCGGGTCTGGATGTTGTGGTAACATAGTACACGTAGTTCCTGATATCAACAACACAGGGAATCAGGACTATGTATGTGACTGTTGGGGGTTTACCACGGGTCTATATATTAGTTTACTGATCATGTGTATAATAACTTTTCATTTAAAAAACTGACTTCCGCCATTGTATACGACTAAATATTTTGATGAATAACTTTTCATTTAAAAAACCGACTTCCGCCTTTGTGTACGACTAAATATTTTGATGAATAACTTTTCATTTAAAAAACCGACTTCCGCCTTTGTGTACGACTAAATATTTTGATGAATAACTTTTCATTTAAAAAACCGACTTCCGCCTTTGTGTACGACTAAATATTTTGATGAATAACTTTTCATTTAAAAAACCGACTTCCGCCTTTGTGTACGACTAAATATTTTGATGAATAACTTTTCATTTAAAAAACCGACTTCCGCCTTTGTGTACGACTAAATATTTTGATGAATAACTTTTCATTTAAAAAACCGACTTCCGCCTTTGTGTACGACTAAATATTTTGATGAATAACTTTTCATTTAAAAAACCGACTTCCGCCTTTGTGTACGACTAAATATTTTGATGAATAACTTTTCATTTAAAAAACCGAGTTCCGCCTTTGTGTACGACTAAATATTTTGATGAATAACTTTTCATTTAAAAAACCGACTTCCGCCTTTGTGTACGACTAAATATTTTGATGAATAACTTTTCATTTAAAAAACCGAGTTCCGCCTTTGTGTACGACTAAATATTTTGATGAATAACTTTTCATTTAAAAAACCGACTTCCGCCTTTGTGTACGACTAAATATTTTGATGAATAACTTTTCATTTAAAAAACCGACTTCCGCCATTGTATTCGACTAAATATTTTGATGAAAAAAAATGATGGAAGAACCATAATGGTGAAAGGATTATGATACTTTCTGAATGCAAATGCTTGGTTGTTGAAAATATCAAAATCGCCATATGTATGCCTACAATATTTGAGGAGTTCCCTCAATTCCTCATGGATCCCCTCAACAGATCTGAATTTTGAAAAAAATGGGACCAATCTGGAAGTATATCTATTCAAATAAAAAAAGAATTTTCCTGTCGGTTCATAAACACCGGAGACATGGTAACAAATATTTAAAAAATAAAAAAAAAAACAACCGAATTGAGAACCTCCTCCTTTTTTGGGAAGTCGGTTAAAAATTCATAGAGTTTAATGAAGTAATAGCCAAATCAGAAGCAAACTTGGTTCGGTAACCTCCTCTTAAATAAGAAAATAAATAAGTACTCGTACAACAAATCAACAAAAATCATCAAATAACAAAAATAGTAAGTATGTTTTTTCCTTCCAGGTCAAATCCTGCCCATCGTGAAACTGACCATCACAGTAGATGGAGTTCATCTAGAGACCATCAACCAAGGCACGAAACGGGAAGAATTCGAGCACATGGCGGTGTTTTTCAACATTGAATCCATCTCCTACGGAGTCCAAGACCTGGTGTATACGAGGGTCTTTTCGATGATCATAGTTAAAGAGAATGCTGATGTTAAGGGGCTGAATCCTTTTGAGTGTCATGCCTTCGTGTGTGAATCCAGGTAAGATATATATATATATAGATATTACAGATAGATATAGATAGGTAGGTAGATAGATAGATAGGTAGATAGATAGATAGGTAGATAGATATATAGATAGGTAGATAGATAGATAGATAGATATAGATATAAATAGATAACTATTTATTAATCACCACATTGTAATAAATATACAAAAAAACAATTAAAATGAAGGGTAATACAATAGGCGGCTTTATCGCTAACCGCGATCTCTGCCAGGCAATCTTTGGATGGAATGAGACATACAGAATAAGAGAGGGGTATATTTGTTAGTATGTAAACCAAGGTATACAGGCGAGCGAAGCGTACTGCTAAATTCTAGTAACCTACCAATGCGTATTACAAGTGAGCAAACTGAGCCACAAAATTTAATTACTTGCTTAAGTTACATAAATCGTAGTTTTTTAAGGTACCGGGGATCAACTTTGGGGGTAAACTAGAAAACTAAACCCCCTCATCATCAGCCTGTAGAAGTCCACTGCTGAAAATGCCTCCCCCCCCCCCCCTAGAATACCATGACGAACGTTCTTGAGCCTCCTCCATCACCTTCCTGCAAAGCCTTCCCCATAGAACACCATAAATAAACGTATGTTTTTCTCATATAAATGATTTACTTTTTTGTCTTTTTAACCGACTTCCCAAAAAAGGAGGAGGTTCTCAATTCGGATGTTTTTTTTTTTTATGTTTTTTACCGCATATCTCCGGCGTTTATGAACTTTTTTATTTGAATAGATATACTTCCAGATTGGTCCCATTTTTTTCAAAATCCAGTTCTGATGATGGGATCCATGAGGAATTGAGGTAACTCCTCAAATATTGTAGGCATACATATGGCGATTTTGATATTTTCAGCAACAACCCAAGCATTTGCATTCAAAAAGTATCATAATCCTTTCACCACTATGGTTCTTTCATCATTTTTTTTCATCCAAATATTTAGTCGAACACTATAGCGGAAGTCGGTATTTTAAATGAAAAGTTATTGAGAATAAATTTCTTTAAACCGAAATATAAATAACATATAAAATATAATATATCCGTTACGTGTCCGACTTGTCTATGGCCTGTCCGGCTTAAGAATAGACCCCTCCGTCTCCTCGCAAGGATGTCTTAAAAGCCGACTTGTTGATTACACCTGGAGATGGGCAGCAGCATCCGCCTGAGTACTCAACAATAATACTGCGATCATCAATCCGCCTGCCAAGGTGGTGGTGCCGTGGTGATTATGGCAAATCCCCCCAATGGGGGAGGCCTAATCCAGTAGTGGATTTTTATCGGCTCATGAAGAAGTAATAAATAAATAAATGCTGGACATTTCACACAACATTATCTAGCCCCAAGCTAAGCAGAGCTTGTGTTATGGTTAATACAATACATTACATAGATAGATATTTTTTATTATACATAGAAAAATACCCAGAACACCCTCAACAAATATCTGCAGATTGCACAAATATTTGTTCCGAGGCGGGAATCGAACCCTGCGTCGCAGGCGAACCTTCGCCCGCCGCGCCACAGAGGTCGTCGTAATAGAAACATATATCTCTGTTCTTATCAGATTTTGATAGATTTATTGCGAAATTCTACACTGTGTTTACACTTGAAGACTGCTAGTGAAGTTTAAAAATACTTTAGATAAAATTCCACATTTATCTACCTGTCATCTTGATAATGAATGGTCCATAGTTGCGAAAGTATTCACTAGATGAGTTGGTCTTAGATGTTGAAAGGCAGAACAACTATAATAACATACATAAATAACATTACACCCAACATCTACATACATATACATAGTCCAGGTGCGATTTTTTTTATGTCACTGAGTAACTAAATAACACATAACTTTTCATTTAAAAAACCGACTTCCGCCATTGTATTCGACTAAATATTTGGAGGAAAAAAAAAATGATGAAAGAACCATAGTGGTGAAAGGATTATGATACTTTCTGAATGCTTGCTTTGTTGCTGAAAATATCAAAATCGCCACATAATAATAATTTATTTATTGAGTCGGATACTTAAAATCCATTTTTTGTTAGTAGGTACACTTAAATTATGGGTTAAAAAATACATAATAGCCGTCAGACAGTAACTGGAAGTAGGTATTTAAAACCTTTAATCTGAATCCCGACCAAACAGACTCCAGCGAGACGCCTACCTGATCAGGACTCGAACAAAAGCCTTCATTACTGGCAGATCGTAACGATCAGGAATGACCTGCAGGATGCTGTTGGAACTGCTCCGCACTCTGCTGAGCAATGAGGCAGTTTTGTTACGGATGATGGCGTGAAAACCATCAACCCTAGCCTCCGCAAACATTGTAGATGCACTGCAGAAGCGAGGCAGTCCCATCAGCATCCTAAAACCATTATTATACTGGACGCGCAGGGCATTAAGCGATCTCTGAGTAAAGCTGAACCACAGACTGCTCGTGTAAAAAGATTGGCAGTAGGCTTTGAAGAGTTATTTTCACTTGCCTACTGCAACGAGAAAACCTGCGTGCCAGCATATTACATCTGACCGCCAATGCCCTACGCTCCCTCTCTATGTCCTCCTGGTCATCAAGGTCATATGTATGCCTACAATATTTGAGGAGTTCCCTCAATTCCTCATGGATTCCATCATCAGAACTGGATTCTGATAAAAATGGGACCAATCTGGAAGTATATCTATTCAAATAAAAAAAATTAAAAAAATACAACCGAACCGTTCCTTTTTGTGAAGTCGGTTAAAAAAGGCCGCAAATCACCGTCTTCTGGAGATGTACTGGAGGAGGCACTTGTATTGATATTATAGGTAAAAGTTTTTTTTTAATATAGGTATAAATAACCTGTGTGTATCAATATGTGTATATGATACACATACATGACACTTATACACACAGTGTCATTTATTGTTTACAAAAAATGTCTGAGATTCAAAATCAGAGTATAGACCATTATTAATATAGACCATTTATTGAACACATATTTTTCGACTTATATCAGGAGGGTTCCGAGATAACTCACCAGAGTAAAGGTTTGATAAAAACATTATTTTTCTTATGATTTCAGGAATGCCGCTAGAAGACTCACGTACTCCTTGGCAGCAGCCTTCCAAGACTATTCCAGAAGGGTCAAGGAGATGCAGACCACAGGTAAACATTACCACTGACATATCTTGGGTGATGGAAACTGAATGCGATGGTCTACAAGCGCTACGCCGCGTAGCTGCACCGTAGCGGCTCGTAGCATCGTCTACGTAAACACGCAAGCAACGCGGCAACACTGATGGCGTTTACTCTTTTAAGGTGGATCGTCTCGCATGTGGCGCGAAATTCAAATTTTATTGTGTGTTTTGCTCGTCACAGCTTATCAACACTTTTTGAGATAGCAAAAACAGGTTTTGCGAAAACTAGGAGTTAAGCTACGAATATCCCTAAACCAAAAAAAAACACTCCAAAAATCATTGAACAATATTCTTGGCTAAACTAATCATCTTTATGAGATACTAACAACTAAAACATGTGTCTATAGTCTCTTAGTTTTCGCAAAATCGGTTATCGTTACCACAAGAATTGTTAATGAGTTGAAAAAGTGTACATTTTAATTTTGCGCCATATGCGAGACGATCCACCTTAAACCAACTGATAATTCTGATAAAGCATTTATTATATTAGTTCAAAATATTAATAATTCAGTGAAATAATAATACACTTTTAAATAACGCACAAATATGTTGTATCAGGTGGGTTTTCGTTACCCATCGTAATTTTCCATTATGATTGTAGAAAATTCTAAATAGATTAGAACTTGTGAATACAAATTTATTATTGGAAATTTCATTAAAATTCTTTTGGTAGAACTAGTTTAATGATTGCTTTTGTAATTAGTTCAAATTTGACTATTTACTAAAGACCAGCTCCAACCGCCATTCTTTATTTATGACCCGCGAAGTAAGGCCCTTCCTTGCGTAGTCTTGATCCCACACTAAGATTCCCTGTGTCGTAGGTATAAGGAACTACGAATACCATTGTACCATAACATCCAGACCTGGAACAAATATTTGCAGATCATACAAACATTTGTCTTGCAGCGGAAATCGAACCCACAATCTCTTGTATCACAGCTGGTTACTCGCCCGCCGCGTCACAGAGGTTGTCAGAGGAATAGCGTATTTGCAACATATTTTTATTATCTTATCTTATTTTATAAATTTCAGAACAAGATGAAAGGCCTCCTAGTATGAAAAAGCGATTTGCCATAGATTTGCGAACGCCGGAAGAAATTGAGGCTGATTTGGAGACTGAAGCCTGATGCCAAAGAAAATCCAACTGCTAACATAAATAGGTGCCGGTTTTATTAATCGACACTTAACTTTAGGGGACCATTCTGGAATGTATCTACAAGCCGTACATTGGCACATCAATAATTTTAAGACCCTTTCAACAGCAAATTATGGGAGAGGTTTTAGGTTTGTAAAAAAATTTGGTTAGTGTAATTTAGACACTTTAGAGTTTAGACAGTAATATAGATACTGTTGGTGAAAATAGCTAATAGTCCACTAGGTACAGTCAGCAACATAGTTTTATGTAACGGGTCGAAACACATCTGACGGAAGTTACGTCACTTATCTTGTGTGAGATATACTTATAGACTTAAGTGTGAGATATTTGTGACCGCTGTGGTGCGGCGGGCGAAGGTTCGCTGTGACGCAGAAGGTTGCGGGTTTGATTCCCGCCTCTGAACAAATATTTGTACGATCTGCAGATATGTGTTCTGGGTATTTTTCTATGTATAATAAAAAATATATATCTATGTAATGTATTGTATTATGTATATCAGTTATCTAGTACCCATAACACAAGCTCTGCTTAGCTTGGAGCTAGATAATGTTGTGTGAAATGTCCAGCATTTATTTATTATTATTTATTTGTATGTTTACGTGACGGAAATTCGGTGACGTAAGTTCCGTCAGATGTGTATCGGCCCAAACACAAGTAATATACAACAATTTAAAAATATCAATGATACTGTTATGGTATCTAAAGACCGTTGTGAACGATCTAAAGATAGTTCAACTGATCCAAAAATATAATTATATTTTTAATAATTTTTTTAATCCAAAAACCTTATAATAATATTTAAAAAAAACCCCAGACAAAAAAGGTACAATTTCACCATTTTTGTATTAGGTAAGCAAAGGTAGCTTTCTCCTGGTAAATAACCTACTTATTTATTTTATTTAAGCCATTTATTTCCCAAAATACATTTTAATTTCAATATTAACATGTTTTATGTTATTATTATTACATATTAATTACATACTTTCAAACGATGTTATAAAATCTAACATTTTATCAATATCATTAGATTTATAATTCATATTATATTTCATTACAAGTAGGTTTATTATATTCTTTCGATTTTAAGTTTTCATATAATATAATATATTATAATTTAAGACTACAATATGTATATATGAATGTTTGGACACAGGCAACCTAAACCAATATTTATATGTCTTTATATATATTTTTCAGTTATTTTATTTCTTATTAATTCCATGCCGTGCCGTGATGTTTCTGGCCTAAGAATAGACCCCTACTTCTCCCGTGGGGATGTAGTTAAATCTTAATAAGGGATTACACCAGGGGATGGGCAGCAGCATCCACCTCAGTACTTAACACCAATTTGCGATCATCAATCCGCCTGCCAAGCATGGTGATTATGACAAATACCCCCCCCCCCCCTATTCATTTCCCATGCATTCTATGGCGTAGGCCTCATCCAGCACTTAAATCTATATTGTTAAATATGTGTGACATAAAACTTAGGGTTAGTCTTCTATCTTGTGTTTATGTAACTGTTTTAACAGTTACATAATTTATGACACATTTTATTTAATTTGAAAATAAATAGTAAGGATTGGAAATGGGATTCTGTGTCTGATAAGTTAAGTACCTACTACAAACAGGCCGCAGTGTCATAACGTTTTACATGTGGGCCACAATGTCGTATCAAGAATTTGGGCCGCAACTTGGTGGTCCACAAAGGCAATATACCGATATTTTGTGTAAATAATTAATACCAAATTAAGTGGCATTACCAAACCTAGTTTTTACGTTTATACCAATAGTTTTGTGATGTAGTATATTATCGTTAATAATATTATAAGAAAGTTATGTAAATTTTAGTTAATTATAATTATTTAATTAAAATATTCCTGTAAAACTTGTCCAAATTATTTTACTTTAATAATTTTAATTCCTCAATAACTTTTAACACAAACGCTAACTCTTCTTTCGTTCTTCCTACTTCTTTTACGTTCTTCATTGTATACGTCAAAAAATCATCTTCTACACCTTTCTTAGCGCTATCTTCTACCAAATCCAGTAGTCTAGAAGTTGTCATGTGTAGTAGTACTTCTAGAAGATTCTTTCTATTAGTATCTAGGTAAAGTTCTTTTAGGTTCTCGAACCATCGCTGACTTTTGTATTTTGTTATGAGAGTTATTTGCTGTAGTGCTGTGTGCAACTGAAAAAAAAAAACTATTAACCCATTGCTGGGATTGATACAATAAAACCTTCTTTGGGTTCAATTAGGCCATATTAACCCATGAATGTAATAGTAGGTACATACGCTATATAGGGATACATTATAGCGATATATTAGATAATGATAAGTTATGTGATATGTTTAGGGATATATTTTGACAATGACATGCGTGATGTTAATTATATCTACGGTACGGAGAACAATGCTTTTAATCGTGTTCTCCATCAATAACTTTTCATTTAAAAAACCGACTTCCGCCATAGTATTCGACTAAATACTTGGATGAAAAAAAAATTATGAAAGAACCATAGTGGTGAAAGGATTATGATACTTTCTGAATGCAAATGCTTGGTTTGTTGCTGAAAATATCAAAATCGCCATATGTATGCCTACAATGTTTGAGGAGTTCCCTCAATTCCTCATGGATTCCATCATCAGAACTGGATTTTGAAAAAATGGGACCAATCTGGAAGTATATCTATACAAATAAAAAAATTATTTTCCAAATCGGTTCATAAACGCCGAAGATATGAGGTAACAAACATACAAAAAAACAAAAAAAAAACATCTGAATTGAGAACCTCGTCCTTTTTGTGAAGTCGGTTAAAAATAGAAGACCAGCAACAATGGAGATAATTTTTGGTTGATCACTGTCCAAATCTTTTGAAACTTGAAAGGAGGAATATTTCGGTCAATAAGTTTCCCCTATTCAAGTTTCATAAGATTTAAAATGATCCCCATTTTGCGTTCCCCATTTCCATTTGTTACTGTAATTGGGGGGCAGGGCAACCCTCTTGCACAGGGTGGTACGACTAACCGTTGTTGTTGGGAGATTCAAATATAGTCAAACTTCAGAATTAATTCACTCGGCGCAATTTAGAACTTTCTGAGATTTTGTGTAGCGCCATCTCTTGGCAAAGCGCTGCGTCACTTTGTGCTAGCATCTACTTTCGTTTACGTAGTTTTTCAATGTGGTGATAGGTGTCAGCTACATATCTTTAGAAGCATAATAAATGTAGGTTTTATGATACTTTCATAATCGGACGTACTAGATTACGGCCTATACACTCTCTACGGCTAAGCTAGAGTAAGAAGATTTTACGGGTTTAACACCACACCATACACCACGGACCA
Source organism: Epirrita christyi (assembly GCA_951392215.1). Classification (NCBI taxonomy): domain Eukaryota; kingdom Metazoa; phylum Arthropoda; class Insecta; order Lepidoptera; family Geometridae; genus Epirrita; species Epirrita christyi. Next base: position 9,129,652 of record OX595862.1, read on the forward strand.
AATTTTGCGAATCCAATAATTGACATACATAACACCTAACAGTCACATACTTAGTCGATCCCACACTAGGATTCCCTGTATCGTTGGCATCATCTACGAGTACCATGGTACCATAACACCCAGACCCGAAACAAATATTTGCAGATCATACAAACATTTGTTCCGCAGCGGGAATCGAAACCGCAACATGCGAGAGATCTCAGCCGGCTACTCGCTCCCCGCACCAGTGGTTGTGTCACCCCCTATCCTTACGCTCTTCTGAAACCCTTCAATTGAAAACTCCTGCTCATACCTCAAAGATCTACAGTAGTTCTTTCACACTGCAGGTTGCTAAACTTTGGAATGCATTACCTACCTGTTTCGATCCGACATGCTAAATCTCTTCCTATTTTCAAAAGCATGGTCACTCAACATTATCTGTTATCACTCTGTACGTCATCTTGACATTCTTCTAATATCACCATTATGTATGTATTAGTATTGTATGTATATTATATATATCTTTAATATTTATGTAGGTATATAATTGTGTGTATTATATTATACTGGTAGGATATATATATTTATTACTTTGTTTTTTTCTTTAAATCATTTTGTTTTACTGTAGGTACTTGTCATTTTGTGATTATACTAAGATGTACGGTCCTTATTTTGTTAAATAGTTTCTATCTATCCAAAGCTTGTCTGGAAGAGATCGCTCTTAAGCGATAAGACCGCCCCTTGTACCTCTGATTGAAACTTTGTATCCTTATTTTTTTTTTGTTTTTTGTTTATGGTGTACTTACAATAAAGTTATAATCTATCTATCTGAGATGTGGATCTAGGTCCAAAAACTACTTACATCATACAAATAAAACTGTAAATCATTTAGAAATTCGTTGAATTCTTGTAAATCATCTTCTGTTACGATTTGATTATACTTCGTAACTTCGGCCAGCATTCTGACCAACCAGGTCCGGTTGAGGAGACCACTGTCTTTGATTATACCCTTTTTCTTTCGCTTATTCCTCGGCATATTAACAGCCTTCCTCATTGCATTCTCTGAACCGTTTTTCAAAGACTTGTGCAGATAAATGAAGTATTTTAGCAACTGTGCATCTGGTGTGGAAAGGTATGTTCTTTTTTGCATGGCGTCTCTGAAAATTATTTTTTTAATATTATTTGATAGGTGTATCTGACTTAAGAATTGAACCCTCCGTCTCCTCCGTCGTAAAAGCAAACTAAAGTGTGACACATGACGTAGCAGACACGGTGAGATATCTGTGAGCGCGTATCTGACCATATCGCTCTCTATATAACTAAACTCAAGGATCAACACACACGTAGCAGATCACTTATATTTTACCGTCAAGCATCTGTAAGCACCGTCATATATCAAAAGATGGACAGATTATATCTATGTATACAAATTATATTGATGATATAGTTTGAAGGTTTCGGCGTGAATGTATCATTTTCGTATATTATCGTATCTGCAATGTGTGTGATACCCTCAGATGCGATAAGTTTTTGTACGCATATAAAATATTACCGCATCTGCTACGTGTGTGATGTACTTTAGGGCCACCATTGACCATTAGTAGTTCTTCGAACAGTAGACCGCTCGCGAACACAAAGTAACTTTCTTGTAATTTTTTTTGATAAGTAATACTTTATCAAATCGCTTCCATAGCGCGATCTAGTAGACGAGTCTTACATGAACCTCAAAGTCATTGAAACTTTAAAAAATGAGAGCTCTCATTATATTAGTTCATTATTTTATTTTTAATATTTTCTCAAAATCTTAGCAACGTAGATTAAAAAAATTTAATCTTTTTGGAATGAATAGACCCTTTGTTATGACACCCCACTTTATGATAAATAGCACCGTAGCAAACTTCCCCCATTTTGGGGAAATACCTCTCCAATCAAAAATTGCAGACGACAATTTTTTTAATGGTTATAAATAAATAAATAAATGCTGTACATTTCACACAACAATATGTAGCCCCAGAGCTTGTGTTATGGGTACTAGATAACTGATATACTTAATACAATACATTACATACATAGATATTTTTTATTACACATAGAAAATACCCAGAACACCCTGAACAAATATCTGCAGATTGTACAAACATTTGTTCCGAGGCGGGAATCGAACCCGCAACCTCCTGCGTCACAGGCGAACCTTCGCCAGCTGCGCCACAGAGGTCGTCGAAGTTTTGTAGAACCTGTATATTAAGTTTCGTCAAATAGCTTTGTATAAAAACTTACATCATCTGCATCAATTTCATCAGTGCTGCTTGTATATCTACCGTCGTGCCGAGCCAGTTATACTGCTCCAAGCCCCTGTTACTATTCCGTACCATATCCTCCAACACCATTACATATGGCTCTATATCTACTACAACATAGTTTTCTTCTCTTTTTGTTGTTGTTGTTAAATTAAGTTTTAATAATTTCTCTAAAGTTGATACTAAGTCTATCTTATCTGCATCACTTGAAATTTTCTTAATTGTTTTGAAATCAGTAGTTTTTTTATTTTTATCCTCTCTAGGCGTATTATAATATTGAGTAAACACGTCTATATACGCTGGTGTTGTCAATTTTATATCATTGTATAGATAGTTTTTACCTTTGTAAGGTATAATATTTAAGTAATTATTCTTGTTTTTTACTATAGTTGGATTTTTAAATATATTGTTATATGGTTCTTTTATATTTTCTTTGTCTTTGGGTATGTATCTAGCTTTGTTAGGATGGCTAGTTTTCTTTTTCTTCAAATGAGTCCTCGTCTCAGTATCATCGTTTTTGCTACCATAGACTTGGTCCGTAATAATAGTTTTGTAAATTTTATAATCCGAATGTGTATGTGTAGGTGTGTCTTCGTCTGATTTTGATTTGAAAACAGAATCATCTCCTGACCTAAAATTTGTCGGTGGTACGAACCCAAATATTTTTTGTCTATGCATCATCTGTCTTATTGACTTAATGCTAGTTTTTAGATTTCCTTCATGCATTTTGTTCATAGAATGGTCTCTTTCTGAAGAATCAGTAAACAAATTATGTACTTCTTTTTCTGTTTCATAATGATTTCTTAAACTTGGTGCATTTAGATTTCTTCCATAGTAATAATCCATATCTAAATAATCACTAGGATTCAAAATTATATCAGTAAATTTTGGGTATTTTACAACTACAGGCAAATTTAATTTGTATTCAAAATTATTATTTTGTTTAGGTTTCGTTTTTTCAAATCTAAATTTATTTTTGTTTTCTTTTATGTCATTATTGTAAACCCTGAAAAGTCGTTTAATGTCTTTACTCAATGTGTATCTGTCATCATTGACTCTTTCCATCTCCTCGAAATCTTTACTGTTGTCGTCTTTTTCATCCTCAACGTTGGTATTGATGATAATGTGCTCATTCTCATCATCAGCATTAGGTCCAAGACGGTTGTGAGGGTTGTAATACGCGTTATCGGGAGAATAGTTGTAAATTGGAACGTAGTAAGGGTTCTCTTTGTTGGCCACGTTTAGATAGTCTTTTTTCAAATATGGCTGTTTTTCTTCTGCTGAAAAATATTATAAAACACTTTATTCTTCATAAAGCTAATACGGGATTTCCACAAATCAGTCTAATTATATTATTTTTAATTATTTTCAAATGTTCTTGTTTTACTTTAAACATACTTTCGATTATTAGTATCCTATTTATTTTTGTTTATTGAGAAACCAACGGCGATATAAATGTACAAATAAAACTTAGAGATAAGAAGATAGTTTGTATAGATAAGGAAAGATGTTGGGAACAAACAATAGCTGTTTGCTATCTACATAGTTGGCAAGAATGGCAAGCTCTGGGGGAGACCTTTACCCAAAGAGCTCTTAATAAAAAATTACAAATTAATGAAAATCAAATAATTATGAAATCTAACAGAAATATAATAAAATCGAATTTAGAATAAATTAATTTAGGATTAGGTAGAATCTAATTCAATTATATAAATCCAACCATAAATTGTAAAATTAGTTATTAAGAGAAATAAAAGGCTTCTTATTATTATTATTATCTAAATAGTTACATACATTAGGTAATCATGCTTATGTGTAGATCATAGAGAACTTTTTCATGCAAGTAGGTATAGGTTAACCGACCTAGGCCAGTAGCAGGTACTTTCATAGGCACAGCTATCAGCGTAAGTAGTTAGCGGTCAGCGACTAGTAAGTATACCTTCCCACCAGTGTGCGTGTATGGGTATATACCAGAGTGTACGATTCATAGAAGTGTACTTGTATTCACGTTAATAAAGTATGTAAAGGTATTATATATATGTATCTTTACATACTTTTATGTATATTCAAGTATGTAAAGGTGGTTTGTTTATAGGTACATAAAATTTTGATACATTTTAAGTTTTTTAACCACACTTATGAAGACCAAATAAAAAAATTAAAAAGATAAATCAAAAAAGTGATCTGATGTGTGCCGGCGCGCATACTGCAAATTCAAGTCTGGGTAGTAAATAACATAAGTCAAAAACTTCAATTAACTTGCCATATTCAACAAAAACCATCAAAAAATAATCAAAATCAAATATTTCAAAATAACCCACTACCATGCTTTATATCGAAAAAACCTTTATAATTTTTTTAGCATCTTCTTTCACCTTTTTAGAATCGTCGTCTCTACTATTCATTGTAATCAATATAAAGCATGATAATTAATGATAATTTTAATTGTTCCTTTATTCTAATGCACACTTAAATAAGGAAGTTTCAAAATAAATAAAGGAACACTTACGGACTTCATACACTTTATATTCCTCAGCCTTCATTGTTTCATACAATGGGCGTAAGTAATTTAAGTTCTTTTCTGGAGAGCCAAACCCTGGCCTGGTTCTAATTACTTTGATTATGTCATTTCCCAAATCATAAATGGTTTTATTTGTTTTGTACAGTCTAAGATTTATACTATCACCAACCGATGCATTAGAATTAGTTTTTTCTTCAATACTAACCATGTTATTATTTGGTTTATGAGTATACTCTTTACCACTAGTTAATACTTTGATTATGTCGTTTCCCAAATCATAAATGTTTTTATTTACTTTAGCACCTTCTTTCACCTCTTTAGAACCGTCGTCTCTACTATTCATTGTAGAATTTAGGAATTCTCTAATTTTTCCTTGTCTCTCCAAATTTGTATGTGGATTTTTAAACGATGTAAGATTTACATTAGCACCTACCGATGCATTAGAATTAGTTTTTTCTTCAATGCTTTTACCTATGTTATTATTTGGTTTATGAGTGTATTCTTTACCACTAGTTAATTCTTTAACATAACTTTCTTCTTCATCAATATTTGCTTCACCTTTATTTCTTAATGCAGCTACAGTAAGTACTTCTGTTTTTAAAGTAGTGGAATCAATATCAATAGTTTTTTTTGTTGTATTTTCTTGTATGTCGGTATTAGTCGTTTTATCTGAGAAGCCTTCATCAGATTGTAATTCAGTTACTTCTGATTCATGCACAGCATCTGTAATAACTTCAGTATCTTCTTTTTTTAAGTTCGCATTTGTTTTTAATTCATTCAAGTTTCCAACAGCTACAGCTGATAAACCTTCATCTAGACCATCTACTAAATTATCTTTGGTGTCATTTTTTATAAATAGTGTCTTATTGTTATCTAAAGTCACAGCTTCAGTGTATGATCTTAAGACACGCCCATGTGTAATTATATTTTGTACTTCTGTTGTCGTTACATTTTTATTTGATAATTTCACAGTTGTTGCTTTGGTGGGCTTTACAGTTTCTAGTGGCAGTAGGCTTGAAGGCTTACTTGTGGTTGTGTTAATGATATCTTTAGTTACTTCATCTTTCTCATCTGAATCTTTTCCATGAGAATCTTTCTCATGAGAATCTTTCTCTTGAAAATCTTTCTCATGAGTATTTTTCTCATGAGAATCTTTCTCAAAATCTTTCTCATGAGAATTTTTCTCAGTTTCAGGGTTTTTATCTTCTTGAGAATCGTATGCTGCTTTTGTAGAACCAGAATTGATAATCTCAACATTTTCATCGCTATTATTGTATCCTATATTTTCAATGCTATTTGTAGTGTTTCTAATATTTTTTTGAGATTTTTCAGTATCTTTTGGAGACTTGTCAACGTTTTCTTTAGGATCGGCTAAAAATTCTACGGATTTGTCTTTTTCTACCTCAGCCTCGAAATCAATAATTTGTGTCCTCTTTAAATCACTACTCTCTGAAGTAATTTCAAATTCATTGGTATTTTCAGCCACATTTCTTCTCGAATATTTAATTTGAATATCTTCCACATCTGTTTCATCTTTTTCTTGTACTACTTGTGCATTTGAAAGTTTGTTTTCATTATTTGTATTTTTTTTTTCTCCAGCATCACTACTACTTATATGGATAATAGTAGAATCCTCGATTGATTTTTCCAAGTTATTTCTTTTACTTCGCTTACCTTCTCGCAATGTAAAATTGACTAGACCAGCTTCACCAATGTTATCCTGAATAACATCTTTTATGTCTAAAGATTCATTTTTGACATGGTTTTTTTCATTCATATTTTCAGGGTCATCACTCTTTCTTCGATTCAAAGACTCCTCTGCAAGAATTTTCTTAACATATGCATCGTGTTCATCTAGTTGGGTATCTGATAATTCACCACTCGCTCTATCTCCATCGTCTTTTGACTGCACTTCATCAAATATCCTCCTCGCTATGCGTTCTAAAAACTCATTCTTTTCTTTATCTTGTAACAAGTCTATATATCTCGTTTCGTCACTAGAACTAGAATCTTGCGCACTGATTATTGTATTTACCAAAAATATTACTAAAATTATATACATTTTGGCTTATGTCATTTTAAATGATAGTTGAACGATGCGTCGACACAAAACCGAGATAAGAAATTGAAAGGTATTTTTTGTGATTTCATCCGTGAAAAAAGTAATTGCTTTCTGATAAGAAGTCATATTTTATGATTAATTAATATTGGAATCAATCATCTATCAAGTACGAACTTGGAGCTGAATCAAATAGTTTGGTAAAGAAGGTGTCACTAATGTAATGTATAAGTACTATTCGGTAAGGAGACGAAAGAGGACAAAATTTCCTTAAAAAAATACAAATGTCCCATGTTTTTATTTATAATATTTTTATAAGTATCTGAAATTAGATGTTTTTCAGACTTCTTTGTTTCTGCAAGTTTTGAAGAGAAGTTTTTTTATAGAACCGTTTAAGTATATAATGAAGTATTCAAAATTTTGCTGTTATTCACCTCCTCCAAAAATAAGCGATAATATTTGGCGAGGTATGTAAAATTATGTAAAACTAGTACCTTATTAAACACATAAATAAGTGACTAAAAGTAAAATACCTAAAACAGCTGATAACTTATTTGTACATAAAACGATTTATTAAAAAAACTGGGATATCAACCGAATTTCTAAATAACATAGAAAATAAAGTAAATTTTTTGAAAATAACTTTTCATTTAAAAAACCGACTTCCGCCATTGCATTCGACTAAATATTTGGATGAAAAAAAATTATGAAAGAACCATAGTGGTGAAAGGATTATGATACTTTTTGAATGCTAATGCTTGGTTTGTTGCTGTGAAAATATCAAAATCGCCATATGTTTGCCTACAATATTTGAGGAGTTCCCTCGATTCCTCATGGATTCCATCATCAGAACTGGATTCTGAAAAAAATGGGACCAATCTGGAAGTATATCTATTCAAATAAAAAAAGAATTTTCCAAATCGGTTCATAAACGCCGGAGATATGCGGTAACAAACATAAAAAAAAAAAAAAAATACAACCGATTTGAGAACCCCCTCCTTTTTTGGGAAGTCGGTTAAAAATACCGACTTCTTTCAAAAAGCACTGAATCAATTTCGATAAATTTTATATGGGACCACCTCTGACCATGAACTTAATATTAGTACCTTCTGACATACTTCAGAGGTGGCCCCATATAAAATTTATCGAAAACACAATAAAATTTGAATTTCCTGCCACATACGATACTATCCATTAGGTTTGACACCAAACACAATCAACTTTTACAGTTTTTTATTTGTTCATAAGTAATTAAATTAATATTGGCCCCTTGAGAATTGTAACAAGTCTTAACTAAACATCAGCACTAAATCTAAGCAAGCCTCTGTTAATATTACGTCCCATTCTTCTCTCTAATATTAACCTATCACTTTCATCGAAATTTGCATTAACCCCTTCTACTCCTTTATTCAAATCTACATTTTCATTTGCATCAATTCTTTCATCTGTTATCACAATTCTATCTTTATTCTCTATACCCTCAGGTTCAGTTTCACTGGCACCAGAAACAACAGGGAATACTTCTTCAATATCTTGTGTGAGATCTATGTTCTGCAGTTTCTCTCTCATTTCATCGTCTACGATATCTTGTATCAGCTGTTGTACTATGTAATTCTGTTTCACAGGCTTACGCTTTATGGGATTTCTAGAAAGAAATACTTTTACAGGAGTTACTTCTTCTTTTTTTATAGTATCTCTGTTAGGAATAGCTTCAACCATGTTTTCGGTGTTTTCAACGATTCTGGTTTTGTTTGGTTCTTTGCCAATTTCTTTGTTCAAGTCGTAGTACATGGGGGAATCTTTGCAGTCAATGGAATCTGCTGGTCTTGTGCAGACAATGACTTCCTGTAAAAATATAATAATTTCAGATATGTATAAGAAAAAGCCTTGTAAGAGGTGGCTTAAGGTCTTAATTTAATGTTCATTGTTGAACAAACACTAATAAGTCAAGACTCATCAGATCAGACAGCTCAATTTAATGTTCATAATTGAACAAACGCCACTGAGTCAAGACTTATTCGATCAGAGCGCTTAATTGAATGTTCATAGTTGAACAAACACCAATGAGTCAAGACTCATTTCGATCAGAGCGCTTAATTTAATGTTCATAGTTGAACAAACACTAATATGAGTCAAGACTCATCTGATCAGACAGCTATTAAATAGGTAACTAATATTAATCATCATCAACCGTTCAAATCCACTGCTGAACATAGGCTATAGAGCCAACAAAACAACAAAACACCAAAACAACAACATCAACAACAGGAACAGTCTTGATCTTCCATCCACCGACTTCCACCTTTACAATGTCATTGGTCCATCGAGCCGGGACACACTGCTTACCTTTTTTTTTTTAATGTTGAACTTTTGTCGTAGCTACGCCAATAACGGCGTTATAACGCCGTAACGGCAGCACCGAATTCGATGAAATTCGGTGAAATTTGCTATCTACGTGCTAGTAAACGAGTGAAACCACATAACATAACCACGGGCATATAGTTCCTCAACGGATAACCAGATGGCGCTGCAAGCTCTGTGAAGTGTAAAAGGACCCTAGCTCCATACCTGATTGAAGATAGTCTCATTGGGGCAGATAAAACTCCATTTATAAGTCACGTTCCGTCCCGATACAGATTGAGAGGGTAGGCAGACATGGAATATCTGACAGTCATTGTCCACGTCCGCGTAGTAGCCGTAAGTTCGGTTCTCGCAACTGGAAGGTAAGACAAAAATAAGTTTTTTTTAAAAGTATTTTTCGCTTTTATTCAATTAGTGATCGGAACCGTGAGCTGATCAACATGAGCCCAAATACTGCCAGGCTACTATTAATCATCGAGGAGATCCGTTGTCCACCTTCCGTCTCCATTATCACATCAGCTCGCCGTCACCATAATATTGTATTGTCATCTGAACCTTACAGGTGTGAAAAAAATTCAGCTCAATCGGTTAAAGATAACTGATTTAAAATTAATTTGCAAAATTCCACCCGGACAAACATACATATATTGCAAGTTCAAAAAAAGCTTTTAATTAAATATAATATTGGAGTTAAAAAGTACCTAGCGAGCGACAATGGAGCTATTAAAACGTAGTGATTATATGCTCAATGGGAGAAAGAGTAAGTAACATTATGTCTACAGAGAACAGAGGATACATACCTAAAAGTATCAGTGATGTTCTCTCTTATAGAAGAAGCGTTGGCTGGTAGATTGAGCGAATCGGCAGTGGTCTGATTTGCCATGTCCTAAAAAAATACAATCATTGAAATGAAAAGCACACGGTAAGTTTTTTCTTTGACGACCTCTGTGGCGCGGCGGGCGAAGGTTCGCCTGCGACGCAGGAGGTTGCGGGTTCGATCCCCGCCTCGGAACAAATATTTGTGCGATCTGCAGATAATTGTTCCGGGTGTTCTGGGTATTTTCTATGTATAATAAAAATATCTATCTATGTAATGTATTATATTACGTATATCAGTTATCTAGTTGCCATAACACAAGCTCTGCTTAGCTTGGGGCTAGATAATGTTGTGTGAAATGTCCAGGATTATTTAAATTTAATTTTTATTTAAGTACCTAAAACGGATTAGAAAAGTAATATGCAGTGCGATTCAGTATACGAAAATAAAATCTTCGTTAAACCAATGACATGAGAGCTGATTCAAAATTTTTTGCAAACATTGCCACGGAAGTTTGGTGTAGAGGATTTTGTATGGCAACACCGATGAGCGCCCCTAGCGTACACTCTGTAAACCTCATTTTCTATACAAAAATCCGTGTTACACTACACCAAACGTCCGTGTCAATTGTTTGCAAAAACTTTTCATATCATTCTCTTCATCAGCTCTATGATAGATTGAATGATGATTGATGATGACCAGTTCTTTTTGTGAAAGAGTTCGACCAGGGAAGTACTACAACCGTACCTATTTCTGCCGCCAAGCATAGTGCTCGCATTGTTGTGTTTCGGTTTGAAGGGTACGGGTGCCGGTGAAATTACAGGCACATGAGACTTTTCATCTTTACGTCTCAGAGTCGGTAGCGCGCGTGTGATGCCTCTGATGTTGCAGGTGTCTATAGGCTATTTTCCATCAGGTGGGCCGTAATTTACAACATTTTGGCCGCATAAGCGCTATCTAAATCTTATGAAAAATAAATAGGGAAAACTTCTTGACGATTTTGACAGCGATAAGGCTGCCAAAATTATCTCCATTGTTGCGTTCTCCATTGCCAATTTATTTGATGTTTATTTGATTTATTAAGAAACCAACGGCGATACAAAATTATAAATAGAAACTTAGAGATAGGAACATAAGACTAATAACAGGTTTCTACGTTTGAGTAGATAAAGAGAGAAATGTTGGGAACAAACAATAGCTGTTTGCAGTCAAGTTACATACAATAAACTTGTGAATTTCTACTGTATGGAGGGCTGAGGCCTTACCATGAGCTCTTATGCCGATTCAGTTCCAAAACTATTCAGTACAAAATATCTGTCTGATATCCGCAGCTATATTTAAAGGCACAGTAGCAAAAGGTCTACAGACTTCTGCGATTAAAGTTATTCAATGATGACGGATGTCAACGTCGATCCGATATTTTGTACTGAATAGTTTTTGAACTGTTTTTAACCGACTTCACAAAAAGGAGGAGGTTCTCAATTCGGTTGTTTTTTTTTTTTTTTTGTATGTTTGTTACCTCAAATCTCTGGCGTTTATGAACCGATTTGGATTTTTATTTTTTTATTTTAATAGATATACTTCCAGATTGGTCCCATTTTTTTCAGAATAGAGTTCTGATGATGGGATCCATGAGGAATTGAGGGAACTCCTCAAATAATGTAGGCATACATATGGCGATTTTGATATTTTCAGCAAGACACCAAGCATTTGCATTCAGAAAGTATTATAATCCTTTCACCACTATGGTTCTTTCATAAAAAAAATTTCATCCAAAACTATTTAGTCGAATACAATGGCGGAAGTCGGTTTTTTAAATGAAAAGTTATTTTTATATACTACTTGGTAAGCAAACAAGCATACGGTCCACTTGATGGAAAGTAGTTACCGTAGCTTATGGACGCCTGCAACACCAGAGGCATCACACGCGCGCTGCCGACCCTAAGACACAAAGATGAAAAGTCTCATGTGCATGTAATTACCGGTCCTTCCTCGTGGTCAAATTACACCGGCACCCGTACCCTTCCAACCGAAACTCACTAGTGCTTGGCGGCAGAAATATGTACGGTGGTAGTACTTCCCCGGACGAACTCTTTCACAAGAAGTTCTACTACTAACAAACCGCTATAAGGGCTCATGGTAAGGCCTCTGGTTCTTCTAGAGATCTCCTTGTATCTTATTCTGTTATCACAAGACTCCTTATCTTTGCTCCAGGACTTACCCTCAACATTTTCATCATCAATCCACTCTGCACCTCCAAGTCAATTTCATCGGCTTGTCCATTTGTTGCAAACAGCAAGAATAATAATAAACTCCGTAGTAGTGGTAAAGACCTTATCATTTTGATGTTTCTGAAAATTATTAATCAAAATAAAGCTCTTATCACGGTATGTCATAAGTATTCCATCTGATGATTCAATCCTACTAATATTATAAACGCGAAAGTTTGTGAGTATGGATGGATGTTTGTTACTCTTTCACGTAAAAACTACTGAATGGATTTGAGTGAAATTTGGAATGGAGATACTTTACGCCCTGGATTAACACATAGGCTACTTTTCATCATCATCATCATCATCATCAATTTTCATCATCATTCACGCGGTTGAAACCGCGGGGCGCAACTAGTAGATAATATATTTGATAATATTTTTTTAAAGCTTATTTAGTTTTGTACGAAATAACAATACAAATTACGAGCAATTTTTTTGTTTTTTTTTAGTTTGTAGGGATTTTTAGAGATTTTTAGGGGTTTGAAGGGATTTTTTGAGTTTTAAAAATCCCTACAAACCCCTAAAAATCTAAGAGGTTTTTAGGAATCTATGGTTATTGAGATTTTTAGGGGTTTTAGGGTTAGTAAGGGTTTGTAGGTTTTTTAGGGGTTTGTTGAGATTTTGAGGAGTTATAGGATTTTTGTGTCAGATAAAAAAAAACAAGTAAGTGATTCAAAAATAGATAAAATAGACAAGTGTCAATGTTTTTTTAAAAGCTTACTTGCAGTGTGATTTAGTGAACCAGCTTTATTTAAATTTGATGTAAATACAAATAAAGCAATGGTTTTTTTTAGTTTTTCGAGATTGTAGGGTTTTCAACGGTTATTAGGGTTTGTAGGGCTTTTTAGGGATTTTAAGGGGTTTATATATGGCTTTTTAGGGGGTGCAGGGTGTTTTAGGAATCTAGGATTCGCCCTTACAGGTTTTTAGTGATTTAAGGGCTTGCAGGTTTTTAGGGGTTTGTTAGGGTTCTAGGGATTTTGGTTTTTTAAGTGTTTAGGAGTTATGGGAAACTATTTAAAACAAATAAATCATAGAAAAAGCACTCACAAATTAAATTCCCTTAAAAACTTTTCACAAAACTTTCAAACAATATTTTTTCCGAAATTAGTTCTAAAATCACTCTTCGCACTAAATTCTACTGCGACACCGCGAGCCGTTCGATTTGCAAAATACTGCGGAATGCGAAAATTTTCGCCGTATTTCGTCCTTTTATAAACGTGTACCAGGCTTTTAGAATTCGCAATGAGGATTTAAGTACAGTTGGCAAAAAAAGCTAACTTTCTTTAGCTTTAATGTAAAGTAGTTATTTAGTTGTAATATTTTTGTTGTAGTAGTTTGCCTGTTTTATCTTCTTTCTTCTTCTTTCTGATTGGAAAGAGTAAAGAGAGACGCGTCTATAAAGCCAAATATCTAGCCAAAATTCTCGGAAAAAGTTTGGAAGGCTTGATAATTGAACGCTTATAGCGTTCAAGTTTCGGTCACATTTAAATACAATCCGTGTTGATGCGAAGTATCCGAACAGATCCAAACTTTATTTTGCCTATTTTTTAATACTAGAATTGGGCTTCAGGAGTTGTTTATGTAACTGTTGGGTATTATGTTATTTTATCTCATTGTAGGTATGTCCTTTGATTCGTGAGGGAGAGGGCCGAATTCAGGGGACGATTCGACTGTCTCTCCAGAGGCTGGAGACCAATATAGGGTCACTGACTTCAAGTCCTACGCTCTCCAGATTCAGGCGAAGTACAGGGAGCTACTAGATCCGGATTTCTGGCCAGCTGGCATTATTTACCGATGCTATAGAGAAGCGGTTTTGGAACGAAATCCCTGAAAAGATAAAGTAATAAATAGTTTTAAGTATCAAACATGTATGTTAGTCTACTTATAAAGTAGATTCTGTTCAGCGAGAGAACCTTCGTGGGATTGGAGGGCGCTGCTGTGCTTAATTATCTTTATTGTTTAGCCGGTAAAACAATAGCGCGTCTGTTCCGTTTTGATCCCATTCAGGGGATCCCTGTTACTATTTCTTTAGTTTTTAATTCAAAATGCCGTCAGAAAGAAACCAGCTCCTAATTATGGTTTTAATATGTAATTAGTTCATAACGTTAGTTCACAATTTGGCCTCGACGGGGTCTCTCGCTGAACAGACTCTATATATTTGACGACCTCTGTGGCGCGGTGGGCGAAGGTTCGCCTGCGACGATGAGGTTGCGGGTTCGATTCCCGTCTCGTAACAAATATTTGTACGACCTGCAGATATTTGTTCAGGGTGTTCTGGGTATTTTCTATGTATAATAAAAAATGCATATCTATCTATGAAACGTATTGTATTATGTATATCAGTTATCTAGTACCCATAACACAAGCTCTGCTTAGCTTGTGGCTAGATAATGTTGTGTGAAATGTCCAGCATTTATTTATTTATATTATTTCAATGGGCTTATTATTTAGGTATAATTCATTGTACATTTCCCATGTAGCATGAAATAAATATATTATTATTATCATCTGTTTTGCAAACTGTACTCACAGCGCTTTGGCTCTCCTCCATGTGACATGAAATTCTAATGTAGCTAAAAATTAAAAAATACCGTAAACAGATCAATTTGCGTGTCTGCACGTCTCTTCTATAGCATCATGATACAGATAGGTACTTAAATAGATACTGTTAATCTATGAAGCATGAGTCATGTGGGATCCTAATTCCTAATCTTAGCCAACAATGGAATAACTTTTCATTTAAAAAACCGACTTCAGCCATTGAATTCGACTAAAAAATATTTGGATGAAAAAAAAAAAGATGAAAGAACCATAGTGGTGAAAGGATTATGATACTTTTTGAATGCATATGCTTGGTTTGTTGCTGAAAATATCAAAATCGCCATATGTATGCCTACAATATTTGAGGAGTTCCCTCAATTCCTCATGGATCCCACCATCAGAACTGGATTTTGAAAAAAATGAGACCAATCTGGAAGTATATCTATTCAAATAAAAAAAGAATTTTCCAGATCGGTTCATAAACGACGGAGATATGCGGTAAAAAACAATTAAAAAAAAAAAAAAAATAACAACCGAATTGAGAACCTCCTCCTTTTTTGGGAAGTCGGTTAAAAATAAGAAAAACTTTTACTTATTGCTCGAGCTTATTCAGAAAGAGACCCTTCCTGGGATTTGAGGGCGTAACTGTTCTTTATTAAATTTTTTGTTAAGCGGGCAATACAGCAACAACTGTAACAGCTTGTAGCAACAGTTAGTACCTATAAGAACTTCTTGTGAAAGAGTTCGTCCGGGGAAGAACAATTTCTTCCGCCAAGCAGTAGTGCTCGCATTGCTGTGTTTCGGTTTGAAGGGTACGGGTGCCGGTGAAATTACAGGCACACGAGACTTTTTAACCGACTTCCCAAAAAAGGCTAGGTTCTCAATACGGTTGTATTTTTTTTTTATGTTTGTTACCGCATATCTCCGGCGTTTATGAATCGATTTGGAAAATTATTTTTTTATTTGAATAGGTATACTTCCAGATTGGTCCCATTTTTTTCAGAATCCAGTTCTGATTATGGAATCCATGAGGAATTGAGGGAACTCCTCAAATATTGTAGGCATACATATGGCGATTTTTATATTTTCAGCAACAAACCAAGCATTTGCATTCAGAAAGTATCATAACCCTTTCACTACTATGGTTCATTCATCATTTTTTTCATCCAAATATTTAGTCGAATACAATGGCGGAAGTCGGTTTTTTAAATTAAAAGTTATAATTAAATTAAATTCTTTATTGCATTTAGTGCACGATTATGATCTTATGCAGATACACGTCATAGTTGTTTTTTATATTTGTTTTGTTCTCTCTGATGTAAAATGACATACGCCAAAACATGACAAAAAATATTTTAGCTAAAGGTTTAAAATTTGTTTATGATTACGAGAGAAAGTATTTTTACTTAGACTTTTAACGACAGAGTTACTAGGACTTCAACACCAATACTACGATCACGATTCCGCATGCCAAGAGTGGTGATTTTGGCAAAATACACCATTAATTTCTATAGAGCCTCGTCAGCAGTGGACGTCTAAATGTTGCTGATGGTGGTGATGATGATAGCATTTCTTTATCATCAGCCGTTAGGCACTATTGGACTTAAGCCTCCTAGGCAATAGGGGCATTTGCCATTTTCATTAACCACTTTTTTTTATGCTACTTGTCAAGCAGACAAGCTTACGGCCCACCAGATGGAAAGCAGTTACCGTAGCCTATGAACGCCTGTAACACCAGAGGCATCACATCGCTGCCGACCCTGAGACATAAAGATGAAAAGTCTCATGTGCCTGTAATTTCACCGGCACCCGTACCCTTCAAACCGAAACACAGCAATGCGAACACTACTGCTTGGCGGCAGAAATAGGTACGGTGGTAGTACTTCCCCGGACGAACTCTTTCACAAGAAGTTCTACTACTAACCGAATGCGGTACTCAGGTGGACGCTGCTGCCCATCCCCTGATAGTGGTCCCTTTAGTCGGCTTTTACGACATCCACGGGAAGAAACGGAGAGGTTTATTCTCTTCTTTACTACTAAATTATTTTGATGTTTTTATCTCTAGTGGACGCAAATATCATTAAATGAATGAATTATATTCCTACAAGGTATAGTGCCGATGATAGCTAAGATATTCAAAACACGATCTCTCGGTTTTCGGGTCAGTACGGTACAACCTTCAAACAGTTACCATATACCTAATGATAAACTGTATTTCGGGAGTAGGTTTTGGGTAATACCCTAAAAAAGTTCATTGGGTTTGTTCCCGCACAGCTGGGATTGTGGACCCACTTTCGATTAGAAAGAGTTCAGCTTGTCTAGTACGGATTTTGATAGTTTACGAAACTATATGAAGTTTCGTTTCCTTCCATACATTTACTTGCAGCGCCCCTAGCGAAAACGAGAAGGAAACTAAGGACGTTGTCAGTAAATGTATTGTATGGAAACGAAACTTCATATAGTTTCGTAAACTATCAAAACCCGTACTAAGCCCCCAGTAAATGTATTGGATGGAAACGAAACTTCATATAGTTTCGTAAACTATCAAAACCCGTACTAAGCCCCCAGTAAATGTATTGGATGGAAACGAAACTTCATATAGTTTCGTAAACTATCAAAACCCGTACTAAGCCCCCAGTAAATGTATTGGGATGGAAACGAAACTTCATATAGTTTCGTAAACTATCAAAACCCGTACTAAGCCCCCAGTAAATGTATTGGATGGAAACGAAACTTCATATAGTTTCGTAAACTATCAAAACCCGTACTAAGCCCCCAGTAAATGTATTGGATGGAAACGAAACTTCATATAGTTTCGTAAACTATCAAAACCCGTACTAAGCCCCCAGTAAATGTATTGGATGGAAACGAAACTTCATATAGTTTCGTAAACTATCAAAACCCGTACTAAGCCCCCAGTAAATGTATTGGATGGAAACGAAACTTCATATAGTTTCGTAAACTATCAAAACCCGTACTAAGCCCCCAGTAAATGTATTGGATGGAAACGAAACTTCATATAGTTTCGTAAACTATCAAAACCCGTACTAAGCCCCCAGTAAATGTATTGGATGGAAACGAAACTTCATATAGTTTCGTAAACTATCAAAACCCGTACTAAGCCCCCAGTAAATGTATTGGATGGAAACGAAACTTCATATAGTTTCGTAAACTATCAAAACCCGTACTAAGCCCCCAGTAAATGTATTGGATGGAAACGAAACTTCATATAGTTTCGTAAACTATCAAAACCCGTACTAAGCCCCCTGACAGCGTCCTTAGTTTTCTTCTCGTTTTCGCTAGGGGCACTGCAAGTCAATGTATGG
This sequence comes from Epirrita christyi, assembly GCA_951392215.1. NCBI lineage: Eukaryota > Metazoa > Arthropoda > Insecta > Lepidoptera > Geometridae > Epirrita > Epirrita christyi. Next base: position 9,147,829 of record OX595862.1, read on the forward strand.
AAGGAAACGAAACTTCATATAGTTTCGTAAACTATCAAAACCCGTACTAAGCCCCCAGGAGTGCGATTTTTGGATGTCATCTAGTGACTAAGCGTCAGTCAAAGGGGTGCTATACCTAATTCATCTGGCGTAATATTGCCGTTTATTCCACGATTTCCAAATTTTTATACATCACAAACTCATCGATAACTAAAATTCTTATTCCTATGATGTTAATACAAGTGCTTCCTCCAATAAATCTCCTGAAAAACTGTGATTTGCAGCCTTTTTAACCGACTTCCCAAAAAAGGAGGAGGTTCTCAATTCGGTCGCATATATTTTTTTTTTATGTTTGTTACTGCATATCTCCGGCGTTTATGAACCGATTTAGAAAATTCTTTTTTTATTTGAATAGATATATTTCCAGATTGGTCCCATTTTGTTTAGAATCCAGTTCTGATGATGGAATCCATGAGGAATTGAGGGAACTCCTCAAATATTGTAGGCATACATATGGCGATTTTGATATTTTCAGCAACGAACCAAGTATTTGCATTCAGAAAGTATCACAATCCTTTCACCACTATGGTTCCTTCATCATTTTTTTTCATTCATATATTTAGTCAAATACAATGGCGGAAGTCTGTTTTTTAACCAACTTCCCAAAAAAGGAGGAGGTTCTCAATACGGATGTTTTTTTTTTTTTTTTTTTTTTTTAATGTTTGTTACCGCATATCTCCGGCGTTTATGAACTGATTTGAAAAATTCTTTTTTTATTTGAATAGATATACTTCCAGATTGGTCCCATTTTTTTTAGAATCCAGTTCTGATGATGGGATTCATGAGGAATTGAGGGAACTCCTCAAATATTGGGCATACATATGGCGATTTTGATATTTTCAGCAAGACACCAAGCATTTGCATTCAGAAAGTATCATAATCCTTTCACCACTATGGTTCTTTCATAAATTTTTTTTCATCCAAAATTATTTAGTCGAATACAATGGCGGAAGTCGGTTTTTTAACCGACTTCCCAAAAAGGAGGAGGTTCTCAATTCGGTTGTATTTTTTTTTTTTTTTTTTATTTTTTTTTTTAATGTTTGTTACCGCATATCTCCGGCGTTTATGAACCGATTTGGAAAATTCTTTTTTTATTTGAATACTTCCAGATTGGTCCCATTTTTTTCAGAATCCAGTTCTGATGATGGGATCCACGAGGAATTGAGGGAACTCCTCAAATATTGTAGGGATACATATGGCGATTTTGATATTTTCAGCAAGCCACCAAGCATTTGCATTCAGAAAGTATCATAATCCTTTCACCACTATGGTTCTTTCATATTTTTTTTTTCATCCAAAATTATTTAGTCGAATACAATGGCGGAAGTCGGTTTTTTAAATGAAAAGTTATTAAATGAAAAGTTATAATTCATAATATCACAAAAGGTGTAGGTAGTTCTTAATTGTAAACATTTTGGTGATATTTGAGATTCCTATGGTGTCTTCCATCATCAGCATACGTACATTCGTTGTAGGTATATTTCTGGTGAAAATTAATTGATGCTATTTTTATTTACATAAATATACCATTAATAATAAAATTAAGTGTTGTTAAATAGCTTTTTTGACATGTCCAATTTGTCACTAAAGTTCACTGACCTGAAAACATACATCTAAACTTGATAGTGAAATAAAGTAGACATCTGTCCGAATTATCAGGTTCTTGGTACGTGATGTGGTTGATGTGTTCACATTTTAGTATGTAAGATGGACATCTAGCCTAGACAAAATAAGAAGCCGACGACTGGGAAATTATCTTGGCCAATGACTCTTGGATGAAGCTTAAAGATTTTATCATCATTATTGTCTTGCACTTATCCCAATTTATTTGGGGTCGACGCAGTACTAGGGATTGCAATCCCGCAGCTCATTCAATCCTGCGGGATTAATAAATAAAATAAATAAATAAATGCTGGACACATTTCACACAACATTATCTAACCCTAAGCTAAGCAGAGCTTGTGTTATGGGTACTAGATAACTGATATACTTAATACAATGAACCGATTTGGAAAATTCTTTTTTTTTTTAATATATTATACTTCCAGATTGGTCCCATTTTTTTCAAAACCCAGTTCTGATGACGGAATCCATGAGGAATTGAGGGAACTCCTCAAATATTATAGGCACACATAGCTATTTTGGTATTTTCAGCATCAAATCAAGCATTTGCATTCAGAAAGTATCATTTAGTGATAGAATCCTTTCACCACTCTGGTTTTTTCACCATCAAAATATCTTCCAGATGTTTAGTCGAATACAATGGCGGATGTCGGTTTTTTAAATGAAAAGTTATTGTATGGGAATTTTGAAATTTACACACTTAAAATCATTTCAAAGTCAAGTTCGATTTTTGAATACGGTCCTAGGTCTGTCTAACTGACGGCCTAGACGACGTGGCGTAGTGGTTAAACGCATCTTCGTATAAAAGAAATTGTCGCGGGTTTTATTCCTCGCCTGGTTGCTAATATTTGGGATATTATAAAATCTACCTGGGCATGTTAACGACCTCTGTGGCGCGGCGGGCGAGTATCAGGCTGAGATGCAAGAGGTTGCGGGTTTGATTCCCACTGCGAGACAAATCCTAACCTACTAATATTATAAACGTGAAATTTTGTAAGTATGGATGGATGGATGTTTGTTACTCTTTCACGTAAAAACTACTGAATGGATTTTAATGAAACTTTACAATAATATAGCTTATACATCAAAATAACACATAGACTACAATTTATAAAGATATTGTGTGAATTGTCCATAATATGACGATAAGTGTCAAGTAAGTAGGAAGAAATCTACCATCTGCGAGCTATTCTGGCGTGCGCTGCCAAAACCACTAGAGTTACACATATGTAATGTATGATGGAAATGTTTATCTTAAATAGTCCTACAAAAAAGTAAAATATAAGTTCTTTTCTACGCCACGCTAATATAAGCTACCTACTCGAAATACTAATCCTGCGCAGACGAAGTCGCGGGCACCAGCTAGTGTTTGTATGATCTGCAAATATTTGTTCCGGGTTTGGGTGTTATGGTACCATTGTACTCGTAGTTCCTGATACCCACGACACAGGGAATCCTAGTCTGGGATCATGACTACGTATGTGACTGTTGGGTGTTATGTTATTGTATGTTATGTTACTTTACTAGTCGGCTAGGCCCGCAGTTAGATAAACCTAGATATTGTAGTCGCGGATTTTATTCCTCGCTCAGTTGGTGATATTAGGGATATCAAAAAATCCCTTATATTTTCTTACAATAACTTTTCATTTAAAAAACCTTCCGCCTTCCGACTTCCGCCATTGTATTCCACTAAATATTTGGATGAAAAAAAATGATGAAAGAACCATAGTGGTGAAAGGATTATGATACTTTTTGAATGCAAATGCTTGGTTTGTTGCTGAAAATATCAAAATCGCCATATGTTTGCCTAATGGGACCAATCTGGAAGTATATCTATTCAAATAAAAAAATAATTTTCCAAATCGGTTCATAAACGCCGGAGATATGCGGTAACAAACATAAAAAAAAAATACAACTTGAATTGAGATCCTCCTCCTTTTTTGGGAAGTCAGTTAAAAAACCGACTTCCGCAGTATGAATTCGGCTATCTACATGTTTTTATTTGCTAAAGGCATACAAAACTATAACTTGTTGCTGAAAATACCAAAATTGCTATAATATGTATGCCTATAACATTTGAGGAGTTCCCTCAATTCCTCATGGATTCCATCATCAGAACTGGATTCTGAAAAAAATGGGACCAATCTGGAAGTATATCTAATCAAATAAAAAAAGAATTTTCCAAATCGGTTCATAAATGCCGGAGATATGCGGTAACAAACATTAAAAAAAAAAATAAAAAAAAAATAAAAAAAAAAATACAACCTAATTGAGAACCTCCTCCTTTTTGGGAAGTCGGTTAAAAATGGGACCAATCTGGAAGTATATCTATTCAAGTAAAAAAAGAATTTTCCAAATCGGTTCATAAACGCCGGAGACATGCGGTAACAAACAACAAAAAACAACCGAATTGAGAACCTCCTCCATTTTTGGGAAGTCGGTTAAAAAAGAATTTTCCAAATCGGTTCATAAACGCCGGAGATATGGGGTAACAAACAAAATAAACAAAAAAAAATACAACTGAATTGAGAACCTCCTCCTTTTTGTGAAGTCGGGTAAAAAATAAAACTACCTGGGTACAAACTAAAACATCCTGAAACATAATAAGCAAAGATAGCTCAGGAAATCATCTGGTAACGATCATTCAAATCTAAGTACTTTGTATGCGTAGTTTATTCTATCAACAGAATCACAATTTAGTATACGAATGTACAGCATACAAATAGATTCTTAAATGTCATTGAACCTAAGTAGGACAGTTTACGCGATATCGATTATTTATTTGAAGTTAGCTTCCATTGCTTATTTACTTGGAAATGATTTAGTGTTTTCAAACGGGTTCAATATAAAGCATGGAAGAATGATAAAGTAACCTTAGAGAGAGCAATCCGATCTATTTTGCAAATCAAAAATTTAGAATCCTGCAGGGAAACATTATGACGATGACTGGAGAATATATTTTTCACAATCTTATGTTTGTGAAATTGAACATGAATAAATTTGATTTTAAATGTGACATTCATAATTATAATAAAAATAATATTTGTCTTCCAAAACACAGACTGGCCAAAGTTGGAAATAGTTTTCTTTGTATAAGCGTAATATGATCTGAGAAATACAGATCATGTAGATTTTAGCATGAAAGTTAGAAAATTATTAGTGGAAAACTCATATTATACTCTTGACGAAGCACTTGCTGATGATCTAATTATACCATGAATGTATTATTTTTTATTTGCTGATTGTGGTAGTTAGTATTGTACTGCCATGTTGGCATTCTTTAATTGTAATTTTTGTTATCCTATTTTTATTGTAATTGGTATTTAAAACAAAAAAACGGTTGTCTGTAAGGTCGGTTTTCTGACGATAGTTCAACGTGTCAACGTCGTTATTGTGCTTCTTTGTCGCTCGTTCCGCGCTCGGGCGCATGCGGCGTTAGCGCATGCGCTTGGCGCATGCGCATAGCGCATGCAGCGTCACCACATGCGTTTTGCGAGGTGACGCATGACGAGGTAACGACTTATGACGAGGTAACGACGCATTAGTCATGTTTTTTCGAGCGTGCAGCCGGCTCCATCGATTTATAAGACGTTAACACGTCAAAAATTGAAACTGCGGTAATTTTGTAAATTTGACTTTTCCAAGTGTACTTTATGTATGTATATGGAATAAATGATTTTGATTTGATTTGATTTTGATTATCTTTTTTTCTTTTTTTTAGGGTTCCGTACCCAAAGGGTAAAACGGACCCTATTACTAAGAGTCCGCTGTCCGTCCGTCTGTCACGGCTGTATCTCATGAACCGTAACAGTAAGACAGTTGAAATTTTCACAGATGATGTATTTCTGTTGCCGCTATAACAACAAATACTTACTAAAAAACAGAATAAAATAAATATTTAAGGGGGCTCCCATACAACAAACGTGATTTTTTGCCGTTTTTATAGATAATGGTACGGAACCCTTCGTGCGCGAGTGCGACTCGCACTTGGCCGGTTTTTTTATACTACTTGGCAAGCAAACCAGCATACGGCCCACCTGATTGAAAGTAGTAACCGTAGCCTATGGACGCCTGCAACACCAGAAACATCACACGCACGCTGTCGACCCTGAGACATAAAGATGAAAAGTCTCATGTGCCTGTAATTTCACCGGCACGCGTACCCTTCAAAACGAAACACATCAAAGAGAGCACCACTGCTTGGCGGCAGAAATAGCTACGGTGGTAGTACTTCACCGGACGAACTCTTTCACAAGAAGTTCTACTACTAACAGCGTGCCTAAGCGTGACTTAAAGTAGTTGCGCCTCGCGGTTCCATCCGGAGTCTCGATCCGCCCCGGTGGGAATATTGGGATAAAAAGTAGCGTAGACGTTAACTCAGGGTATAAACTATGTCAATTCCAAATTTCAAGTGAATAGTGAATCGTGATAAATACTCCCGACTCCATTAGGTATTCCTTAGTAAGGCTTTTACTACACCCATGGGAGGAGGAGGGTCTATTCCTAGGCCGGACACACCACGGCACGGCGCATTATAGAGTGTTAGCTTCATGAAATTAAAATTTATTTGGACACCCTAGTAGACAAGACAAAAAGCCTATTCGACGGCTAGTACAGTTCGACCAGAAAGAGAAGAAATTAATTGTCGAGTCCGGAACTAAAACTTACAGTAAACTGGCAACCCTTCAAATATGTCAACTTGGCCTGTGTGGCCGCTTTAGTGAATTTGTCGCTAGATTCAGCTTTTCTTTGTATTACGCGCAATGATATTTTTTTGGTGAAAATCCATTGGTGCAATACATTCTTAGTAAGATTAAAAAAATAATGATAAGATATTCAAAAATTTAAGCATTGAAAAGGTTTTGCTGATTTATTTATACCTACTATTATCATCCACCAAATGATACAATGTAAAAAAAATTGGTGTATTACTCATTTAAGCGTGTAGGTTTATTTTAATAATAACTTTAGTTTCTACTGAATTCTAAAAACAGTTAAAAACAATTTCCTGAAATCTTGCAGTTTTGTTTTGTTGGACTAACGAGAATCATTTTTGGCTAGCGGCAACACACATTGCAATGTCAGACGGTGATTGGTGGTGTTGTGTTGATATTATTATGTGGTGATACCATGTAAATGATAGTGGCGCCCTCGTTTATTTTCTACTCTTTCTGGACGGACTGTACCTACTGCCATGGATTTAATACGGAAAAGCATACTGCACGATCCTCTCTAATAATATCAATAACTTTTACTGAACCGAGACTTTGGCGACTTTTTTGCGTTATGTTGCAAATAACTGGCGAATGCATACACCAAAATGAAAAAAAGGTTTTCCAGTTTGTTACTTTTGTAACATTTTACGCTACTTTTGAACCCTTCATGTTTCATGATAAATGACGCGAAAGTTACTTTTCGACAAAATAAAAAAGGGGTGGAACGCCATAGCAGAATAATGCTGTCGTGGTTCCTTAATGATTCAACGATTAATCAACGAATTAATCTCTCTTTCCGTTGTAGAGCCTTATCTCTCTCACACTTATAGATAGATGTTACCTTTCCTCTGTCACTTGCTTGATCTTGACGCCCGTCTGCCAGCCGGGCATTGCTAATCAAACAAAACGCCAACCATTAACCAACAACTTACGGCTTGAAGTGGCTTCTGCAAGGATTTGCATACCTACCTACTAATTAATAAAAAAATACTAGTGTACCTACCCTCGCTTTTAAAATAGCCAAATTTTCGCAACTCGCTCCACTTGCCGGTGCTTTAGACTGTAGTTAAAATGGGTTATCTCACTTAACAAAAACAACATTTTCACGCCTTGCCCTGCGTGCATAAAGAAGTGCTTTTTTTTCTTTTTTTTTTCCGTGTTGATACCTATTATTGTACACTAGGATATGTCAAATTTCTACAAAGTTGTAATAAATACATAATATTCTAATAATAACAATAATTTGAACAAAAATTCAAACACAGGTATACCTACCAGTATTATTACATACTAAAATCATCAGCTAGAGCTTCGTCAATGTTATAATAAGATTTTAATAGTAAAAAAAAACTTATATTAACACTAAAATCCTTAAAATTTGAATTTCTTATGTCCAAAGTTAATTTATTAAAAATATTGATGCTTAAGCATAAAAAACTATTAGCTACTTTAGCTAGTCTGCGCTTCGGAACAACTCAACGATCTCTAATACTCACATAGATATCGGGTCGGCGCAATAAAAACGTCTCGGTGAATTTAAGCTCACTTGAAAAGTGAGTTTGTATTTGATTTAGTTCGCTTCAAACAAAGCCAATGTAAACACGTGTCACAATGCCGCAATGTATATTTAAAAGTTGCAAAAATAATCCCCGAAAAAACAATTTAACGGCCGGAGTGTCTTACTTTCGTTAAGTACATGTAGAATAAGTTGTATTTTAAGCTTTAAACTAACAAAAAGTATGAAATTTTGATCAAAATTACCGATTTTAAACCACCGCTACAAATGTTTGGCCAACGTTGACGCAAAATTGTTTGTAACAGAACAGTAGATGCATGGAGTAGATTTGTATTGTAATAATTTGTTTTTACCAGAACTTTAAAAAATTTTAATACTACTTTTGTGTCTGTTTGTTGAACTCTCATCAGATACTTGGCTTTACTTTTTTTTATTTTAGCTTTCCGAGCAATCCATTTACGCTACTGTTATTTAACCAAATCTTTGGTTAACAACCCCTTTACATCTATACCAACTGATAATGAGTCCTCTCGCTTTGTTAAAATTTATGAACCAGAATCACTTATAGAACACATTATCGTAAAAAAACAGTACTTTTTCAAATTCTTTTATCATATTATAGGTATATTTCCCAAATATCAAATAAATGCCCAACCTACGGCAGGCGCCTGTACGCCCGCCCTCAAGCACTTTACGGTTTTTGTTGGAAAACTTTGATGGTCGATATCTTTTTTTATTACGAAACGAGACAAACGTAACAGAACATATATTTTTTATATTTGAGCTTTTTATAACTAGGGCTTCATTATCAGCCTGTAGGTACGCAGAATGGAATTTTTTTAATGTTGAGCTGTTTTAAACATTTTGGGTTTTGATCAAATTATTGCACTAAACTGTACTTGTATTATAAAGATTGTAAACATGAATATAAAGATGTGGAATTTAGTGATATTTTTATTTGTGACATCCAGCGATAGACATCTTGGCCAAAAACATAAACATACACATAAATATACACACAACAGAACGTTAATAAAATAACAAGTATATATACTATCAATATCAAACATACATGCCCAAAACATAAATAATTTTAACTTAACTTTAACGTGCATATTATAAATTATTTAAGTGATCAACGCGACTCCATACCTTCTGTAGTTAAATTTGAAGAAGCAAACAGAAGCGAAACCATGGAAACGGATGGATGTAGCTCGCAAGGTAATAACGGGAAAAAGAACTTTATTTGTAGCTGTTTAAGGTTGATTTCACACTAGTTGTTTAACCTATGTCTTTTGATTCGACAAGTGACAGGAGTAATATAATTGCTTTGCTCGTTTTTTGTGACGAATGATCGTAAGTGTAAGATAATATTTTGAAGATTTGCTACTTTTTTGCTAGGTGTCATGGTTGTAATTAGGTTGAACTTAGAACTGTTTTAAAACTTTCATCTTTGTCGTTAGTAAACAAATGTAGCTGTATAAGTATGTATCCATGCGGACAGTTTTTAGCTTTCATTTTGTACGTGACCCTGGATCTATTGTGAATTATAAGATCGTTGGAACAACTATATTGTCTTTATTGCGTGTATTTTAATTGTGAAGGTCACTTTTCGCTTGGTTGTCAATAACATATTTTTTTTATAATATCGACAAAAATGTAACTTTCTCTTGCAGTGTTCCCCTAACCAAAGAATAAATATTAGTACAGTACCCTAACTAATCTCGTGTGTGACTTTAGATAAGAGGGCGCTGGCAACACTGCAATCTGCAATGTTGTCTGTTTTCCTCACTCTTGCTTGCTTGTTTTCCGTCAGATTTAGTAAACTTTCGCATTTTCTTGAAAATAAATCGATTTCTAGTCTAATGGTGTACAAATTTAGCTGACTAAAAGAATGTCTGACGTCGAAGATACGTACTGCCGGCTTTGCGCCGAGCTGACGAACAAAGAAAACATGATATCGCCCGATGAAGATGTCGGAGTCAGTTCGAAGATCGTCACGAAAATGCGTTGGATAAATGTCGATGTTTCTGCTGATGATATTCTTCCCATTACGATATGCTACGCCTGCTTCGATCTACTAGAACGTACTTGGAGATTTTTACACGCTGTGCGTACTGCTCAAGCGAAATTAAACTCTATATTTGGCATGAAAGAAGAGAGTATAGATCTGTGCGAAGACGTCGCAAAACCAGTAAACAAAGATTGGAAGAGCTTTGAAAATCCTAAACCGGAAGTGAAAACCGAGAGCGATCTCCAAGTAATCACGGTAGACCCAAATACATTGATAGATTTAGTTGGAGATCCTAAATCAGAAGTAAAAACCGAGAGCGATCTCCAAGCCATCACGGTAGACCCAAATACATTGATAAATTTGGGCATCGGTGAAGTTAAAGTGGAGCAAATGGATCTCAGTTTTGATGACAACCAAGACAGTTTCCAAGACTTCAAATCCAGTGACGAAGACGAACCTCTGTTGTCTGTGGTGAAAAAGCGAAAAAAAAAGTACAAATTACTTGAAAACATTGCATCTGATGACTTAAATTCATCATTACCATTCCCTATTCTGACTTGGAATGATTATACCTGGAGATGTAGTGACTGTGATGCGTTATTTGAGAACATACAATCTCTAAGACTTCATTCTATGCAAATACACTCAATCTGCTGCAATTTCAAATGCAACGATTGCAGCAAAACATACCCTAACTACCGTACGTTTGTCAAACATGTCCGTGAACATCAAAAACTACTACGATATAGCTGTGAGTACTGTAGTAAACGCTTTGGTAGAGATAGATACTTAAAAAAACACTACACATTCCATAAAGATGACATATATCTTATGTGCGAAAACTGCAGCTCAGTATTTGAAACACCTGACCAACTTCAAGACCACATATTTTTATACGCCAAAGGTCACAAACGAAAACCCATGAAAGGTGAGCTTTGCGAACTTAAATGCACAATTTGTGATAAAGAATTTAAAACGAGAAGTAATCTACAGCAACATAAATTGGTTCACACGGAACGCAGCAGAGATTTTTCATGCCATGTCTGTGGCAAAATGTTCTTTACAAAAGGGACGCTTAGCACTCATATGACAACACATGAGGATGTGAAGCCGTTTAAATGTGAACATTGTTCGATGACGTTCCGAGCGAGAGGGAATCTACAAGCACACCTAAGCCTTCACTCCGGTTCTAAGCCCTTCGTCTGCGAACACTGTGGTAAAAGTTTCCGAGTGAAACGTCTACTTAAATCCCACTACATTATCCACACAGACTTAATGCCCTTTGTGTGTGAGTATTGTAATAAAACATTCCGATTTAAAACCCGACTTAACCTCCATTTAAGACAGCACACCGGAGCCAAGCCATACCATTGTGTGTATTGTGAACGTGACTTTACAAATGGTTCGAATTATAAAAAACATATGAAACGTAGACATAATATTGATACATCTAGAAAAAAATATAATTTAGCGAGCCAGGAAAAATCTGAAGTTGCTGACATTGCTATCCAATTGTGAAAACTATTTATAGAGCACTTTGGTGGTGTAGTGGCTAGTGATGAACGTAAAGTCGTGGCTTTGAAACCCAGTCAAGCAGCAATTAATTTTTCCACACTATTTGAAAATTTCAAATTGATTATGGCATTACTACATGCTCTCAAATGGTGAAGGTAAACATTAGATCTGACTGCCTGTGATCTTTATAATGTTGTCCATCAACCTATACTGCAACTGGTTCATTTGCCACTCGAGAACCTTATTCGCCAATGGTTGTTGGTTCTGCGAACTATATGGCCTGCCCATTGCCACTTCAACCTGCTAATTCTGAGAGATATGTTGGTGAGAACTAATCAACAGAACTCTTCGTTTCGGATTCTATTACAAAGTTAAACTCCTAGCTAGCTCTCTCCATAGCCCGTTGCGTGACTTTGAGTTTGTGGCCAAATAGTTAGCGACCATGTCTCAGTGCCGTTCAAAAGTGTATAAGTAATCTTTCATTTGAACTGCATTCATTGGTGAATTGAAAGTCCCAGCTGGTGGTCCCAGTTGTGGGAATACATGTACTTGCCTATAAGTGTGAAAAGTGCTGTTTACTGAAAACAAAAAAGTTCTATAATACCTGAATGCATAAATTTTGAGAAATTTAAATACATCATAATAACAACATTGTCAATAGTTTTTTTTGAATTATGTACCTATATTATTTTAAAAGTAACTAATTAATTTTATATTTGATTTTATTATTCCTCGATGTGCAATAATTTAGCATCATTATTTACAAAAAGACTATTTTCCTGTGTATATAATGACATTATTATTGTATGATTTTAGAATATAAGTAATTAATTATATAATTTTATTCAGAATAATTCTTCCAGTATGATTTGAGATGAATTTATTCAAGAATTGAATGCAGGTACTTGTACTTACCTAAATCATAAAGGACCTCGCCCACTAAGCGGCCACTACCACTGGTTGTGGTCGTGGTTGCAACCGTGGTCGCAGAATCTCCGTCCAAGATGTGACCTACCGTGCGGACAGGGGCTTATTTCTCGAAGCTAACTAATAAAGAGTGTGTTGCTATGGTAACGTTGTTATTTAGTTATTTTGTGAGAGGAAAACTCGCATAGCCATGCCTACTCACTCGTAGCTTATAACTTGTATCCTTCGAGCAATAAGCCCCAAGTCGTGATGCTGTTCTTTGGATGGAGCAGCATTCGTAGTGTTGAGCTCCTTCAGAATGGACTTAAAATCGTTTGGATATAATTTTATTTACGGCGGAGAAGACTTGCTAGAAAAAAGCGTTATCGGATAAACCCCTTGTTAAAAATTCGCATTATAAATTTGATTTATTGGCGGTAGTGCAGCCAGTTTATCGTTGCAGCCAAGTGTGCGATTCGTAAGGTTACCATACTGGATGCTGCGGCCACTGGCTGTGGTCGTGGCCGCCTAGTGTGCGAGGTTCCTTAACTGGACGCTTCAACCACTGTGGTCGTCCACCTTGGTCGTGAGATCCCTATAAAAATGAATAAATAAATATGTACTATACATGCATTCGGTTTACTTATACCTAATGCAGTTAAAATCAAGCTCAAGATAAAATGTATTTAAGTTTTGTAAATATCAATTTGGAATATAAATAAAATATTTTGAACAATATTTAAATTTTTAATCGTCCTACATCGCGTGTATTTGCGAGGTCTCGAACAGTTCGGGGCGAACCACTAGTTAGAAAACAGATGAGTGTAACTAGACATCTCTTAGGACGGATCATGTACTTCCTAAAGCATGTTCCTAAAACTCAGTTTGGTACCTACCCTACTTAGTTGCGGGTTTTACACAAAGGAGGTCTTCGGAGCATGTCGAGTATTTAGTTTCCAATTGTTCATTCAAATAAAGATGGCGGATTGCTGACGCCAATTTCGAAAATGATAATGTTAGACTATTTCTTATATATGTGCTTTGAAGTAGGTACTTCATTATCATCCTGCCCTGCTTGTGTCCTGTGTCCTAAATTTTATTGAGATCGGTTGAATTTTTACGGCAAGATTGAGAAACATCCAAAATTGCCCCCAGAGGCCCAATTCTCTAATTTAAAAACGTTAAATTCCCAGTATAATCTCGTCTCAGTCGCACTGTCACGTATAGTAACTATAACTTAACCTTCGCAAGAAACGAAAGATAAAGTAATAGTTACTATACGTGACAGCTCTACTGACGAGATTATATTGTGACTGGAATGTTTTTAAATTAGAGAATTGGGCTTCAGGATACATTATCGGATAATATCGATAGAAACAATAGTCTGTTAGCAACAAACCACCATAATAGAAAGTGTTAGTGACATAATTATGTAACCGCAGGGCAGGCGTATTAGGACACGTAGGCTACAACGCTATAATACCTATAACTTACGACTCCTTACTTTTTTGTGACTACCGTTCGTCTTTGTGGTGTAATACCTCAGGCTCCGACACCCCTTACCCCAGCATTTTCACCCCTTAGTTCTAGAGAGAGTTGAGAGGCAGGACAACCCCCTAAAAACACCTAGAAACTTCTTTATGTATACTGTATAGGCGTGTGCAAACACAAGTGTGTGTGTAAGCAGGTATGTAGTGGTATGGTAAGTACCCAGAGGTAATAATAATATATTATAATCGCCACTCTCTAGCCTCAGAGGTTTGCTGGAAGAAAACTCTTCTTAGGGTTAAGATCGCCTTCGATCGATTATTTGTATCTACATGTCCTTTCATTCTGTCTTTTGTATATTGTTTATATATTTGTGTAATAGGTACAATAAAGAATTACCCAAATAATTGAAAGCCTTGTGCTGGGGAGTATTGCCTATCTTACTAACAATTTTGCAGTAGGTACATTGCGCTGCGTGTTTTACCTTTTTTTCCAAGAGCAGAAATATTCGAATCGTAAAGCGCAATGTACTTTAAAATTGTATTCGAAAGCGATTACCAGCAGTTCTGGGTGGAGTAGTGTTCAAATGTCATCGCAAGGATTAAGAGAAGCCAGGGGCCATGCTAGTCTCATCTCAGGAGGACAAGTTTGTTTCTGCCGCACCCATGCATACCGCCGTGCTCATCAAACCATGCACTGAACAAAAGCAGCGGAAATATTACTCCAGTTGGCGACAAGAAAGGCCACGAGACAGTTTTCTGTGCCGTATTTTATTTTTAAAACGTATTGGTACCTCCTTTTTAAAAAAAATACTGGCTGTACAGATAGTGAAAACATTGAAGTTGAACGTCAACCTTTTTGCATTTTGGCAGTTGTGAAATTCGCGCGGGAAAAGGAAAAGTTTGTGAAAAATTATGAAAACTTTTATTTGTTTGATTGTGTAATTCTAATTATGAAGCTTTTTCAAATCAAATTATTAGAACGAAAAATAATACGATAAATCCTCTGAGGATAAATCTAAATAAAAAGAAAAGTGTGTTTTTTTTTTAAATCAAGATGACCATTAGCTATAGATTCGTGTTGCATTCTGCATTTTTTGCTTTCTACGTACATTATGCGTGCAGTCAAGAGTACTTTAGGATGGTGAGTGTTTTATTTGATTTAAGATGGACAGATTGTTGCTAATTAGTAGAAAGGACGGTTTAATTTTCTTTTTCTTATCTACACATAATGTATCATCTACTTTTTAATTATCTCATCAAGAATGTCGGAAAAATTTAGAGATTAATTTTCCTTCGTTATTTGTAACTTAATTAAGATTAGCTATAAGAAAAGATAGAAAATATTAAGTACCTACTTACACCATAATATCATAACATAACATCCAACAGTCACATATATATTCCTTGATACCACACTAGGATACCCTGTGTCGTGAACTACGAGTACCATGGTACCACAACACCCAGATCCGGAACAAATATTTTCACATCATACAAACATTTGTCCCGCAGCGGGAATCGAACACGCAACGTTTTGCGTCTCAGCTGGCTGTTCGGCCGTCGCGCCACAGTGGTCGTCCTACCACAGAAAGAGAGGAGACTACAGGAAACTTGCCTTTGAGTGAGATTATAAATAACTGACCAAGTGCGCGGCGGACACACATAGTGTAGGGTTCTGAAGTCGAGTTTTTCATCCATATTTTTTTTTTTATTGCTGGATATCCAAGATATATTTTTGATAAAAGTTTCCACCATGATTTTCTCACATAGGGCTCGGGGAATTAAAAAAAGGAGGGATGGGGAGGCACTTTGGTGGGGTAGGCATTATAAGATCATGGAGTACAGTACCAGGGGTGCGATTTTTGATGTCATCGAATGGCTAAAAGCTTAGGCTAAAAGTCACTAAAATTGCCGTTAATCGCCGATTTCCAAATTTCTGTAGGTACCTATATTGAAACTCTTTGATGACTAAAATTCTTTTTAACCGACTTCCCAAAAAAGGAGGAGGTTCTCAATTCGGTTGTATATTTTTTTTTGTTTGTTACCGCATATCTCCGGCGTTTATGAACCGATTTCGAAAATTCTTTTTTTATTTGAATAGATATACTTCCAGATTGGTCCCATTTTATTCAGAATCCAGTTCTGATGATGGAATCCATGAGGAATTGAGGGAACTCCTCAAATATTGTAGGCATACATATGGCGATTTTGATATTTTCAGCAACAAACCAAGCATTTGCATTCAAAAAGTATAATAATCCTTTCACCACTATGGTTCTTTCATCATTTTTTTTTTCATCCAAATGTTTTGTCGAATAAAATGGCGGAAGTCGGTTTTTTAAATGAAAAGTTATATTTATAGCCTATATATGATATCAATACGTATAAGTGCCTCCTCCAGTACATATCCTGAAAAACTATGGTTTTGAGGCCTTTTTGATGATATTTAGTCACTCGGTGACATAAAAAAATCGCACCCCAGTGACTATATTTTGTGGTCGTCACTCGAGAACCTTTTCCCATCGGTTTTCGATTCTGCGTAGGTACCATAAAATATGGCCTGCCCATTGCCATCAGGGACGAGATGATTGATGAGATGAATTATCAAAAATAACCATTCTCTTCATAAAGTTTTTTTTTCTTTTTTATTAAATCCTATCCTACTTCCTACTAATATTATAAACGCGAAAGTTTGTAAGTATGGATGGATGGATGTTTGTTACTCTTTCACGTAAAAACTACTGAATTGATTTTAATGAAACTTTACAATAATATAGCTTATACATCAGAATAACACATAGGATACAATTTATAAAGATATTCTGTGAATTGTCTATGGACAATTCACAGAATATCTTATAAATTTTTTCCTACTTACTTCACACTTATCGTCATATTATGATATGACGATAAGTGTGAAGTAAGTAGGAAAAAATCTTCCATCTGCGAGCTATTCTGGCGTGCGCTGCCAAAACCGCTAGAGTTACACATAATATGTAATGTAGGATGGAAAAAATAGTCCTACAAAAAAGCCCGCCACAGTATATATATATATATATATATAGGTTATATTCTTTTCTACGTTACGCTAATATAAGCTACTCGAAATACTAATCCTGCGCAAATGAAGTCGCGGGCACCAGCTAGTAAATCAATAATTGCACGCCCTTAAAAGGGTAGATTACATTGTATCCATTATAGTAACTATGACACTTTATAAATGTATTCAGCAATAAATATACTTTGACTTTGACTTCCTTTTCGAAGCAAGTCGATTGCAAACTATTGTGTTTGTCACAAAAATGTTTGTGTCATACACACATTACATTGTACAAGTGGTTTTTTCAACCTTCGCAATGCTCAAGATTGCATGACAGACAAATTGCGCATTCGTGATGTTATGAGAGCAATCTTCTAGATTAGGTATTTCCCTAGCTCAAACAAACTCTAATTGGTGGGTATCGTTTTGTACCTACACCACACCAGCAGGGTTACTTAATAACAGAGGCCCAATTCTCTAATTTAAAAACATTCCAGTCACAATATAATCTCGTGTCAGTCGCACTATCATACGTGACAGTGCGACTGGGACGAGATTATATACTGCGAATTGAATGTTTTTAAATGAGAGAATTGGGCCTCAGAGTTCTAAACGAAATCCATTTTCAATCCTAATAACGCTTGTTTGCCACTCTTGAACCAAATCGAGTTTGAAATTGAGATACCTATACCTAGAGCACGCGATTGACTTTGCGTGTTGACTCGTGAAGAACAACAGAGACAGAAAGTCGATTTCACTTAGTTCCATAAAATTCCACCAATCTCTATTCCAAATTGTGCGCTAGTATTGAATTTAAGAGTACCAAATGACCTAGGAATCTAGTACTCTCTGACGCCAAATGACACTAAATCCTGAATTAGGCAATCCTAATTCAGGATTTAGTGTCATTTGTCATTTGGTTTTTTTTTATGCCATTTCATTCATCATTCATTTTCATTTTTTATACCTATTTCAGTTAAGATAGCTTTTGTTAGATAGAAAAAAAACCGAGTTACACTAACTACACCATACGTCCGTGTCAATTGTTTGCCAAAAAACTTAGACTCAGCTCTCAGAACCCTAAAGACATATCGAGAAACTATGTTTTTACGGTTCCGTACCCAAAGGGTAAAACGGACCCTATTACTAAGGCTCCGCTGTCCGTCTATCCGTCTGTCACCAGGCTGTATCTCATGAACCGTGAGAAATACTTACATTTCTGTTGCCGCTATAACAAAAAATACTAAAAAACAGAATAAATAAATATTTATTTTTTTCGTTTGTTGTATGGGCTCTCATACATCAATTCGTTATTTTTTGCCGTTTTTATAGATAATGGTACGGAAACCTTCGTGCGCGAGTCCGACTCGCTCTTGGCCGGTTTTTTCGTTCCTCCTGGTTTTAGTTTTCTTGGACAAGTATTTGGTCGGTATTTTTTTTTTATAATTGTAGATGTCACGCGCATCTCAAAATGGAGGTCGTTTCAGAGATTATTTTGAAACGGTGGTGACTCGCTTAATTATAAGAGGATTTCCTGTCATTTTATTGTTCACCTTAATATTAGACTGGTTAAAGATATAACCAGAGGGCCTAGCCAAATGACATTCACTTGACATTTCTACAGTCGTAATACAATACAAATGACCACGTGACATATCGATAGCTAACGTCAATCCCATACATTTTGAACTTTTCTACTGGCGTCATCGCTATTAGAATGTTATTTTGCCTTAGGCCTCTGGCCCACTGTCCGTCCTGTCTTCAGAGTCTTGAGTCGAACGATCTTGAGAACACCAAAAATTACATTTTTGTATGAGAATTTTGAAATTGTAACACACTCAAGATCGTTCTATAGTGTATAGTTATAGTTATCAGCATCAGCCTGTAGAAGTCCACTGCTGGACATAGGCCTCCCCCTTAGAATGCCACGACGAACGGTCTTGAGCCGCCTCCATCCACCGACTCCTCGCGACGTCTATAATGTCTTTAGTCCATCGAGTGGAGGGCCTTCCTCTACCGCGTCGTCCGGTTTGTGGTTGCCACTCGAGAACCTTCATTCCCCAACGGTTATCAGTTCTTCGAGCTATATGACCTGCCCATTGCCACTTCAACTTGCTTATTCTGAGAGCTATGTCGGTGACCTTGGTTCTTCTACGGATTTCCTTATTTCGGATTCTATCACGTAGTGAAACTCCTAGCATAGCTCTTTCCATAGCCCGCTGCGCGACTTTGAGTTGTCTATACGGGCAATAGTTAGCGACCACGTCTCAGCGCCGTAAGTCATCAGTAAATTATATAGTAGTATGTAGTAATAGTTCTCGTATACCTACCTACTATATAACTAAGTATATTGTAAAGATTAAACTGATCCATGAAAAAAAAAGTACCTATTCAGATGTTTCCACCTTCGTTACGGAACACTTATAGCGTTACTTAAAAGGTCGATACGTAATCAAGTCCATCAGCGAAAGTATCCCATTGTCTATGTCTGTCGGTCACTGCAACAATAGTCCACTTGCTAATTAGATTTCTATAGATTTACCTAGATGGCACAAAATATATGTATAGGTACAGAAGGCAAACTCAGTACAACGAGCGGTAACAGGACAAAATTCCTAAAAACATAATGAGAACTGCCTACTGGTAAATTTAAGACAAAACTCCGTGGTGGCTCGTAGAAAAATAGAAGAGTGTTTTAAATTGTGTGTAAATTAGTTATATAAGTTAAATATTGTACGTCCATATTTAATAGATAAACTGTTGTTTCTACCTAGCTTTTAAGATCATATTTGTTGTACACAGTTTCTACAATAAATTTTATTTCAGGCGCATGCATACGTCGCATTTGACGACCTCTGTGGCGCGGCGGGCGAAGGTTCGCCTGCGACGCAGGAGGTTGCAGGTTCGATTCCTGCCTCGGAACAAATATTTGTTCGATCTACAGATATTTGTTCCGGGTGTTCTGGGTATTTTTCTATGTATAATAAAAAATATCTATCTATGTATTGTATTAAGTATATCAGTTATCTAGTACCCATAAAACAAGCTCTGCTTAGCTTGGGGCTAGATAATGTTGTGTGAAATGTCCAGCATTTATTTATTTATTGAACGAGCGAAGCGAGTTCTCTGAGTCAAGTTGGAAGAATCGGCGTTGTATGTATGTGTGTATGTATGTATGTATGTATGTTTGTCCGATGAAAACTTCCAAACCGTTAATCCGATCTTCATGAAATTTGGTATGGGGGTAGATAGTATTGGTACAATTTGTAGGTAAGGTTATGAGCTATATCGGTCAGCGGGTTGCTGATATATTGGGGTACAAGAGGGGGTAAAAAAAATAAAAGTGAGACAGTCAGATCAAGTGGGGTGTCTAATGAAAGTTATTTGGTTGGACATTTCAAAACTGTTTTTAATAAGTATTTAGCCTTAGTAGTTTTTGAGATATTAGGGAAAATAAAAAACGAAAAAATCAAAAATTCTAGGGTACTTACAGCAATCCCACAATGCTGAAATTTGGTATGCTTGTGGCTTTTGTGTCACAACTACAGGGAAAAGTCTGAAACTGAAGAATTTAGAAACTTGTACTCCATAAAACAAAAACCAATATAACATCCATTGTTGACCTCCCATTTCTAGGAATTTGAATGACGCTGGAGTTCTATCAAAGGTTTTCAATTAATTCGTCAGGTACTTGATATAGGTACTAACAGGTATGTAGTATTACGCCCCGTTGCTTAGCCCTATTCAAAGGTTATTTCGATGATGTGTAGGAAATTAGAGTTGTTACTGATAGATCCTGTACTGTAGTGGTAGACCTCGAGGTGAAAATTTTCAAAAATAATAATAGAAAAATGGAAATTACTTGGTTAAGTAGTCGGGCTGATAAAGGTGTTATCGCGAGGTCTCAGTTCGGGGCGAACCACTAGTTATTTATTTATACATAAACGCGTACCTACCGACGACGATCTCGGTAGAACTGGGTCGACCGAATTCTACGTGGGTATACGCGTGTCTATGTGTGCATACGCCAAAAGGTTGAAAAATCGCGTATTTCAATTATTATATTGATGTGGTATCTGGTTTACTCACTATAACTAGGCAAATCAGCATTATATTTTCGGAGTGCACCCTTAAAAAGAAGTCCTAAATCACATTTGAAAAAAAAATGCTCATTTAATAGCATTAGATACATATTTCATTCAAGTGACTCTTCTTAAATATTTTGAGTTCCTATTCAATGTATCTAAAGTAAACTAGACCATCACAAATAATTACCTCGACTAACGAGTAGGTAGGCACATGGGTCTCCGGCCTATGCGCATGCGTTGACAACTGTCACATGTTTACAGTAGGTAGATAGAGACCCGTCGTGGGATTTGAGGGCGCTCCTGTCCTTTATTACCTTTTTAACCGACTTCACAAAAAGGAGGAGGTTTTCAACTAGGCTGTATTTTTTTTTTTTATGTGTTACCTCATAACTCCGTCATTTATAAACCGATTTGGAAAATTATTTTTTTATTTGAATAGATATACTTCCAGATTGGTCCCATGGTGATGGTGGTTGGTTTTTCAGAATCCAGTTCTGATGATGGAATCCACGAGGAATTGAGTTGTAGGCATACATATAGCGATTTTGATATTTTCAGCAACAAATCAAGCATTTGCATTCAGAAAGTATCATAACCCTTTAAACACTATGGGTTTTTCATAAAAAAAAAAACATCCAGATATTTAGTCGAATACAATGGCGGAAGTCGGTTTTTTAAATGAAAAGTTATTTTAAATCAGGTGTACCTAGGTACTATAGAAGTTTTCAATGCATTGCTGTTATCTAACATCAATATTCCCCAATTTACAGGGTTCCAACACTAATGCAATGGAAGCCTCCCAGTTTCTTCGGGAGTACGACAGAGAGGCATCAGGCATGTGCTACAGGTGTGTACGTACATCATCATCACCATCATCATCAGCTTGTTTACGTCCCCTGCTGGACGAAGTAAAAACTTAACCTACTTACATCTATTCCGGACCCAAGACAACCCTGGAGGATACAGTCATCTAAGGCTTCATATACACGAGCGGCACGATGTTAACGGCAGAGGCAACTGCACCCGCCAGCGGCAGCTGTCGACGCGTCAACGGCAGCCGTCGACCTATAGCGACGCTTGCAGTTGTTGCAACAGCTGTCAACGACTGCCGCCGATGCGTCGACGGCTTTCGTTGACGTGTCGACAGCTGCTGTTGACGCGTCGACGGTTGCCGCCGCCGGTTGCAGTTGCCTCTGTCGTTGACATCGTACCGTTCGTGTAGACGAACACTAAAGTGTTAGTTTGACGACCTCCGTGGCGCGAGGGGCTAGTAGCTAGCTGAGAAGCAAGAAGTTGCGGGTTCGATTACCGCTGCAGAAGAAATGTTTGCATGACCTGCAAATATTTCTTCTGGGTCTGGTTGTTATGGTACCATGGTACTCGTAGTTCCTGATACCCACGGCACAGGGAATCCTATTGTGTGGGATCCTGGACTATGTGTGTGACTGTTGTGTGTTATAGTTGTACTAATATTTATTCTGTGGTTATAGTTTAAAAGTAGTACGCCAACCACCAGCTGTCACAAACCAGGTTTGGCTGGTAGAAACTGTTAGCATTAAACCCACCTTTTTGTTATTTTTATTTGATGTGCATTAAAGTATATATAAATCTATTTTAGGGTAACAATGGCCCAGTGGAAGTTTGTTACCAACATAACAGAGTACAACCGTCGTCGTATGACGGAGGAACTGACACTCAGCTCCAAGTTTGAGAGACTTTCATGGAGGAAGGCAGCAGCATTTGACGGATCCAGGTTATCAGACCCTCAAGGACGGAGGCAGCTGATGAAGATCATCCAGGCCAGTCGAGCCGCGTTGCCGGACGACAAGTTTACCGAAGTAAGTTAACCTTTGACTCATGGCTCATATATGACTCACGGCTCACATATTACTCATGACTCACATATGATTATTTGCTCACATATGACTCAAGACTCACATATGACACATGCCTCACATATGACTCTCAAATATTTTTAATTTCAGCTCCAACAACTAATATCAGAAATGAAAGAAATCTACAACACAGCTAAGATCTGTCCGTACGGCCAGAAACCGTATGACCCCCACATACCAAAAATACCGTACCCCACGGACTATCAGGAGCCGAGCTACCAGCAGTACCAGCTAGCAAACCTGCCGTACCAGCATTACCAGCCTTATACTGAAGGTATGAGTCATTTTTGAGCCATCAGCCTCATGTGAGCTATGGACGAACCTACCTGCTACCTACTAGCTGCCTACTAGCTAGCCAACCAGCCTTACTAGTAATACCGACCTCATACTAAAGGTATGAGTCATATAAGAGCCACTACTGTCTATGTTACGTGCTGCACACGCACCCTGGGTACTTTGGCCTTAGCAGGTTTTCAATCGCATGTGGATCGCTTTGCTCGCTTACAAAAAAGTCTTTATTTTTCAGGCACAGACAGTTCAAACTACTGTGACATGCAGCTTGATCCAGAAATTTCAAGGATCCTAGCTCATTCAAGGATCGAAAGTGAGCTGTTATATGTATGGAAAAGCTTCAGAGACAAAACTGGACCAAAGTTGAAGAACCGTTTCATGAGATATGTTCAATTGGCGAACCAAGCTGCTCAAGCTACAGGTAAGAATAGTCACGTGATTCACAATTTGTGATTCACGTGAGTCATACGTGAGATCATCATCATCATCAGCCTGTAGAAGTCCACTGCTGGACATAGGCCTTCTTCTAAGAATTCCACGACGCACGGTCTTGAACCACCTCCATCCACTGACTTCCTGTGATCTTTATCTTTAGTCCATCGAGTTGTGATTTCGTTTCTACTTCAATCTTTAAACATGTAAGGGGGATACCCGATCAGCTTTGCCGTCTGTACCTCATCATCATCACCAGCCTATTTTCAACTACTGCTGAACGAGGTCTCCCCCATAAAATACAGTAGGGGTAATTGCCATAATCACCACGCTTGGCAGACGGATTGGTGATTGCAGTGTTAGTGTTGAGTACTCTGGTGGATGCTGCCCATCCTTTGGTGTTATCCTTATATCCTCCCATCAGCATTTATGACATCCACAAGAGGAGATTGAGAGGTATATTCATATAGACACACACGGCAAAATTAAATGAATTAAGACACTAGTCACTTTTAATATTAGCAACAAATCTGAAAAACCCCGTTCCTAGGTTACAGCGATGCTGGTGATCAAATGAGGGCAACCTATGAGGACCAGTCGTTCAAAGCAAGCTCAGAAGAAATATACAATCAAGTGAGTCATGAAATCATCATCAGTCCACTGCTGAGATAAGATAAGATAAGATAAGCCATAGATAAGATGGATTTAATCCCAGCAGCGCAATAGCGCCGCTATAATGCGGTTAGACCTTCTTTTCCAAGAGCAGAAATATTCCAAACATAAAGCGCAATGTGTGTTGGGTGTATGTTTGTGTGTGTGTGTGTGTGTGTGTGTATGTGTGTGTGTGTGTGCAGTGTGAGCGCATAGGACATTTCACTTTTTTATCATTTAGTTATTAATCAATACTTAATTGTATGTACTACCTATTGTTATAGTTTTGTTTTCGGGTCAAATAAATTTATTATCTTTCTTTCTTTCTTTCAATGTACCGTAAAATCGAATTCGTATGCGATTACCAGTTTGATAGACAATACGGCAGGTGTCTGGAGTTGGAGAGTTTAAGAGCGTAAAGGTCGAGAGTGGGATTGATGATGGAAACGAAAGCGATCTTTGAGTTAGGAAGATGAAAGATTAAAAAGAATAAGATTAAGGATTAATTATCATCATCATCATTAACCTATGGAAGTCTACGGCTGGACATGGACCATAAAACCCATAGACCATGGACCCATGGACCCATAGAATGTCACGACGAACGGTCTTCAAACGCCTCCATCCACTAACTTCCCGTGATCTATAAAATTCATACACTGCGTCGCCCGGTTTGTGGGCTTGCGAGCTATTTGGTCTGCCCATTGCCACTTAAACTTGCTTTTTCTGAGCCTTGGTTTTTCTATGGATCTCTTCGTTTCAAATACTATTATATGAAAATGTACACCTTGTTTAATCATTTATAGGTGGCACCACTGTACAAGCAACTTTTCACATATGTCAGAAGACGACTTCTGCAACGCTATGGAGAGACCACGGTCAGAAGTGACGGACCAATACCAGCTCATTTATTGGGTAAGATTTTCAATGTAATTTTTTTTCTTGGTATTAGTTTAAAATCTTCCTCGTTTCATTAGCTAGTACCAGGGTGACCGAGCTTTGCTCGTAAAACGCGGAAAACGGGTTTTCCCAGAGATGAAACCTAGCTAGATCGATTATTCGCCCCCAAAAACCACCATATAGCAAATTTCATCGAAATCCTGTTTCGTGATCTCAAAATATACTAGTGGTTCGCCCCGAACTGAGACCTCGCAATGACACCTTTTTTCATATTTTTCCATTGTGGGATTGCTGGAAGTACCCTAGAATTTTTGATTTTTACGTTTTTTATTTTCCCTAATATCTCGGAAACTACTTAGTCTAAATACTTATAAAAAACAGTTTTAAAATGTCCAACTAAAGCGCTTTCATTAGACACCCTACTTGATTTGACTGTCTCACTTTTATTTTTTTACCCCCTCTTGGACTCCAATATTTCATCAACCCCCCGACCGTTATAGCTCATAACCTTACCTACAAATTGTACCAATACTATCTACTTCCGTACCAAATTTCATGAAGATCGGATTAACGGTTGGGAAGTTTTCATCGGACAAACATACATACATACATACAAACATACAACGCCAATTTTTCCAAGTTGACTCAGAGAACTCGTTTCGCTCGTTCAATAATACATATTATATGATATTTATCATTCCGTCCGGCCCAATATAGTTTGAAACCCATTTAATAGCTAAAATTCTTATTGAACGAGCGAAGCGAGTTCTCTGAGTCAAGTTGGAAGAATCGGCGTTTGTATGTATGTATGTATGTATGTATGTTTGTCCGATGAAAACTTCCAAACCGTTAATCCGATCTTCATGAAATTTGGTATGGGGGTAGATAGGTACAATTTGTAGGTAAGGTTATGAGCTATATCGGTCAGGGGGTAGCTGAGATATTGGGGTCCAAGAGGGGGTAAAAAAAATAAAAGTGAGAAAGTCAGATCAAGTGGGGTGTCTAATGAAAGCGCTTTGGTTGGACATTTCAAAATTGTTTTTAATAAGCATTTAGCCTTAGTAGTTTTTGAGATATTAGGGAAAATAAAAAACGTAAAAATTAAAAATTCTAGGGTACTTCCAGCAATCCCACAATGCTGAAATTTGGTATGCTTGTGGCTTTTGTGTCACAACTACAGGGAAAAGTCTGAAACTGAAGAATTTAGTAACTTGTACTCCATAAAACAGAAACCAATATAACATCCATTGTTGACCTCCCATTTTTAGGAATTTGAATGACGCTGGAGTTTATGGTTTTCGTCAAAAGGACGTTATCAATTAATTCGTCAGGTACTTGATATATGTACTAACAGGTATGTAGTATTACGCCCTGTTGCTTAGCCCTATTCAAAGGTTATTTCGATGATGTGTAGGAAATTAGAGTTGTAACTGATAGATGATAAAGGTGTTATCGCGAGGTCTAAGTTCGGGGCGAACCACTAGTAATTATGATATCAATACATGTGCCTCTTCCAATACATCTCCTCAATAACGGTGGTTACGGCCTTTTTGGTGATATTTAGTAACACGGTAACTTTTAAGGGGTGCCACGGGAACTTTGCTTTGGACTCGTAGCACCCCAAGGTCTATTAAAGCAGGGCTTTTGAAGAGTTATCTCCAGTGGATGTATATAACCCTGTGATGAGGTACTTTATAGCCAACTGGGCGATGGTTTACCACGCTATACTATAAACAATAGGTATTAGGTATAACAGCTGTAGTATAGCACCCGTCTGAGTGAAACTTATTGGCTTTTCCAGGTAACATGTGGGCACAGAATTGGAAGTCTTTAATGGATCTGGTGGTACCATTCCCTCAGTCTCCGAACGTGGATGTTACTGCTGAATTGTTACGCCAAGGATTCACTCCACTGAGGTAAGTTCTATTGTTTCACAGGCTGTCCTGAGGGGTTACCATGAGCTCTTATAGCGATTCAGTTAAAACAATTCAGTACAACATCGCTACTTCCCCACTGCTCAACTAGATTGCTCAACTGCATCAAGTTGAGCAGTGGGTAATACTAATAGCTCAACTGGTAATTGCTCAACTATTCATAGTTGAGCAATGGGTAATACCCTCTGATCAACTAAAACTGCATAACTATATAAAATACTAGTTGCGCCCCGTGGTTTCACCCGCGTGAATAATGATGAAAATTGATGATGATGATGAAAAGTAGCCTATGTGTTAATCCAGGGCGTAAAGTATCTCCATTCCAAATTTAACTCAAATCCATTCATTAGTTTTTACTTGAAAGAGTAACAAACATCCATACAAACAACGCGTTTATAATATTAGTAGGAAGGATCATGAACTTGATATGAGTTAATCGTCTGAGTCAAAAATCGATTATCCAACTCTGAGTGAGGAGACATCTCTAATATGGACAATTGGACATACCTAAAAGGTATGCTCAAATTCAAATGATTAAAAAAAAAATTCAAACACAACATACTAAAGTCATCACCGAACCCCTGTCAATGCGTTTTTGATCTGCATTGTATGTCTTCCAGAATGTTCCAAATGGCTGAAGAGTTCTACACATCGATGGGTCTGAAACCAGTCCCTCCAGAGTTCTGGCGCGGCTCCCTTCTCGCCAGACCAGCGCAAAGGAGCGTGCAATGCACTGCGAGTGCTTGGGACTTCTGCAATAGGATTGACTATAGGTAAATTCGTGGTAAATTCCATATTTCTCTTCCTCAAAAGTCAGTCATTAGTATTTATTTGTTGAAATCACAAGGATCATTTTGAATCGCCTTATAAACTATACAACAACTCAACCAAGCCTAGAAGAATTCACTTCCTCCTCTTCTTACTCTTGCTCTTCTTCTTCCTCCACCTCATGTTCTTGCTCTTCATTTTCCTTCTCCTGCTGCTGCTCCTGCTATTGCTCTTCCTCTTCCTGCTCCTGCTCTTCCTCTTCATCCTCCTACTCCTCTTTCTCCTGCTCTTCCTCTTCTTTCCCCTGCTCCCCTTCCTCCTATTCCTGATCTCGCCTTTCCTCTACTTCTTTCTTTCCCTCCATATCTTCGTTCTTCGTATCCTATTTCGAAGCCTAAAACAATGAAAACTGCTGTTAAACTGTTAATTATATAATTATTTTATGTTTCAGGATCAAACAGTGCACGGAAGTGACGATGCAAGATCTTATTTCAACCCATCATGAGATGGCTCACATCCAATACTACCTTCAGTATTCTGATCAGCCACAACTGTTCAGGGATGGAGCCAACCCTGGTGAGTACAACCAATGGTTTGTCTTCTTCGTCGTTACACTGGTTCTTTTTAGCTTGCTTCTAAGCTACTATACCTCAGGCAGGGCCTGAGGTGCCTGAGGTATGGTAGCTCTAAAGTGAGCCGAATGACTCCTCTGATCTCACGCCTGAAGTCTCAGATCTCACACCCAACGGCTTTTATCTCACGCCTGAAATCTCAGATTGCACGCCCCGACGGCTCTTACATCACGCCTGTTACAAGTCCTGTTATCTCATGACTGAAAGTACACATCAACGCACATCCCACGCTCTTACATCACGCCTGTTACAAGTCCTGTTATCTCATGACTGAAAGTACACATCAACGCACATCCCACGCCTGATACCTTTTATTTCATGCCTTATGGTTCGTTCTTACTTATCTCACGCCCTAAACATTTTGTCTCATGACAGTAGGCTCTCATCTCTTGCTTGATACCTCTTACAGGCCTGCCTACTTTTATCTCACGCCTGATACTTCTAATATCAGCCGGCTGCCTCTTATCTCACGCCTGACGGCTCTCGTCCCTGAGAAATTGTTTCTCAGACCTGCCTACCTTATCTCATGATTGTTTCGCATCTCACGTCAGCTTGATGAAGTCCTTTTCCCGCCTAAACCCTATCTCACGCCTGACTTCTTTTGACTCCAACTGACCATTACCTCCAAAATATCTTCTCTTTTTTCAGCTTTCCACGAAGCCGTGGCCAACGCAGCGGCGCTATCTGTGAACAGTCTACAACATTTGCAAAGAGTTGGACTTTATCAAAACAAGTGAGATCCGTAACACAAAAAAAACTAGTTCGTAAAATATAGTTTGACAGCTGTGAGTAATGACACTCATTAATTTAGCTTCGTATATTTCGCAGTTTCTAGCATGGATATAGTAGGTACTATATCCATGATATCAAGTAGTAATAAGAATAATAATAATAAGTATTTATTTTCAATAAAGGTTAACAAAGTATGGTTCAAATCAAATCAAATCAATCATTTATTTGCAAGAATACTTATTTTACAATATCAGAGGGCCTAGCCAAGCGGCATTCGCCTCGAAGCGATTCCATTTCTACAGTCGTAATTCAATACAAAAAACCACGTGACATATCGATAGCTAACGTCAATCCCATACATTTTGGACTTTTCTACTGGCGTCATCGCTATTAGAATGTTACTTTGTCTACGGCCTCAGATCTTATAACTAGTTTAGTCACTGTATTCAGCCTGCACGCAGGCGTGCAAAATTGTTTGAGGGTCATATTATTATAGGTACTATTAAATTTTTTTAACAATTTAAATTTCTAAATATTCCTTTACATAAAAACATTTTTCCAGTAACCACTTAACTTTTTCCTAAAGATATTTCCATTTAATTCTTTTATGCCTTCTGGTAATTTATTATAAATTTTGATGCACATGTTATAAACATTTCTCTTATATAATATATCCTTATGGGATTGGGGTTTGTAGAGAAAATTCTCAAATTTAATCCTTTTTGGTTAAGCAGATACGTAAACTTAAACTAATTAGGTAATTTTTTATGTGAATTTAGATTAATTTGCGTTACCTATACGAATCATTTATTATTACATTTATTACCATGATGATGATGATGGTTATGATTATGTTGATGATGTTGATGATGATGTTGATGATGATGATGATGATTGTCTATTTTGTGTATCAGATCTCATGACCCGTACGAAGCGAGCATGAACTTCCTGATGTCGATGGCATTGGAGAAAGTGGCGTACCTACCCTTTGCTTTTATGGTGGATCAGGTAAGAAACCGATAGAATAGACTCTCCGTCTCCTCACATAGATGTCGTAAAAGTGCAAGGGATTACAGTAACGGATAGGTAGTAGCAGACACCAATTCGCCTGCCAAGCGTTGTGATTATGACCCCCTTGCGTTCCATGGGGGAGGCCTTGTCCAACAGTCGGCGTTTATCGGTCGATGACGACCTCTGCAGCGAAGTGGGTGAGTAGCCGGCTGAGACGCAAGAGGTGCAGGTTCGATACCCGCTGCGGGACAAATGTTTGCATGATCTGCTAATATTTGTTCCGGGCGGGTGATTCCGTAATTCTGTGTCTGGGTGTTGTGGTACCATGGTGGTAGTTCCTGATACCCACGACATAGGGAAACCTAGTGTGGGAAGGACTATGTGTGGTTGTTGGGTGTTATCTTATGTATACGTTATGTATATGTTACGTAAGTATATGCTTTGTATATGATATGTATATGTTATGTTATGATGATAATGCAATCAAAAAATATTTCAGTGGCGCTGGTCTGTGTTTGAAGATGGTGTCCACAACATGAACTCAAGATGGTGGCATATGAAACTGCGATTTCAGGGGGTTATCCCTCCTATATCACGATCTGAGGCTGATTTCGATCCTGGCTCCAAATACCACATAGTATCTGATCAGGTAACATACTACAACTTTATTTTTAAGGGTTTTTTTACTAGAGAAGCTATGGAGAGAGCTATGCTAGGGGTATCACTACGTGATAGAATCCGAAGAACAAAGATTACCGACATAGCTCTCAGAATTAGCAAGTTCAAGTGGCAATGGGCAGGTCATATAGTTCGAAGAACTGATAACCGTTGGGGAATAAAGGTTCTCGAGTGGCGACCACAAACCGGACGACGCGGTAGAGGAAGGCCCTCCACTCGATGGACTAAAGACATTATAAACGTCGCGGGGAGTCGGTGGATGGAGGCGGCTCAAGACCGTTCGTCGTGACTTTCTAAGGGCAGGCCTATGTCTAGCAGTGGACTTCTACAGGCTTATAATGATGATGTATTATTTTATTTGTAAATAAATATTGTTACGTACAGGAATACATCAAATACTTCCTCGCTACAATCCTGGAGTTCCAAATCTACGACCAGCTTTGCACCGCGTCGGGCCACGTGGGCCATTTGCATGAATGCGATATCTATCGGAGCAGAGAGGCGGGTAGATTGCTCAGGTAATTCCCCTGACCCTGAGATTTTCCCTTCCACACCCCTCTACCCCTCCAGCCCCTCCAACACCCCTCTAACCACTTCCCTCTCTACCCCTCCCCACCCCCTCTCCCCCTTCCCCATCTCCTAAACAATTGAGACAAAAGTTTTTAATAAAATACGGAGTATTGTGCTATACGCATATACTATGATTTTTAGTCTTAGAGAATTTTTGTAAACAAACAAATGTCAAGATATGCCACTGATTGTGTCATGATTGTGTATCCTTCGTGTATATACACATATTTATGATACACATACATGACACTTATACACACAGTGGAATATCTTGACATTTCTTTGTTTACAAAAATTGTCTAAGATTGATTGATTGTGTATCATACGTGTATATATACACATAATATGATACACATACATGACACTTATACACACAGTGGCATATCTTGATATTTCTTTGTTTACAAAAATTGTCTAAGATTAAAAATCAGAGTATAATTAGTTATTGTTGTATAATTTTTTTATAAAATAAAAATAACGAAAATCTAAATGATAATATCAATTCTTTAAATTCCTAGTTAATTAGCATATTATAGAATTTAATGTGTTGATTGTTAGTCTAGTGGTTACTTTTGTAGTCTACTAGTACGGAAACCTACCCACGTGAGTCCGATTCGCACTTGATCGGTTTTGATTTGACTAGAAATTCAGTTTTGTATTGCATAGTATGTAGTGTGTGTGTTGGTTTCCAGCGAAATAATGCAGCCTGGCTCCTCCAAGTCTGCGTCAGATCTCATCAGAACCATGTCTAAGGGGAAGACGAACAGAATCTCGCCGGAATCGCTTGTCAAGTAAGTTCGAAGACATACCGCGCTGGAACATTTTTTTTATTTTTTTTTTATTCTTCATCCATCATCATCCAACAATACGATTAATTTTTCACCGTCAGTTTGTAATTAAATTAAATTTAAAATTCATTTATTTCAGGCGCAAAAACTCATATCACACAAGAAAAATACAATTTATAATAGTAAATGTCACAAGAAGTAGGTATGTAAAGTACCTACTGTGGCTTGTCATTTCTTATTTCCGTCTATATGGACGGAAATCCAATGTTTATATATGGGATTAGCCAAATCATCAGAGACAGCCTTCACCCTCCAAAAATATAATGCTGATTTGCCTAGTTATTGTGAGTAAACCAAATATCACATCAATAAAATAACTGGAATACGTGATATTTTCAAACTTTTTTCTATCGATGACCAAGCCAGAAACACAATTGGCAATTTCTAGGAAACAACTCCAGTCACATATCCAAAATAAATACTCACCGAAGGAAAATATAGTTTATTATCCGTGACCAAACCAAAAATTGACCTAGACTAATTAGTATTCTCATAATAAATTAAATAAGATTTGAGACTTTACTACTGTGCAAGATACGGTCGTGCGATATTCAATCTTATTCCGTTAGTATTTACATCTAAAAAGATATTATTAGGATAAAATGCATATTATATTTTCTGAGCGCACTCTTAATGCTATTATTGGATCGATGCATCCGACCTCAAAACGACGTTATACGTGACCCAAAGAAGTCGAGAACCCCCGCCACGGAAAACAAGCTCGATGCGCTGCAGTACCTACCTATCTCTAATATTCGAACTGAGGGCCTATTACGAGTTTTGCATTGCAACAATCACTTTGCGTATCGTGAGTATTCAACGTGACTTACGTAGTAACTATTTATGAAACTATTGCGGTTCCTGTCGACTGCGCGGCACAGAATGATGAATAGTTACTATGTAAGTCACGTTGAATACTCACGACTCGCAAAGTGATTGTTGCAATGCAAAACTCTTAATAGGCCCTCTTAACTCACTATACTCTGATTTTTAATTTCAGACTTTTTTTGTAAACAAACAAATGTCAAGATATGCCACTGTGTGTATAAGTGTCATGTATGTGTGTCATATGAGAATTTACACATATGCTACACAATCATGATACTTACATTCACAGTGGCATATCTTGACATTTGTTTGTTTACAAAAATTGACTGAAATTAAAAATCAGGGCATAGACAAATGATAGTAAAAAGGATTTTTGAGAGCGCACGTGTAAAGTCTTGTCAGTAAGTTTTTGCTATACCTGCCTCCTCTTAAGCGGTAACTTACTGATGTTCAGTGACTAACTAACCAAGGATATGTATGTAATAAATACTTATTTCCTTTCAGATATTTCCGTCCCCTCGAACTCTGGCTTCGCGTCCAAAACCGAGATGAACATCTCATTGGATGGAACTCTAATTACCACGATGTAGCTTTGTTCGCTTCACGCGGGGAAAGCCATAGGCTTCTTACTAGTTTTACAATCGTTTTAAGTTCCATTATTGTAAATTTAATCATTGTTATGTAAGATAATAAACGTTACCTATGCAATCTATTTGTATACTTTTAAGAATAAAAAACATTAAAATTTTAACTTTTTTTCGTTTGCTATACATTATACAAGCCGAAATTTCCTGCTCATTTGAATATTATGATTAATATATTACAATACTTATAATATTATATGCAGAAATAAGACATTATAAAAGTCGCGAGAAGTCGGTGGATGGAGGTGGCCTCATGACCGTTCGCTGTGGCATTCTATGTGAGAGGCCAAGTCCAGCAGTGGATGACTGATGATGATGATGTGTTGATATGCCGATTTAAATATTATGATCCACTTAATATTGTATAACATAACACCCAACAGTCACATCAATCCCGATCCCACACTAGGATTCCCCTGTGTCCTGGATATCAGGAACTACGAGTACCATGGTACCATAACACCCAGACCCGGAACAAATATTTGCAGATCATGCAAACATTTGTCAGCGGGAATCGAACCCGCTACCTCTTGCGTCTCAGCTGGCTACTCGCCCACCGCGCCACGGAGGTCGTCAATATCTTGTTATTTTCAAATTATATCGCATTATACCAACTTTTTTAAAAAACGTTTTTGGAATGGCATTCTCAGTTAATTTCAACTAGCTATGTAGGTAATTGAGATTAGGCCAGTATAATGGGATAATAATAATGGCTATTAACTATGAAGTTGATGTGGCAACGGGCAGGTCATATAGCTCGCAGAACTGACAACCGTTGGGGAATAAAAGTTTTCGAGTGGCGACCACAAACCGGACGACGCGATAGAGGAAGGCCCTCCACTCGATGGACTAAAGACATCATAAACGTCGGTGGATGGAGGTGGCTCAAGACCGTCCGTCGTGGCATTCTAGGGGGAGGCCTATGTCCAGCAGTGGACTACTACAGGCTGATGATGATGATGATGTAAAATGACTTGCGCCAAAACAAGGCAACAGCTATTTTGGCTCCGTGTAAGTTTATTGTATTACAGTGTAAACTCTTTATAATGAAACTCAAGGGACTGAGCATTTTTTGTCGTTATAGAGAGTTATCGTTATATGGAGTGAACAAAAAAACAACCAAATTAACAAGAACCGAGAAAACAATGCGTCATACTGCACGTGTTCAAGGCAATTAAGGATAACAAAAGCTAGACCGACCTCGGATGTTTCGGAGCTTCAGGCTTTTGTTACCTGATAACATAACATAAACAATAATACCGATAATAAATATTTACTGTCTAAATATATGAACACATTTCTTCGTAATAGAGAATGGCGTATCGCTATAAAGAGTGTTTTTAACGCAAACCAACCAAGTTGGGCTAACTTCAACGTCACAGGGAGTTTATTGTTATGAAGGATAACGTTATAAAGAGTTTACACTGTATATGTATTTTTTCAAAACAAGCTTTTGTTAAATTTGCTATCGGCACCTGAACAAAATGAGCCCAAACACTGCCAGGCTACTGCTAATCATCGAGGAGATCCGGTATCCACGTTCCGTCTCCATCATCAGATCAGCTCGCCGTCACCATAATATTGTATTGTCATCTGAACTTAAAACTAACTAGTGGTTCGCCCCGAACTGAGACCTCGCGATAACACCTTTATCAGCCCGACTACTTAACCAAGTAATTTCCATTTTTCTATTATTATTTTTGAAAATTTTCACCTCGAGGTCTACCAGTACAGTACAGGATCTATCAGTATCAACTCTGCATTTCCTACACATCATCGTAATAACCTTTGAATAGGGCTAAACAACGGGGCGTAATACTACATACCTGTTAGTACCTATATCAAGTACCTGACAAATTAATTGATAACGTCCTTTTGACGAAAACCATAGAAATCCCGCGTCATTCAAATTCCTAGAAATGGGAGGTCAACAATGGATGTTATATTGGTTTTGTTTTTTAAGGTATAAGTTTCTAATTTCTTCAGTTTCAGACTTTTCCCTGTAGTTGTGACACAAAAGCCACAATCATACCAAATTTCATCATTGTGGGATTGCTGGAAGTACCCTAGAATTTTAGATTTTTACGTTTTTTATTTTCTCTAATATCTCAAAAACTACCAAGGCTAATTATTTATTAAAAACAGTTTTGAAATGTCCAACCAAAGCGTTTTCATTAGACACCCCACTTGATCGGACTGTCTCACTTTTTTTTTTACCCCCTCTTGGACCCCAATATCTCAGCAACCCCCTGACCGATATAGCTCATAACCTTACCTACAAATTGTACCAATACTATCTACCCCCATACCAAATTTCATGAAGAACGGATTAACGGTTTGGAAGTTTTCATCGGACAAACATACATACATACATACATACAAACGCCGATTCTTCCAACTTGACTCAGAGAACTCGCTTCGCTCGTTCAATGAAAAAATTTCAGCTCAATCGGTTAAAGATAACTGATTTAAAATTAATTTGCAAGATTCCACCCGGACAAACATACATACATTGCAAGTTAAATAAAAGCTTCTAATAAAAATTTATTATGAATACGAGGGTACAAGTTATATCTTTAAAATTGTTGTAGATATAATTTTTCATTTAAAAAACCGACTTCCGCCATTGTGTTCGACTAAATATCTGGATGAAAAAAAAAAGATGAAAAACCTTAATGTTATATACTAGGTGATACTTTCTGAATGTAAATGCTTGATTTGTTGCTGAAAATATCAAAATCGCTATATGTATGCCTACAATATTTGAAGAGTTCCCTCAGTTCCTCATGGATTCAAAGTCAAAGTCAAAGTCAAAAAGAATTTTATTCATTGAAATCACAAGGATCATTTTGAATCGTCTTATAAACTTAAATTCCTTCTGTTCCAACGCGAACAAGCCTAGAAGAATCAGGCAATAAACACGGCTTGGCTTACATAAATGGTCCGTCTTACCACTAGGTGAGAAGCGCCTGTGTGGTGCCTCGGAGCAAGGAGTTGCTGACACATAGTAAATGAGAACTTAAAAACCTTAGGAAGGTAGTCAAAATTAAATAAACATCAGCAAAAATATGCAAGACAGCACAGCTACGCTTGTTATACTTATAAATAATAATCTTATAGAAACATGGAAATAGGTAAGTATGCAAATTTCCATTTAAGCAGTCGAGGGGCAGAGCAACATCAGGCCACGCGGCCTGATGTTATATGTTTATCATTCATATAGTCATCAAGAGTGTAATACGCTTTCTTAATTAGATTAATCTTTATGTAGGATTTAAATCTTCGAATAGGAAGTTTAGATGCACCTTCTGGAAGTTTATTATAAATTCCATCATCAGAACTGGATTCTGAAAAAAAAATACCAATCTGGAAATATATCTATTCAAATAAAAAAAGAATTTTCCAAATCGGTTTATTAACGGTTTATAATATGAGGTAACAAACATAAAAAAAAAATACAACCGAATTGAGAACCTCCTCCTTTTTGTGAAGTCGGTTAATAATTAAATAAGACTTATCAAGATACGCAGTACTAGATTTTTGAAACAATGAACCAGAAAAAGTTTATACGTAATTCAGACAAAAAGTTCGACATGGTGTACGTGGGAACCTTAAGGCTGATGATGATTATCTTCACCCTTAAATATGACATCCAAGTCCTACTTTCTAAAGAATACCCCCTAATGATCAGATGATGTGCCAAAGAGCAATTTCTTTCTTCAGAGTAAGAATTTCCAACCTAGCTATAGAACTAACTAGGCGTGCAATAATTGTGGTAACTAAAGCCAAAAGCCATAATTAAAAGAAGAAGAAATAGGGTCACATAGGCCCATATTAACAAATCGAAATTGACTCTGAGAACGTTCTTGAGTGAGTTCCAAATTCAAAATTTCCAAAAAATGAAATTTTTGGTTTTCTCAAAGTTGAGTAGTTTCTCGTGAAAAACCATGATACCTCCCAAACTCATTTTTTGTATAAGTATTTATTTTTACAAAAAAAAACTATTATTTTACGTGCCGTGGTGTGTCTGGCCAAAGATTAGACCCCTCCGTCTCCTCCCGTGGATGTTGTAAAAGTCGACTAAGGAATTACACCAGGGGGTGGACAGCATCCACTTGAGTACTCTACACAATACTGCAATCACCAATCCGCCTGCCAAGCGTGGTGATTATGGCAAATCCCTCCTATTGCATATGGGCAGGTCATATAGCTCGCAGAACTGACAACCATCAGGGAATACAAGTTCTCGAATGGCGACCACATACCGGACGAAGAAGTAGAGGCAAACCCTCCACTCGATGGACTAAAGACAATATAAATCTCGATTCGGTGAACTTTCAGTGTAGTTTTAAAATAATTAAGAGAATTCTGTGCCATTTTGCTAACAAGAGCACAATTTTGTAAAATGTTATGTAACTGTGTGTAACATATGCTTACTTACTGTTCAAACCTTCGGAGTGCCTCTCTATAGCTTTATTTATTTATTTATTTATTATTTATTTATTATTTATTCACCAAAAAAAAAACAACAAAATACATAAGAGTTACATTAAATACATTTTGCTAACAATAAGTAGGCAAGTACTAATAACTAGAAAACATAAGTTAAGCTTAAGTGGTTATGTACTAGTAATGAACACAAGCTCTCACACTAGGATACCCTGTGTCGTGAGAAGCTTGCCTCTTCCAACTTGCTTACATGACTTTGATGTTTTCTCATTGCCTATTTAATTGTCGGTTTCCGTTCAAGAATGCGTGCAAAGGAAACAAAAAGTCAAATTACTTTTGATAGAATAAGTACCTGAGTACTTAGTATGAAGAATTGTGTTTTGTGGCCACTACAATGAGTAGGTACCTATTGTAAGCCACAGTGTACTGTTGGGAGGGAATAAAAGTTTACGTTTTTTTGATACATTAGTATTTAGGCATAGATGGGTTGCTATGCCGTTCATACGGGAACGCCCCACTAGTTCATTACATCAAAATAAGATATCAGATATGCAATAGGTAAGTTTTATGGTCACTATTTTTAACTCTGAATTACATTATACTGAGATTTTGTAACTTTTTTTTTTTTTTAATTATGGCATCTGAATAAAATCTCAATTTTGCTAATGTCAAGTAAAGAAAGATTATTTCAGTCAGACTCTTCCCGCCATTTTCGAAAAGAGACGTCGCCTACTTGTATTTTATTTAGTTTTCTAGTGTTTTTATAAGTAATTTTGTGTAATTTTGGTGGTATTTTACCCAATGTAGCTTTTATAAAGTGCACAAGTGTAGTGAAATGAAATGGAAGTGCGTTGCGTGACTTTTCAAATTGTGGAAATTGTCCACCAAAGTTTTAGTAAAATTGCCACCGCTTTACTAAAACATGACTTGACTGAGACTTTGACGACTTGGAACGAGTGTAACGTTGCAAATTACAATTAATTTGTTAATACTTGAAACTGGCAAATACACAAGCCGTGCGACGCCAATTAAGAAAAAAAAGATGATTATTTCAAATAATGTCAAGTCGTAAAGTCCTCAGTCAAGTCAAGTTCTAGCAAAGACAGGCAGTTTTGCTAGAATGTTCCTGGACAATTTCAACTCCTTCGAAAAGACACGCAATGCACTTATTTTATTTAAATTCATTACCATGTGTTCATTATAAGCTACACCACTTATTGGCCAGCAAGAGACTTAACTAATGTCAAATTTGACAGCTTTCCTAGAAACAAATTGTCAATTTGACATTAAGTACTGGGTTAGGTACCTGCCACAGCGAAAGCCTAGATTCTACGCTGACCAGAGAACCTAGCTTTCTCCTAGACCAATTACCTACACGAGGTTTTTTGCCTGTCTAGTACAAATAGCTGTCTAGCTAAGACTAATTTTACTATAAATCATTAACTGTAACTAACTAGTCCATATTAATTACAGCAAATGTATTTCTTACAATTAAACAAATGTAAATTATCGTTTTTCAAACTCTAAGCATCATCTAAGTTCATATACCTCGGAGCTGTTTTCAAATATTTCTGTAGGTAGGTAGACATACCAAATGCCCATTTCACAAATTAATGGATACTTATTCTACTTATATGTCCCTTATGCGTTGAGTGTCACATATTAACATAACATAACACCCAATAATCGCATACGTAGTCTTGATCCTACACAAGGATTCCTCGTGTCGTGGGTATCAGGAACTACGAGTACCATGGTACGATAACACCCAGACCCGGAACAAATATCTGCAGATAATACAAACATTTGTCCCGCAGCGGGAATCGAACCCGCAACCTCTTATTTATTAATCAGAAGTTCATTAAATTACATTACATTAGATACATTAATTAAACCATTGATAATGGCTACGGTAGGTACTCATATATTATAGTTAGTTATACATACGTAAATCCCTAACACCCAAACTAGGCCAAGCCTATTTGTATTACCTATAGATTACTCCCAACGGACACAAGACAATAAATGTAGCACATATGCACAGAATATATTGCCCATATATATATAACATAGTATATGACATATAATATTTCTATAACAATGCCCGTAAGCAACATAGAGAAATTTCTCTACGGCAAGATGTGGCAGTTTACAAAGAAAAACATTTTCTTTTGTACCTAAATTATTCAGACAATGCTAAGCAAGTATTAGAAATTCCTTATAGATTTTCAAAGAAAGTGAAATTATCGTTTGTCTGACCGACACATTCTAACGACCGTAGTTATTACAAAAATAAAACAAATAATTTCAAATCCAATAGTAAAGTGCGAGAAAAAAGTCAAATTGATTGATGACCTTCACCATTACATCTTGATCTGTGGTTTCAAGAAGAATACTCAGAAGACGAGGACTAGAAAAAATGGAATGTTCGAATAGAAAAAAAAATGCATGCACTTTACGCCTCACAAAATTACTGTCCACTCAGAATTTCGGAACGGAGGCTACCGAACGCGCGTATTCCAATTTTAAAATTAAAAATGCATAGACAAAAATTGCTTTTTATATTCCTTTTTTTCGCACCATACGTAACGAGTACAGAAGAAAATAGTTATTTATCCAAAGTTGAGAACAGTTTGGAAAAGTTTTGTGATATTACAAATTTTGTAACGGAAGTTTTAGAGGAATTCAATGACAAGCATTTGGGAAGCAGTGAGTGGGGGAAGCTCCTAGGGTATGAAGAAATTAAGCCGAAAATCAGTGATATTGGAAACAGTTAAGTATTTTAAATGGAGAACAAAAAAGGTTTTAACTGTCCTAAAAATTAAAAGCTCTTCATACAATTTTTAACATTACTTTTTGAATGACAAGCCAGCGAAGCCTTGAAAATATTTTTATTATATTCTTAAAGCCCATAATTCCCCTGTACAGGTCGAGGCATCAAGAAGATGTCTATGGCCATGATGCCTTTGGTGTTTCACGTTGGAGCTACCTCTACTTGGATGATCCTGACTTCCATCATGGCTGTCAAGAGCGTGGCTATTGGATTGATTCTACTGGTGTTCAAGATCGCTGTCAGCTCTGCTAAGGTAAGTCGTCCATTTACGTCTAGGGTACCTAATGTCCCTATACCCTGATTTTTAATTTTAGACAATTTTTGTAAACAAAGAAATGTCAAGATATGCCACTGTGTGTATAAGTGTCAAATATGTGAATCATATGTGTATATATATACACATATGATACACATACATGACACTAATCCACACAGTTGCATTTCTTTGTTTACAAAAATTGTCTAAAATTAAAAATCAGGGTATATCTAGCTAGTCTCGTTTCCAGCCAGAAGTTACTAAATGAAATTACGTCCAGTATAAAATTATGTAGGTAAGAACCCAAGTATCCTAATTCTCCTTTCAATTTGGGGCTTAAATAATTTAATACCGGGCAGAATCCAATTCGTGATCAGCGTCTAGATTATATTGATAAAAACAAAAATTTTAAATGAGCTTCAGTTCGAAATTCAAAATGTTATCTGAAAATGATTTGTATTCAATATTTACCGTAGAATATTGATTGAATAAGTTTTTCATGTGACCGTAACAAGTCTTCGGTAGTATATTAGTCAGTAGCATGTCGCGCGGGGTTTCTGACAATTTTATATAAAAATAAAAATATTTTTATTCAATTCTTATTTTAATTGTAGTGTGATGCGTAGGGCATAGGGTTAGGCAGACAGAGCTTCCAACTCAATTGCCACCAATCCTGTATACTACCTACTGATCCTAATGCGGAAATTTGTGTTTGTCAAACTCAATCAGGGCGTAAAGGCTGGACCGATTTTGATGAAATTTTTCCCGTACCGGAAAAAATTCACATGAGTGAACCCGCGTCCGAAGTTTCCAGAAAACTGGGGAGACACAGGGTTTCCCACAAACAGAAAATGGTTGTCCTACACACAAATTCACACAATACACACAAAAGAAGTCAAAACACAGAAAACTATTTTCTACGATTTTT
Source organism: Epirrita christyi (assembly GCA_951392215.1). Classification (NCBI taxonomy): domain Eukaryota; kingdom Metazoa; phylum Arthropoda; class Insecta; order Lepidoptera; family Geometridae; genus Epirrita; species Epirrita christyi. The sequence continues at coordinate 9,190,055 of OX595862.1, forward strand.
GGAAATAACGTTTTATATTTTCTTCTAAAGAAAATATAAAACGTTCTTTCACCATTTTGTCGCTAGGCACTTTTACCTCAAGCTTTCTAGCCTAACGCAGACAACCAAGAAAAAACCAGTAGCACGAAGTACACAGTAGTCCCAAACAAAAAATAAAAATAGGCCGGTCAAGTGCGAGTCGGACTCGCGTGGAAGTGCAAGTAGCCTAGCCTACCTTAGAGTAACCACTACACTACATTATGTACTTTGCATGTTTCCGTTGTTACCTTTTGAGGTCTATCGTACCGATCCTCAGTATTGTTTATATGATATATTTTAAAATTGTTAACATAATCAGATTTATAATTGAATATTTAATCTGACATATCTAAGTGCATGTACATGTGTAAAAAGGAAATAAACTACTATGACTATGGACCGACGAATCCAACTCAAACGGGCAGCGTTCGGGAAACTACGCCATATCTTCTCGTCAGAGATACAGCAAAGCCTCAAGACGAAAGTCTATAATCAGTGCGTGTTGCCGGTGTTGACTTACGGCACTGAGACGTGGTCGCTAACTATTGGCCGTATAGACAAGCTCAAAGTCGCGCAGCGGGCTATGGAGACAGCTATGCTAGGGGTTTCACTAAGTGATAGAATCCGAAATGACGAAATCCGTACAAGAACCAAGGTCACCAACATAGCTCTCAGAATTAGCAAGTTGAAGTGGCAATGGGCAGGTCATATAGCTCAAAGAACTGATAACCGTTGGGGAATAAAGGTTCTCGAGTGGCGACCACAAACCGGACGACGCGGTAGAGGAAGTACTCGATGGACTAAAGACATATAAACGTCGCAAAAAGTCGGTAGATCGAGGCGGCTCAAGACCGTTCGTTGTGGCATTCTAAGGGGGAGGCCTATGTCCAGCAGTGGTCTTCTACGGGCTAATAATGATGATGATGATGACTATGGTACGGACCCCTAAAAATTTAGGAACCGAAACTTAGCTAGCGCTTGCTACTTAAAACAAATAAACAAACAAAAGTAGTACTCCATAAAGTCAGTACAACGCATAATTTTAGATCAACGAACTTTTTGCGTGTATACATACTGATGACAAAAAATGTAGTCTATCTATTCTGCTGCTAAGTGAATATGCACAAAAAGTATTGGCAAAATCGTAGGCCTATATTATTAAACTTTTTTATATCTTTTTTTTATTTAGTATTTCACAATGCGCTCTGCTTTGTGAATCTATTTAGGTTGTGTTCTCCTTTAAAGTCAGTTTTAAATTTTAGTAGAACGCTTTCTAATTAAATATAATTCTATGTAGGGGGTCTCACTCTGTGGCTGTATAACACAAAGTCCATTTTTTTTTAAATTTTTAGTACTGGTGTAGTTTTCTACAATTGAAGATTGGTTTTACAGGTCTAGTCTAAGTTTTGCAGCAACCCATCGTGAATCACCTTTGACATCTAAGATGCGAGAGATTGCAGGTTTGTTTCCCGCTGCGGGACAAATGTTTGTATGATCTGCTAATCGATCTCCGGGTCAGGGTGTTATTACCATGGTACTCGTAATTACTGATACCCACGACACAGGGAATCCTAGTGTGGGATCGGACTACGTATGTGACTGCGGGGTGATAGATACAATGATCGTCCGTGAATTTCGTAGTAGCTATCAACAATCTTTAGACGCCCACTGCTAAACGAGGCCTCCCCCATGGAATGCAATGAGGAGATTTGCCATAGTCACTAAGCTGATCCCGTATTTATGGATACTGCTGCCTATCCCCTAATGTTATCCCGCATAATTACATTATATTACATAATTCGAAAACGAAATGTATTTTTTGTAGCGTGTAGAAATATATAGGAAATAATCGCCTTTCATATAATCGGTATATCTATCTGTCTATCTAATGTTATACCCATAACACAAGCTCTGCTTGGAATAGATAATGTTGTGTGAAATGTAAAAAAAAAATGTTTTGCATTCGTGAAGTTTCAATCAACTTTTTACACTTTGGGCAAGCAAACAAGCATACGGCCCACCTGATGGAAAGTAGCTACCGGGGGTAACTTGAGATCTCTGTAATATTCGTTTTTTTTTTTACTTTTATGACCGAGGTAAAGTGTCAATCAACATTTTTTTGTAATTGTATCTGTGGGAAAATATATCAAATAACAAATGCTACTTACATATAAAAACAGAAACTGTATATTGACACCATTAGACCGAAATTCTATATCATAACACAAAATACACAGAAAGATATAAATTGCTGACGCTATATCAAATTCCGGCACTCACACAAATCAAAAAATAAAAATGGAAAAAGAATAGTTATTATCTTCATCTACATCTATCTCTACACTTATCTATCTATCTATATATATAAAAATAGATGTGTGTATGTATGTTGCGTATGGACTCCAAAACGGCTAAACCGATTTGGATGATATTTTCAGACAATCTTCAGATTAGCCTGAGAAATTTGGTAGCGAACAAATCAACAAAAAAAATGTTTTTTATTGCTTCCCCTGCGATGGGTGGGTCCCCCTGGGTGGGTCGTTAGTAATATTATAAAGAGAAAAGATTTCTATTCTTGTTTGTAATTAATAAACACAAAAAATGAATGGACCAATTTTAAAAATTCTTTCACCAATATAATGCTTTATTATCACTAAGTAACAGGCTTAGAAGAAGACCTACTCGATGGACTAAAGACATTTTAAATGTTGCAGGACGTCGGTGGATGGAGGCGGCTAAAGACTGTTCGTCGTGGCATTCTATAGGAGGGGCCTATGTCCAGGACTTTTACAGGCTGATAATGATGATAAACATAGGCATTATTTTTTTTTTAAATAGATACCCTACTTAAACTTCAATAATATAACCCAAAGTGTAAAAGACCCTCAGAATAAAGACTAACACTTTATTCTGAGAAAAGACCACTTTTAGACAGGGTTGATGTTTTAGAAAAATGATATTTTTTTTTATACTACTTGGCAAGCAAATAAGCATACGGCCCACCTGATGGAAAGTAGTTACCGAAACCTATGGACGCCTGCAACACCAGAGGCATCACACGCGCACTGTCGACCCTGAGATATAAAGATGAAAAGTCTCATGCGCCTGTAATTTCACCGGCACCCGTACCCTTTAAACCGAAACATAGCAATGCGAGCACTACTACTTGGCAGCAGAAATAGGTACAGTGGTAGTACTTCCCCGGACGAACTATTTCACAAGAAGTTCTACTACTAGCAATTTGTGTATTTCTTTGTGGTCCACGCGATCAAAGTCGCGAACGAACCGCTAGTTTATTTATAAACAGAAAATAAAACTTTGTTAGTCCAGATAATTTGAAGGTTATTGTACTGCTGTGTACATTAGCAGACTAGGCCAGCAGACACTGGTAATTATTTAAAACCACACTGATTGACTGAATCAAAACCGAATTGTGAATGAATTGCAAATTGGTATTCTGCTCCCTCATAATAACAACTTAGTCTACATTCAAACTCAATTTTGTTCGACGCTAAATTATTCATATTCGAAATTTTTTCATCCGAGATTTTTCGTTCGAGTGTTATCAGTCGAGATTTTTCATCCGAGATTTTTCCTGGTGTAGGAATCGAACCCGTTACCGTCCACTGAGAAACAAAACAGCATCGTCATTGTGAAAAACAAAGACGATCACGCTACAACATCTTACATCTTTTTTGCGTGTCGGCTAATTAGGAACACGCACGCGACTTACTAAAGTTTTTTTAACTGATTTGGTAACTGTTACATATTTTTTTCTGAAGACTAACTGAATCTGGAACGGATGTTAGATGCCTCGAGATTAAACCGCTGTTTAAGTATTAAGACGCTATAGGTTCACAAAATGCCTTTAATGAGCTCTAGAATAAATAAATAAATAAATGCTGGACATTTCACACAACATTATCTAGCCCCAAAGATAAGCAGAGCTTGTGTTATGCGTACTAGATAACAAATATACTTAATACAATACATTAACATAGATAGATATTTTTTATTATACACTCGAGAGCAATGAATCCGGGTCACTTAAAGAATGTTAAAAATCTCGGAAACTAAAAATGATAGATTAATGCAATAAATTGTATTTAATAGACAATGTAATACTCCTTAAATGAAGGTAAAAAAAATATGAGTCACCATACATTTTATTAACACAAAATTACATAAAGAAAAAAACTGCTGATCTCTCCTTAAAACAAAAATAGGAAACATGAAATTTTTGAACTTTATTACGATTTTCTTGAATTTTAATACTTCGTATTGCCTCCTCGTGCTTCCATTACTGCGTTTACGCAGAAAAAAAACAACAAAAAAACAGAAATCAAACAATGATAAATGACAGATTACAAACAAAAGCAAAACCAAATGCTGTAATTTCGTAGTTCCATCTTCGAAAGTGGCCCTTTTTCAAATTTGATTTTTTTATGATATAACTTTACAATAACTAAGAAGTTTTAATACCTTCATTTAAGGAGTATTACATTGTCTATTAAATACAATTTATTGCATTAACCTAGCATTTTTAGTTTCCGAGATTTTTAGGATTCTTTAAGTGACCCGGATTCATTGCTCTCGAGTGTACATAGAAAAATACCCAGAACGCCCTGAACAAATATCTGCAGATCGTACAAATATTTGCTCCGAGGCGGGAATCGAACCCGCAGCCTGCAACCTCCTGCGTAATATTAAGAATATTTAAGGTTTTGATATGACTTCTTATAGTTTACAAAAAAAAAACTATATTGTATTCTTTAGCTATTTATCTAGTGAAATCATAAATTCAGTACAAAATTTGAATTACTCCACTCGATAAAAAAAATAAACAAAGATTTTTAACCTTTTCAAAATTGAAATCTTATTTTAGACTAACTTCTGACACGTTTTAATTTCTTGAACATTTGGTAACTTATAAGTTATAAATTGGGTTAGTGAATTCATCAACAAAATCTAACAAAAAGAAATCTTTAAACGGAATTTATATATCATTATTTTATACACAAAATCAAGGTATCAGAGCGTGCGCTCGCCTTCTTTAGTTCATACAAAAAATTTAGTTGAACCTATAGCGTCTTAATTCAATGGGGGAATGGCTGGTGATGATGATGATGATGAAAGAATCAGGCTTGAGTTGAATTTTTGGACTTAAGTACTTGTACATGCAACATTACGTTTAGCGTGATTTTTAACAAAGCAGTTTTTATTTTTAAGATATCTCAAATTAATTCAAGTGCTTCTATAGTTACATAAATACCTGACAATGGCATAATGTATTATTTCAGGTCGCATCATTCTTCACAATGCTAAAGTCAAAACACGCTGAACATCACCATGAATCCTGGACACCACATGGTAAGCTAAACCTCCATATACACCAAGTAATATTGTGGATGGGAATATATGGTAATAATGATTTTACCCAAGGAAAATATATTTTTATCCCGAAAATATATAAGTTTAGTAAAAAAAAAGTACCCCCGAAAAGTCCCGTTCCATTGTCAAAAATGAAAAAAAATAACAATTATATAAGTAAAAAAAAACAAAAGGTCAATTAAACTTATTAGTCAGTCAACACATTTAATACGCAATACTGTAATCTGGCTAATAAGCTTTCTTAATTAGATTAGAGTTTTAATAGAACTTTTTTGTAAACAAAGAATTGTCAAGATATTATGCCACTGTGTGTATAATAGTGTGTGTGTCATGTATGTGTATCATATGTGTATATATATACACATATATGATACATTCTTTGTTTACAAAAAATATCTAACATTAAAAATCAGAGTAGTTATAGGATTTAAATCTTCGAATAGGAAGTTTAGTACTTTCTGGAAGTTTATTATAGAAGCGTACAGAATTATCCAACCACTTACCTACGTACTTGAAATTTTGGAACAAGTAATCCCGTTTTCAATATTTTAAAAAAATCCAATATTGTGGGAAACTTGTCATCGATTTCCTTTATGAGCTTTTTTTTACGGATGCAACTGAGCTTTTTTAACTTAAAAAAAAAACAAATGTCAGCTATGTTTATTTACGATTTTACGATACATTAACAAAATCTTGTTTAAAAGCAGTGATCTGATTTTTGTTTGCAGGTTACAATAGCGATAGAAGCCTGTCCCCTAGGGGTAAGAAATAAAAATTATGTACCTAATAGTTTTATCAATAATTATTGCAATTAAAATTAAATAAGATTTTGTTACTAAATACACTCGAGAGCAATGAATCCGGGTCACTAAAGAATGTTAAAAATCTCGGAAACTAAAAATGATAGATTAATGCAATAAATTGTATTTAATAGACAATGTAATACTCCTTAAATGAAGGTAAAAAAAATATGTGTCACCATACATTTTATTAACACAAAATTACATAAAGAAAAAAACTGCTGATCTCTCCTTAAAACAAAAATAGGAAACATGAAATTTTTGAACTTTATTACGATTTTCTTGAATTTTAATACTTCGTATTGCCTCCTCGTGCTTCCATTACTGCGTTTACGCAGAAAAAAAACAACAAAAAAACAGAAATCAAACAATGATAAATGACAGATTACAAACAAAAGCAAAACCAAATGCTGTAATTTCGTAGTTCCATCTTCGAAAGTGGCCCTTTTTCAAATTTGATTTTTTTATGATATAACTTTACAATAACTAAGAAGTTTTAATACCTTCATTTAAGGAGTATTACATTGTCTATTAAATACAATTTATTGCATTAACCTAGCATTTTTAGTTTCCGAGATTTTTAGGATTCTTTAAGTGACCCGGATTCATTGCTCTCGAGTGTAATAGCTTACTCATCATGTTATTTTTTAGCGAATCCAAAAAGGTCTTGCTCATGCTCTGCTCTGCCCCCCTATTCCCTAACTGAAAGTCGTTTTTTTATACTACTTGGCAAGCCCTTCTCTAAGTGGCAAGCAAACAAGCATACGGCCCACCTGATGGAATGTAGTTACCGTAGCCTATGGACGCCTGCAACACCAGAGGCATCACACACGCGCTGCCGACCCTGAGACATAAAGATGAAAAGTCTCATGCGCCTGTTATTTCACCGGCACCCGTACCCTTCAAGCCGAAACAGCAATGCGAGCACTACTGCTTGGCGGCATAAATAGATACGGTGGTAGTACTTCCCAGGACAAACTCTTAATAAAAATTACAAAGAGAGTTAAATTCTTTATTGACTGGACTATTAAGAGATGGGGTGCAAGTAGTCCTAACTGCACGCCCCCCTACACCGCTTTTACTTGGCACTTGACACATTCTTGACGTTTGAAAACGGTCCTTGTGTTTACGGATTATGGAATATTTTAGCTTGACGTAATGAATTTACGATTACGAGTTCAGAGTGGCGATTATGTAATTATGTTGCTATTGACTTCAATCGATTTCAATGTTGTTTCTATTTGAAACTACGTTTATGCGATGGCGTATTCCATGGCGATGGCCTAACTTACGCAGTCTTGTTGAAATTAACCTTTAATTGGATAATCGCAAGAGCGTCATTTCTGATAGAAACAGCATTGAAATCGATTGAAACCAAATAACAACAGAATAACGTAATCGCACCACAGTTCTGAGGTTAGAGATGCACTCTACAGAATCATATTTCAGTGATTTTTTTGATTCCAGAAATCCCAGCTCACGACAATTGGAACTCATATACTCCAGAATGGAGTCACAGCGATGCTCACTTAGGTAATTTAATAAATTTTTATAACAATTTTATTTTAATCGACGAATTTTGCTTAACAAATATTGAATCGGATTGCACATAAGCGATAAAGAATATTAATGTTAAACATTAAACCCCTGTTTCATAATCATTTTCTAAACCTCTTTTAGTTAAAATAGCTTTTGGTTTCTTGGCTCTGATGTAAAATGTCATACGTCAAAACAAGACAATAGCTATTTTAACTAAAACAGGTTTAGATTTTTTTTTTAAACTTTGATACTAGCTAATATAGCTTTTTGTCTTGTTTTGACGTATGCCATCTTACATCAGAGAGAACAAAACAAAAGCTATAAGCTATATATATAAAAGTAACTAATCTAGGTTTAAAAAATGATTATGCATCTTAGCGTGTTCTAACAAACTAATCACTAACGCGCTGTAGGTACATACATTACACCATAGCAGTAGTGTTAGTAACCATGTTTTTTTTTTCAGGTTACAAAACGGTACCCACTTATAAAGAAAACCATATTCCCTATGAAGATGTCGAATACGAGGACACAAAGAAACCGGCTGATAAGAAAAACGGATAGCATCATACACTAACTAAAGATAAAGAAATGATTAAAAAAAAATATGCTAACATCTCTAACGTTAAACAGCGATAAAATCATCGCTTGCCCTTTCTAATAAAAAGTAGCTAAGGCGAGCCACGCCTTACCTAAGAGCCGGTTTCCACCGGAGCGGAGAGGAGAGGAGATGAGAGGAGATGTGCTGCAAAGCTGGCAGGTTATTTCCACCAAAGCTGGAGCTGTGTAGCAGAGTATTCCAAATGATCATTGTGATTTCAATTAATAAAATTCTTTTTGACTTTGACTTAGACATAGCCAGCCAATCGAATGACGCTTTCGGGTGTGCGAGGCGCGGGGAAAAGACAGCGGGGTGCGCCGCCCAGCCGCCCGACTAGACATTTCTCCGCTCTGCCACGCTGCTTGATGATGATGATGAAGTGATGATGTGGAAGTACCGAATTGTATTGGTTTATTCAAACACATCTCATCTCGTCTCCGCACCGGTGGAAACCGGCCCTTAGAGCCCGATGTTGCTTTACTTACCCTTAACTTAAGAGGTCACCGGTAGCTAGCACAAGCGCGCGTTTGCCCTTTTGCCCGCGAAAGAAGTTGCTTCTAATTGGGATATTATTACTTCAAACTCCATGAAACTTTGTATACATGATCAGTATACTAATATCTATACTCTGATTTTTAATCTTAGACATTTTTTGGAAACAATGAAATGTCACTGTTTGTATAGTGTGTCACACACGTAGCAGATGCAGTAATATATCTGTATCTGAGCGCGTATCTGTCCATATCGCTCTCTATACTAAACTCAAGGAGCAACACGCACGTAGCAGATCACTTATATTTTACCGTCAACCATCTGTAGGCACTGACATATATCAAAAGATGGACAGATTATATCTGTGTATACAAATTGAAATACAATACAGTTTGAAGGTTTCCGCGTGAATGTATCATTTTCGTATATTATCGCATCTGCTACGTGTGTGATGCACTTAAGTGTCATTTATGTGTATCATATATGTATATAAACATATGATACACATACATGACACTTATACACTCAGTGGCATATCTTGACATTTCTTTGTTTACAAAAAATGTCTAAGATTAAAAATCAGGGTATAGACCAGTGGTGCGTTAGTTTCTTACAAAAATTATATGGTTAACAAATCATTTTAAAAAAACTGACGCACCATGATTATTTCAGCCTAGTTTAAATTTAGAGAATGCTACATAAACGCCATTATTTTAAGTAAGTATATAAAATGAAAATGCATTTACTAGTGTATAAGGTAACAATTTATTTTATTGTATAAATATAAAGATTTTCAAAAAATGGACGGATTTAATTTATCCTTTAAAGCATTTAATATATATTTTTCTTATATTTCTAGATAAATACTAATAAAAATCTTTTAACAAAAAACTATATGATAAAAATATAATAAGAAAGTAGGTACAATATTCAAAATCACTTCGAAACTCATAAAAAATTAAAGCTTAAATATTTGTGACGGTTCTTAGTTACTCTATTCACATTTAAGAGATAAATATCTTAATTGAAATAAAAATATTTTTATGTAATTACATAGGGGCATAGGCGTAGCCAGGAGGAAGGGTTTGGGGGTTCAAACCCCCCGAAATATTCAAAATTTTACATTATTATCATATTGAAATAAGGAGAGGCGAGGAGTTGAAATTATTATAATAATATAAATCGATAAAAATTATGTTTGAGCCAAAAAATTTAAAACTTCTTAAATACAAAATTTTCACGGCTCGCTCCGCTTGCCGCACCGGTAAAAATATTACCTTCGCTCGCCACAGCGCCATTTTTTTTTTACTTGAATATGAATGTCATTTCGTGTACATTTTTGTTGTTTTATTTTCTTGAAACCCCCCCCTCCCCATTCCATCCCCCCCCCCCCCATACTAAAACCTGGCTACGCCCGTGCATATGGGTACAATGGAATGTGCTCTTTATACAAAAATAATACATACAGATCAACAAACCACTCTCTAGCTAGACAGTGACTCCCGACTTTGCTTATAAATATCGGTTTAAAACAATACTTATTCGGTATCATTCATTACGAGAGATGGTAGAGATGGACAATGGAGAACGCAACAATGGGAATCATTTTGGCAGCCTTAGCGCTGTCTAAATCTTTCGAAACTTCGTAATGAGACCGTGGGTTTAAAACCCCAACACTTTGTGAACATTATTTTGGTATGTTTTAAACAAAGCCTAAACAATAACAAAAAATAATAACATGAACACAGAAACATGGCAGTGATCAAATGGGCACTACGGCCGACAAACATGAAGTGGGCCGCAAGCAATAACATTGTAAAATATTATAAATAATTATTTTTAAGATAAAAAATATAATGAATATGAATATTCTCTTTTAGTCAACTAAAATTATTTTTAAATAAATTATATTCTCTGTTATTAAAATAAAATTATAATCCTTTAAAGTATTTAAGGTATCAAGGTACTCGTAGTTCCTGACACCCACGACACAGGGAATCCTAGTGTGAGATCAGGACTATGTAGGTGTGCGACTGTTAGGGGTTATGTATGTATAATAATATACATTATGTACTATGAATTAAAAAGCTTAGGGCTTCACTTTGGGGCTTAAGCGAAGGCAAAATAACGCGAAATCACAGCAGTTTACAGTTTTATTAATTAATATTTACGAGATTCTTAATAGAGCATTTGATCACCCATTTTTGACCTTAGATCATATTAGCACCATTCAGTACTAAACTACTTATTAAGGCTACAGCACACCGGCTGCGTACGCGTAATATTTACTATGCCCCGAGTGCCAAATAACTTAATTTCTATCGCATTGCGAGACATTTCCATTTTTTTTCTTTCACATAACTGTAGCTTCGTGTTAAAAAAAAACTTGTGACAACAAAAAAAAAGTGTTGAGGAATAAATGTTCTCGAATGGCGACCGCAGGAAGACAAGGAGAGGAAGGCCCTCCACTCGATGGACTAAAGACATTATAAACGACGCTGGAAGTCGGTGGATGGAGGCGGTTCAAGCCCATTCTAAGGAGGAGGCATTACATCTACAGGCTGATGATGATGACTCGATAACTAATGGATCGAAGAATTCGTTACGTTGAGCGAGGACTGTGACGCATCGCGCGGAGAGGGAAGCGCTGCTATGTTGAGGTCGTTTCGCTGCGTCACATAATTTCGTATTCACGTAAAACACACGGACGTGTCCACGACACAGCCACACCCTGTTTTTTGTTCACCGCATTCTATCTCGGCTTAGTTTAGGCGTGTACAATATATTGGTATCATGACCCGACAGATATTTCAAAGACCCCTACAGGTATCATAAGGTATCATGGTCGACAGATATTTCAAAGACCCCTACAGGTATCATAAGGTATCATGGCCGACAGATATTTTTAAAGACCCCTACATGTATCATGGCCGACAGATATTTCAAAGACCCCTACAGGTATCATGGCCGACAGATATTTCAAAGACCCCTACAAGTATCATCAGATATCATGGCCGACAGATATTTTTAAAGACCCCTGCATGTATCATGGCCGACAGATATTTCAAAGACCCCTACAGGTATCATGGCCGACAGATATTTCAAAGACCCCTGCAGGTATCATGGCCGACAGATATTTCGTAGACCCTTATAGGTATCATGGCCGACAGATATTTCAAAGACCCCCTACCTACCCCAATCACTTAAATCAGTAATTTTGAGGCAGACCCCCAAAAATATACACAATGTTAACAAAATCGAATCATTCACCAAACCCAGAACACTATTCGAGAACCACGTATACTTAACCTTTTTCTTAGTCAACCTCCTTTTGTCAACTGTCAGTTTCTTCGGCCAGCTGTCAAAGTCATCCGTCACTTTCTGACATTGGCTCGGGTGCCATTTTTTTGGCGCGTCGCTGGACGCGCGCGCTTGGATGCAAACTTCAAAGCTCCCGCCATCTTTGAACTTTTTTTCTAGATCCTTGTCTATGGTTATAGTGAGTGAACGGAGGTTGTACGCGACATCTTTAGTATACAGGATGTTGTTTTTGTCATCTTTTATGTAGATAATGAAGTCGGCGACGTCATCACTGGTCAGCACGAACCAGTGTGCGTACATTGAGGTTTGAGCGCTGAAACACAGATGCACAGATAAGATACTTTCGCTCCATTCAAACACTTATTTTTATTAAAAAAATATTCTTCAATAAATAGAAGAAGTAGAGAAAGGCCCTCCACTCGATGGACTAAAGATATTATAAACGTCGCAGGAAGTCGGTGGATGGAGGCGGATCAAGACCGGCCGTCATGGCATTCTAGAGCTATAGCCTAAGTCAAGCAGTCGACTTCTACAGCTTGATTATGATGGCCATAGTTCGCTTTGCTCACTTCATAGTAACCCTTCGCTTCTCTAATAAATAGATTGTTATGTGATACTTACTACTGTATGTCCCTGAACGCTAAATCAGGTTCCCTGATGAAATCGAACACTCCCTCCACATTGGTTACGTTTCGGTCCCTGCAGAGGAGTCTATCTTCGTCAATAACCAGGATGTTCTCATCTGACAAGCTCCCCGGTTCGTTGCAGACTATATTATTGTATTTATCGTCTTTTATGAAATTGAGTGGGGTGAGGCGGTTTAGATAATGTTTAAGAGGGCGGGTTGTACAATCGCACTTTAATTTGTTCCCTGAAAGTAATTACATACACATATATAAAATAAATAGACACAGGCATTTTCCCCAAAGGGGTAGGCAGACAACATTTTAAAGGTAGCAGGAAGTCCTTTATTCCTGCGACCTTTAAATTAAGTGTATTTTAAATTAAGTGTTTTTGAATTAAGTCTAGTTTTTTTAAGTGTATTTAAAATTAAGTGTAGTTTTTAAAGTAAGTAAATTATATAATTTAAATTAAGTATTTTTAAAATTAGGTGTAAGTACTTTTTAAGTGAATTTAAAATAAACTTACCTTCGAAAAAGACTTCCAAGCCAGTGTTAATAATTTTTTTAACGATCGCAGGTTCGAAGCTCGTCATCTCATTGTGTCTCACATCCAGTATCCTGAGTTGAGTTGCATTAGTAATACTGTCTGGTGGTATGTTTGTTAGTTTGTTGTTTTGTAGATATAGTTCTGTTATGTTTTCTGGTAGATGGAGTTTTGCTTCAGCTAAAATATAAAAAGTAATTTTTAATCCAATCCTGTGATTTAGTTCAGTTCAACATAATAATATAACACCCAACAGTCACATACGTAGTCTTGATCCCACACTAGGATTCCCTGTGACGTGGCTATCAGGAACTACGAGTACCATGGCACCATAACACCCAGACCCGGAACAAATATTTGCAGCAAACATTTGTCGCACAGCGGGAATCGAACCCGCAAGCTCTCGCGTCTCAGCCGGCTACACGCCCGCCGCGCCACAGAGGTCGTCAAAAAAGATTAGACACTTACTTGTTTTTGAAATAAGCTCCCTTAGATTATTGTTTGAGAGATCCAAAACTAGCAGTGAAGTTAGATTTCCTAAAACATCTGAAAGAAATATAGATATTAGAACCGTGGACCAGGGGAACTAGTTGGAACAAGGTTGCCTAGAAGAAATGACTTACAACGATAAGGCCGCCAATTTAAAGTGGCAATGGGCAGGCCATGTAGCTCGCAGCACCGACAACCGCCGGGGAAATAAGGTTAAGGCAGGAAATCGGTGGATGGAGACTGCTCGAGACCGTTCGTCGTGGTCAGGAATAATCTTTAGGATCATTCGGTTGACTTTGCAAAATGTTTAAATCCCAAAATGTATAATTTCCTATGTCCCTATGTTTAGGCATATGTCTAGCAGTGGACTTCCACCTACTCTAAAGTTTGACCTAGGTCATAGACCCAGGACTATTTTTGAGCTAGGTCATAAAAATACTCACGGTTTCTTATATCGTTCAGCACATTGTCACTTATGTTCAATTTCTTCAACGTTTTCGATCCGTAAGTGATATCATATGTCAGTACGGGTAACGAATTGTGACTCAGATCAACTTCTTGCAGTCTGTAGGGGATCCAAGGACTTGAGGGGAACATCTTCTTAGTTAGGAAGCCTATGTTGTTGTAGCTCAGATTAACCTGAAATTAGTAAATGGTGATGAAAAACACGTCATCAAAATTAAATTTATGAGTCATCATCATCATCATCAACCTGTAGAAGTCCACTGCTGGATATAGGCCTCCCCCTTAGAATGCCACGATGAACGGTCTTGAGCCGCCTCCATCCACCGACATTAATTAACAGACATTAATTTATGAATAATGAGTAAAAAACAACAATGCTGTGGTGTGTCCAGCCTAAAAATAGGACTCCTCCGACTCCTCCCGTGGATATCGTAAAAGCCGACTAAGGGATTACACCAGGGCATGGGCTGCAGCATCCATCTGAGTACTCAACATGAATACTGCGATCACCAATCCGCCTGCCAAGATTGGTGATTATGGCAAATCCCCCTCATTGCAGGCTATGGGGGATGCCTCATCCAGCAGTGGATTTCTACCGGCTGATGAAGAAGATATAAAATACTTCTAAATGCCGGGAAACCTACCATTTCTAAAGACAAGCAGTCGTCCAATAGTCCATTTGTTTTGTTGTCAATTTTCTCTAGTAAGTTGTGAGAGAGATCCAGTCTCCTAAAACAAAAACAATATAATTTTATATAAACGGTCCGAGAGCGGATCGTTCGACTGATCCCGATATCATAACAATTGACCCTTTACTTACACCTGTAACTCTTGGTTATAATAAGAATTTTCATGTACTCTTAGGTATTATTGATAATTATTCTAAAGTATTATTAAGTATTCCACAGTATTCTTGGGTATTATTCTTAAGTATTCTAAACTATTATTAAGTATTCTACAGTATTCTTGGGTATTATTCTAAAGTATTATTAAGTATTCTACGGTATTCTTAGGTATTATTCTTAAGTATTCTAAAGTATCCCAAGTATTATTAGAGTTTACAAGTATTTTTAGGTATTATTCTGAAGTATTCTAGCGTATTCTTAAGTATCCTTAAGTGTTCTGAAGTATTATTCTAAAGTATGTATTCTGAAATATTATAAGTGTTTCAAGTATTCTTCAAGTTCCCTTAAGTATTTTTATGAAGTATCCTTAAATATTTTAGGTATTCTCAATTGTTCTGAGTTTTACCAAAAGCTATAGGTTAGGTATTATTTTAAGTATGTCGTAAAAGCCGACTAAGGGCTGGGTGTGGGCAGCAGCATCCACCTGAGTACTCAACACCAATACTGCGATCACCAATCCGCCTGCCAAGCGTGGTGATTATGGCAAATGCCCCCCGTGACATGGGGGAGGCCTCGTCCAACAGTGGACGTCTAAAGGCTGCTGATGATTATTATCAAAAGTATATTCTTACCTCAAAGCGACTAATCCTTTAAAGGCTTCGTTTGGTATCATTTCCAAACCATTCCCTTGTAACGACAAGTCTAAAAGCTGCTGCAAACCAGTGAACGATTGCTTGGAGACCTCAGTGATGCTGTTGTATGATAGATCCAGGTGGAAGAGAGTGGGCAGGTTCCCGAAGGAAGACTTGTTGAGTACAGTCAGATTGTTGTTCTTGAAAAAAAATAACAAAATTACTTTCTATCGCTATAAATTACAAAAGGCTAGGCCATCTAATAAGACGTACCAGCTAGCATGCACAAATACTTTAACAGCGTCATGTTAAACTAATAAGACGTAACAGCATGTACAAATGTTAATATTTATGCTGTTGGCGTGCCTTTTATGAATAAATAAATAAATACAAATGCTTTAACAGAGTCATGTTAAGGCAGTACTCCGACCAAACACGGCGTCAAGCTGTTTTTCCCCGCTTTTAAACGGCTATCTTCTCGTTAAATAAAGCAAGTAGAAAAACAAAGTCACCAACATTTTGTCATCACATTACACGATTGGTTTAATGATTTAACGTCGTAAGTACTCGACAATAAACCCATGAAAAAATTTAAATAAATCACGATTTTGTACGTCTTCTCCTAAAGTTCACGTTACTGAATTTTTCAACTCAACTTCATATGGTCAACTAATAAAACGTAACAGCATGTACGAATGCTTTAACAGCGTCATGTTAAACTAATAAGAGCATATTATACAAAAGCTAACGCTAAAAGAGCTTCATGGTCAACTTATAAGACGTAACAGCATGTACAAAGGCTTAAAGAGCGTCATGGTCAACTAATAAGACGTAACAACATGTACGAGTGCCAAAGAAATAGCTAATTAGACCTACCTGCATGTACAAATACTGCAAACTGCTGAGTCCACTAAGCGCCTGCCACGGCGGCTTAGTGAGACCATTCCCACTCAGATCCAAACTTTGTAGAGTGAGCAAGCTGGTCAACGAGTTGTCGTACAGGTTGTCGGCCAACAAGTTGGACGACAAGTTGAGTCGAAGCAAGGAATTCATCATGGGCCAGGAGTTTGATTTTATCTCCGTTAGGCTGTTGTGCGCTAGATTTAGTGAGCTGAAATATTTTAATAATACTGTGATAATAGCTTTTGATTTAAAAAAACACCTTCCGCCATTGTATTCGAAACAATACACCTGGAAGATATTGTGATGATGAAAAAACCAGAGTGGTGAAAGGATTAAATCACCAAATGATACTTTCTGAATGCAAATACTTGATTTGTTGCTGAAAATACTAAAATCGCTATATGTATGCCTATAACATTTTAGGAGTTCCCTCAATTCCTCATGGATTCCATCATCAGAACTGGATTCTGAAAAATATGGGACCAGAGACAGAATAGTAGATTGTATCATAAGGGAGCAAAATAATATTTTTACGGCGAGGGCGCTTTTTTGAATCCAGAGCGAAGTGAGGGATTCTAGAGTAGAATCCCGAGCGTAGCGAGGGATTCAAAGTACGTCGCCCGAGCCAAAAATATATTTTGCGCCCGAGTGTTACACTCTACTTTTCATCACCACTATGAGAAAATAAAAGGCGCCTCATATTTTATTTCAAAACCATGAATTTCTAGCAATCCGTGAATAACTTTTCATTTAAAAAACAGACTTCCGCCATTGTATTCGACTAAATATTCGGATGAAAAAATTTTTATGAAAGAACCATAGTGGTGAAAGGATTATGATACTTTCTGAACGCAAATGCTTGGTTTGTTGCTGAAAATATCAAAATCGCCATATGTATGCCTACAATATTTGAGGAGTTCCCTCAATTCCTCATTGATTCCATCATCAAAATTGGATTCTGAAAAAATGGGACCAATCTGGAAGTATATCTATTCAAATAAAAAAGGATTTTTTCAAATTGGTTCATAAACGCCGGAGATATGAGGTAACAAACATTAAAAAAATAAAAAAATACAACCGAATTGAGAACCTCCTCCTTTTTGTAAAGTCGGTTAAAAAGTTGTTAAAAATGACGAAATCGCGGGCTGTAGTTCGCGCATTTCTAATTTGTTTTTTTTTATTCAGCCGGTGGCGCGACTATGGGCAGTCGTACCAGCCAGTATTTATTTTAACAATATTTGCATTCAACTTCTTTGGCGCTGAACACTAAGATGTACCAAGTTTAAAAAAGGCGCGGCAAAGATAAATAAAATAAATAAATAAATAAATAACGCTGGACATTTCACACAACATTATCTAGCCCCAAGCTAAGCAGAGCTTGTGTTATGGGTACTAGATAACTGATATACTTAATACAATACATTACAAAGATAATTGCGGCGCACTTATTTGTGTTTGATTCTTTTCAAGATGTTCCAAATTCAAATAGTGCGCGTAAAAGATAATTGCGGCGCACTTATTTGAGTTCGATATGTTCCAAATTTAAAAAGAGCGCGGCAAGGATAATTGCGGCGCACTTATAGAAGCTTCATACAGAAAACACCACCTTTGGGTGCACTTAAAGGCGAACCAAGTCGTCCTTTTCGAATAGATGGGATGAAAACATTTGTCCCGCAGCGGGAATCGGACCCGCAACCTCTCGCATCTCAGCCAGCTACTCACCCGCCGCGCCACAGAGGTCGTCACAAGGTATGTATAAGTGTATTTAAAATACTCACGCCAATGCTGCTGGTATTTGGAATATGCTTTCAATAAAGTTATGTCGTAAGTCAATCTCACGGCAACTTTGCAGTTTAGCCAAACTGCCGCGCGACACGGATGCCAACTTGTTATGCGACACGTCAATGGCCAATAATGTCGGTAGCGTCCCGAAGGTACTGGGCTTTATAGCAGTTAGAGCGTTGTGGGACAGATGGAGATATCTGAAACAAATGTCAAATAAGCCTGTAGAAAAAAACCAAAAAAAAAACAACAAAGTCCACTTGGTGGACACGCAGACGCAAGTCATTGAAAGACATGACGTAGCGTATGCCTAAAAAGAGCTTCTCAAAGACGCATTGAATCCCCTCAACAAGACTCAAAACTCATGCATGTCAAAGTCAAAGTTAAAGTCAAAAAAAAATTTATTCATTGAAATCACAAGGATCATTTTGAATCGTCTTATAAACTAAAATTACTCCTGTTCCATGACTCATTACCTAAGTCTCAAGTCTTAAAATGAAAATTTATCTCAAAGAAAACAAATTCTGTAATACAGCATTGAAGATTTCTTCCAACTTACTGGTGTGAAACGTTGGCTGTGTGAAACACATACAATTAAAAATATTGACTCATGCATGACTTAATACCGAAGTCTCAAGTCTCAAAATCAAGATTCATTCAAGGAAAACAGATTCTGTTATACACCATTGAAGATTTCTTCAAACTTACTGTGTGAAACGTCGGCTGTGTGAAACACATACAATTAAGAATATTGACTAATGCATGAGTCATTAACCAAGTCTCAAGTCTCCAAATCAAGATTCATTCAAGGAAAACAGATTCTGTTATACACCATTGAAGATTTCTTCCAACTTACTGTGTGAAACGTCGGCTGTGTGAAACACATACAATTAAGAATATTGACTAATGCATGCAACGATCTCTAATACTCACATAGATATCGGGTCGGCGCAATAAAAACGTCTCGGTGAATTTAAGCTCACTTGAAAAGTGAGTTTGTATTTGATTTAGTTCGCTTCAAACAAAGCCAATGTAAACACGTGTCACAATGCCGCAATGTATATTTAAAAGTTGCAAAAATAATCCCCGAAAAAACAATTTAACGGCCGGAGTGTCTTACTTTCGTTAAGTACATGTAGAATAAGTTGTATTTTAAGCTTTAAACTAACAAAAAGTATGAAATTTTGATCAAAATTACCGATTTTAAACCACCGCTACAAATGTTTGGCCAACGTTGACGCAAAATTGTCTGTAACAGAACAGTAGATGCATGGAGTAGATTTGTATTGTAATAATTTGTTTTTACCAGAACTTTAAAAAAATTTAATACTACTTTTGTGTCTGTTTGTTGAACTCTCATCAGATACTTGGCTTTCCTTTTTTTTATTTTAGCTTTCCGAGCAATCCATTTACGCTACTGTTATTTAACCAAATCTTTGGTTAACAACCCCTTTACATCTATACCAACTGATAATGAGTCCTCTCGCTTTGTTAAAATTTATGAACCAGAATCACTTATAGAACACATTATCGTAAAAAAACAGTACTTTTTCAAATTCTTTTATCATATTATAGGTATATTTCCCAAATATCAAATAAATGCCCAACCTACGGCAGGCACCTGTACGCCCGCCCTCAAGCACTTTACGGTTTTTGTTGGAAAACTTTGATGGTCGATATCTTTTTTTATTATGAAACGAGACAAACGTAACAGAACATATATTTTTTATATTTGAGCTTTTTATAACTAGGGCTTCATTATCAGCCTGTAGGTACGCAGAATGGAATTTTTTTAATGTTGAGCTGTTTTAAACATTTTGGGTTTTGATCAAATTATTGCACTAAACTGTACTTGTATTATAAAGATTGTAAACATGAATATAAAGATGTGGAATTTAGTGATATTTTTATTTGTGACATCCAGCGATAGACATCTTGGCCAAAAACATAAACATACACATAAATATACACACAACAGAACGTTAATAAAATAACAAGTATATATACTATCAATATCAAACATACATGCCCAACACATAAATAATTTTAACTTAACTTTAACGTGCATATTATAAATTATTTAAGTGATCAACGCGACTCCATACCTTCTGTAGTTAAATTTGAAGAAGCAAACAGAAGCGAAACCATGGAAACGGATGGATGTAGCTCGCAAGGTAATAACGGGAAAAAGAACTTTATTTGTAGCTCTTTAAGGTTGATTTCACACTAGTTGTTTGACCTATGTCTTTTGATTTGACAAGTGACAGGAGTAATATAATTGCTTTGCTCGTTTTTTGTGACGAATGATCGTAAGTGTAAGATAATATTTTGAAGATTTGCTACTTTTTTGCTAGGTGTCATGGTTGTAATTAGGTTGAACTTAGAACTGTTTTAAAACTTTCATCTTTGTTCGTTAGTAAACAAATGTAGCTGTATAAGTATGTATCCATGCGGACAGTTTTTAGCTTTCATTTTGTACGTGACCCTGGATCTATTGTGAATTATAAGATCGTTGAATGCATGAGTCATTAACCAAGTCTCTCAAAATCATGATTCATCTCAAGGAAAACAGATTCTGTTATACAGCATTGCAGATTTATTCTAACTCATTGTGTGAAACGTCGGCTGATTGTAACTTATCATTGAAGGTTTCTCCAACTCATTTTCATAAATGTCGTTTGTCTAACTCATGCAATGAAGACTCATGACTCATTGAAAACAGATTCTGTTATACAGCATTGCAGATTTATTCTAACTCATTGTGTGAAACGTCGGCTGATTGTAACTTATCATTGAAGGTTTCTCCAACTCATTTTCATAAATGTCGTTTGTCTAACTCATGCAATGAAGACTCATGACTCATTACCCAAGTCTCAAGTCTCAAAATTCAAGACTCACCTCAAAGAAAATAGGTTCTGAAATACAGCATTGAAGATTTCTTCCAACTCATTGTGTGAAACGTCGACAGTGTGTAACTCATACAATTTTGGAAATGAATTCTTCGGGATAATTCTGATTTTATTGTATGAAGCGTTTATTATCCTTAGGCCGGACATGTTTTGGATTGGTAACTAAAAATACAATAAATTAAACATTAACATTTTGAATAGATATGTGAATTTTGAAGAAGTTTAATTCATTTTTTAAGCGAAATTTTGAATTTAAATTTAACTCCATAAGACTAACGGTTGTCTGATAGAAATCACTGCAAAGCGAAAGGACCGTATAACTTTTTTGGTCCAGTAGTTTCCGAGATAACAGGCTGTGACGGACACCTGAGTTATCTTATAATAGTTTCGTTGGTACCTGTTGAGGTACAGAACGTTTGACAAACATAGAATATACATGACAATACATATAGTAGATCTTTCTACTATAACTTCTTTCATAAGATTTATTTTCGATTCCTCCTACCCACTTCTAAAGTTCTAACTCCTCACTTTCTTATAACCGAAGGTTCACCTGCGACGCAGGAGGTTGCGGGTTCGATTCCCGCTCGGAACAAATATTTGTACGATCTGCAGATAATTGTTCCGAGTGTTCTGGGTATTTTCTATGTATAATAAAAAATATCTATCTATTATGTATTGTATTAAGTATATCAGTTATCTAGTAACCATAACACAAGCTCTGCTTAGCTTGAGGCTAGATAATGTTGTGTGAAATGTCCAGCATTTAATTATTTATTTATTTATCTACTTTTATGTACTTACCTGTTTAAAATCTGTAAATCCATTGTACGCCACGTTGAATTCAAACGGATACGTGTTTTCATCGAACGCAGATTTGGTGATATCTGTCAAGTTATTATGACTCAAATCCAAAACTGTCAAGTTGAGGCAATTTTGGAAAGCCCCAGATTCAATGGTAGTCAGTTGGTTGTGTGAGATATTGACTGTTGTAGCGTAGAGATCAGTAAAAGCTTGCGTTTCAATGCTCGTAATACTGTTTTCAGCCAGATTTAAAACCTGAAATGAATATTAGGAGCTTGAAAATAACATAACATAACACCCAACAGTCACACACATAGTCCTGCCTAATTCTATAATTTAACATCTTTTCATTTAAAAAACCGACTTCCGCCATTGTATTCGACTAAATATTTGGATGAAAAAAAAATTATAATATATATTAAGAACCATGGTGGTGAAAGGATTATGATACTTTCTGAATGCAAATGCTTGGTTTGTTGCTGAAAATATCAAAATCGCCATATGTATGCCTACAATATTTGAGGAGTTCTCTCAATTCCTCATGGATTCCATCATCAGAATTGGATTCTGAAAAAAATGGGACCAATCTGGAAGTATACAGTTGTGGTCATATAATTAAGAACGATTTGAAGTTCTAGAAGTTTTTTATTTAAATCGTATCATACACAGAGATGTGTACCTTCTGAGAAGCAACTAGTTATGCTATATAATAGTCACATTAATAGAGCAACCTGACTTAAGAATAAAGTATGAAATCGCTAACTATTTTTTGCACATTTTATTGATTTTATCAAAGTAACACATTCAAATAGTACTGAAACTGGACAAATAATTAAGAACGATTTATTTAACTGCTCGGGAATTGTTTTGTATGACACTTAGATTTAAAAAATCACAATATTATGTAGCACAGGAAACATAAAAAGAAATTTAATAAATATTTAACTAAAATTAATAGTTAATAGCATATCCACGGCTTTTAATTACAGCTTTACACCGGCGAGGCATTGACTCTATTAATTTTTGACATTTCGCAAGAGAAATAGAGTTCCATTCTTCTAAAAAAACGTCATACAGCTCTCTTAAATTTCCACACTTTGTATTTGAAACCTTTTTCTTTACTTCAAACCACAGATTCTCTATTGGGTTTAGATCTGGACTGTTAGCAGGCCAGTCTAAGACAGAAACTAATTGCGCTGTAAGAAATTCCTTTACGGTGCGTGCAGTGTGCTTTGGATCATTGTCATGCTGGAATGTCCAAATGACCGGTAGAACGTCTTCAGCGTATGGTAACATTGTTTCTTCCAGTATATTTTTGTATTGGAACTGATCCATGTTACCTTCTATCAACTTTACAGGTCCTACACCATGTCCAGAAAAGCAACCCCAAATTTTCACATTTCCACCACCGTGCTTTAATGTAACTTTCGTGTACTTTGGGTCGAATGCTGTATTCGGGGGACGTCGTTCATATCGTTTTCCATCAGAACATACTCTGTTTATTTTCGTCTCGTCAGAAAAAATTACATTTTTCCACTGTTGCACAGTCCAGTTTTCATACTTTCTCGCAAATGCAAGCCGGGCTTGCCTGTGGCAAAGTTTTAACATGGGTACCTTTCTTGCTATCCTACCGTGCAATTTTTCTTCTACCAAACGTCTTCGAATAGTGCGTGCTGAGATTGCTGAAGGGTTGTTTTCACCAAAATATTATTTTCCAAGCTCATTGGACCCTTTAAAAGGATTTTGTTTTGCCATACGAACGATGTTTCGGTCATCTCGAGGAGTTGTTTTTCTCTTTTTAGGTACACGTGGAACATTCGAAGTAGTTTGATACGTAGCAAAATGCTTTACAGCGTGGAAAACCATCGTTTTTGAACATTGCAGATGGTCGGCTATCTTTTTATAAGACCAATTCTTCCGGCGAAGTTTTATTATTACTTCCCTTGTAGATTTATCACAACTTTTATTTTTTCCCATTGTTTTTTCTAAAGAAGCAATCACCTTTAATCTTTTACAGCACGTAATGGCGCCAAAATTATACAAACAGTAACAAATCGACTGAGTGTTCTCTATTTAAATTTGAATAAAGGTATAAACTACTTAGCGTTCTTAATTACGTGACCAGCCAGTAATAAGGAATACTTTGTTTAAAAGTAGTGTAAAAAGTTTGCCTATTGATTTTTAGCCAATCATGTGTATCAATGAATACAGTGGTAATATGGAAATGTTTTACGATACCGAGAGAAATAAAAACAAATGCATACAATTAGTTTTGCATCTTAGTTGGAAAAAATCTTCCCTTTATATCAGCGTTCTTAATTATATGACCACCACTGTATATCTATTCAATTAAAAAAAGCATTTTCCAAAACCTACTCCTTTTTGTGAAGTCGGTTAAAAACATTTCAGTCACAATATACGTCGCACTGTCACGTATTACATTACATAATGTTCGCGTATTATACGAAGATAAAGTAATAGTTACTATACATGACAGTGCGACTGAAACGAGATTATATTGCGGCTGGAATGTTTTTAAATTAGAAAATTGGGCCTCTGATCTGATCACTAGGATTCCCTGTGTCGTGTATCAGGAACTACGAGTACCATTGGTACCATAACACCCAAACCCGGAGCAAATATTTGCAGATCATACAAACATTTGTCCCGCAGCGATCGAAACCATGGTACCATAGCATGGTACATGGTACCATGCAGGTAGTTCCTGATACACACGACACTCCTAGTGTGGGATCAGGACATAGTCCTGACGCATGTGACTGTTATGTGTTATGTTATTTCACGTGTTTATTTAGTGTTCAGGGGTGTTATTACAAAACATGCTCTTAGCCAGGGTTTGAACCAAGACTACCCAGTCTAGGCTTAAATATCGACCTAGGTTATATACGACTGTAATACAAAAGCAGATGGTTTGTTTTCCAAAAGCCACTTTCGAGCTATAGATAGCCCGCGCTTATGCCAAAAATGACATAAGCTTGGACTATCTCTGGTTTATCTAAAACCAGGCAGCCCCCTAGTTTAGCAATGGTCTATAAATGGCCAGTTGATTGCTTGTTAGAGGTAAGAATTTGGACATCTCAATTGTGATGTGACACAATCCGTCAGTTTGATACTTTGGTAATTTGCGAAGTAGCGCGAGAATTTATTTCAGAAAACAAACCATCTGCTTTCGAATTTACAGTCGCATATGCCTAATGTCGATATTTAATCCTAGACTAGTACGCCTGAACTAAGTTCAGATTTAGTCCATGTTCTGTAATAAGTCGTGGTAGTCTCGGCATAAGAATAGGACTCCAACTCCTGTGGATGTCGTAGAAGGCGACTAAGGGATTACGCTAAGGGATGGACAGCACCATCTCGCTGAGTACTTAATATCAAACTGCGATCACCAATTCGCATGCCAATTGTTGTGATTATGGCAAATCCCGCCATTGCACGCCATGCTATAGGAGAGGCCATATGCAGCATGGATGTCTACCAGCTGAAGACATTGTTTGTTATGTTAGGGCGCGTCCTAGATGGCCGTGACCTAAGAGGTATTGCATTTCTTTTTTTTTTATGCTACTTGGCAAGCAGACAAGCTTACGGCCCACCAGATGGAAAGCAGTTACCGTAGCCTATGAACGCCTGTAACACCATATGCATCACACGCGCGCTGCCGACCCTGAGACATAAAGATGAAAAGTCTCATGTGCCTGTAATTTCACCGGCACCCGTACCCTTCAAACCGAAACACAGCAACGCGAACACTACTGCTTGGCGGCAGAAATAGGTACGGTGGTAGTACTTCCCGACGAATTCTTTCACAAGAAGTTCTACTACTAACCGCTAATTTGCCGCAAGCCAGTTCCATCATTAATACAAAAAAAACTCACCTCAGCAAATTTAGATGTTTGGAACATTTGATAGTCCACTTTTGAGATCCTATTCCGAGACAGGTCTATAGTCCCTATTCTGGTCACTGATGAGAAAGTGCCTCGCCCTATATCCGAGATTTGATTATCTTGTAGGAATAGTCGTCTGAAATTAAAACCACCATAAACATAAGATAACACCCAACATAATTATCACTAGAAACGGGATATTTACCATGATTTTCGAGCTTTATTGATTCCCGGTAAAAAAGAGTGAGAAAGAGAAATCGTTACGGCTACCAATAACAATAAAAATCTACTCGCAAAGACTTCAGTTTACCCGTGATCATGGCGCATGAAACTGTGCCGAAATTATCAGGAATCAATAAAGCTTAAAAATAATGGTAAATATCCTTTTTCTAGTGATAATTATGTTAATAACCATGATAGTTTCAAAAGTTATAACACCCAACAGTCACATACGTAGTCATGATCCCACACTAGGATTCCCTGTGTCGTGGGTATCATGAACTACGAGTACCATTGGTACCATAAAACCCAGACCCGTAACAAATATTTGCAGATCATACAAACATTTGTCCCGCAACGGGAATCGAAACCGCAACCTCTCGCATCTCAGCCTGTTACTCGCCCGCCTCGCCACAGAGGTCGTCTCGTCTAACGTTATTTAAACTTCAGCATTCCTTAAATCCTCCTCCTTCTCCTCCCGTGGATGTAGTAAGTCTTACTAAGGGATAACACCAGGGGGTGGGCAGCAGTATCCACCTGAGTACTCAACACCAATACTGCAATCACCAATCCGCCTGCCAAGCGTGGTGATTATGGCAAATCCCCCCATTGTATTCAAAGGGGGAGGCCTCGTCCAGCAGTGGACGTAAACTGGCTGGTGATGATGATGATGATGATGACTCCTTAAATGTGCTGTGTGTCCGACCTAAGAATAAACCCCTCCGTCTCCTAACGTGGATGTTACCACGGGAGACGTGGTGTGATGTGAACGTGGCTTTAAAACATAGCCCTTGTTTGCATAAGTCGGGTAAAAAGACATACCTTAAAAAGCGCATTCCTTTAAAACTGTTGGTATCAAGTTTTTTTAACTTATTATTGTCGAGATGTAAAACTTTAAGTAGATTATTTCTTCCGAACATGCCTCTGAAATAATACAGAAATAATAAATACCGAATTAAATAATACAGAATTAAATAATACATAAATGAATAACACAGAAATAAATAATACCGAAATAAATAATACAGAATTAAATATTACATAAATTAATAATACAGAAATAAATAATACAGAATTAAATAATACATAAATTAATAATGCAGAAATAAATAATACAGAAATAAATAATACAGAATTAAATAATACATAAATTAATAATACAGAAATATATAATACAGCAATAAGTAATACAGAAATAAGTAAGATTTTTGCCATAAATTCTACCAGAGCATGTATGCAATGCCGAGTTGTGGTGTATCTACGACGAATATATAATAACTCTTGCGAATATTATAAAATTTTATAAATTTACCTACAAAATGAACAACTTTACCCAAAAAATAACATTGTAATAGATAAAGGATTAATTAATAGATAAGATTAATAATAATACCATAACACCCATACCCGGAACAAATATTTGCAGATCATACAAACGTTTGTCCCGCAGCGGGAATCGAAACCGCAACCTCTGGCATCTCAGCCGGCTACTCGCCCGCCACGCCATAGAGGTCGTCAGCTCGAATATTTTATAATACCCCAAAAGTTTCACGACATACCTGGGTATATCCGCGATTTGGTTGTGACTAACATTGCACCAACCCATCTTCACAAGATCTCCCAAATGGCTGCCATCTAGTTTTGATATTTTATTGTAGCTGTAAAAAATAAACATAACATCAAGATGGATACATTTTTTTTTTTTTTTCTTTCATTTTTTATGTGTTTTGCATCTATACCTACTTTATAGCTTTTTACCCTGATTTTTAATTTTAGACAATTTTTGTAAACAAAGAAATGTCACTGTGTGTATAAGTGTCATGTATGTGTATCATATGTGCATATACACTTATGATACACATATTATGTATGTTATATTTTACCTAATGTCTAACACTTCGACGTCGCGTAGTCCTTTGAATTGGTTTCTTTTCAACACCGACAGATTGTTTCCGTGTAAATCAAGTGTTTTCAGTTTTCGCAAATTCTGAAATATAATAAAGTTGTAAGTTAATAAAGATTACATAGCTTTTTAATACGTAAACCAACTTCCGCGATTGTATCTAAGAAAATGAGTCGTTCCCCAACTCGCTCAACAAAAACTCGCCAACGTTTGTCCAGTTGGGGAATTGCAAAATTAAATTGTATTATTTTCGTTCCCCAAAACGCGTACTTTCTAATCTGTCAATTCCAGTAGTCAAAGACTAATAAAGTTATACAAAAATATGAAATAAATAAGACCATTTTTACAGATTTTTTAAATAAAATAACTTAGAATACATATTTATATGCACCGGCTTCTGTGTAAAAATAGCAATTGGTCTTTGACTGTACTGGAATGGAAGTAGGCGAGTTGGGGAACGAAAATAATACAATTTTGCAATTCCCCAACTGGAAAAACGCGGGCGAGTTTTTGTTGAGCGAGTTGGGGAACGACTGCAAATTCATAAGCTTCTTTTTCAGTCGGTCTCTGTGGTCCTATCGTTGGACCAACACAGTAGGACCACGCGCTACAAGGATCAAATACGCAGCTTACTTTGGTCATCTGCTGACAGTCTAGTAAAAGATCCAGTGTGGTGAACGGTAATAATAATCAATGCTGGACATTTCACACAACATTATCTAGCCCCAAGCTAAGCAGAGCTTGTGTTATGGGCACTAGATAACTGATATACTTAATACAATACATTACATAGATAGATATTTTGTATTATAGATAGAAAAATACCCTGAACAAATATCTGCAGATCGTACAAATATTTGTTCCGAGCGGGAATCGAACCAGCAACCTGCTGCGTCGCAGGCGAACCTTCGCCTCCGCGCCACAGAAGTCGTGTTACGGTGTTACGTACCTGAAAAGCCTCGACGGGTACATCCGATATGTTACCGTTGACCAGATGTAATCGCTCCAAACGCCCAACTACCTGGCTGCCAGCGAAGATATCTTTACTAAGTTTCACCATCAGGTGACCGTCTATGGACAGTTTTGTTAGGTTACCAAGTATCTGAAATGGAAAAAGTATAACTTTGTCAGTAGGAGAACATCTTGTGAATGAGTTCGTCCGGGGAAGTGCTACCATCGTACCTATTTCTGCCGCCAAGCAGTAGTGCTCGCATTGCTGTGTTTCGGTTTGAAGGGTACGGGTGCCGGTGAAATTACAGGTACATGAGACTTTTCATCTTTATGTCTAGGGGTCGGCAGCACGCGTGTGATGCCTCTGCTGTTGCAGAGCGTCCATAGGCTACAGTAACTACTTTCCATCAGGTGGACCGTATTGCTTGCTTGTTTGCAAAGTAGTATAAAAAAAAACAAATAACTTTTCATTTAAAAAACCGACTTCCGCCAAAGTATTCGACTAAATATTTGGATGAAAAAAAATGATGAAAGAACCATAGTGGTGAAAGGATTATGATACTTTCTGAATGCAAATGCTTGGTTTGTTGCTGAAAATATCAAAATCGCCATAATGTATGCCTACAATATTTGAGGAGTTCCCTCAATTCCTCATGGATTCCATCATCAGAACTGGATTCTGAAAAAAATGGGACCAATCTGGAAGTATATCTATTCAAATAAAAAAATAATTTTCCAAATCGGTTCATAAACGCCGGAGATATGAGGTAGCAAACATATAACAAAAAAAAATACAACCGAATTGAGAACCTCCTCCTCTTTTTGAAGTCTGTTAAAAACTAACGTATCAGAGGGCCGTAAAAACTCGGACTCCGCAGTTTTTACGTATACTTTAATTTTGCCGGTTACTCAACAAACGCGCGTTTACGCGGTTGCCACGTAAACGCGATGCTCACACTAGGCCTACCGATCGGAAACCCTTCCGAACGTTTTAAAATAACCCTGCACGAATTCTAGATTTGGCTGTGGGTTTCTTACCTTAAAAGCTTCCTTAGGAAACTCCTCGAACTTAGTATTTGTCATATAAAGCTCCTGCAATGTCCTATTCACGCCCGCAAACGCATACGCGTCTATAGAACGTATGGGCGTATTAACAACATCTAACACTCGTACCGTAGACCGGTGGAGCAGTGAGCCGAACAGACGGGCTGAAATAAAAAAAAAACAATATAGTTTGTTGTTTGTCCGGCTCAGTAGACCCCTCTGTCTCCTCCCATGGATGTCGTAAAAGTCCACAGAGGATGTTAATTAGGGGAAGGGCAGCATCCACCTGAGTATTCAGACTATACCATTACTGCTCAACCAATTAAGTATATCAGTTATCTAGTACCCATAACACAAGCTCTGCTTAGCTTGGGGCTAGATAATGTTGTGTGAAATGTCCAGAATTGATTATTATTATTATTATATTATCCTACTAATATTATAAACGCGAAAGTTTGTGAGTATGGATGGATGTTTGTTACTCTTTCACGTAAAAACTACCGAATGGATTTGAGTGAAATTTGGAATGGAGATACTTTACGGCCTGGATAAACACATAGGCTACTTTTCATCATCATCATCATCATCATCAATTTTCATCATTATTCACACGGGTGTGGGGCGCAACTAGTATTATATATTATTACTGCTATCCCCTGGTGTAATCCCTGGCTTTTACGACATCCACGGGAGGAGGGAGAGGTCTATTAGTAGGTGTCACCTAGGTGGTGTGACACCTACTAATAGACCTCTCCCTCCTTCCGCAACTAGGTAGGTGTGGTTTTAGTTTCGGGGGGGGAGGGGTTCAAGAAAATAAAAAAACAAAAAAGTACACGAAATTACATTAATATTCATTTAAAAAAACTGTTTGCTTGCGGGCCTTGTAAATTTTGTGATTAAATAATAACAATAATAAATGCTGGACATTTCACAAAACATTATCTAGCCCCAAGCGAAGCAGAGCTTGTGTTATGGGTACCAGATAACTGATATACTTAATACAATACATTGCATAGATAGATATTTTTTATTATACATAGAAAAATACCCAGAATACCCTGAACAAATATCTGCAGATTGTACAAATATTTGTTCTGAGGCGGGAATCGAACCCGCAACCTCCTGTGTCGCAGGCGAACCTTCGCCCGCCGCGCCAGGGCGCAGGCGCAGAGGTCGAGTATTAATATGACAATAATGTAACATTTTGAATATTTCGGCGGGGGAGGGGGGGGTTGAACCCCCCCTGGCTACACCCATGTCGAACACACAAAACACTAATAATACTCACAAATCTTGCATTCTTTTAGTAGCAGTCTCTCAATCGGGAATCCTAGTCCAGCTATATTCCCAATTCCTACGCTTAAAGCAGCCAAGCCTGCGCCTTCACACCTGTAACACAAATACAACAACATTAATATACCTTTCAAATATTATCTTTAACCCCTTTCACATCCCTTTAACACCAGCTACTTAAAACAACAAAAAGTTTGAATAAATAAATAAAAAACACACAAAAGTAACAGGGTGGGTATGCCACACCCGGCCACACTCTTGCAGGGTTAAGTAACATTGAGGTCGAAAAAAAATTACAACAAACCTTATATACAGTCCTGCATCTGTCCCATTCTCGCACACACAAGGATATAGCAGGCCAGCATCTGTCCCTTTCGGGCAATTATAGGCAGGGCCTGGAGGGATGTATTCCGAGTTTGAATATGCTAGTGTTGCCAGGATGAGGCATGTGATAAACATTTTAGAGAAGGGTTGTAGACCTGAAAATATAAGATATGTGTAATTGCCAGAAAATATGTTAATACGACTCTCTTGATGGACTAACAACATTTTAAAGATTTCAGGAATTATTAACATAGTCATCTATATATACCCGATATAGATATAGTAGAGATATACTTTCTCAATTAAGTAGATTATTCTTTGTGTAGGATTTAAATCTTCGAATAGGAAGTTCTGGAAAGTACCTACATCTACACTTTCAATTAGTTTATTATTGAACCATACAGAATTCCTCATATAAAACCTTAAAAGACTTTCTTTAATCAAAATATTGGAATAATCAGTTTATTTTTAATTGACATGTTACAATTTTCATTAAAAAAAAAGTTAGTTAGGTGTGATACAAACTAAAAGATTGTAAAAATAACTATAAGTACCCCTTACACAAAATAGTTTACTATGAAACTTCAAACTAATATAACAAACAAAATTATGTAAGCAGACCCTAAAAGATGATGAAATATGGTGACAAAATTCATAATAAATGCCCGCGCACAATACAGTTACGATTTAGCAAAAATATTCCAAGGTTTTATTGAAACAAGTGTGCGCGAACAATAAATAAAAGGTCAAAAAACCAGTTTTCCTTGGACATAACTCACGAGTTCTGCACTTATACTTCCTAATTACCTTTGTTGTGATCGATTTCAAACAATTAACTTGCAATTGCACTCAATAAAATTATAGTATTACTTATTCGAAAACTTATGTCTGGTGTTTACAAAACTTTCACTTTTAAGAGTTTTGGTTACAAGCTCGTACCTGCCATTACTCGCCAACACGTAGTCGTGTCGATTACAGCAAATGCACTTGTGCATTAGTCAGTAGATAGAAGTTGTTTTCATTAGAAATTAATACGCGAAAAACTCGCAATTATTTTCTAGAAATTTTACGCAACTGGCTACATGATCAAGGTCAACCAACCAACAACAAACACGGACGGACACGGACGGACGGAGCGAGCGGAGCACGCAGTCACGCACGACTAGGCAGCTGACTGGTGTCAATGTCATGTCAGTTCATTCCATCAATCAATCAAAGTCATCATTGTGGGTAGGGGCCTCTGGCTTATCTTACTTGCCCTTAGCTTCAACTGTTGGGTTTTATTATTTTCCGCTGCAACAAGCCCTTGATAGATAGATAGATAGATTACAGACACTTTATTGTACACCAGGAATACATAACAGGATTATAGCATATTCAATGAAAGCTCTAGAGCTTTCATTGAATATGCTATATTCCTGTTATGTGCTTGTTGCCTAGGCAACAAGCACATCATTTCCAAACGCATGATTTCAAATATGATCCAAAAAAGTCAGACAGTCATCAGTCATCAGGATCCGCAAAAAGTCCGCTGTTAAGTGTTACACCCATGGACGTGGTTACACCCTTTTGGCTCTGGCATTGTGTGTCAATCAAAGAGCACAGAGAATAAAAAACATAATACATACATAAAATAACATGGTACATATGTACAGAAATTAATAAAAACATGGAAAATTGTTCTATGATGGTGCCGAAAGGACCCATTTGTGACCCAGGTGGTGAGGAAAGATTCAACGCTTTTAAAGATGATGATGACATCAGTTATACATGGTGGGAAATATTATGTTTTCCCTTTGTTTTATGCGCGCGAATAAAGGACTGCCATTTGTGGTGGGAAGTTTGCTGCTTTCCGTATTTTACATGCGTGCAATTATGGGGCAGCTGCATATCGCTATGTTCATGCCAGAATAGCCAATGTCTCTTCTTTTGGATGTTAGTACAGTGGATCTCTTGTAAAATCAGGAATCTAACTACGCTAGATCCAATATTTTACCCATATTACTTCTACATTTATGGCCAAGTCATATTCCTTACACTATTATTTGTGATGCTATGGATATTGTATGGAAAGTCAGTAGTTATTCCATTCTTTACAACTGTTTATAGCACGCTTGTTGGAGGTGATTTAAACTCTACTGCAAAAAGACTTCGGTCAAAGTCTAAGAAATATTGTTTCAAGAAAGAAGAAATATTTAATAGTTCTTCTGTAAGTAAATCCGTGGTGCAAGAAAATTCTCTAGTTTTAAATATAATTTTGCCTCTAGTAGATATTTTTATATTCGATTTACTTGACCATTAAACTATTTACCCATATTTATCTATTATTATTTTTTTTGTTACCACTATTTTAGAGTTCCTTATGTTATATTTTTAGGGTTGCGTACCAAAACGGGACCGTTATAGGATCACTTTGTTGTCTGTCTGTCTGTCAAGATCCTTTTTCTTAGGACCGATTTAATAAATAATAAAGTAATAAATCAATAAATCAATAAAAAATAATAAAGTAATAAAATACAATGTGTAACAAAATACCCCTATAAGCCTGAGGGGAGGGTAATACACACGTCATGGCGAACAACTTTAGTTCTACGACATTATAAATTTCGAAGTTTTTCATTCATGAAATACCTCGTAAACTTTCCTCCAGAAATATACATAGCACTACATGGACCTACCCTATTATAGCTGTTCATTCGATCTCTATGCGTGAACTCTGAATGCCGTAATAGGGCAGTCCCATCTTGTGTTATGAAAATTTCTGGAGGAGATTTTATGAGGCATTTCATGCATTAAAAAAAACTAAATTCATACAGACGTAGAACAAAAGTTGTTTGCCATAACGTGTGGAATACCCTCCCCTCGGGCTTATAGGGGTATTTTGTAACACATTGTATAAAGTACTTAGTTATTTTTTATATAAGAGTTTTGGATCGCAACATTACAATCAATTTGCGAGTCGTGATCATTCAACGTAACTTACGTACCTACCTATAATAGTAACTAGGTATTTATGAATCTGTGATGTTTCTATCGACTGCGTGGCACAGAATGATGAATAGTTACTGAGTTAGTAGGTACAATAGGGGAGTTAAGGGGTAAAAGCGCACGAAGCCTCGACTCGTAAATCGATTGTTGCAAACAAAAAAAAAACTCGTAATACCTACGCCCTCTGCACGCGGACTCAGTGCAAACTGATGGCACAGCACATGTTTTCCTTCACTGTATTGAACTTAGAGAGGGCTTTTCACCTTCGATAAAAAAAAAGTAGTTCGAGTTGGTTCGATAGATCGCGCTGACTCAACTCTATATGTCAAAATTGTTTGACAGGTAGGGTGTTACTACAAAACATGCCCATAGTCTGTTACTACTTGGTTTAAACCAGGACTACCGGTCTAGGCTTAAAAATTGACCTATGGTAGGTACATACGTCTGTAATACAAAAGCAGATGGTTTGTTTTCCAGAAGCAATTTTCGAGCTAGATAGTCCGCGCTTATGCCAAAAATTACATAAGTGTGAGACTATCTCTGGTGTTTCTAAAACCAGGCAGCCCTCTAGTTTAGCAAGAAATTGATAGTTGATTGCTTGTTGTAGGTAAGAATTTCGTGATGTGACACAATCCGTCAGTTAGATACTTTGGTATGTGTAGTAGCGCGAGAATTGATTTCGGAAAACAAACCATTTGCTTTCGTATTAAATTAAAGTCGTATATATGCCTAATGTCGCTATTTAAGCCAAGAGTAGGCACTCGTTTAGCCTGGACTAAATTCATATTTAGTCCATGTTCTGTAATAAGGCCGGTAGAGCTTATTTATTTATTGACTTGATTTTCATACTACTTACTATATCCATGCATTGCCTATATTAGCAATACCTTAAGTCAAACTTTCGTTTGACAGTTTATCCACAGTGCAGCGCCATCTATTTTCAACGCTAAAAGCATGATTCGAGTAATTATTCTAAAGAACAGACAGATTGGCGTCGTCGGCACGGGTTGTTCCTTGCTCCAAGGCACGGCTGCGGTGGCGCGGCATGATAATATGTGACAGCCATGGAAGTAATAAGTACTACATACAACTATTACTTCCATGGTGACAGCCATTATTCTGAGTGTCAACCGCACTTGGAGCAAGGAACCGCAGAGGAAATCAGAGATGTCAACAGAGTACTTTTTTTATGTCAACTATCTCAAGTGACGTCGGTCGAATGGTTTGGTCATGGTCAAGGATTAGTAAAATTTAAAGAATAAATTGTAGTATACAAACATACAATATTTATTTGAAATACGTACCAAGAATATAAATCATGCCGAAAATATCATATGCTACAGAATCAAGCATGGTAAATAAACCAAAAAAAGTGGAGCCAAAAAAAGGCAAGCCGAAAAAAGTGCAGCCAAAAAAAAAGAAAAAAAAAGGCTCTGAAACAGGTTTCTGCGTACCCACCGGCCCCGACCCTTGCACAGAATTTGTAAATGCTCCTGCTCCTGATGACTTCTTCAATTTTAACTGGTGGGAAGTATGTTGCTTTCCGTATATAGTATGCGGGAAAATATGGGAATGCTGTATGACGCTTTGTAAGAACACTAACCAATGCCTCGTCTTTTGGATTGTTCTACAATGGATTATCTGCAAATTGTCGAAAAAAGTAACGCCACACCCATTCATTTTTACTTATTATTTTTACATGATATTACAAGTCCTTTTAGTTACACTATTTTTTGTGATGTTCTGGTACTGGTTTGGGCCGACGGTGTTTGTTCCGATATATCAACAAGTTCGTGATATATGGTTGGACAACTCCACATTACCTAGAAAAAGAAGAAGTAGAAAAAATAAACAAAACCAAATGTTTAGGAGATTTTGTTTCAGGAAAGGAGAAATATTTTCTAGTTCTGATAAAATCGAATCTTTGGCATACAAAGATACTCCAGTCTTATATGTTGTTTTTAGTTTTATAGATATATTTATACTTGATTTACTTTAGCAGGTGGTAGTACCTACCAATAAACTGTTTCAAAATATTTTCTACTATCTACCTAGTCTATTATTTGCCTCTAGCCTTTCACTACTAAAAAACTAATAGCAGCGTTTTACCTGAAAATAAAACGCATATTTAAATACTTACCTTATTTGAAACTTTTTGTTTGAAGAATTGTTTTGCTGTTTTCTGCAGAATCATCTGAAACTCCCCTTCCCCTCTATATTGCCCTCTCACTCGCACATCTCTCCAGCTCACCTGGCAGCGCTGCGGTTACTACCGAGCATCTACCGAGCGAGCTCTGCAGGGCGATTCTAAAACGTTGGAAACGTTTCCGATCGGATTCGTTAGTTTTTCATTTCGATGCGGTAAGTAACTTAAACAATTTTCTCTAGTAAAACACAGTATAAAACAATAAATATCGTATATTACTGTGTGTTACTAGATAAATATGTTAGAAAAATGTTTTAGTCACTTACCACATCGAAATGAATAACTAACGAATCCGATCGGAAACGTTCCCGACGTTTTAGAATCGCCCTGCTGGATCATTGTGCCGAAAACAACCAGGCAGAAATAAAAATGAAAGTTTCAAATAAGGTAAGTATTTAATACCTATGCGTTTTATTTTCAGGTAAAACGCTGCTATTAAACACTTGACCCTTATTTGAAACTTTTTGTTTGAAGATAGTTTGTTATCGCCTGGTGTAGATGGATGCCAATGTGATTGTATGTGCTCATGCCATTAGGTGTACAAACAGACCTACCTACTGATTACAGAATATGAATGTATAGGTAGGTATCCAAAGTATCAAGAAGTGCGAGAGAAACATTTAAATTCTATTTACATAACTACAACAAGGCAACAAAGTTGGCATAACAAAAAAGTAAAACCACTTGGTTAAAGAAAAGTCATTATGTAACCAACTCCATAGGTAATGACTATTTACATTAGTAGGGTACCTACTAGGGCATGTAAACCGGTTAACCGATTAACCGAAAAACCGATTAACCGACTGATTTTAGGTCGGTTTTTTACCGGTTTTTTTCTTAGAAAATAACCGGGTTTTCGGTTTTTTTAATGAGTAATAAATCACAAATTCATTTCCGTATTTCAAACTACGCCTTGCAGACTTTATTTAGAACGACCATTTTAATCCATCTAATTATATTACAACATAATACGTTAAAATTGCAAAAATACAGACAAACACTTCTCAGAAAACTTTATCATTGGACCGCATAAAACGTCGTTAGTGAATATCGTAGTGTAAATAAGCTATTACCTACTATTAAACAAGCAGAGCAAGAAAGCGAAGGCAGCGTTGCATGAGTGCACTGGGCGCCACCGTCGTCGCTGTGGTTAGCGGTCGAACTGGCAAATTGTTAATTATACCAAAACAGTGAATTAGACTTAGTAACTTTTAGGACTGATTAATGATAATATTTTAGACGTAAGTACTTATCTTGTTGATTATAGTTAACTTCTCTATTTGAGTATGAGTGAGTTGAATATTTTCGAATGTTTTAAACTTTACTTGAGTAAGAGAGAGAGTTTTAATATAAGACTAAATTATTTTAATGTTTAAAGATACCTATCCCTAAACGTGAGAAAGTCGAGTGGGCCTGACAGTATCCCGGCTACTGTGCTCAAATAATGTGCTCCCGAGCTGTGTTCCGTTTTGTCGCACCTATTCGACCTCTCTTATACCACGGGGGTTGTGCCATTTCATGGAAAGTAGCCCATGTCCACCCTATCCCTAAAAAAGGGGATCGTACCGAACCGTCCAATTACAGGCCTATAGCGCCCCCTACTCTGCAAGGTGATGGAGCGAGTGATCAACACTCGGCTTCTGGTTATCTGGAAGAACACCAGCTGATCAGCGATCGGCAATACGGTTTCCGTCACGGGCGATAAGCTGCTGATCAGCTGGTGATCTTCTAGTCTACCATACTCACCGTTGGGCAGAAGCCATTGAGAGTAGAGGAGAGGCTTTGGCAGTAAGTTTGGACATCGCAAAGGCATTCGATCGTGTGTGGCACAGGGTGCTTCTATCGAAGCTTTCATCATATGGCCTTCCCGAGGGCTTATGTAATTGGGTCGCCAGTTTTCTTTCCGGGCGGTGCATTCAATCCGTAGTTGATGGATCCTGCTCGGACTCCATGTCCATCAACGCTGGCGTTCCCCAAGGGTCAGTGTTATCACCCACGCTTTTCATCATTCTCATCAATGATATGCTACAAATTAGCGGTCTCCATTGTTATACGGATGACAGCACTGGTGATACCCTCTACTCTGACCGTGCAAACGCCTCGTGCCGAAGTGGATGAAAATAGGTCAGCGCTTGTGTCTGAAGTGGAAAGCTCCTTAGAGCTCGTATCAGATTGGGGTATCCAAAATCTGGTTACTTTCAATGCCACTAAGACACAAGTGTGCGCATTTACCGCAAAAAAAGCCCCATTTACCATCGCGCCGCAGTTTCAGGGCATTCCTCTTTCCACCTCCGCGAGCATTGGGATTCTGGGAGTTGAAATTTCTAACGAGGTCCAATATGGGATTCACTTAGAAGTAAAGGCAAAACTAACTTCTAAAACACTTGGGAGTGCTTAATCGTGCAAAACAGTATTTCACGCCAACTCAGCGCTTTCTACTATACAAAGCACAAGTTCGGCCACACATGGAATACTGCTCTCACCTATGGCACGGGGCCCCCAAGTACCAGCTGCTTCGCTTTGACTCCCTACAAAGAAGAGCCGTTAGAATTTTCAACGACCTCAAGCTCACCAGTAGGTAACCTACCTTAGTCATCAAATGATAACTGAAGAACTAGTGGTTCGCCCCGAACTGAGACCTCGCGATGACACCTTTATCAGCCTGACTACTTAAGTGGGGAAGAAAGGGTTATTATGTATTCAACGGCTATGTAAGCATGTTTGTATAGATAATCCATCAGAATTCTAACCGAGTCAATTTCTCTACCGTGAGAGAGATTTTGTATTTAACCGATTTCTAAAAACATTTGAGTACTGAGATATACAATTTTCACCTCAGGGTAATTTCCTACACATCATCGAAATAACCTTTGAATATGACTAAACAACGGGGCGTTCATACTACATACCTGTTAGTATATCAAGTACCTGACGAATTAATTGGTAACGTCCTATTGACGAACTCATAGAACTCCAACGTCATTCAAATTCCTAGAAATGGGAGGTCAACAACGGATGTTATAATGGTTATTTAGTTTTATAGGATACATGTCTCGAAATTCTTCATTTCAGACTTTTCCCTGTAGTTGTGACATAAAAGCCACAAGCATACCAAATTTCAGAATTGTGGGATTGCTAGAAGTACCCTAGAATTTTTGATTTTTACGTTTTTTATTTTCCCTAATATCTTAGAAACTACTTAGTCTAAATACTTATTAAAAACATTTATGAAATGTCCACCCAAAGCGCTTTCATTAGACACCCCACTTGATCTGACTGTCTCACTTTTATTTTTTTTACCCCCTGTTGAACCCCAATATCTCATCAACCCCCAAACCGATATAGCTCATAACCTTACCTACAAATTGTACCAATACTATCTACCCTCATACCAAATTTCATGAAGATCGGATTAACGGTTGGGAAGTTTTCATCGGACAAACATACATACATACATACAAATGCTGATTCTTCCAAGTTGACTCAGAGAACTAGCTTCGCTCGTTCAAGAAACATTTGTATGAAGCATCAACATTAATCACACGGAACGAAATAAATTGATACACTGTTTTGACCAGGAACTGGAATAACTTCACGTCTATAAAATAGCCTAAAAGTATTTCCTGATCTCCAATTTCCACGTGACAAGATCTCATCAACAGGAACGTTGTCCGCTCAGTTTTTTGAAGCAACGGCTGAGCGTATGCTGCCTGGAGAAGCAATGATGCCAGCCTCGCTTAGTCGTGATTTCACCCATCCAGCAATCACTGTACGAGACGTAGCTTTGGCTTGTCCTCTTAGATTTACAAATAAATTTGTGCACTTCGCTTTATTTACGCCTTTCACGAAGAATATTTTCACAATGATTGATCCAAAATTGGATGATTTGGATTGGATTTAGTTTATGAATTTTATTCCAAACTAGTTGCGCCCCACGGTTTCACCCGCGTGAATAATGATGAAAATTGATTATGATGATGATGATGAAAAGTAGCCTATGTGTTAATCCAGGGCGTAAAGTATCTCCATTCCAAATTTCACTCAAATCCATTCAGTAGTTTTTACGTGAAAGAGTAACAAACATCCATACTCACAAACTTTCGCGTTTATAATATTAGTAGGAAGGATAGGATAGGATAGGATAGGATAAGCCATCCCCAAGCTTCTTTGTACGTCTTGCAGGTGGAAGGACGCCAAGTGACAACAACAAATGCAATTGAGAATCATCCCAGCTGGTCAAGTTATTTGACCAGCCCCACACTTTGATACTTCTAGTGACATTCCTTGGACTTTGGGAGGTGGGAGGCCTGTCGAAGTATCTATATATCTATTCAGGTGACATATTGTGAATGGGGCTGCCAACGCTCTGAACTTGAGGTCTGACCTTCAAAACACACGGTTCCACCTGGAAACGATTAGTAGAAACGTGCCTTGAGCCTGATGGAAAAGAGTGGAAAGATCCACTGATGTGAAAATGCATCGTGGAAAATTGCCTGATTGTCGTTTTGGTCCATAATTTAATCCATTTTGGATACATAATTGGCAACTTCATGGGCATTCTTTGAGGCAAATAGGTCAGGGATCCCGACTTTTCTGAAAATTATTTCTGTGCAAACAGGAACTATGTGCCACTCTGGAGGTGATGCGAAATTCGATTGCGATAACTTTTGATTCGAATCGTGGTTACTACAATCGTTGAATAATTCTCCGCTGATATTACCATCAACTACCTCCACCGAATTGAAAATGGTTCGTGTTAGCTTTCGGAGTTTGTGCATTTCCTGCGTCAACTTGTTTAGACGGCGGCGGTCACGTTGACGACCATGTTTGCCACCCCATTTTTACACTTGTGAGATTTATTTTGTTTCCAAAAACGGAAACTTGATGATGACGAGGAACTGGACTCGCTTGAGCAGCTCGAGGAGCTACTGCTAGAGGGGCTACGTCGCCTTTTAGATCGTTTGCGGTCACGATATGAGCCACTCATGGTAGTATTCGTCGGTTGCGATTTGGAAAAATTATCATGTGTTTCAATACCGGAATTTTTATTACTCAATTTCTACTACTCATCCGAAAAACAAGAACACGATAGAAATACCTAGGGCAACATAAAACTAAAATTTAATTATTATCAGAAAAGTGAGGGTAGATTGAACAAGAAACTAAAAATAGATTTTGCTCTCATCGAGAAATAAAGTAGATGATTTTACATCATGATAAATTTTCGAACGGTAAAACCGTTAAGTACTTCAATGAATGTGGGTAATTTAAAAATATGCAATGCAAATTACTCACGTGGTGGGACCTCACGCAAAGTGAGTCCTAATTCTAGGAGTATACTAGTTAAATTAGAATACTATTCTAGGTAGGTACAAATAAACAAGTACCTATAAGAATCTAGGTAGGTACAAGAAATTGAATACTCCTGTGGGCACGACCGTGCGCTGCAGAAAAAGACGCACGCCAATGCTCCAGAGCTCGCTCGGTAGTAACCGCAGCGCTGCCAGGTGAGATGGAGAGATGTGCGAGTGAGAGGGCAATAAAGAGGGGAGTTTCAGGTGATTCTGCAGAAAATAGCAAGACTATTCTTCAAACAAAAAGTTTCAATAACGGTCAAGTGTTTAATAGGTAATAATAATCAATGATTACTAGCATAAGAACAGGGTGGACGCGAGCCGCCAACGCGCCTACTCAAATGGTGTTAAAATCAGCTGACTCTGAGTAGGTAGCACCAACGATATTGATATGATAATCAGTCTGTGACGTATAACGCGCGTGATCGGTGGTGTTTGTTTGGGCCACAAAATGCCGTATTGTGTGGTGCAAGGGAGGCTGCAGAAATCAATTCGCTAAGTGTAACCTATTTATATCAATGTCTCTAGCTGAAGCCTATATATACCTACTTGCATAGGAATAAAATAAAAGACAAAATGGATACCTACTAAGTTAGGTACTATAATTTGCGAACAGCCTCGCGAGCACAAACAATAAACTTTGAAAATCGCATCCATATCAATCTTACCTAAACCATAAAGTCGTTGAAACTCTAACAAAAATAAGAGCTTATGTGTTATCATAATTAATTATACTTAATATAAATATATTATGATTAATTCATAGACTATATTTTTTTTAATCCAAACCAAATTGTTATAATCCTAAAAATGGCGCAGCCGCGCCATTGTGAACAGTGATTGCGAAGTGTGAACAGCCAAATTCTTTGACTCAAACACAACTTTCATCGATATTTATTAAATGTACTTAATAATTTAAATTCCTCGCCTCTCCTTATTTCAATGTGATAATAAAAACATTATCAATATTTATTTTTGAACTTCAGAATAATGACACCTATTGATATTGGGAACCCTTCCTGTATGCCTTGATGACGTGCAGCTGCACTAGAGGCATGCATGACATTGCATTCCATGGCATTGGGCATGAGGAATAGCGATGAACCATGGAAGTAATAAGTACTACGTACAACAGGAATGAGCTGTTGTCGCAAAATTGAAGCCGAGCGAGACCTCAGTAACTGTATCTCTTATCCCTCTCTGGCGATGGTGACTATATTGCAATATGATTTGAGGACAATAATTATAAAAAATCATTTGTGATCTGACGTCAACAGATCATTGCTTCAGAAAGATGCTAATGATAAACTTGCCCTTTGGTGCACTATACATTTGCTGTTTTTGCTTGCTTTTCACACTCGCGTCATATATATATACTTACCTACTGGTCCTTGTGGGACACGACATGCAGCTGGACTGAGATAACATTACGATAAGCTACCTATTGTGGTATATTTAATTAATTAGGTAAGAAAAAAACAGTTAAGTTTACATTTAAGTTTAATTCTAAATCAGACATTGCTAAACAAAACAGTTTTGTGAAGTTTCTGCCGCAAACCCAGCTTATTTCTTATATGTTTCATTGATTCTAATTTTGCATTATGAGTAAATTGAGATATGAATTCGCTAACGCCTTCACCAATTGAATATCATGTGGATCTTCAAATATAGATTGAGGAGGATGTGGTGGATCTAACAATGTATGTAGTTTGCTATGCTATAAAATTCTTGGACAACATACATGATAATTTTATTTTTGTGTACGTTTTTTAATGATTGATTTGATAATGTAATAAACAGTTTTTCAGTGTACTTCAGAATTACAAATACAAATCTGGAAACATGCTTAAGTTTTCCTCGATCAATAAAAGCAGTAAATGCAGAAAATTGTGATATGTCGACACAGTAGTTCAGAGGCTCTGCCGTTACGTTTATAAATTTCTGCTGAATACAAGGTTTCTTGGACGGAGGTTCTAGTGATAGCACAAGCTCGTCAGATTTGCTACTACAGGGTATCTGAATATCACATAATACTACTATTTTCTTCGTTGCTGGCTGTAACAGAGATCATCAGGTCAGATAAGTATACTCACTTCTATGATCACGATGAATACTGAGGTAGGTATCTTAGTAGGTACACAAAATAATTGGCTCATCTTTTGAATGCGGCCTTAAGACTTTTAAGCTACTACCTAACGATTTGAATCGATAGATATTGGCGAATAGTAACCAATTTCAAAAGGTATTGTGTGAGCAAATTATTAGTTTTTGAGAAAATTACATTTTAATTTTCCATACAAAATAAAAAAAACAAACATTTTCTATTCTGGTTTAGCACACCAACGGAAAGGGGGGAAAGGGGGGCGAAGCCCCCCCCCGTCCCGGGGGGCCTCAACAATTTAAATAAAACACAGAATCCCAAACGACATGTTTTTATAATAACATACAGGCAGACGTACGAACGAACACCGGATTCTCACATAAGGGCACCTTTTTACCTACAATCAGATATAAAATCCTACAAAATTACCTACCAGCAAAAAAACGGAGGGCAGTGCATC
Source organism: Epirrita christyi (assembly GCA_951392215.1). Taxonomy (NCBI): domain Eukaryota; kingdom Metazoa; phylum Arthropoda; class Insecta; order Lepidoptera; family Geometridae; genus Epirrita; species Epirrita christyi. Next base: position 9,234,961 of record OX595862.1, read on the forward strand.
ACATTTTAATACTGGTCGTGATAAACAAGCAACAAAGTCTTGAGCTTTAAAATGTTTAATACATACAACTGATGCACCGGTCAGTTTTCGGGTAGAGCTCATGGGTATATTATTTATCCATATTTCCCTAACATTAGGATCTTTAGGAAATCTGAAATTAAAACAAAGTTATTTTAATAGAGAAAGGAATAAAAAATGAATAGGTATTTATTTGTTCTTGAACTAGGATTGGATAGTCATGCATGGTCACCGTAATTCTTCACTAACAAATTATGTTTAAAACTATTACCTGTGAAAAGATAAACCACAATCAGGATAATACTCGCTTCGGCAAGCCTCCACGACACAAATTCTCCCCATTTTAACTAAAATTCTTCTAAAATATCACGAAATATGTTAACGTCCGAATCGGCGATTTTATGTGGGGTTGTCAGGTCAGGTGTCCGTATTTCATACAAACATGGAAGTAAGTAATAAGTACTACGTACAGTACTTATTACTTCCATGCATACAAATAAAAGAAAACCTATACGCCAATCGCAAAATTTTTGCGTTAATCTGGAGGCACGGCAGTGCCCCCGCCGAGTCGAGCTAAGGGCACAGCCGTACCATACTTTTCTCGAAGCCATTCTGGCCATTTTCGAGCCCCCAGTAACTTCGATGGATGTGGATAAAGTTAGAAGCCTGAATTTTCAATGACCGAGAGGGCATACTATAACTAGGTATATTCCCAAATTACATTGAATTTTGACACCCAATCATCAAAATGACTTGGCAATCGCACAAGGTAATAGAATCTATATACAACAAAATTTATCTAATATTAGTGCTCTGAGCGCTTTATTTATCGCGCGGCAATATGCAATTATGTTTTCATGCGATGGCCGAGTCGTTCTATTTGTTAAAGAAATAATTAGATGTCTAATATTGATAAGGTCACTATAAAATGTTGTTACTTAACTAATTAGGTAACAATTTGTGACAAAGTTGTTGGATAGGTGTTCCCATAGATAGATACTGAATAAATTAATAACTGACTCGGTTTTACATTATGATATCACAACTTTTGGCGGAAGAAGAACTGCGTTGCGAGACTCGCATTTTTGTACATAATTTATTATGTTTTTGATTGGATAAGGCTTTACACGTAGCAACAAATAATATTGCTTTAACATGTCGGTAATAAATTATTATTTATATTTAGAAACATTTTAGAAGTAAGTAAATGTTTTTACTTCATTACATTACATCAATCGCATATTTTTCTACTAAGAACGAAAGGATTGAAATCAACTTAACTCTGGCAACTCTAAGTCACTGTTAGAACGGGACACAGCGTTCTGAGGTTGCCCTTTCACTCGGCTTCATTTTTATTTTGCGTGCAACAAGACTCTTACGACCTTAGCATAAGGTTTTATTTTTTTTATTTTAGCTGCAAGATGCACAGGTAGAGCTCATTCCTGTTGTACGTAGTACTTATTACTTCCATGCGATGAACTGAGAGTGAGGCGCGAGCATGGTTATATTACAGTATAAAAATTCCTTGCCATGGGCCTACTACCCTCCATGCCTGACACACACCAACGTAGGTCTATGGTATATGTATGTGCTTGTCATTATTCTGAGGTATACTGTATCCACTCCATTTTCCTCTGAGACTCCATTGCTCCCTATTGCTCCAAGATCCACTCCACTGACTAACATTACAGTGACAGACCACGATCGACGACCAGTGACAGATGCAAGCAGGTTTCCGTATATTAAGCAAGCAGACGTCTAAAATAAAATGTTTTTTTTTTACTTTTTCTGCTCTTTCGAAGGGAGACGTCAGACGTCGTCTTTTTTTATTCATTTTTTGAGTTATATCGTGTAATTTTGGTGGCACATTTACCGGTGAAGCTTATAAAGAGCACATGGTAGTGAATTTAAATAAAATAAGTGTATTGCGTGTCTTTGGAAGGGGTGGAAATTGTCCAGGAACATTCTAGTAAACTGCCATCGATTTACTAGAACATGACTTGACCATGGAAGTAATAAGTACTATACTTATTACTTCCATGGACTTGACAGAGTACTTGACGACTGGACATTGTTTGATTATCTATGCTACTTGACATTAATAAAATGAGGGCTTTTCAACGTTGATCAAAAAAAAGAAAAGTAGTTCAAATTGTTTCGATAGATGGCGCTGACTCATCAGTAAATGCCAAGATTGTCAAATGTATTATCTGTGGTATACGCGTACTAAGCTATTATCTAACTCTTAGAGAATTTATGTAGGGAGATGGCATGCTCAACTTCTAGTACTAAATTATTTCTGCCACTTTTTGCGGGAGGCGAGGTAAACACGTACAGCACACATTTACTTACTCACTCACACTCATGCAGAAAGTTTAGGCGTCTCTATAAACGCACACGGAAATAAAAGCTGTCACACAAACATAAAACAAGCACACAAATAAATAACTTCTGTAATTACACTATTGGTTAGTTGCACACTAGCGCAAAAACTAGGGATGGGGTGTGAAAGACTGAATGAAATTAAGATTATTAATTGTCTATGGATCTAGTCTATGGATGTATGTTTATTATGTTTGAATGGGTGAATTGATTAATGTTGATCAAAAGTAATCGCGTAACAAACATATAAAAAAACATAGTCAGTTAAAAATTGTTTTAGGACACCGGTAGGACGCGTACGTCCTTTTGCACGCGAACGAAGTTTGCTTCTTTTTTGGCTATTATTTCTTCAAATTTTGTATTCATGATCTGTACACTAATATATAGACCCGTGGTTCTTACAAAATTATATGGTTTCCAAATCACACGCATCAGGCATGTATGATCTGCAACTATTTGTTCCGGGTCTGGGTGCTATGGTACCAGGTACTCGTAGTTCCTGATAGGTACCTACGATACAGGAAATCCTAGTGTGGGATCAAGACTACGTATGTGACTGTTGAGTGTTAAAAAAAACAGTATTTTGGCTCCTGTTCCTGTGACATGGCCATCAGACAGACGGTCAGGAGGAGCAAGGGAAACCTCTCCGCTGCTTGTATTGATTATAATAAAGTCTATGATTCTGTGCCACATACATGGATTTAACAATTATAAGCTGGGATTACATTTTATATTGTATTTTTTAAATGAAAATATAAGCTATTGGTTTTCAAATGGATCAATTTATTGTTAAGAAAATGTATTTTCGTGGATCTGCTTATTTCATACGAAACGAGATTCGAATATCCGTATACTTTTGCATACCTTCCTAATTTCATATTGTGATTGACGAAATAACCCTAAAACCGTAAAAATCGGAAATACAAACCTCTAAAATAACCTTACAACCCTTTTAAACCCGAAAAACAGCTAATCAAGCCCATTTAACCTATATTTTAGGCTGGTATTGAACGACGTAGGTATTGATATTTTCTTTGGAATCAGGTTTTTTTTTTACAGCTTTGAGATCGTTTTTTCGGCCTGAAAACTCCCTATCCTGTTAATTCATAAAAATCGTTGCAGCCTCTTTCGTTCATTCATTCGTTCGTTGTTTTCACATCACTTGTCCCCGTACCAAGAAATTACGTATCGTTATTTCTGTCGTAAGCTTGCACTAAGAAAATATGTTTTACGGTGAAATTAATGGCTTAATTGTGTTGTCAATTACTTAAATGTGATAAGAAACTCCATATTTTGTTAAATTTTATGTTTCCGACGGCCATTTACACGAAACCACAGCACAACCAACCATTTTTAGGAGCTCCGTATAGCGACAGGTATGAACGCAGAATGGCAAACGATCGTGGCTAAACTAGTTTTTATAAACTGACACGAACGACCGTTCATGTACTTCGGCAAAGCGTATGCTTGCCATCTCCCTACTATAAATTCTCTAAGATCTAACTAGTCTGTGGCTATTAGTCATGATATTCTGTTTGTGTCTGCTTCTTGAGTGTGCGCTAGTGACTTCGTGATGTTTTTAGAAGTAAGCAAAAATAAATACCACGAAACGAAAATATATCTACGTACTCTTGATTTGGGAGCTTAGAAACGGGTTTTTAAAAAATTAAAATTTAAAACTAAAATTAAAATTAAATTAAAAATACGTCTGCATCGATATGGAGATGCTTTAATATTGAAATAAAAGAATACATGGGCGTCAGAGCGCCGAGGGCTGTCTCGCCGCTGAGTCAGCCTTAAAACATAAATGCTTAGTCACTAAAAGTATATTCTAGACTTAATCTAAGGCAGAGGGGTGAGGGGTAACCATAACTCCTCCATCCCTAAGAGGAAAATTATCGGTTGAATCGATTTTAGATGTATTCCGATAATTTTTCTTACACGGTAATATTTTTAATAATAAAAACACGAAAAGAAACACGTAAAGTAAAAACATGAAAAAAAAAAACTTAAAATAACTAAACATAAAGTAACGTATCCTAATTGGTCACTGAAGTTAAAGTCTTTTGTTCATTTAAAACACTTTCGATCACTGCACTGTGCTTCAAAGAATAAGCCATGTATTTAACTTCAAGTGAAGTCCTTTCATGTTTAGTGCGCGTGCACCGGATAGACTTGCGTTCGCACGTAGATGATGCTGCGTACAGTCATTAGGTTGTCGTCAAATTTCATGAGCTGTTCCATACAGGTGGGCTCATGGTACATTGCTCGGTTGTCTGCATTACACAGAAAATGGTCGCCAGTTGATAACGGGCGGCATGGTTTCACAATCGGTAAGTATTCCATTCCTTTCGCCAAAAGGTAAGGATATTTGGGGAAAATAGTTAAGGTCTTATTTTCGGATCGTTGGAAAGTTGGTAAGGAGTACATTTTAAAATAGTTATGAGTACAATTATCAGCAATAGAAATTTCCATAATAAACGTGATCTGGTTTTTCTTAATAAATGATTTTACACAAATAGTTTCCTCTAATTTTAGTAAGTTTTCATCGATAGGCAAATACACTAAGCTTTCTGCGTTTGCAATCAATTTCAAATGATACATGAGTTCCTTCGAGTTCACGATAGATTGATGTAGTACAGATAATCTACTTAATGCTAGAGCTGTTTCAATTTCACTTAACAAAAATCTTTAAATCTCTTAACATTATTTCTAAATTAACAGTATTATGATTCATTGTTTTAGTTACATTGATAAAGCTATCGAACATTTTAGAGACCAAGGTTAGTGTCATTATCAGCAGTATGCTGCACCACTTGCGGAGGGCGTTTGACATTTTTAATAGGAACTTTAGTTTTTCTTTCTCCTATTTGTATAGGTAAAACGTTTCTTTCGGGGTTGCCTATAACTTTTGCTTTTACAAAACGAGGTTTATCTTTGCTTTTCCGCTTGTTAACATCTTTAGCAAAAATAGTTTTTCCTGCAGGAAATTCAATTTCGATTTCACCACCTTTCTTTTCCCTAGTCTTTTGTTTAATTGCTACCATCTTATCTGCCAAATGTTCATATAAGACTTTTGTTCGTTTTGCATGATCCTTAACTAATTTCTGAAAATAACGCTTTTCTAATTCTATGCTATATGGGCTGCTTGTGTCAGTGTGTCCGAAGACAACTTCAAATGGAGTAAGTTCAGTAACGGAATGAATGGTGTGATTGTATGCCATAACGGAATACGTCATTGTTGATGCTGCATCAGTACATCGCTTTTCATATTTAGCCAATCTATAAATTTCGATTATCGTGGAATGGAAACGTTCAATAAGCCCCATTGAGTTAGGGTTATTGGGCGTACCAATGTGAAGTTCAACTTTATGTAAAATTAGAAATTCTTTCATTAACTCGTTATTGAATTCAGTACCGGGATCTGAACTTATCTTTTTAGGGATTCCGTAATATGAAAAATACTTCATCAAAGCTCGGATTACCTCAGGAGTTGATTTGCTTTGAATTTCAATGGCCTGTCCTAACTTACTGAAGGAATCAATAAGGGTCAGATATGTTTTTCCTTCAATGCTGAAAAGATCTATGAAAATCTCCTGAAAGGGGGCATCTTGTGTTTGAGTTAACTGCAAGATAGGTTTGATCGGTTTCCTATCATATTTCATTTTTTGGCATGCTTCACAAGCATTGACAACTGCCGTAACTGTTTCTTGCATTTTATCCCAATAGTAATTTCTACGAATCCTGACTAATGTCTCTTTAATACCACGGTGGCATGTCTTCCCTTCATGATATTTAACTATTACTGCTCGTTGCTCTCTTTCATCTTCAATAAAAATTACTCTTTCTGTGCATTCGTAAAAATTAACCATGCCTTTCTTAAAAAGCTGAATTATTAAATTTCCGAATAATCTTCGATGCTTTTCTTCCTCAAAATAGATAAAATATTTTACTTTTGGCTTTATGTATTGTTTCAAAAAATCTTTAACCAATTCTGAATTATCTGTAGGTAGAAAAACTTCCAAAACCTTTTGTTTTTCACGCGAAAGATTCTTTACTTGCATTTCATTTTTAAACCATGAATAAACTAGAATTTGATTTGGCTTGTTGTCAATTGCCTCTCGTAAAATTGGTATTCCAGTTGATTCCAAATCTTCAGCGGAATGAATTGTTTGTGATTTACTGGATTCGGATCTTATGGGAAATTCATCTACTTCCATACTTTGTCTTGATAATGTGTCAGAAATCGCTATAGGACTATCAGCTGTCGCTGTCCTACTTGAGTCTGATATTGTTTCAGTCGATGAGGCATTGCGTGTTGTTTTCTTTATAGCTGTTATTTTTCCTATCTCATCAACTACACTGTCTAGATGTTTCCTGAGTTTCTCATCATTTTCATCAACGTTAACTGCCATTGATTGATTATCGTCATCTGAATCTAGAGCATTAATTTTTATTCTAGACAAGGCGTCTGCGTTGGTGTTTTGTTTGCCGTTCTTGTGTATCATTTCATAATTATAATCTTGTAACCGCAACCTCCAACGAGTAAGTTTACTACTCGGGTCTTTTAGAGATCGAAGCCATATTAATGGTCGATGGTCCGTGTATATGAAAAACTTTCGACCGTACAAGTAGGGTCTAAAATGTTTCACTGCCCAAATAATGGCAAGCAATTCACGTTCAATTGTACTATAACGTGATTCAGTATCACTGAGTGTGCGACTAGCATATGCTACAGGTCTGTCACTTCCAATCTGTCCCTGAGATAGTACTGCGCCTACCGCTACATTTGACGCGTCAGTCGTAAGTACGAAAGGTTTGTCATAGTCAGGGTACTGTAATAGTGGGGCGTGAGTCAATAGTTCTTTGCATTTATTAAATGCGTCAATGTACCTCTGGTCGATCACTATTCTGTTTCGCTTTTTCAAGCAAGCTGTCAATGGTTGAGTAATTTTTGCGAAGTCCTTAATGAACTTTCGATAGTATCCTACAAGTCCTAAGAAACTTTTAATTTCAGTCGTCGTTTTTGGTAAAGGGTATTTCAGTACAGCGTCAATTTTGTCGTTATTAGGTCTTAAACCATCTTTCGTTATGGTGTGTCCAAGATAAAGTACTTCTTTTCGTAAGAACTCAGATTTGTCAAGTTGTATTTTCAAGTTAGTCGCCCTAATTCTGTCAAATATTGTCTGTAATTTCTTAATATGTTCGTCTAAGCTGTTTGAGAAAATAATGATGTCGTCTAAGTAAACCATGCAATGTAAACCTTGTAGACCACGTAAAACGTTATCCATTGTTCTTTGAAACGTCGCGGGAGCAGTTTTTAGGCCAAATGGCATTCTAAAGAATTCAAAATGTCCATTTTGCGTGCTGAAGGCCGTCTTTTGTCTATCTTTTTTCTCAACTTCTATCTGATGGTAACCACTTGCTAAGTCAAGCGTGCTAAAGTATGAGCTTTTTCCTAATTTGTCAAAAAGATCTGTTATGTTTGGTAAGGGGTACTTGTCGTCAATGGTTATGTCGTTCAATCGCCTATAGTCAACTACCATCCTATATTTGATTTCACCAGATGCATCCATCTTTTTAGGCACCAGATGTACAGGTGCGCTCCAAGGAGAATGAGACTCTTGGATAACATTGTCTTTTAATAATTTTTCTACCTGTCTATTAATTTCTTCCTGTAGAAACGGGGCTTGTCTGTAAGGCTTTATATATATAGGGTCCTCGTTCTTAGTTCGTATATTGTGTTTGACTTGATTGGTAAACGTCAAGGGGATTTGGTCACAGTAGAATATGTCCTTGTAATCCATACAAAGTCTGTAAATTTTTTCACGTTCTTCATCATTAGTATGGTCAAGTCTGAGTTTAGTCAAATTTTCTTCAAGCATATTATCAGTCTCAATGTCAGTAGTATTATTTATAGCATTTAAGTCACATTCAGTGCTTTCATATTTTGTTACTGCAAAAGGTGTTGTAATAGTCAACCGTTTTGGTTGATCTAAGGCATTCTGAATAACCGTAGAAGCATAACCGTTTATGCAGTTCACTATAGCACTAGGCATTCGTAAGCCGTTCTTAAATTCATGGAAGTCAAGAATAGCTTCGCCTGAATGTTGATCAATCGGTAACTTGACTCGTTGTTCTGATCGTGGTGGTATATCAATAATGTAATTTAAATTATTATTGATTATTGGAATACAAGTAGTATTCGTTTTCAAAAGCTGTTCTTTCAAATCAATAACCGCGCCTAATTGTTGTAAAAGATCATTTCCAATAAGTCCGTCATAACGTGCGTCAACGTCATACAAATAAAATTTATGCCAATCATTACTAACAAAAGTAGGCAAGAGAGGGATTTCCATCACTTCATCATGTCTACTGGACGCGTGTGTGCTAATCACTTGAAATGGTTCTTTTCGAATAAATTGACCAAAATATTGATAGGCTTTTTGAGGACTAAAGAATGACCTCATACTTCCGGTATCAATCATCATTTTCGCGTCTATTTCTTCTAAATAAACATACGGAAGTTTTAAGTTAGGATCACAATTTAATTCTAGGACTGCTTGTCTATCGAGGCAGTTTCCCGAAAATCCACTGCCTGAGGTGCGTCAGTCTGTACGTCATGTTGTATATCGGTACATTCCATGTAAATGTCATCACCGTAATAGTTTAATCCGTTCTCATCATGATAGTCATTATAGTCATAGTCATAACTGTCATCGTATTCGTAGTTATTCATCGTCAATTCATTCAATTTAAAACCTTGTTGTGGTACTTGTGGTCTAGGAGGCGCTGTCCTCATAAACACATCACTAATTTGCATTTGGGGCTTTTGCACCTGAGGGGGGCTGTAGCCTACTTGGGTTGGCTGAATACCAAACTGTGGTCGATATCCAAATTGAGTTGGCCGATTATTCGATTGTTCGAGTGGTTTATAACCAAATGGTTGAGGTGGTTTGTAACCAAATGATTGAGGTGGTTTGTAACCAAATTGCTGTGGTGGCTTGTAGCCAAATTGCTGTGGTGGCTTATAGCCAAATTGCTGAAGGCCTACTGGTTGTTGTGGCTGAAGGCCAAACTGAGGTCGGTACCCAAAAGTTTGTGGACGGACCGTTCCAAAACTCTGTGGTTGACCTTGCCCTTGAATTTGGGGCATCTTAGGCGGAGCATTGTTGCTTATCAATGGCCTTGAACCTGAACTTATAATTTGACTGCTACCGTGTATACGATTTCTCATGTTGTATTGGTCCAAAAAATTAACTTCCTCAAGAACAACACTTAAGGCGGCCTCTAATGTTGTTGGTGCCTTAAGTCTCACTACCCGTACCATATTTTCGGGAAGATTATATAAAAATACATTCAAGGCTGTATTATTATATATGATCAATTTTGCGCGTTTTAAATCACTGTCCTCAATCACGTTCACTTTCGACATCAATAAAGATCGAACACTTTGGATTCTATTACAAAAATCCAGATAACTTTCACCTGATTTTATTTTCAAAGATTCTAATTCAATATTGATGCAAGCTTCACTACGCGGGTCACCAAAATGCTGGATGAGCAATTCTTTCAACGCGGACCAAGACACAACATCCTCTCGCTCAGATAAGAGCGCAGCTGCATTCTCTGCAAGTTTGCTTGTTAAAACGTTGAAGACGTATAAATTCTGTTCCTCAAAATCTTTTTTACTAAACCGGTCAATTACATATTGGCATTTGCGCAAATATAAATTTAACTGCCTTTTATCGCCTTTGTACTGTGGAATCAAGTCAATGATTTCCTTAGGTATTGGCTCTACCTTTGCCATAGTGACAAGGAGTAATAAACTATTCAGAGAAGGCAACTTTCACTCGCTAGACACAATTTAATAAAAATACACACACAAAATAGCACAACAGAAATACAATAGAAAACACAACAAAAGTTAGGAAAATGTGTAAAATTTTTATGAAAATTTTTCACTTGAGTTTACGCGATTATGTAAAATTATACAAAAACTTGATGAAAAATTTTCACTTTACTTTACGCGATTGAATAAAATTACACACTTAAAAATAGCACAAAAATAATTGGGGAAAACTTGATGAATTTTAATCCTAAATTGAGTTTTATCCTTAATTATAATTCAAATACGATCGATTTTAGATCACTTAAATTTACGTAACACTAATTAATTACTTACAGTACAAATCTGAATTTTAAGATATGCACTCTCTATATTTTCGTAGCTCAATGGTAGAGAACAAAGGTTAACTCGATAGAGTTGTATACAAAGTCAACCAATAGTTCCTAAGTTGAGTTTTTATTCTAAATTATAATTCTAATATGATCGATTTTAGATCATTTAAGTTTATGTAACACTAATTAAATACTTACAGTACAAATCTGAGTTTGAAGATATGCACTCTCTATATTTTCTTAACTAACTAGTACTAAGGTTAACTCTGTAGAGTTGTATACAAAGTTAACCAGACACGTTAAAATGCGAGAAGTTTGATCGCAATAATAACAAATTATTGTTTAAAAACCATTTTCAAAGAGGAGGATTTGGGAAACAAAGGATTGGCGAAAAGTTGTACTCACCAACCGACTGCTACACCCATTGCTCACTTTTCTTTACCCGTTTAAGAGAATATTTATTTGGTTCGTCGGATTAACTTTTCGTGGAATTTTTCGTGGTAATTTTCCTGACGAATTTGGACGTCGGGAAAACGCGGAAAAACCCGTGAAAATTATGAAAATCCGCCCCGGGCTGCGCCACTCTTGATTTGGGAGCTTAGAAACGGGTTTTTAAAAAATTAAAATTTAAAACTAAAATTAAAATTAAATTAAAAATACGTCTGCATCGATATGGAGATGCTTTAATATTGAAATAAAAGAATACATGGGCGTCAGAGCGCCGAGGGCTGTCTCGCCGCTGAGTCAGCCTTAAAACATAAATGCTTAGTCACTAAAAGTATATTCTAGACTTAATCTAAGGCAGAGGGGTGAGGGGTAACCATAACTACGTTGTTGATGTTGACATTTAACTTTATTTTGACACTTGACATTTACGTAACAGAGCAGCGCCATCTATTTTCAACCCTGAAAGCATGATATGAAATGGCCGTGAAAACCCCTCATTTTAGAGAAATGAGTATAACCTCAGATGTCATTAAAAAAAAAAAGTTTTTTTGTATTGGTTGGTGAGGCAGCGTTGCCAGATCTACGGAAAAATACGGAGATCTACAGAATTTTGGCCCTGTCTCCGTATCTACAGATATTGTCCTCAAATCTACAGAATTTTACGGCTGTCCGTTTCTATGCGACAGTTAATCAGTAGCTGGCTGGCTAGCCCCTTGTGTCGATGAGAGTATAGGTGGGTCCTCAGCACACGTGCCAGCACGATTGTATCTACACACTTTCTCAAAAGAGGCCCTCGCACAATTTTTCAAATACCACAATTTTGATGTGCTGCTTGATGTGTATTGTGCATTGAGGCGAGTGGGAAGGCAGCCTCCCTCACTCACTGTGCTGTCAGTCAGTGTCGTGCTTGACGTCTGTGTCATTCTCATTCGTGTTGTGGCTTGACTTGACTGACTGGCTTGGCTGGTTGATCTTGGAGCATTTGGTTTATTGATTGATGGTTGTGGTGGTGTTTAATTTTTATTACCTAATTTTATTACTAAAGTTTAAATTTACAAAACACACTAGATTACAATTTTATTTTTTATTTAAAACTCCCGCTAACCGAAGTGAGGGAGCGATGGGTACTAATAAGGTCATAATAGAACCTAATTTTTGAAAATCAAACCGAATAAAACAGCAAAGATACATTTTAATTAAGTACCAGTATATGTATAAACACTACAAAACAAAGTCATTATTTGTAATAATATGATATTATTACAAATAAGACTTTGTTTTGTAGTGTAGATGTAGGTAGATACTTGTTAGATATGATTAATATCTAAACAAGTACATCCACAATTTGAATTTCTTGAACTTCTCTCTTCTTCTGCAAAATTTTTCCGACGAAACATGAAGTGACGCGATGGCGACCCTGTGCGTTCGTGCGAGGCAGTCGGTCGCAGAGAAAGAACACACGTGCGAGTTATACTCGCGAGGCTCGTGAGGCTCGCGAGCGTAGACAGCTCGCGAGGCTCACAATGTGCTGCCACACTTGTCACAATGAGTGCCTCGCACGATCCTCGCGAAAAAAGTGCGTGCTACCCAAGACTAGATGAGAGAGTGAGTGAGCTTGGTGTACACTGTACAGCCTGTGTGATTGAACTCTCCCTAGCTAGTAGAATATTTCATTCTCAATGTCTTTACACAGTGGTTGTCATTGACATTGTCATACATTCGATCTCGAAAGAATGAAACTTGATTGATTCGATTGTGCATCTAGCATTTTGTTCTACTGTTTAGCAAGCAAGTAACAGGTTTGTAATCTGTGGGTGGGTGAAAACTAGAAGTTTCGTTGGAGTTGGATTGTTTTGTGGAACGGATATTTTCATCAATTAACCTTAAGAAAACTAAAACAAGAAATAGGCTGAACACTGCTGGGATAACAGGGCTTTTATTCACAAAAAGTAGAATAAAAACTGTTTGCTATGAAGCTCAGGCAATGGATCAGCATTTCCAATTATTTGATTCAAAGATGTATAACCATGAAAGTGACTCAGAAATAGAAAATTTATGAATAATATTAACAATTTTATTTCACTATCCTTTTGACTTTTAAAGGTCACAGATAGTCGGTGGATGGAGGCAGCTCAGGCCTGCCGGAGATACAGATCCAGCAGTGAACTTCTACCTGTTGATGATGATATAAAAAAGTCTGTAGATCTACGTATTTTCCACAAGCTAACCTACAGATATCTACAGACTTTACGGCTCGAACCTACAGATTTCTAAAAATACGATCTGGCAACACTGTGGTGAGGTGAAGTGGAGTCCCTATATTGTACAGCATGATAATGTACAACCCAATTAAACACAGCACGATTTTTCACAGCCAGTTTTCCAAAACATGGCTTCCAAATATCATGCTGCGGAAAACGTGCCGTACAAAACTGGTTGTACATTATCAACACGTGATGATAATGTACGACATGATCATTCACGGCACGATTATGTACACCCCGATCATCCGAGACACAAGATGCCTTGTTTTCATGTGCGAGTGACTTCAAGGAGCGAGTGCTGTGTTGTCAGTCAGTAGTCAATACGGTATTTAGTAAAAAAAGACAAACTCAGAAAAAGTTATCGGTAGGTGGTTGTTTGTTTTGTTTTGGTTTGGTCAAATTATGAGATTTTATTTATCTAGCGTACGTTACGTACGTTTATGTTTGGTTGGGTTGCTGCCAGCTAGACGGCTACGGCTGGCTAGCAAAATTTAGCAAAGAGAATAAAAAACCTTCCAATGCCTTGTCGTCTGTGTTAAAATCACTCCTCAGAGTTATTGCCACAGAGGACTTTTTTATGTTATTGCGCTGAGAAGAGAATCAGCTGGTTGGGTGCAGGCAGTCATTCACAATGGTTGATATTTCATAAATGATAGTAGATTTATTAAACCTGTTATAAATCTACTATCATTTATGAAATCTTCACAATGGAACATCAGAAACTTAAGGCAACGTCGAGACTGGGCCTTCGCCTGCTCAGACAACGAGCTCTCCAAAGCAGTACGTATTCATTTTACACTTTGAATGCCCGATCCCAACAAATTTAAGGAATTAGAGTGAGGTTTTTTGACTGACCGCAACTGCCTTCAACATGTACCTGTAGCCAGAAGTTCCTGCTTTACTAGTCAGGAAAGAGAAATCGAAGAAATTAGTTATCTTTCTATGGCTGCGTGGACAAATGATACATACGCTGCGGTCGGCTTTGAAAGAAGATGCGACGTAACCCTGTATATATGGGTCACGACATGGGTGAGGACATACCTTCGCCGGAGCTGCTGTCGCTGGTGGAGTAATGTGAGAGGGAGAAGCTGGAGCTTGTCGTCGGCATGGACTCCAACGCGCACCATACTCTGTGGAGCAGCGATAAGTCCAATGCCCGAGGAGAAGAACTGGTAAACTATATCTTTTCCACTAATCTTACACTTCTTAACAAGGGCTCTGAACCAACGTTTGTTTGCTCCCAAGCCCAAACTATTATTGATCTTACACTGTCGACAGACGAGGTGTCGCGATCCATCTCTGACTGGCGCGTGTCTGATGAGGCGTCGTGCTCGGATCACAGGTGGATACGCTTCAACCTCAGCATGACCCTACCAGTACCGCAACCTAGGCGTGTTCCGCGTAAAACAGATAGGTCAAAATTTGTAAAAATAGTCCGATCAGCTCTTGCGACCGTGACCGCGCCCCCGAACAACGTAGTAGTCGAGTACATCGAAAAATACGTAAATAAACTCACTTGTATTCTGACTAACAGCTATGAACAATCCTGCCCTCTCGTGACACCCAAAGTTGGGCCTAGTCGACACTGGTGGAGCTCTGAATTGCAGAGGCTACGTCGTAGAGTGAGGAAACTGTTCAACCGAGCAATAAACACCCGGAAACTCGTGGATTGGGAGAACTACCAAACCACAAAAGCAAACTATAAGAAGCGCTTGCGTCTCAGGAAACTGGAATGTTGGAAACACTTCTGCACAAACATCGAAAGCACCAGTCAGGCAGCCAGAACAAAAGGCATACTTTCACGCGAACCTGAGCGTACAATAGGATGTCTTAAGAAGCCTGACAATACGTATACCAAATCAGATGCTGAAAACAGTGAAATACTGCTTGAAACACACTTCCCTGGATGTCAGATAGCTGACACCCACGACTGGGAAGTGTAAGCCGAACGAGCATCCAGTAGTCAAGATTGGACCGTAGCCCAAGACCTAATCAATCGAGACAAGGTGTTATGGGCCATAAACAGCTTCCTTCCCTTCAAATCAGCTGGGCTTGACGGGATATTCCCGGGTCTGTTAAGGTGGAGCGGCGATCTGTTAGCCGACTATCTTGTTAACATCTTTAGAGCTTGTGTCGCCCATCGCTACGTACCTCGGAAATGGAGGGAAGTGAAGGTAGTATTTATACCAAAACCAGGCAGGAGCGACTACACTTTGGCAAAATCATTCCGGCCTATAAGTCTCGCATCGTTCCTCCTTAAAACTCTAGAAAAACTATGCGACCAGGAAATAAGAGGAAATGCTCTCTTGCACAAGCTCCTACATCCACAACAACACGCCTATAGCAAAGGTAAATCCACAGAATCTGCACTTCATAGCGTAGTATCACGCATTGGAGATGGGTTAACCACAAAACAACCAACTCTAGGTGCCTTTATAGATATCGAAGGAGCGTTTGACAAAACCTCATTCACTAGCATACATCAAGCACTTGCAGAGTGGATAGACAATATGCTGAAATACAGAGCTATACAGTTCACAGTCAGCACGACCACCAGAGGTATAGTGGCCAGAGGCTGCCTACAGGGCGGTGTTCTCTCGCCACTTTTATGGAATATAGTCGTAGACAAGCTCATCCGAAAACTGAATGGCCGCGGGCTATTCACGGTGGGATACGCAGATGACCTTGCCATTCTTGCGACCGGATGTTTCGAGAATATCTTATGCGACCTCATTAGCTCTGCCTTTAGAACAATCGAAACCTAGTGTACAAGCCATGGTTTATCAGTTAACCCTACAAAAACTGAACTCAAATGTTCACACACAAAAGATACTTAGGGAATCTTAGACTCCCGAAGCTATTCAACACTGAAATAAGTTTAACCAACGAAGTCAAGTATCTAGGGGTCATACTGGATAACAAACTGCTATGGAATAAGCACCTTGACCATAAACTACAACGTGCATGTGCAGCTTTCTTTCAATGTAGCAGAATGCTCGGGAAAACTTGGGGGCTTTCTCCAAAAATAACATTGTGACTTTACACAGCCGTAATCAGACCGACACTTACATACGGAGCAATCGTATGGTGGACCAGAACTGAACTAAGCACCGTGATTACTAAGCTGCAGCGATTTCAGAGACTCGCATGCTCTGCAATCACGGGCTGTATGAGAACAACACCGACAGCCGCCCTTGAGACCATTCTGGGCCTACCGCCGCTCAACTTCTTCATACAGCAGGGTCAACCATGGCCGCTATCAGACTCAAGCACCTAGGTTTGTGGGGAAATACTAGGAGTTTGCACGCATCCATCCTAAACAGAGTGATAACTTACGAACCGCTATTAGCCGCCCCGTGTGATTAGATCCCTAAACAACACATATTTCGGAAACACTACCACATACAACTCTACGAAGACCAAAGAGATCAATCAGGAATCGGCGAGGTCCGTGTCTACACTGATGGCTTAAAAACCATACAGGGAACTGGCGCTGGAATACACTCGCTTGATCTCAACATTTAATATATCATTAACGCTAGGCACACACAGTTCTATTTTATAATGTGAATGCGTGGCCATCACCGAAGCCGCCACCGCAATGAGCAGGAGAGGGATCACAGATTACAATGTAAGGATCCTCTACAACAGCTCAGCAACACTCAGAGCTCTGGAGAGCCATAGCTGCAACTCCAAGCTCGTTTACGAATGTCACCTGGCCCTGGAGAGAATCGCCATAGGAAACAAGGTGACTCTACAATGGATAAAGGGACATAGTGGATCGCTGGGTAATGACACCGCAGACGAGTTGGCTAGAAGAGGGTCGGGAACAACCACAGAGGGACCATCTCCATTCCTACCTCTACCCTTTTCTCAGCTACGCACTTGGATGCGGCTTCGCACCATAAATCAACACAACGAGCGTTGGGCACGGACCACGGATTGCAGACAGTCAAGAGCAGCCCTCCCGGCTGTCTCACCACGGCTCACAAGTCGTCTGCTCAACCTTTCAAGACCAGACCTTCGTACCATCGTGGGGACACTCACAGGCCACTGTCTCCTGAACAAACACCTCTACAACATCGGAGCCACAGACAGCAGGGGGTGTCTGACCGAAGAAGAATCGGCTGCCCACGTAGTCCTGGAATGCGTGGGAGTAGCAGCTCAACGTGAACAAATCCTCAACAACCCGAGGTCACTCCGCGAAGCCTGTGAAGACCCCAGGAAGCTTCTGTGCTTCTGGACGGAGTTAGGCTGGCTAACTATCTAGCTAGTTTACTCTCACGCATAATGGACCATCCATAGAGTTCGAATGCGGAAAATGGAGTTCTTTAACATTAACATTATGTGTCACGACACGAGGATTGAAGAAATGGATGATAGAGCTATTGACATGGTACTTATCATTTAGTAAGGCTAGTTATTAAAATGATGTACTTATTTAATGAAATCATAAAGTAATTTAATAACACCCAACTGAATTTCTGACTAATAACATCTCCTTCACCCATCCCTGTCGGACCCAAGGACCGACCAACCAGATTACTGAACTAGTTGTGCTATAGGTACATACTTCGAAAAAAATTGTACTCTTGACGCGTCTACCTAGTTGGTATATGCGTAGATAAAATTAAATAGTTTGACATAATAGGCCCCTCCACTCGATAGACCAACAACATTTCAAAGGTTGCAGAGTCTGTCATGGCATTCTGTGGGGGTGGCCTATGACCAGCAGTGGATTTCTATGGGTTGATGATTTTGATGATGATGAGTGGGAAGGATTATGCTATCTTAATTATTTTCTTGTTTGTGATTTTTTTAACTCGCTCATATTTTTCGCTCGCTTTGCTTTTTTAGATCTGCTTCATCAGCTGATAAATGTCTACTGCTGATGAGGCCTCCCCCATGATATGGATGTAAGTACCATAATCACCATGTTCGGCAAGCGGATTGGTGTTGAGGTATTCAGGTCGATAATGCTGCTGCACATCCCCTGATGTAATAGTTAGCCCCTTAGTCGCCATGTATGACATCCATGGGAGGAGTCTTTTTCTTTGCCCGATGGCCACTCACTCATTCGTCTATTATTGAAAAAACGTCAATCTTTTACATTTTCTATCCAAATTTGCTCTTTGATATGAGCAGAGCCGTGTGCAAAACACTAGTAAAACAGTAATTTACGTACTTACGATTTTCAATAGTAGGTAATTTCATTCAGTTTTATTTAGACCACTTTAAACTCCCTGGCATTGTGTTTAGGGAATTCAATACTATTTTTAAGCGACTTTACAAAATAAGGAGGTTATTGATAATATTACAAATACATATAGCACAACTAGTAGTTTACAATGTGGTTGAAGAGATTAAGAGACTGAATAAATAAATAACACTACTACTACTACTACTTTTTCCACCATCGTGGGGACACTGACAGGCCACTGTCTCCTGAACAAACACCTCTACGATATCGGAGCCACAGACAGCCCACTCTGCAGGGGATGCCCCCTGCAGAAGAATCGGCTGCCCACGTAGTCCTGGAATGCGTGGGTTTGTAATTGTAGATAACTAGTAGGTACATTAGGATCCCTCTTCAACGCGCGCGGGTTACCGCGTGGATCATAAATCATCACCTTAGACTCTTAAAACGAACACCCTTGGCTTGAGACCGGCACACTGACATCTAGATATAGGTAGTACGTGATCCATCATCTTAAGAGATGAAAGCACTTATCTGGATTTCAATCAATCTTCTACTAAAACATTTGGCGGAAAGAAGTTTGGTAGCTTTTGAGCAGTCAACCCAATTATGTAGTTAGAGAATACTTCTAGCTGAAATGAGAATATAATTATCCCATCTAAATCCAGATGAGTGCACCATCTTTTAAGATGGATTACACATAATAATATGTTGGTGAGGTGATAGTTAGATAGATAGATAGTCAGATAGTCATTTATTCATACAAAAAAGTACACGTCAATAAAAAAAGTTAAAAAACCACAAACAACGTAGAAAGTAGGTACACACCGTACCTAGTGTAGTAGTAGAGGTGGAGTTACCTACACATAAACACTACAAGTTTTTTTTTATGCTACTTTTTTTTTTTTTTTTTTTTTTTCTTTTATTTGTCGGCTTTTGAACATAATGTTCATGACAGCCCGTATCAACAGAAAAAAAATACTTACTTCTAAAATACATAACAACATAAAAAAAAACTAAGTACAATTGATAACAAAAAATAAACTAATAAACTAATCAACAGAATGTACCAACCTATAAATACAATGTGCTTCGTTAGAATTTGGAAAAACTAAAATACTTTGGAAAACTCCAATATTAACAATGTTAATCCCTACTTCCCTTAAAACCTTCTGCCTTTCAACTTGATTCCGGACACATTCCATCAAGACATGGTACACGTCTTCTGGCTTCTCGCATACTTCGCAATTTGGAGATGAAACTTTTCTCATTAAATATGCGAATTTCCTTAGTGGCATGTGTCCGGAACGAAGTCTGTGTGCCGTCACAATATTTTTCCTACCCATATCTTCAAAAAACCAAGGTAAACGAGGAGGTTGACTTTGAATAATTTTATACCAAATTCCTTTAGTTTTCGATCGTTCATCAAAATATTCACGCCAATGATCATAACATATTTTCTTAAATTTAGGTAGTAACTCGGAATATGAGGGTAGGATATATATTTCCGACCCATCCAAACCAGCTGATTTTGCTAACCGGTCTGCCTCCTCGTTTCCAGACAGACCAATGTGCGACGGAATCCATTGCAATATAATATTAACATTATTATGTTTACATTCTTCGAGTTTTCTGAGGATATTATAAGCAACCAATGTACCTCGATTTCCAGATGTACAGCTAGAAATGTGTTGCAAAGCACTTTTACTATCACTAAATATTACAATGTTTAAATGAGTATCAAGGCAATACTTTATGTAGGTTAAAGCCTCCGATATAGCAAATAGTTCCATAGTCATAATAGATACCGGGGATTTGTTCTTATAACATTCTCCATACTTATTGAAGGAGTCATAAAATGCAGCACCAGATACGTTATTACTTTTTGAACCATCTGTAAATATTTTAAACCAATTTTTATATTTTTCCCCTAACTCGCGTAGTATCTCATTTTTTAATATGTTTTGATCATAATTTCTTTTGGCACTTTGCACACATTCTAAACTGACTTTAATAAAATTATTAATATTAATTTTAGATGGCCATATTTCAAGCAAAAACATTTCAAGAGGATTTGATGATGTTATTTTTTCTTGTTTAACAGTATTAAATGTAGTCATTAACAAAGGTTTTTTCTTATTCGACCAGTATCGATTAGTGCAATGGGAACTAAGCGCGTCCAAACAACGTCCGGTCATACCGTTTGTCCATGATTTTGACTTAAGACAAAACTTAAAAGCTAGGTATTGCCTCCTTAGAAATAATGGAGGTATGTAGACCTCACTCTCCATAACATGAATTGGCGTTGATTTGATAAATCCACCTATAATTCTAAGGGCCTGGTTTTGGATTTTATCTAATTTATAAGTATGTGAATTGGCACTACTGTCATATAAATAACTACCAAAATCTATGCGACTTCTTATCAGATTAATATAAAGCCTCCTCAAATGCTTAGGGTGAACTCCCTACCCAGAACCCGCTAATACTTTTAAAATGTTAAGGAATTTTTGAGTTTTTTCGCATACTTCATTTATATGCCTACTCCAACGCAGTGATCGGTCTAGCCAAATACCTAAATATCTGATGCTCGCTTCACAAGATAACGGTAAGTTGTTTACTTTTAATTCTATTTGATGGCGTCTATTTCCTCTACTAAATAGACAAAATTTGGATTTATTAGCCGAAATGTCTAAACCGATTGTGACTAAAATATTGAATATAATATCTAAAGAATTTTGAATATTAAAAACGCAATTTTTATTTTCCTATCACTTGCAGATATAACAAAATCGTCCGCATATTGTGCAATTTCGACTGTAACACTTTTGCAAATTTCATATGTCACAATATTAAAAAGTAAAGGTGAGATCGGGTCCCCTTGGGCTAAGCCCTTTGAAGTCCATCTCACCAAATCGATTTTACCTAAAAGTTCATCGGTTATTTTTAAATGTCGTTCACTCAAAAATTCCCATAAATAATTACATAACTTGAAACCAACATTTAAACTATCTAGAGTGAGTGTGATTTTATCAATCAGAACATTGTTATATGCGTTCTCAAGGTCAAGAAAGCATGCTAATGTAGGTATATTTTTAGTAAAACCAATCTGAATTTTTGAAACTAGTCTAGCCACTGAATCCAAACAAGATTGGGCTTTTCTAAAGCCAGTTGTGCACGACGATAGCACATCATTCTTTTCTATAAACCATTCTAATCTTTTTGTGAGCATTGAGTGAAAGATTTTACATATGCACGAAATCAAAGATATTGGTCTTAATTTTACCTCAGCTGGGTCAGAACTATTTCCTACTTTGGGAATCGGTACAATCTTAATATCTCTCCATTGTTGTGGAATGTATCCAGAATTAAATATTTGATTAAATAAATTTAATAAAAAAAACTTCCCTTCTAACGGCAAATTAAAAATCATAGAATAAGTGATATTGTCATCACCGGGAGCTGTATCCTTTTTTTTTAAACATAATTCTAATTCGTGTATACTAAATTCTTGTTCTATTAAAACATTGCTTGATATAAAAAAAGGTTTAGGTTTTCTAACATAATCGGGGGCTAGATTACATAATAACTGCTGTTTCTTATCATCAGATGCCTGGAACTTATTTTTACGATAGCCCTTAATCCACCTCATTCGACGCCACATATCGGACAAAGAAGTAGATTCATTAGTAGAATTACAGAACTTTTTCCAGTTATCAGACTTCGCCCGTGATAGTTCACTTTTAACAATTAAATTCTTATTTTCTAAAGTGGTTAAGTTGTCAGGAGTTGGATTACGGCGGAAGGTACTAAGCGCAAGTCGCCGCTGAGCTACGACTTTTGATAAGTCAGCATTCCAATATGGTTTAGGTATAAACTTGCATTGAGGATCAGTACTTATTTTCAACCACGGAATACTACTATCAGCTGACTGATTTATTATACCTATAAATGTATCATACCTATCTTGTAAATTATGTTTACTAATGAGAGTACTGTCATTTAATAAATCTTTAACTGAATTGGAAAAAGACTTCCAGTCGGCTTTTTTAAAATTCCTTCTTTTAATGAAATGGGAGACATCTTGAAAGTTAGTAGAAATTTTAATCAAAAAATGATCACTTCTCAAATTTTCGTTTATAACACTCCAAGTAAAATTAATAATTATGTCCGAAGACGCAAATGTTATGTCCGGGGCTGATTCTAGTAGTCTATTATTTACGAATTCGGCTCGTGTAATACTGCCGGTATTCATGTAAATAAAACCATGTTCTATGGAAGAGTCTAGAATTTGTACACCTCTAGTATCATTTTTATAAGACCAATTCCTATGGTGCCCATTGAAGTCTCCGGCTATTAATGTTTTACTACCAAAGTGAGAAAATAACTCATCCCAGTCTGACTGGGTGGTATGAACTGATGACGGGCAGTAAACAGCAAAAATATTATTTATAAATTTACAATTTAAAGTTTTGATTAATAAAACCTCTATACCTGTGTTGCTCAAGTCAAATGGACATACCTCAATTTTAATGGATTTGTGTGTGAGGATACCCACCCCTCCATATGAGTCAGAACGATCCTTTCTGTACCAATTATAGTCACTAATATTAACATGTATGTCTTCGTTTAACCACGTTTCACTAATAATAGCTATATGCACTTTGTGTTGGAATAATAAACACTCAAATTCTGTCTGTTTCGGTTTGATGCTCCGAGCGTTCCACTGGGTTATGTTAATAAAACGTTGAAATAAACAACTGTTATCCATTTTTAAAAATGGACAGGATTTTATTAAGATAATCCCCTATCTTGAACAACTCAGCTATATACATATAGCACTCCTCAAACACGACTCTTAAAAAGTTAGTGATTTTTTCATCCAGTGATTTTTCAGAAGCAGTAATCTCCCGTATTCTATTATATAGTCTCATAAAACTAAATGCTTTCTCTTTCTTTAGATTCTCTTTTTCACTCAAAATTTCACTCTTTTGTTCCATTATATTTTCCGGTTCTCTCTCTATGCCCTGGCCTTCAATATTTTTCTTATTCTTCTTCTTCTTCTGTTTTTTCCTCGTTACTTCCCAATCATTTTTCGTAATATCCTCTATCGAATCATTGAGCGAATTATTTTCCTCATCAGATACAATACCTCCTTGTATCACTGCATTAGATAACAAAGCCTCTCTGTAATTGGCAGTTTTTGTGATGGATGCAGTAGAACATACTTCCATAACATTCAACATCGGATCTGATGTATCCAGACGCTTGGTTTTTTCTGTCTCCTGGAACATCTCTAAGGCTTTTTTATAAGAATAATTCTCATCGCGCATGACAACTCGGATGCCCTTTTCTTTTTGAAATGCAGGACATTTTGACTTTTCTATCGACATGTGAGGGCCTTTGCAGTTTATGCATTTAAACACCTTCGTCTCGCAATAAGCATGATTTGATCCGCACTTGGGACAAAAAATTTTCTTGATTGGACAAAACTTCACTCTGTGTCCATACCTCCAGCAACCCGAACATTGTGACACGGGGAAAATGTAGGGTTCCACTATGAACCTGCAACCATATGCTACGACATATGGAGGTATAATGGAACCTTTAAAACATAAGCGAACTGTTTCGCTTTCAACCCAGGTCCCTTCAGTTGTTTGTCTTTTCAAACGCCATACCGATATTATCTCGTACTCGCTTTCAAATGTTTTTTGTAGTTCCTCCTCAATAATGTCCAGGTCTACTTTCTTCACAATACCATAGCGAATGTCCATTTCATCCGTCTTCTGGCACTTAAAACCTCTTTTCTGTAACTCTTCGCATTGTAATAACAAGTTAGCCTTCTCCTTATTTTCAAAAGTAAGCATCACTTTATAGCTGCTTTTATACTTAATTTTAGTAATGTCTTGTGTGGTATTCAGCCTTTGAAATAAAGCGATTGCGATCGAGGCGCCCCCGTGGAATGTCATTGCTTGGACAACGTTCGGACCAGACGGGCGTGTCGTTTGTAATTTATTACTATCCGTTTGTTTGTTCTGATTTCCTACCAGTTCCCAGACCCATAAATGGGTGTCTGAACCCCACATTGGCGACGAGGATAAAAAATTGTGAGTACCTAGTCGATAATTCGACTAAAAGTTGCGTAGTGTTGTGTTAATTGAATACTGACATACATGGAAAACATTTCTAAAACTCGAGGAAGGGTACTTCTTCTTAGTGATTTAAATCAGTCGTAACGTGGTCGTAACTAGATATTTTTAACTTGATTTTTAACCGGCCACACGAATATAAAAGTTTTTACTAAGTACCCTCTTACTTGAAATAAATTTATGGTGGCTAATTATCTCGCAACACGTCGCAACCATAATGAAATGACAAAATAATGAGGCAAAATGTTCCAGTTCATGTCAACCAATTTATGAGTTTATTTTTGGTACCTTGCTTATAGCAAATAACTACCTATAAAGTTCTTGTTGATGTGAACCAACTCCAGGGAATGGACAAAAGTGTTACGAGCTTCTATAAAGTTGTTTTCAATGAGTCAATTAAACTTGTACCTACTCATTGAAATTGTGCCACGTATATATTTACGCAAGTTTGCCTAAAAGACGAATGTTAAGGTCTACAAAATGGTGACAGTATGGAGCGATAAATGGCAATAACCTCCGATACCTACACATGTTTAATGTAGGTACGTACTCTAAGGTAGTGCATTTTGATCCCTCTGTTAATCAAATGAAATGAATTTTATTCATTGAAATCACAAGGATCATTTTGAATCGCCTTATAAACTAAAATTACTCCTGTTCCAACGCGCTCAAGCCTAGAAGAATCAGGCAACAAACACGGCTTGACTTAATTTGATGATACGTCTTACCACAAGGTGGGAAGCGCCTGTATGGTGCCTCGGAGCAGGAAGTTGCTGATACATATTAAATGAGAACTTAAAAACCTAAGAAAGTTAGTCAAATGCAAATAAACATCAGCAAAAGTTTATAAGACAGTACACGCTCCACTTGATATAACCAGAGACTAGTAAAAGTAGTCTCTGATATAACCTAATTTCTAAATATAATGTATGACGTGACCAAGTGTTCTTAATAATTGTTCCTATGGTTTTAATAAATGAGTATGAGTATCAGTATGAGTATACCTACTTATAAATAACAATCTAATAGAACCATCTAAAGAGAAAAGTACAGATATTATAGCAAATCAGCTCAAATCAGATGTAGCAATTATCTGACAAGGCTTATGTGCGGCCGCTAAAATGTATGTACACCATAACAAAACCAAGTGCTCCCAGTGTTCCTACGGTGAATAAATGATATAAATATGAATATGAATATGAAATTTCCATTTATCTTCGAGTAAGATGTTTGGATCCACCTTCTGGAAGTTTATTATAGAACTGTACAGAATTCCTCATAAAAGACCCATTTACTTTCTTCAATCGAAATTTTGGTATATTTAGTTTGGTTGTATTTATAAATCCAAATACCATGCAAGTCACCCTTTTTCATACAACTATCCAAGTGTTTATGTGTATGTAATAATATTTCATAGATATATTGCGAAATTACTGTGAGAATATTGATTTCTTTGAAACGCAAGGCGTTCAAGGGGTCACGTGACTTCATTTTATAAATGGCACGTATTGCCCGATTTTGTAAGACAAATATAGCTGGAAATATAGCTGTTTTACCCCACAGCATGATACCATATGACATAACACTATGAAGTAGCTAAAATAAACAAGCCTAGCTGTAGCTTCATCAG
This sequence comes from Epirrita christyi, assembly GCA_951392215.1. NCBI lineage: Eukaryota > Metazoa > Arthropoda > Insecta > Lepidoptera > Geometridae > Epirrita > Epirrita christyi. The sequence goes on from OX595862.1 coordinate 9,261,229, forward strand.
TAAGCTGCCTTAACATACAAACTGCATATGCAGTGGAACTAAGTCTACCAGCTAAAGCCACAATTTGCGGTGCCCACTGACCCCCTGGATCAATATTAAGCTCTAAGAAAATACTAGACTTAACAAGATCAAGTGTCTCCCGATTTATTTTAATATTTAGTTTGATAATGTTTTACATTTGGCTATGTGAATTTGATGCTTTTCGTTTTTAGCATTAAGCAAAAGATTATTTACTGTGATCAAAACATTATTTACAAGAACTCGCGACAGTGAATTATTTACTCTATCGTAATTTGCTTTAGATCTATCAACTTTGAAAATCAAAGAAGTATCGTCAGCAAACAGAACTATGCCACATAATGTAAAAAAAGAGATTGATAGTGTAAACTACAAATAAAAAGGGCCTAGTATTGAACCCTGTGGCACCCCCATGACAATAGTCGATCCTTTCACCATCAACATCAACTTTTTGAATTCTATTGGATAAGTAAGAATTTACAAGATTAATTGCCTGATTTTGGATGCCATAATGTTTTGATGCCACACGCAGTCAAAAGCTAAGGACGATCGCGTTCTGTGAGTTCTCCTACGCTTCAAATATGTGTTCTAAGAGCATGGTATCAGCATCGGCTGTCGAATGAACCTTAGTTATTCCAAATTAATGACTGAAGAAGTCCGTGGAGGTCGAAGTGTGACAATAACTGAGTAAGAATAAGTTTCTCGAAGATCTTACTTAAAGCAGGCAATATAGAAATTGGCCTATAGTTACCTGGATCTTTATCATTTCCAGACTTGAACAAAGGATTAATTTACTATGTTTCATAAGATGAGGAAAGACTCTCGTCAAGACATCTATTGAAAATGTAGGCCATACACGGCGCAATATCAGCACCTAGCACAATTACTAGAGAAAAACTATCAAAGGCATTCATGACCTGAATATTTTTGATAACATAGTATTGTTTATGTTTAAATTCATCTGGTTACTACAAGGTTTAGATTTACCTGTTTCATTATTAATTTCCAAGCTGTATTAATTTTATTTGCTGACTTTTCTATTGAATTTCTCAAATGCAATGATTTTAATGTATGACAAACTTTTTGAAGGACTTGGAATAGTTCTTTATGTACAAGATAAACGTTGGGTCGTGCAACATTGATTCTCCAGCCGTATAGAGTTCATATAGGGTTGTAGCCCAATCAGCTAACCCGACATTCGCTCTAGCTTTACAATCTCACTATGTTCCTCACTTATCAATTTAGACAAACTGGTAAAAAGGTCATTCGGATCATCTACGCACGGTACGTACAAGGGGCATTTTTAGATCAATACTGCCGTGGAATTTCAAAATGCGACTATCTGTGATAAGTGAAATTACAAGTATTTAAAGCACTGTGCTGTGACCATAGTGATCTGAGGTGAAATGTTTAATTACTGATGTATCAATTGGAACACTACTACAATAAATATTATCAAAACAGGTGGATGTTGTTAGTGTCACTCTTGTTGGTTATTCAAAGAGGTGATGTAAATTAAAACATTTAAACAAATTAAGCAGCCTCTCAGAAAAAGAACTAACCTATATTGAAATTTCCGCAGACTATAAGCATTTTACTATGTACAAAAGTTTTGAGCAATACTTTTTCCATAGTGGATTAAAATAACGCGAAGTCTGCGTCAGGGGGACGGTAAACACACAATGATATGCAGCTCTAGCTCAACAGCTCAATAGTCCTCTCAATAGTGAGATTTGCAACATCTTTACGTTTCTTGCATTTTAAAGTATTTCGAACAACAGTTAAGGAACCCTATGGCGTTCTTGCGTTTGTATGAACTTACAATATTGTAATTCTCATAATAAGGGAGTAACTCAAATTGTAACATCCAAACTGTTTAAAAATGTTTCTAAGCCTAAGATTTTGCTGGGAAGGGCTTGTACATTTTATGTGGCCGGCCTTCTCATTGTCGAACTAGTTTAAATGACTGTCAGCTGACACTCCTACCTTTTACCCTCATTAGTACTACCTACTTCTAACCACGAGCTCGTGAACTGCGTTATAGTAGATACTTATAACGAGATCAAAAATATGAAATGCTAACAATTTAGCAATTATGAATTTACTATGTCTGCCGTCTGTTTTGACTCAAGATACTATGTATCAACAGTATCTCGTGTCAAAACAAAATTTCTAATAAAATTATTAGTATTAAAATACAAAACGTCTCTATGACGGCATGTCAAATTGTGCAACATTAAATTAAGATTAAAAATTAATTGATTGTCTGCACTAACTTACAACTAGCTAATAATATCATATCGCATGACACCACACTTTCACCTAATTGTATTATCAGAGTGGTGTCGTAGTATCTTTAAGTTTAATGAATGAAGGCATTTGGAAAGCAATTATTTGTGACAACTTGCCCTAACAGATCACTGAGTAGCAAACCCATCCCAACGCCTATCTTATCTGAATACGCCACAGTCTTCCAAGTCTGCCACCAGAATTTAACCTGTCTAACCGGAGACTGCGTACAAGCAGAGGTGGGAACTACTTCAATCTATACAGAAGGTGTAGGCTGCTTCTGCGATGCACATGGATCAGAAATCTGGAAGGCGCTGATACAGGAGGATCGGGAGTATCGTTGGAATATAATACCTACACTTGAAAAGAGTAGAAGGTAGTAATTGGAAGATCTGTGATCATGAAGAAATTGAGGAGGACAATAATAGCGTACCTAGTAAAGAGATCGATAATTGTATAGGTACTTAATTAAAAATTAAATCAACGGCGTAGTTTAATTACTGGTTAAAATAAAATTCGATTTAGAATAATAATTATGTTGTAAAATCATTAGAAGTATCACTTTAGAATAATGATGGCTTACTTTATGTTGTAAAATCACTAGAGGTATATAGTAAAATAAGAATAGTAAGTTAACTTTTGGAAATAAGCAATTGTTAATTTTTAATTTGTTAAAAAGGAAGAGATGTGGTATTCAGCCTTTGAAATAAAGCGATTGCGATCGAGGCGCCCCCGTGGAATGTCATTGCTTGGACAACGTTCGGACCAGACGGGCGTGTCGTTTGTAATTTATTACTATCCGTTTGTTTGTTCTGATTTCCTACCAGTTCCCAGACCCATAAATGGGTGTCTGAACCCCACATCTTGGATGCTAAGACTTCTCAATAACTTAGCCAAAGCCATTTGTTTAGGTAAGGGCTCTGAAGAAGTAATACTTATCTCACACGTCTCACAAGTAGGCGACTGTGACTTATCAGATATTTTAGCCAAATTCGACTTCTGTTCTCCATTCTTACACTGTCGCTTAGGTCTCCTTGTTACTGGTATAAAGCCATCCTCTGCATCGGCATCACTCTCGTTCCATTTTTCATTCCTTAGTCTTTTCAATCTCTGAATCGAATTATCAGAGAGGATATTATCCTCCTGCGAAAGTAATACATCACACTCGCCCGGCTCCGTCTCACCCATCTTAGTCACGGTTAATCGCACACCTGCACTGATAAGGATACAATAGCCGGTATGCGTGCACACAATGCACCGTTCGGCGCGCGACGCTTATGCTACTTGTCAAGCAGACAAGCTTACGGCCCACCAGATGGAAAGCAGTTACCGTAGCCTATGAACGCCTGTAACACCAGACCAGAGGCATCACGCGCGCGCTGCCGACCCTGAGACATAAAGATAAGAAGAAGAATGTTACAATAATAATAATTACCGCCATGTGGGATGTGGATTCAACGATTATCGTCCCGATAGTTGTTTCAGTGAATGGACTAATAGTGAAGAGCCTTGACCAACACCTTAAGAGGCTCTCACTAAATGGTTGGATCAAGGGTCAGATTCAGAAGGCTGTACTCCTGGACTCGGCACGCATAGTCAGGAGGTTCCTCTCTCTGCAGCCCTAGCCTCCGATCGCTTGGGCCTTGCTCCGCGGCCGGAGGTTTCCCGTTTTGAGATATATTTTTTACTATGTTTTTTATACTATTATGTTTTTGTAGATAGTCCTTTAAAGTAAAAAATTAACTTTTTTAACGAGATTTAAAATAAATGAGTGCAATAATAATAATAATGTATTTATTTTCAACTAATAACTAGCCTAACTAATAACTAAGTTACATACAGTATGTACAAACATATTTACTATAGATAGGTACAACTAGACTGAATAAACAAGGAAAATCACAATCATTTTCAAATTCGTATGAAAACATCAATTTAACGAAAAATGCTCCAAGGAAAACATTGCTGTATCATGGCTATGTTTCTCTGTCCATGCGCTATACTATCAAGGAGGTTGCAAGTGACAGATGAAAAAACTAGATGTCAAAAGCAGTCAGCACAGAGCATGGATATGTACATATGATCATGTGTATATGATTATAATATAAGTTGTACAATATATTATGTATACATTTATATGAACTTATTTTTATTTTATTTTATATTGGATACAATTTTTAGCAAGCCTTAAATAAATATATTATTGTAAAAACCGGTAAGTCTGAAAAAAAACACAAACTCAATTAATTTTTTTAATGGCCACCCTGGATTGAAAATGTTTGCACTAAACAGTACAAACAAGGCTCGACGTATTGACCAATGGGGGGCTAGGGAATAAATGGGCTTTCGGCCAATCACAACGTGGTCGCGAAAAACGGGCTGTACATAATCAGGTTGTGCAAAACACCATGTGACGATTTTGTACGGGCGATTATTCACAACACAATATTGTACGCCCTGATCATTGGAAGCCACTGGCTTCCAATGATCGGGGTGTACATAATCAGGCTGTACAAAATCAGGCCGTGTTTAATCATGCTGTGCAATAACGTCTCCCGTGAAGTGAACCGTGCGTGAAGGACTGAGGGAGGAGTAAGTGGACTGTGGAGTGAAGTTTCTCAGCATATTTTATAATTTCCTCATTATTCGTAAAACAGTACCAATCAAATCAATCAATAGTTCCACCTAAAACCTGTGTGTGTAAGAATCTAATTCCTGAACCAAACTATAGGTGAGTTGTAATGTTAATTTGCTATGTACTAGTCAAAATATAAACCTACATAAAAGTCTCGGCAAAAAATATTGTTCAACACCATAATTTGAATAACCAAAGAGATTTATGATGCGATTGTTCTTTGTAGGTATTCCAGTGCGTTACAAACGTCTAAATATAGTTTTGTATATTGCCTTGTTCTGCTAAGTCGGTCGGCGGCCTAGTAAACTAACGTTAACAGTTGCGTGATTTAAGTACATGAGTTCTTTCCGGCTAGTTTTAAATTATCCTCAAAAAAAATTACTTGTATTCTTCGGCTAAATAGTCTCACGTAAGTCTGGTGTTATCTACTAGTTGGTAAAGTGATTTATTTGAGTAAAAACTGTAATCAAGTTTGACCTCCTTTTGTACCGAGACTTTCTAATTCTGTGTTTAAATATATTCTCTGTAACTGCCGCTTTCGTTTTGGTATGGTTTTCTTTTTCCTAGTAATTATTCTGTAAATATTATTTGCGGCATACCTACCTACCTACTAATAGTAATGTAATACTTGGGTGACCAAACTTTGCTCGGAAAACTCCAGCTTGTGTGAAATGTCCAGCATTTATTTACTTATTAAATTAAACCTAGCTAGATTGATTGTTTGCCCATAAAACCCCTATATAGTTACACTAGTTCGGAGGATGGTGCACATCCAAACCATGCAACTCCGTTGTCCGTAGCATTGTTTTTGCTTGTAACTTCAGTATGTTTAGTAAATTGATAAATAAATATGTGGTTGTCTGGAAGAAATCGCTCTCTGCGATAAGACCGCCGATTGTAGGACTTAAACTGTAGGTTTATATTAAGTGTATATCTTACATTGTGTCCTCAATAAAGTTTCAAAGTTTCAAGTTTCATAGCAAATTTCATCAAAATTGATAGAGCCATTTTTGAGATCTCAAAACATAAACACATATACATATAAATGTAGATTGTTTAACAGTATAAGAGTAACCATGGATGTAAAATAATTCAGATATTACATCAATCCTGACAGGATTGATGTAATATCTGAATTATTTTACTTCTCTTGCTTTACCTCTATAGGCTTGGTTTATTTTTATTTATTTATTGAGATAAGTACATTAAAAAAAACTTAATGCTAAGATTGATATAGAAAGTATGGCCAATAACAGGCATCCATTTTAAATGCATAAGGTAATAGTAAACGGATAACATAACATATACCTAACTACAAGGAACACACCAACAACGGCTCAGATAAAACAAATTATACATAGAATAAGAAACTACAAGTATCTTGGAAACAGAATGATAGCAGAATAAAATATGTGAAAATCATACAGTAAATTATATAATTAATTTAGAGAACAAATTAGCGACAGTAGGTAGAACTATCATAGACTAGCTGGTGCCCGCGACTTTGTCTGCGCAGGATTAGTATTTCGAGTAGCTTATATTAGCGTGGCGTAGAAGAGAATATAACCTATATAATATACTGTGGTGGGCTTTTTTGTAGAACTATTTAAGATAAACATTTCCATCATACATTACATATGTGTAACTCTAGCGGTTTTGGCAGCGCACGCCAGAATAGCTCGCAGATGGTAGATTTTTCCTACTTATTTGACACTTATCGTCATATCATATTATGGACAATTCACACAATATCTTTATAAATTGTCTATGTGTTATTCTGATGTATAAGCTATACTAGTAGTTCGCCCCGAACTGAGACCTCGCGATAACACCTTTATCAGCCCGACTACTTAACCAAGTAATTTCCATTTTTCTATTATTATTTTTGAAAATTTTCACCGAGGTCTACCAGTACAGTACAGGATCTATCAGTAACAACTCTAATTTCCTACACATCATCGAAATAACCTTTGAATAGAGCTAAGCAACGGGGCGTAATACTACAGTACCTATATCAAGTACCTGACGAATTAATTGATAACGTCCTTTTGACGAAAACCATAGAACTCCAGCGTCATTCAAAATCCTAGAAATGGGAGGTCAACAATGGATGTTATATTGGTTTCTGTTTTATGGAGTACAAGTTTCTAAATTCTTCAGTTTCAGACTTTTCCCTGTAGTTGTGACACAAAAGCCACAAGCATACCAAATTTCAGCATTGTGGGATTGCTGGAAGTACCCTAGAATTTTTGATTTTTACGTTTTTTATTTTCCCTAATATCTCAAAAACTACTACAGCTAAATACTTATTAAAAACAGTTTTGAAATGTCCAACCAAAGCGCTTTCATTAGACACCCCACTTGATCGGACTGTCTCACTTTTATTTTTTTTACCCCCTCTTGGACCCCCATATCTCAGCAACCCCCTGACCGATATAGCTCATAACCTTACCTACAAATTGTACCAATACTATCTACCCCCATACCAAATTTCATAAAGATCGGATTAACGGTTTGGAAGTTTTCATCGGACAAACATACATACATACATACATACATACAAACGCCGATTCTTCCAACTTGACTCAGAGAACTCGCTTCGCTCGTTCAATTATTGTAAAGTTTCATTAAAATCCATTCAGTAGTTTTTAGGCGAAAGAGTTTTTTTTTTCAATGGCATAGAAATGTCTAATCTCTGTCCCAATTTATATCAAGTATATTTTTATCTAGAGTTTGCCTACTACTGGTTGACACGAATACCATTTTTCTTAGATAATATTCCAGCGTCCTGCGTGTTTTATAGATTTCTATGTCCGGAATACAATAATATTCATAACATAAAAAAAATATTTAATGTCCATATGTCACGCAACATGGGGTGTGAAAAGTCGCTTTTGAAAACTAAATCGTCCATCATGATTTTATGTCTTGAAAATAAGTGTGCTCTTGTTTTTGAACCGACTTCCCAAAAAAGGAGGAGGTTCTCAATTCGGTTATATTTTTTTTTTTTTTATGTTTGTTTCCGCATATCTCCGGCGTTTATGAACAGATTTGGAACTTTTTTTATTTGAATAGATATACTTGGGATTGGTCCCATTTTTTTCAGAAGCCAGTTCTGATGATGGAATCCATGAGGAATTGAGGGAACTCCTCAAATATTGTAGGCATACATATGGCGATTTTGATATTTTCAGCAACAAACTCAAAAAGTATCATAATCCTTTCACCACTATGGTTCTTTCATCATTTTTTTCCATCTAAATATTTAGTCGTATACAATGGCGGAAGTCGGTTTTTTAAATGAAAAGTTATTTAAATGAAGTTATATTATTTATCTAAAGAAATATGTGTCTATCAACAAGGCCTGACCATGTTCTGCATTTTTATGGCAATAATATGTTGTGTGAGAAAAAACACTGTCACAAACGTTGGTTGGTATATTTTTGGGTATATCTTTTCATCCAAAATGAAATATGGCACTGATAACAGTGAGATTAAAAAAAAAGCATTGGCCATTAGCTTTTCGGTACGGTGTGGAAGCAGGAGTGGTTGTACACCATGCATGTCAAACTCAAAGTCATTGGTGGGCCAAATGCCTAAAGACTATAGAATCAGTGGGCCGCAAAACCCAACCATAAAGAAAACAAACTCTAGGGACTAAAAACTGTAGGGGGTTTAGTTATATCTATATATACCTAGTAGGTAGTACTGCTCCCCTATTTCCTAACTGAAAGCCACTCGGTGACTAATGTTTGACAAGTAAAATTACTATCAATTGACAATTCTTTAAGATAATTTTTCATATTCTTACTTGTCAAACGTTAGTCACCGAGTGACTTTCAGTTAGGAAATAGGGGGGCAGGACGCTAATCGTTTATTTAATCATTACCTAATAGTAGAATTACAGAAAAATATAATATAATATGTTCATAAAATTGAATCGGGCCGCAGTCAAAGCTGTAACGGGCCGCATGTTTGATATGCTTGTTGTACACCAAGGTATGTTATTTTGTTTTTGCTGCCCAGAATTTGTTAAGCATAAAACGTCAAAGACGTGGTTGTGAGTATGATACTTTTCATTTAAAAAACCGACTTCCGCCATTGTATTCGACTAAATATTTGGATGAAAAAAAAATTTATGAAAGAACCATAGTGGTGAAAGGATTATGATACTTTCTGAATGCAAATGCCTGGTTTGTTGCTGAAAATATCAAAATCGCCATATGTATGCTTACAATATTTGAGGAGTTCCCTCAATTCCTCATGGATTCCATCATCAGAACTGGATTCTGAAAAAAATGGGACCAATCTGGAAGTATATCTATTCAAATAAAAAAAGAATTTTCCGAATCGGTTCATAAACGCCGGAGATCCTTTTTTGGGAAGTCGGTTAAAAATATCTTTCTATGTAATGTATTGTATTAAGTATATCAGTTATCTAGTACCCATAACACAAGCTCTGCTTAGCTTGGGGCTAGATAATGTTGTGTGAAATGTCCAGCATTTTATTTTTATTTATTTTAACTGAAAACACATGAAGCGTAGTTGCATCTACATCTCATCGCATGACCAAAAGATGTTATTCATTCCAATTGAGTACAGGATGCAGAATACATTATGTAAATCTGTAAGTTTACTTTTGTTGTATGCTCTTCTTTGTTACATTGCACAACCTACCCTTACATACTGATTAGGGAAATTCATGGGAAATATACTATCTCACCATGGGCGTAGCCAGGGGGTTTAAACAACCCCCCCCCCTCCTACCCCGAAATATTCAAAATGTTGACTAAATCTGATACTTTTTAGTGAAGTTATGTACATTTTTTTATTTGCAAAAACATTCAGAAAAAGCTAAAAAAAAACTTCCTAAAAAACCCCATTGCGCGATCACCGTTGCACCGACGACATTTTGAAGGTCGCAGTATGTCGGTGAATGGAGGCGGCTTTAAACCGTCTGTCGTGGCATTCTGCTGCCTTCCAGCAGTGGACTTCTTAGGCTTATGATGATGGTGATGAATTACGAATTTGAGGGTGCTATTTTTGAATATCAGTGTGTGACTAAATATCATCAAAAAGGCCGCAAATCACCGTTTTTCAAGAAATGTACTTGAGGATGCTCTTGTATTGATATCATAGGTAATTGCCACTTCAACTTGCTAATTCCGAGAGCCTTGTCTGAGAGTAAACGTACTAATTAAAAAACGACGACCTCTGTGGCGCGGCGGGCGAAGGTTTGCCTGCGACGCAGGAGGTTGCGGGTTCGATTCCCGCCTCGGAACAAATATTTGTACAATCTGCAGATATTTGTTCAGGGTGTTCTGGGTATTTTCTATGTATAATAAAAAATATCTATCTATGTAATGTATTTGTATTAAGTATATCGGTTATCTAGTACCCATAACACAAGCTCTGCTTAGCTTGGGGCTAGATAACGTGAAATGTCTAGCATTTATTTATTTATTAATTCATTAAATTAAATTCTCCCCAGTCACAGTAATAAATATAGATTAATAGATATAGATAAAAATGCCACGAGGAAAAATAATTTAAGATTAAAACGTTTACGCCACGGGATATTAGTGTAATGATCATGTGTACAAAACTTCATGTAGTTTGATGAAATAATAGCCAGAATAGAAGCAAACTTCGTTTGCGTACGAAAACCGGCAACCTCCTCTTAAACAAGACATCATAGAAAGGCCGTCTTTAGTGACGTCATTCTCTCATCGACCTTGGTCACTTGGTTTTTTCACAAGCACATTTCGAAAACCTGTTTTAAACGAATGTTGAGGTACTAATAGCTTTGGAGGTGACAGTACGTGGTAGTTCGGTTTAAGTCGGTGGATGAAGGCGGCTGAAGGTCGGTCACCGTGGCATTATATGCCCAGCAGTGGCCTATATCGGCGTGATTATGATGATATGTATGTAAGAGACATTTACATAAGATCAAATAAATAAATAAATGCTGGACATTTCACACACCATTATCTAGCCCCAAGCTAAGCAAAGCTTGTGTTATGGGTACTAGATAACTGATATACTTAATACAATAACATTGCATAGATAGATATTTTTTATTATACATAGAAAATACCCAGAACACCCTGAACAAATATCTGCAGATCATACAAATATTTGTTCCGAGGCGGGAATCGAACCCGCAACCTCCTGCGTCGCAGGTGCACCTTCGCCCGCCGCGCCACAGAGGTTGTCGAAATATAATACATACACAAGTTTTCTGCTGAGGTATAGTATTCAGAACCTTTTTTTCTAGAAAGCAAAACTATCTTGGCATCTTAGGTGACCAGATACACCCAAAAAACTCAATATGCATAGTTCATAGTTAATTAGTAGGAGGTTGCGGGTTCGATCCCCGCCTCGGAACAAAAATTTGTGCGATCTGCAGATCCTTGTTCCGGGTGTTCTGGGTATTTTCTATGTATAATAAAAATATCTATCTATGTAATGTATATTATATTACGTATATCAGTTATCTAGTTGCCATAACACAAGCTCTGCTTAGCTTGGAGCTAGATAATGTTGTGTGAAATGTCCAGCATTATTTATTTATTTATTTAATTAGGGTTCCGTACGTGAACAGGAAAAACCAGTCAAGCGGACTCGCGTGAAAAGGGTTCCGTACAAGTAGGCTAAGGGCCGGTTTCCACCGGTGCGGAGAGGAGAGGAGACGAGAGGAGATCTGTTTGAATAAACCAATCCAATTTCGTTATTTCCACATCTCTTCTCCGCTTAGCTTCGGTGGAAATGGATCAAGCGGAGAGGAGAGATGTCTCATTTTTCTATAGAATTTTGTGCAACGAGCGAGCAAGTGGTGTGGCAGAGCGGAAAAATATCTAGTCGGGTGGCTGGGCGACGCACCCCGCTGCCTTCTCCCCGCGCCTCGCACATACGAAAGCGTCATTCGATTGACTGGCTTTGAATCTCTGCTACACACATCTCACATCTCCTCTCCGCTTTGGTGGAAATAAGGTTTGCAGCACATCTCCTCTCGTCTCCTCTCCTCTCCGCCCCGGTGGAAACCGGCCCTTACATTGTAACTACGAGACCAATTTAGTCATTTATTTAGTGAATTAACACTATTTTATATTATATATTTTCTCATTACGAGTATTTTCCGTTTCCAGTAGGAATTTTAAAATTTACTATTTTCATTTAGGTTTTCCTGTAGAGTGTGAGTAAGGCCCAATATTCCATATATTTTTCAACATTTTTGGCTCAGTAGTTTCGAAGATAGGGGGCGGGGGAGAACATATTTCCTTTAATACCTGCAACGCTATTATTTTATTGATTTTATTTTTATTATTTTATTATTTAAGCTATATCGTTTAGTCTATATATTTTATTTATTTATTTTTGTGCTTTTTTTTTTAGTTTTCATTGTGTTAGCAAGCCTTTATTGTTACCACCTTCTTGGTTGGCAGGTAGAAAATGACTTTGGCATTATGCCCTCCATTTGTACATTTAGTTTTAGTTTTGTGTGCAATAAAGTATATACAAACAAACAAACGCTGATATGATAGCCTGGGGTGCCATTTTTGAATATCACCGAGTGACTATAATATCATCAAAAAGGCCGCAAATCATAGTTTTTCAAGAGATGTACCTATGATGTGATGGAGGCACTTGTATTGATATCATAGGTATAAGAATTTTAGTTGTTGATAATCTGAGGCCCAATTCTCTAATTTAAAAACATTCAATTCGCAGTATAATCTCGTCTCAGTCGCACTGTCAGCTGTCACCTATATAGTAACTATAACTTAATCTTCGCATGCATACGCGAAGATTAAGTAGTAGTTACTACACGATACAGTGCGACTGACACGAGATTATATTGTGACTGGAATGTTTTAAAATTAGAGAATTGGGCCCCTGAAATTTGGAAATCGGGGATCAACGGCATACTCAAAAATAGCACCCCTGTTCACTCTCGCTAGTTTGGAATAGGCTAACTGCGCCCGATTGTGTATCATGCCGCCTCTTGCTTACTTGATCAATGTTAAAAATCAATATTTGTCAATTTGTATACGATGACCAACATTTTATTTTAGTGAGTTTAGGTATCGCTAATAATCAATTTAAAATATACCTTATTTTAAAGAATATAAGATTCTAAATATATCTTACTGCTCATAACTTAACACACGCCAACATGTAGACAAAGCAACCTTGACACTCTAAATAGGCGAGTTTTTTTTGTGGAAATATTCTTAAGTGAAATTCTGTCACTTATAACCCAGAAATGAATGACGACCTCTGTGGCGCGGCGGTCGAGTAGTCGGCTGAGGAGAGGTTGCGGGTTCGATTCCCCGGGACAAATGTTTGCATGATCTGCAAATATTTGTTCCAAGTCTGGGTGTTATGGTACTCGTTGTTCCCTGATTCCCACGACACAGGTAATCCTAGTGTGGGATCAGCTTCCCTATTACAGTACGAAATGGCAATGGGGAACGCAACAATGGAGATCATTTTGGCAGCCTTAGCTCTGTCCAAATATTTTGAAACTTGAAGAGGAATTTTTAGGTCAAGAAGTTTCCCCTATTCAAGTTTCATAAGATTTCGATTCGACAGCTCTAAAGCTTTGGTCTCGCGATCGTAACGCACAACGCTGCGGTATGCGGTATGCGTTGCCGGACACTCAATCATATGAAAAACGTCGAGAATGGTCTCTTGTTCCGTCGCAGTATGCGTCAGCGGCGAGGGGCAAGCGCGGTGAAGTGGGGAGGTGTACTGCCGCACTTCGCGGCGTCATTCTCGGTTCAACGCTGCGGTGTGCGGTGTGCGTCACGGGTCATTATGGAATTTTTCGAAGATAATTTAATAGAATTAGTTCGCAAATATCCTTCATTATATAAAAATAAAGATAAAAAACACAAAAGTTTAATAGTTAATAGTTAGAAAAAATTTTCATGTTCACGTCTACCTTGGTAGCTGCGGCAAAATCAACTGACCACCTCTCCGCAGGGACGCTAAATGCTGCGTCGTGACGCTGCGTTGCGCCGCATACCGCAGCGTTGTGCGTCATGATCACCAGACCAAAGCTTTAGGCTGCCAAAACGATCCCCATTGTTGCGTTCCCCATTGCCATTTGCTACTGTAATTGAGGGGGCTGATCCCACACTACGATTCCCTGTATCCCTGGGTGGTACCTGGTACCATAACAACCAGACCCGGAACAAATATTTTCAGATCATACAAACATTTGTTCTGTACTGTAATTATGGACTATGTTATGTTTTTATTGTACAGATACCTTACCATGAGCTCTTATAGCGATTCAGTTCAAAAACTATTCAGTACAAAATATCGGTTCGTCGTTGACATTCGTCATCATTGAATAACTTTAATCGCAGAAGTCTATAGACTTTCTGCTACTGTGCCTTTAAATATAGCTGCGGACATCACGGAACCTATATTTTGTACTGAATAGTTTTTGAACTGAATCGCTATAAGAGCTCATATTTAAGGCCTCTGGACGCACAGGGCGTTGTACGCTGTTTGAGTAAAGTTTATCCAAAGGCTGCAAGTATAAAATAAACTTAGCAATTCGCGCTGTCACCAGAGATCGAAATCAATGGAAAAACATCATTGAAGACAAGATTATGCAAAGAGGTCATGCCCCCCTTGAGGAAACGATGCACAGAGATAGTGTTAAAAAAACAAACAAGTGCGAGGGCGACTCGCGCCTTGAGGGTTCCGATCTTTTTCAAAATCGTCAGACTCATCCCATTATTGGGGTAAAAAAGTCGAAATTCCTCAATTTTAGAGTTTTTCCTATATTTGTAGCACAAAGCCTCCTAGCATTACAAATTTCAGAATGGTGATACTGGAACTAGATCCCTAAAAGAGAAAGGTAGGGAAAGGTAGGTCGAAGCGAGCGAAGTCCTTGCAATTTTATCTAGCAATATTTGCTTTTTCTGGATGTAGATGTATTTTTGATTGAAGGGGTATTTCCCGTATAAAGGGGGAAGTTTGCTGCGGCGCCATTTACAGTAAAGTGGCCTAAGAAAGGGATATGTCTATACATTCCAAAACTATTTAAATTTTTACACTACGACGATGGGTTTTTGATAAGGAATTATAAAAGAAAAATTTCAAACCGAAAAGCGTAGCGCGTAGCGTGAGCTCTCATTTGTTAGAGTTTCAACAACTTTGTGGTTCAAGTAAGATTGTGCTCGCGAGAACTACTGTTCGCAGAGCTACTAGTATAAAAGTTTTTGTTGTTCCTGTGAAAAAGGGTCTTGTCAGAGTGACAGACGGACAAGAAAGTGATCCTATAAGGGTTAAATTTTTCCTGTTAAGGTACGGAACCCTAAAAAGTAAATGGAGGACATTGGAAATTAAGAAAGTTGCATTTGTCAAATGAAATCCGTAAAAGAATTTTAAGGTCATCGACATAGCTCTCTGATAAAGCCAGTTGAAGGCAATGGCAGATGGAATAATAATTAATGATGTTAATCTAACGGTCAATAAACATCAAGTTATCAAAGGTTTAATCACATTTAACCATAATTAAGAGGAGGTCACCGGTAGCCAGCAAAAGGGCGCATACGCCGTTTTGCACGCGAACGTAGTTTGCTTCTAATTTTGCTATTATTTCTTCAAACTCTATTAAACTTCGCACACATGATCAGTACACTAATATCTAGACCCGTGGTGCGTTAGTTTCTTATAAAATTGTATGGTTACCAAATAATAAATAATTAAGAACCTTCTCCTTTTTTGAAGTCGGTTAAAAATGTACTCTTTCATCCAAATGGTTATTCTGGTTTGTTGTTTGTTAGTAAACGAACAAAGAACTTTACTAAAAATATTATGAACCGATTTAATGTAAATATTTAAATCGCAAACAATGAATTACTTGCGCAAACACGCCATGTGGAACATAAAAATTCCTCATTCAAACTGTTCTGTCTCTTCCTTTCAGATAAAACTCAAAATGAGGGTCTGGGGAGCTCACGGGGAGTTCTGCGCCCGCCATCAATGGGAGGTCATAGTCGCTACGCTAGCCCTGCTCGCCTGCGCCGCCAGCGTGGAGAGACAATCTGGCAACAAATCTGAGAACTGTGCTGGCTGGGCTGCCGCATGCCCAGGGTTAGAAGCGGAGTACCAGGCAGCTGATGCTGTCATTATGACATTCGTCAGATGTGCCGCTTTACTATACGCGTATTATCAAATATCAAACCTCCACAAAATTGCATCCAAATACCTTCTCATAATCGCTGGGGTCTTCTCAACGTTTGCTAGCTTTATATTCACCTCAGCAGTAGCTAGTCTTTTCTGGAGTGAATTAGCTAGTATAAAAGATGCTCCGTTCCTATTTCTATTAGTAGCGGATGTAGCTAGAGGGGCCAGAATGGCTAAAGCGGGCTGGTCTGCTGGCGAAGACCAGGAGAAAAGGGTAGGAAGAGCGCTAGCAATGCTTGGCCCAACGGCCACGTTGGACACTTTACTAGCTGTGTTGTTGGTTGGAGTTGGCGCGTTGACTAGCGTTCCTAGATTGGAGCATATGTGTACATTTGCGTGCCTAGCATTGCTAGTTGATTATCTAGTATTTGTTACTTTTTATCCCGCCTGTTTGTCCCTTGTTGCTGATTTTGCATCGGGGAGGAAGGAAATGGTGCCAGATAGTCCCTTTTCCGAAGCAGATTTGAAGCCTAACCCTGTCGTTCATAGAGTTAAGATGATAATGGCTGTTGGGTTACTGTGTGTCCATCTGACTAGTAGGTGGTCTTTTAGCGTGAATGGAGGCATAATCGAAGGACCATCTGACCATATGACGCAGAATCAACACGACAACGTTCTTCTACACTCATACGTTAAATGGTTTTCAGTGAGCGCTGATTATATTGTCATAGCAACACTTTTATGCGCATTGATAATCAAATTCGTCTTCTTTGAAGAGCAAAGAAATTGGGTGATAGATATGGACGACATGAGAGTAAAAGAAGTTATACAGAATGATCTAGAAATTACAAGAGACGGAAAACCTAAGTTCTGCATTGGTGATGACTCAAACTCTGAAGTATCAACACAAACTGATGACGCTGTTAATTGCGATGACTTAGAATGGCCTGTACTCTCTCCTAGTTCTTCTACTGCTAAACTTAACGCGAAGAAACGACCTATGGCAGAATGCCTAGAGATCTATAGATCAGAAGGTGCTTGCACATCTCTCAGCGATGAAGAAGTGACCATGCTTGTCGAACAATCACACATACCGTTGCACAGACTTGAAGCTGTATTAGGAGATCCTCTGAGAGGTGTAAGACTACGAAGGAGAGTCATAGCCGCAAGGTTTCAAACTGAAACAGCTATCAAACAATTGCCGTACCTAAACTATGACTATAGTAAAGTTCTTAATGCTTGCTGCGAAAATGTGATAGGCTTTGTTGGTATTCCTGTAGGATATGCAGGACCTCTATACGTCGATGGAAAGTCCTATATGATACCAATGGCCACAACTGAAGGTGCCTTAGTCGCTTCTACTAACAGAGGAGCGAAAGCTATAGGCATGAGAGGTGTGATAAGTGTTGTTGAAGATGTAGGCATGACAAGAGCTCCCGCTGTTAAATTTACAAATGTTGTACGAGCACATGAGTGTCGACAGTGGATGGATAATGCAGATAACTATGCTATGATAAAGGAAGCATTTGATTCTACGTCTCGATTCGCGAAATTGCAAGAGGTTCATATTGGTGTTGATGGAGCAACGTTGTACCTGAGATTTAGAGCAACGACGGGTGATGCTATGGGAATGAATATGGTATCGAAAGGCGCTGAAAATGCATTGAAATTACTCAAAAACTATTTCCCAGATATGGAAGTTATCAGTTTATCAGGAAACTACTGTTCCGATAAGAAAGCAGCCGCTATCAACTGGGTAAAAGGAAGAGGAAAGCGTGTCGTGTGCGAAACTACTATAACAAGTGATAGTTTGCGTAACGTTTTTAAAACAGATGCCAGGACCTTGGCCAGATGCAATAAAGTAAAGAATCTGTCTGGATCAGCCTTAGCCGGGTCTATAGGGGGTAATAACGCACATGCTGCCAATATGGTCACTGCTATTTTCATAGCGACAGGACAAGACCCGGCCCAGAATGTAACTAGCAGCAATTGTTCGACTAGTATGGAAGTTTGTGGCGATAATAGAGATGATTTGTACGTGACTTGTACAATGCCTTGTTTAGAAGTAGGTACGGTTGGCGGTGGTACGGTCTTGACGGGTCAGGGAGCGTGTTTGGAGATCTTAGGTGTGAAAGGAGCAGGGGAAAGACCGGCTGAAAACTCCGCTAGGCTAGCCTCTCTAATTTGCGCTACAGTTTTAGCAGGTGAGCTGAGTCTTATGGCCGCTTTGGTCAATTCTGACCTGGTCAAGTCCCATATGAGACATAACAGATCGGCGATCAATGTCCCAGCGACAGCATTGACAGTAGATGTGAAGCTCAATACGTTAAAAGTGCCTACCTTATAATAGTTAGGCTTAAGAGTTGAAATCTCGAATATGAGGCTTATTATCAAGATGATGTGTGTTTTGGTGAAGATATTTTATTTCAGCTATAACCTGTAAATGAATTGAACAAGACTTGCGTGGAAATACAATTGGCGAGCGAAGCAAGCCCTTGTAGAAAATTTTGCTACCTACGCGTAAATGTAAGGCGTGCTTATACACGTTAAGTGAGAGAAGCGAGCCCCACCAAAAATGTGTCTAGTGAACACGTAGACTTACAAAACTGTCCGAATAGGAAGCAACTGATATAACTTTGAAATCATCCAACTTTCGTCTTTGGATGTTGAAAGCTATAGGGCCGAGAGAAATAGATGTTACCTTAGATTTTGCTGTGTCCCTCTCTACCATGCGAGTTGAATCATTGTGTGGCAGAGACAGCGCGACGCTTAGTACATGCTAAGTGACGGCTATTTGTTTCGGCCTCAGTGTTATTGGCGAAAAACTTTACTTAGTTATGTACAGTATTCATACATAATGCTAAGTTTCTAATGATTTGTTTAGAATAACGCTGTTGGATAATGCTGTAGCTTATTATAAATTGTCGCGCAATGAAAAAGGGTTACTTAGAAAAACCACAACGCTTCCCAAACTTAGTTTTTGTTTATTTATTTTTTATTCAACAAATGTTAAGTAATTTTTTTTACAAAAGTTATTTTAGTTATTGTTATAATGCTAAGAAATATATTTTAATATGATTTTTATTTAAATTCGATAGTTTGAGAGGTATTGTGGTTTTTCTAAGTGACCCTATTTCATTGCTCGCCAGTTTAGTTTATTTGTACTTACTTTTACCTTTGTAAAATTGAAATTGAAATAATATTTAGAACCAGTGTTATTGTACTTAATATTTGATTGAATCAAAATAATCTGAATATATCGAATATTAGTATTAAGTTTAAAAAACATTGACATAGGTATAATTAGCTAAATTTTAGTGTAGGTACTGACCAGAAGTATCAAAAGTAGGTGAGCAAACTCTCCCGAGTTTATCTACTTCTAACACACATTTTTAAATGAGTGTTTATGTGCTATTGACGCTGATTGCACAGACTATTAATCTCTTTGATTCTGAGTGTAAAACTGAATTTGGTCACTTGAGTTGTAAAGATTTTTCTGATGGCGTCTATACCTACTTTGATATTTCGTGTCATAGTTGTTTTATTTACTGTAAAAAAGAACAATCCATGCCTTAAGTATTCCTAGTTTTATCACATTTCTATGTTAAATTAAATGATTCCTAAAATCACTGCCTTTTGTAACAAAACAAACTGTCATAGATACATAGGTTATTTATATTTACTACTTAAAGCAGGTAGGTGTGGGGTTTTTTTTTAATATGTAAGTCTACTTTAATTTAATTTCTTCAACCTGTTTCAGTTACTATTTTTAATATCTATTCTTCATGTATTGTTTTCATATTATGTATTTTGTAGGCTAACCTAACCTAACTAATTGAGATTGAATATTACAAAAAAAAGTGGCCTCTTAATTATTAATAACTCAGTTGTCTCACAAACTGGTAGTTTTAACGAAGTCTTACGAAATACTTACCCCCTTACCTATGAATACATAATCATTTTTTAAACCTATTTTAGTTAAAATATGTTTTGTCTTGTTTTGAGGTATGACATTTTACATCAGAGAGAACAAAACAAAAGCTATTTTAACTAAAATAGGTTTAAAAAATGATTATGAATAAGGCCCTAAGTACCTACCTACATTTTTATTTAAATAAAATAGACCAGACATGGGACTTCCGAATCACGCGTGGTTCCGAAGTTGACGCAACTCAAAACTAGATGTCGCCAGTAGTGAGAACGCGCTATTAGTTGCAATCTTTGATTTGAAAACTCTTGTGGGGATTGGTTTTATGCATTTTTATGAATTGCATAGGGTTCAAGTCTAAATAACACTTAATCTGTAAAAAAAAACAACTGGCTACCTCTTACGACTGACGAGATATATCCCTGCGGCCGAATCCAGACAGACGGCGCGGCCACGTAGTCTTAGTAATAGGGTCCCGTTTAGCATCCTTTAGGTACGGAACCCTAAAATGCTTACGGTTACGAAAGTTTTCGGTTTACTTATTTCTATCTGTAGGTAGCACAGAAAACATACCTAGTTAATAGAAGGTATAGTTATTCTTTAGCAAATGTTCTTTTAAAGTCACAACTATTTATATTTGAGAGCTAAAGCGGCCTTACTTGATTACCATTTTGGGTTATCGCTTTGTAAAATATAGGTTATATTTTTTTATGTAATGTTTTTGTATGGGTGCGTTCAGGTGCCAAGTTATTTTAAAATTTCATTTCTGTATCTAGTCATTCTTGTACATTCTTTTTCTTTCTTGTTTCTACTATGAATACAAATATATAATCTGGATTTGAAAAAACTTCTTTTATTTTTATTTTAGCCTTAGAAAAAACTGCGAAGATCGTTCCTAATAACTTTTCATTTAAAAAACCGACTTCCGCCATTGTATTCGAATAAATAATTTTGGATGAAAAAAAAAAATATGAAAGAACCATAGTGGTGAAAGGATTATGATACTTTTTGAATGCAAATGCTTGGTGGCTTGCTGAAAATATCAAAATCGCCATATGTATCCCTACAATATTTGAGGAGTTCCCTCAATTCCTCGTGGATCCCATCATCAGAACTGGATTCTGACCAATCTGGAAGTATATCTATTCAAATAAAAAAAGAATTTTCCAAATCGGTTCATAAACGCCGGAGATATGCGGTAACAAACATTAAAAAAAAAAGAAAAAAATACAACCGAATTGAGAACCTCCTCCTTTTTGGGAAGTCGGTTAAAAATACAACCAGTGCGGTGTTTGGGGATTATCAAAAAATATCTCCCATTTTCCCCACCGCGCGATCAGTGGTAGGTATGCCAGTGGGAATTATTGAGACTGTCCAAATTGGATCTTTCCCAATTTATATCTAAGATTCAATTTTAAAAGAATTCAAAATTCTGGTTCGTGACAGAACGCAAATCTGATGTTATCTAGAATTAAAAGAAAGTAGCCGCCATTCTGAACTATTTGGTTATTGGGTCGCTTACTTTCAAAATCGATATTTTCGACCTATAAACACAGAAAACAAATCTGTAAGCAGAATTTAAAAAAGATAGTAAGACTTAATTTTAGAGAACAACGCATATAGACGACACCGATCGCTACAAGAGATAAACTGAGCCGTTTTTCATAGTATCATTTCGTCTAAAAAAGCAGCTGGTCTAAAAAGTAGCTGGTCTAAGTACAAACTGTTAAATTTATCTAATATAGTAGAATAAGTATACTTATAATAAAATAAATAACCTTTGAAACTATCATGGTATATTTACCATGATTTTTGAGCTCATGGTAAATATCCCGTTTCTAGTGATAAATAATAAATGACCATCTGCCAGTTCCGTTTTAGACCAGCTACTTTTTAGACGAATTGCTAACTGGACCAGCTGCTTTTTTAGACGAAATGATACTAACCCTTTCAAAGGACTACGATTAGGTATCCATCCTGCCACTGTGATTATCTGCATCTATTGCAGAAGGTCACACCGATTTGGACCAACTGCTAAAAAGTGAATTTGCAGTTCGTCCAGATTTTAGGACTAACTGCGTATTGGACCAAACGCTTACTGGACAAACCGCGACTTGGACTAACTGCATATAGGACGAACGGCTAACAAATCCTCACAGGATGGATAATCGCTTAAAGGTTAGCAGAGGCCTTACCTTATAGTAGTTTATGAAACTGTTGCATAATAAGGGTTCTTAAAACACGAGTGTGAGTTAAAAAAACGAGCCGGAGGAGAGTTTTTTTATAGCATCACACGAGTGTTTTAAGACCAAATTATCATTTGTTCGCTAATGGCCACAAATGATAATTTGAGCATTTTGATAGATTGCAACATTTTCTTTTAAGTCGAACATCATTACATACCTCTTTCGTCATTTTACTATAGAGATCAGAGGAAAATGGTTTTGATAATTTAAAGTATTACGTCGATAAGCAATGGATGTTGAAAATTACTCCACAGATTCTGTCTTGCAGTCATCAAAAAAACAGAACGAACAACGCTCTGGAAGGGTGGCACCGTCGTTTCAACGTTAGGATGCCGCCCAAACCAACTGTTTATTCAAAATCTGATGAAGGAAGCAAAATACCAAAGTCGAAAATTATATACAAAAAATGTCAATCAGTTATTGAGAAAAAGGAGGAAGTGTATGTTGATTTTGATAGGACATACAAAAAGTATTTTTTTAATTTTTATATTTCAGTATGAGAGTAAATACATTGATGTCAATGATTCAATTAATCGCAGAAGTCTATAACCCTGCTACTGTGCCTTTAAATATAGCTACGGACACATTGACCTACATATACATTACATCAATGTGCGAACATTACGGAACCGATATATTGTACTGAATAGTTTAACTGAATCGCTATAAGAGCCTCTGGTAGAGAATGCTTCCTAACAATAAGTCCGCCTATATACATGATTTGTTTTTTGTGCAATAAAGAATATTCTATTCTATCGAATAGACCGCTCCCTATCCTCCCGTTGATGTCGTAAAAGTCGACTAAGAGATTAAACTATAAGATGGGCAGCAGCATCCCTGAGTACTCAATACGAATACTGCGATCAATCCGCCTGCCAAGCGTGGTGATTATGACATTTCCCTCCATTGTACAGATAGAGGACGCTTCGTCCAGCAGTGGAGGAGTAAAGGCTGCTGAAAAAGTATTGTGTAGTGCAAGGGTTACAAATAAAAACAGCTCGTTATTATAAATATAATAATATTTATTCCGTTGAAAAGTCATTTGCAAATAAACAAGATTGGTTCCTCAACAACTACTCTAAATCACTGACACACCTCAAATAATATTCACAATCTGTACTTCAACGGAGAGATCTGTTTACTGACTGAACCGATTTTGATAGTGTTCAATAAATAAGGTCTCAATAAACTTCATTCTTACGTTATGCTATCAAAATCGGTTTAGTAGAATAGTCGTCGCGTAACGGATCGATAATTATTACATCTTTACAAACGGAACCATAATTTGCTCACCACTAAAACGTGGCGCGCCGTGTTCCTTACATACGACAATTAATTGAGATTTCTTAAGTAGAAATGCAATAACGATGATGTCATTTTACAAATCAATAAAGCAATCGCGACTTAATGCTGGTTTTGGCATTAAAGCCACGCCTGAAAACTATCACCAATAAGTCGCGACGTGACCTAGTGTGACCTTGAGCGCTTGGCCGCCCTATAAACACCTGACACAACTGCACATTGTATAAGTCGCAACTGACAACCACGACACACTTAAGACGCGTCCAATAACCAATTAGTCGAAACGTGACCTAATGTGACCTTGAGCGCTTGGACGTCCGAAAAACACCAGGCACGACTGTGCACATAAGTCTGCAAAATAACCACGAAGCCTGAATGAGACCAACAATTTTAAATTCTCCCTGTATTTAATTACTGACATACTAAGCTGTACATTATGGAGGCACAAATCGAAAATTCAAATGACATCAACGCATTTTAAACCTATATTCAAGACATTTGCCGTGATCACAGTACTTGAATTTAGATTTTCACTTAAACCTAAGCTCGGAATGAGAAAATTGCTGGTCTCACCAAAATCGGTTCAAGTCCGGTCATTTTAGTTGAACAATGTTCTCATTTGGGCGTTTATAGTTGAAAAGTGGAGTTATTTCTATTTAAAATTACAATTTTGGTATAATTATTACCAAGTTGTGACTGTTTCAAATAAACCACCCAGCGCTAATAACCGAATGCAAAAAGAGTTATGCATTAGGGTGAAACATTTCGCAAGTGGCGCCAATATCAAATTTTATTGTGTTTTTTCACAGTACAGCGTATCAACACTTCTCGAGGTAGCAAACACTGGTTTTGCGGGAATCAGGACACCTAACACACATGTTGTAAGTGAAAGTATCTCATAAATATAATTAGTTTAGCTACAAATGTCAATGATCCAAAACAACATTATACAAATCATTCATAGACATTCGTAGCTAACTAATGTTTTGTATACGTTACTATTATTTAAAACACGTGTGTAAGGTCTCATAATTCCTGCAAAACCAGTGTTCGCTATCTCTCAAGAAGTGTTGATAAGCTGTAATGTGCAAAAAACACAATTAAATTTGATTTTCGCGCCACTTGCGAAACGTTTCACCTTAATTAAAACTTTCAGTGGGTTTTTCTGTACATTATTGAAATAGGCCAGCAAATTAAAGTATAACTACGAAAAATCTTGAAATATTACGAAAATCACAATATGCAAGCGAAAATCACCTCTATTTTAAGAAATTACGGTATACATTTGGTTCAGCAACTCAGTCTCGTTTAGGCGTAGACGGACGAGTCTTTTATATACTTTATTAGGACATTTCCTTACAAATTTAGATCACAAATACAAAACAAATATGATCACAACAATATTGAATAGATAAACAAATATATAGTTACAATTCAGTCTTTCCACCGAAAACTCGGAAAGAATTCGACACGTGTTTCGCCTCTCTACGAAGCATTCAAAAGTTGAAAGTTTTTCCTGAGGATGCTTCGTAGACAGGCGAAACACGTGTCGAATTCTTTCCCAGTTTTCGGTGGAGAAAGGCAGAATAAATTTCGACACGTGTTTCGCCTCTCTACGAAGCATTCAAAAGTTGAAAGTTTTTCCTGAGGATGCTTCGTAGAGGCGAAACACGTGTCGAATTCTTTCCCAGGTGGAGGGCAGAATTGTTACTATATATTTATTCATCTATTCAATATCGTAGAATGGATTTCTACAAGTCACGCCTGAATAAACAAATAATCTTATGATCACAAATTCAGTAGCAAACATGTAAATTTAAATTTGTAGTCATATTCATTAAAATATACAAAACTCTTGAACAAAAATATTGCGCGATTATTTGATGATACGTGTAACGGTAAAAAAAATTGCAATTTTCATTTACATTTATTTGAATTTACAATTACTTTTCAAGGGTGGTTTTTATCTACGTAAAATTTTAATCTTATCCTATGGTGTAAATGTGTGAACTTCAATCAATAAAAATATTTAAAAAAAACAGTGTAAGCTCTAACATTATGCTTTTGTCATCCACCAAACAGCACTGTCGCAATTAGGAGCCATACGAGAACATTAGTGTATTTGCGCATTTGTGTAATTTCAGCTCACGCAAATTTATTCTTTTGGTGAAATGGGAGTGGCGATTATGTAATTCTGTTGCTATTGATTTAAATCGATTTCAACGTTGTTTCTGTCTGAAATTACGTTTATGCGATTACCTAATTTACGCAGTCTTGTTACAAATTGGGTAATCGCAAGAGCGTGATTTCGGACAGAAACAGCATTGAAATCGATTGAAACCAATAGCAAGAGAATTACGTAATCACGCCACTGCTGTTCTAGGTTATTGTACACTTTAATAAAAACTTTGAGCATCTCTAGAACATGGAAATATAACTGTCTTAGGTTTTCACAATTGAACATTATAAATTAAACAATTTGAATTCGAAATGGTATTTATTTTTGTTAATCCTGACGCTTTGCAGCTTCCGTGGTTGCAGACTAATTGGTCTTTACATCGGTCAATTAATTATTTTACGGGATTCTGTCAAGTTTCTATAAAAAACTGTCAAATTTGACATTATGTTGCTGAATTTGAGGATCAATCAGTTTAAATTGTTTAATTAATATAAACTTTAACCTCTCATTTATGATCTATTTTTAAACCTTTAATAGCTAAAATAGCGTTTGTCTTGTTCTGACGTATGTAATTTTACATCAGAGAGAACAAAACAAAAGCTATTTTAACTAAAATAGATTTAAAACTTAATTATTAATAAGGGGTAAATGTTTATTACTTTTTGTTTGTGTGTGTGTGAGAAGGTTGAACTTCGCAATGTTGTAGATATTTTTTAGAATACAGTATTTTTGTATCTTGTTGCAATGTTGTGTATTTGAATATGTTGTTACCGTTGCCTATTGATATCTACAACAAGACGAGTATGCGCTGCCTGCTCAGAGCCGTTAGTCTAAAGTATTTAACAAACTGACAAGTGCGTGTGGTGTATTTTGACACGGATTTTGTATGGAGACACTGATAAGCGCCCTAAGTGGACACCTTAAGAGATTAACGGTAGAGCGCTTACGTCCTTTAGTACGCGAACGAAGTTTCCTTCTATTATGGCTATATTTTCATCAAACTCCATGAAACATTGATCACATGATCAGTAGTTTTTTAAAATTAGTATATTTTAAATTTGATTTGTTAACCATATAATTTTATAAGAAACTAACGCACCAAGGGTATAGATATTAGTGTACTGAGGCCGTAGACAAAGTAACATTCTAATAGCGATGACGCTAGTAGAAAAGTTCAAAATGTACGAGATTGACGTAAGCTATCGATATGTCACGTGGTCTTTTGTATTCTAAGACTGGTAGAAATAGAATCGCTTCGAAACGAATACCGTTTGTCTAGGCCGATCATGTGTGCAAAGTTTAATGGAGCTTGAAGAAATAATAGCTAAGTTAAAGGCAAACTTTGCATGCAAAAGGGCGGGCATACTACCAAGTGATCAATTCTATGAACTTCAATTTGCATTCGAGTTATAACGCGTCGTCGTGACGTGGACGCTGTGTCGCCGGCACCGTGTGTTTCTTTTTCTGGTCTCTTCGTGCTGGCGAGTGGTAGAGTGTTGGTGCGTCGGCGTCCTACGTGGCGTGTTGCCGGTCGCGCAACCAGGCACGGAAGCGGTCGCGGCGCGCGGCGTGCAGACGCGCGTGCGACAAGCGCGCTGCAGCGAGCGCACCCGGCTGATACAGCGATAGCTCCCGGAAGGCGACCGCGCGAGCTCTGCAAGGGACAAACACCATTTTGATAAAACACGAATACTTAAGAGTTATTATTTACGCTCAGAATAATCAAGTGAAAGTGGCAATGGAACATAGCTCTCAAAACTTGCAAGTTGAAGTGGCAATCGGACATAACTCTCAGACGTAGCAAAATTAAGTGGCAATCGGACATAACTCTCAGACGTATTAAGTTGAAGTGGCAATAGGACATAACAACTCTAAGAATGAGTGCATGAATACATACCTGTAGTGCGGTGTGAGCGAGCACTCCTCGTTGTCGTGCAGGCGCAGCGCGGGCTTCCTGCGCGCGCGCGGCGCCCTCTGAGCGTGCGCGTGCGCGTGCGCGGGTGGCGGCAGCGAGTGCGCGTTGTGCGTGTATCCGCCGGCGCGCGCGCGCGCATTGCGCAGCAGGAACACGGGCTTGGAGCGCGCGGCGCGCGCGTCCGGCCGCGCGTACCGCTCCGTGTACAGCGACCAAGCCGCCAGCCGCGACACGGCCGACCCGTTACCGGCGCCCACAGACTGCACACAACAGAACACACGTTACGACATGTTCTTATAAGGTCATATCTAAATATACGAGATCTGGTCCAAGAGATTACTGTACCGGTAAAACCGGGTAACTTTAACCCTAAGAGGTAACTTTGGCCCAAATCGGGAAAAAGTTTTATTTCACACGAATCGTGACAGATTAATGTGAAATCATTCCGGGGCGAGCATAGGACCTGCCATCTGTCAATTTAAGTAGAAACTACGAGCAGAAATTACGCTCACACCGCAGGGGGATGTTCAAACTTTGGGCCAAAGTTACCTCTTAGGGTTAAAGTAACCCGGTTTTACGGTGCACATCTGGATTTTGATCTTGACTTTGGACTTTAATCGAATGTAGACACGCAGAATTGTGAGGAATACAAATTTTCAGTCAATTCACAAATTCAGTGTTGTTTTAAAATAATTACAAGAATTGGGTGATCAAGAAAGAACCAGTGATACGACAAACTATTACAATATCGTAGTTGACATAGTTAATGCGCAACACGTATCATATAGCGTTATTTATTTATTTAATTCATTAATTAACACGGTTTATACACCAATAACGTTAATTAAAGACGTTATGACGTATCATATAGCGTTATGACGTATCATATCGCGTTATAACGTATCATATCGCGTTATGACGTATCATATAGCGTTATGACGTATAATATCGCGTAATAACGTATCATATCGCGTTATGACGTATCATATAGCGTTATGACGTTTGTAGTTGACATGGGTAATGCGCCACGCGTATAGTGTAACACGCACGCGACCATATGCCAACGTCACTGTGGGCCGCGATATGACTGAACAAAACAATGTGATTCCTGATCAGCTTCGAACGGGCCATTCTAACATTCTCGTCTCATTGGTTATTTCTTGGTCACTTGTTGGCTGGCAGCTTTGGTAACATTAGTCACCGAGTGTCTTTCAGTTAGGGAATAGGGGGGGGGCAGAACTATGTATGTGTTCTACAGCTAAATAATAACAGAGAGTGCGTAGTTACCTGATTAGTGGGTGATAGCCTGGAGTTATCGTTATTATGGTTGGGGGACCCCCCCTCACCCCCGGACCCTTCAAGGAGTTCGAACGTCACTTTACACTCGTCCCCGCCATACTGTAGTTAAAAAAAAACATTACGTTAGCAATATATTGATAAACACTTTATTGTACATAACAACATTAATAACACATAAATACAAAGACTTAACAATATTAAAATAAATTCACAATGTGCAAGTCTTATAGCTTATGGCGATTTCTTCCAGACAACCTCAGGGTCATCATCATCAACCTGTAGAAATCTACTGCTGGACCTATCACCAGCAGTGACACAGTGGCAGTAACTGTGCGTCGTGCCATTTTAGGGGGGAAGCCTATGCCTCCCCCCTAGAATGCCACAACGAACGGTCTTGAGCCGCCTCCATCCACCGACTTCTTGCGACGTTATCTTAATCGTAACTTTAGGATGGATAAAACTATATGGAAGAATGGGATTAAATTCATATACAAGCTTAACGGGCTATGGAAAGAGCCATGCTCGGAGTTACACCACAAAATGAAATCCATAGAAAAACAAAGGTCACCGACGTAGCTCTCAGTATTAGAGTTGAAATGGCAATGGGCAGGTCATATAACGCGTAGAACTGACAACCGTTGGGGTATAAAGGTTCTCGAGTGGTAACCACGAACCGGACGACGCGATACGGACCGTTGACATTGTACCGTACGCAGGAAGAGGACGGTGCTATGGTTGGGGATATGATCTACTCACCACTTTGACCAGAAAGGCGGTGTGGTGCTGCTTGAGGTACCGCCTCGCGCGTCGCACGTACGACGGCGAGCCGCGCATACCACCGCGCGCCGCTAACTCCGCCGCGCGAATGGACCACGGCTCCGACACGCAGTGTTGCAGCTATAACAAAATTCAATCAATTTAATAAACAACATTATTTGAGATAGGTTTAGGGGTGATTTCACCAACAAATTAACAGCCTAACCAATGCTTTTTGACAGGTGTCCTCAAAGATTATCTGTCACCTAGACCAATGATTACGGTAAACGCCCGTTTATTTGTTCATGAACTTGAGCCTTACCCTACCAGAAACTTAACTGCATAATTTTGTATCATCGCCAGCCTGTTTTCATCCACTGCAGGATGAGGCCTCCCCTGAATATAAAGGGGTTGATTTGCTATAATCACTACGCTTGGATGGCGGATTGGTGATCACAGTTTGGTGCAAGCAGGTACTCAGGCGGAGGCTGCTGCCCATCTCCTGGTGCCCTCCCTTAGTTAGGCCACATCCACGGGAGAAGGAGGGGTCTATTCACATCACGGCACAATTTTGTACAAATATAATAATTTTGTATGTGGACTTCAATATTAACTTTATTCAAACTGTACCATTTTTTTACTTCTGTTTGCCAATAAAATTACTGTGATCCAAAATACGTCCGAAACATTAAAATAATAAATAATTGGTAATGAGACATCAGTAGGAAGGCAGCATGCTGGTATCAACACTGACAGTCAGTCGATTGCACATCGCATGTGTTTACATCATTGTCTCAAAATATATCATTATTTCATCATCTAGGAACCATAACACAGGTATTTTAACCTATTTTGGTTTTTTGATGCACCCTCAATAATGTTTTTGTTTAAATAACTACTATGTAATAGAAGTTTTTAGATATATATCCTTATACCTACCCCCTTATTCATAATCATTTTTTAAACCTATTTTAGTTAAAATATTTTTTGTCTTGTTTTGACATATGATATTTTACATCAGAGAGAACAAGATGGAAGCTATTTTAACTAAAATATGTTTTAAAAATGATTATGAATAAGGCCCCTAGTAAATATGTAACAGACGTTTGGTATAAATAAAAATATTCATATTCTTATTGAATCCGGAATTTGTTCAATTAGTAAACTGTCCAATCAGGAATATGACCAGTCCGGAAACTGTCGGATCAGGAATCTTTAATGTTGGCAGACTGTTCCATACCATACAATTAACGTTCCTTACTGAAAACGCCCAGTTAGTGTGTTTGTGAACCTTATTTGCATGCTTAACTTTAATCACTTTTATTAAGCACTGTGTTAAGTACACAATCTTTTGATTACGCAATAAATATTATGATTATGCCACTAATTTATTTTAAATACCGTTGAAAAATATTTTATTATTATTTCATTTATTTTAAAACACAGGCTTAACCTGGACCTTTATGAGGCATTACAGGGGCCGTATTAGCCAACAGTAATAGGCCTTTTTACAATAAGAATATAAAAAACATTATTGTTATTGTGGATGAAAGTTGGTGCTACTGTAAGGAGAACATGCTAATTGAATGTTTATATTATACAAGCTATTATAATATTAGAAACGGCACCTGCCAATTCAAAATGATTGAAAACAATTTAGGCAGGTGGTGAACTCCCGTTCACTAAACGGGCCCCTTAAATATGTCGCCAATGAAGGCAGCATAAGGGGCAACGATGGCGTGGACGGCTAAAGGGTGTTGAGAGGTGTGCTGCAGTTTCACTAAGCACTACTCCCGGTTTTTTATTATTATTAATAATCAAGAAATTGATCAATCAAGTATAATATGTCCAATCCGGATTTTGTCCCAATCAGGAAACTACCATAAATTACCTGTCTGACGGCAATGGACACGAGTTTGTCCAGCGTGTAGGCCGGGTAGGCCTTGATGCCGAGCATCTCCCTCGCGGCGTCCTCGTAAGCGGCCGCCTCCACGTTGCCGTCCAGCACGCCACGCACCAACTCCAACAGAGCGTTGTAGTACTGCGAGGGAGACGATGCGCTCGTTGGCAAATCTAATCAAACAATACAAGAGTTACAAGAAAGGAACCTCAAATAATGTTTTGTTTTTTTTAGCATTAAACTATTTTCAATTAAATCATTTGTGTATTTCAGACCATATTGAAGATCAGATAGAGATAGACAGATAGATCAGATACACATTGAAGTTAAAGTTCTCTTAGTAGCTACAACACAGAGAGAGCCACAACGCAAAGTTACAACTGTCTTGAGAGCGTCAACGCGAAGTTACAACTGTATTGAGAGCCACAACGCGAAGTTACAACTGTCTTGAGAGCCACAACGCGAAGTTACAGCTCTTGTAAGAGCTATAATGCGAAGTACAACAGTCTTGAGAGCGTCAACGCGAAGTTACAACTGTCTTCAGAGCCACAACGCGAAGTAACAGCTTCTGTGAGAGCCACTACGCGAAGTTACATCTTCTGTGAGAGCCACAACGCGAAGTTACAGTGTGAACACTTACTGTTTGGCTTCAGTCGCAGCGCGGATGCGGCACTCGGTAGTTTGTCGCGCGCCAGCTGGTTTGCGTGTCGTCGCGCGGCGCCGAGTCGCGAACACAGCGCCGCGTGCACGCGCAGGAACAGATACCACGACATGGAGCACACGAAGCGGGCCTCCTGATATACACAATGTCAGATTAAGACACGTACTTTTACAAAAAAACATTATTTATAACATATCGATTACACACATCACATATTTAAAACGACCTCCTATTTTTTTCATATAATATATTTTTTGTATATAATATATTCAAGCTTTTCACCACAATGGTGGTTTTCTCAAGAAATTTAACGATTTCGGAGACATCAGTAGGAAGGCAGCATGCTGGTATCAACACTGACATTCTGTCGATTGCACATCGCATGTGTTCACATCATTGTCTCTATAAAATTAGTTTAAAAGTTCCTATATTGTATCAAAAGTAGCTCCTCCCGTGGATGTAGTAAAAGCCGACTAAGGGTTTAAACCAGGGGATGGGAAGCAGCATCCACCTGAGTACTCGACACTAATTCGCCGGTCAAGCAAGGTGTTTATGGAAATTCTTAAACGGGCATTACCCAAGTTATACCTACGCTTAGTTTCATTATCAACAACAGCCTTAACACGCCCATTGCTAGACGAGGCCTCCCCCATCGAATGTGATGCGGGGATTTGCCATAATCACAACGCCTGGCAGGCCTGGATTGGTGATCGCAGTTTGGTTTTAAGTACTAGAACGAGACTACTACGACCCTTAGTTTAAGTCAAGTTTATTGGCGCGTCCGTAAGACTCAACGGGCGAGTAGCCGGCGGAGGATGCGGGTTCGATTCACACCATGTACCATTAAGTACCATGGTACTCTCAGTTCCTGATACCCCACGACACAGAGAATCCTAGTGTGGGATCATGACTACGTATGTGTTTGTTGGGTGTTATGTTATGGGCACTCACGTTGGGCGGGTAGTCTCTGAAGTCGTCATCCGGCTCAGCGGGTTCGGACTTCACCTCTGACTTCACGGAGGACTGCTCCTCATTGCTGCTGCAGCGTTTCACCGTGTTGGCGGACGCGTTCGAAGAATCTATGAAAAATATTATCATGAGAAAACATTCAGACCCGTACCTATTTCTGCCGCCAAGCAGTTAAGTAGTCCTCGCATTGTTGTGTTTCGGTTTGAAGGGTACGGGTGCCGGTGAAATTACAGGCACATGAGACTTTTCATCTTCATGTCTCAGGGTCGTCAGCGCGCGTGTGATACCTCTGGTGTTGCAGGCATCCATAGGCTACGGTAACTACTTTCCATCAGGTGGGTCGTATGCTTGTTAGCTTAGCAAGATGTATAGAAAAAAATCAGAGGCATACATAGGAAACTACCTCTATATAGTAAAAACCGACCATAACCTTTAAATTTTGAATGGAAGCTTAAATATAGTAAACCAATGGATATAAAAAATAAATTAAAATGCCTAAACAGACAAATATGCCTTAAACGTCCCGTAATATAAGAACTAGTCGGAAATGGGCATATGTAACAAGTTTGTATGAGACATCAGTAGGAAGGCAGCATGCTGGTATCAACACTGAAAGTCTGTCGATTGCACATCGCATGTGTTTACATCATTGTCTCAAAAATTTAAAGCACTTTACCGAACTAGGAATGCAAAATTATTCCTAAATATGTAAGTGATTGAGCCTATAGAGTGGTCAGAAGAACTAAGGCTCTAAATGTACAATTTACATTTTATAAGAATTATTGATATTATTATTAGAAAATTAAACATTTGCACAACAATCTGGTTGAGTACAGTGATCCAAATAATAGAATAAGAACCAATCTACCTGTATTCAAGCAAATACAATTTTAAATTAATTTCATTTTACAATAACAATACAAATACACCGACCACAAGTCCCTTCTCAGGGCTATAATACCTCAACACGGTCAATGACCTCACCCTGTTACCAAGAAGGAACCAAAAACTGATGACACTTACCTTTGCTGTCAGTATTGTTGTTCTTAGGTTTATTTTCCTTGTTATTTTTGCTGGTCTTGCCGCTCTTATCGGACGCGTTGTCAGATTCCGACGACTGCGGACAAAAACACCATTGGTTTATAAGCAATTTTGATACTTATCGATGGATAGTAATGGTTCAATATAGAGAACATTGTAATAAGAGTTTTTTTTGAAGAAAATTTTATGGTTTTAAAGACATCAGTAGGAAGGCAGCATGCTGGTATCAACACTGACAGTCAGTCGATTGCACATCGCATGTGTTTACATCATTGTCTCAAAATATAGTTTTTGAGTAGATGAGACTCGATTGTATTATCATCCACAGCCGCTAGACTAGGCCACTGCTGGAAGAGGCCTACCCCATAGAATTCAAATTGCAAACACTGCAGAGGCTGGCCACGGGGGCGGCTGCCAGGGGCGCAAGCTTTAAGGGGACATATTCGCAGACCCGCAACCTGTATGATAGTCACTTCTGTTGCAATGTTGGCTGCTCTCGTTCCTAAAAGCCACAAATATACGCGGCTCGCTCTGCTCGCCGTTACCACATTCCACAGTTTGGTAATTCTCACAATATCAAGTAGTGAAATAGATGGAACAGGAGAGAAATGTCAGATAATTACCTCTTGTTTGATCTCCGTTTTGAGTCCGGAGCCAGGCGCCTTGTCAGTGTCTGGAGACGGCTCGGCGGACGGGCTGCCAGGGCTAGGCGGGTCTTCCTTTTCTTCTGTACAAAACAATACAAAAATGAATAAAGAAATAACCTTTAACATATAACTGAATCCTAGTTATAAATATATAGTTTTTTATTCTAACCTATTTCATAACATGACCTAGCTAGGTCGATTTTTCGCCCTCAAAAACCCCCTATAGCAAATTTTATCGAAATCGTTCGAGATCTCAAAATATATTTATGTACACATATTGCTCCTTTAATAACATAACACCCAACATTCACATACGTAGTCATGATCCCACACTAGGATTCCCTGTGTCGTCGGTATCAGGAATTACGAGTACCGTGGTACCATAACACACAGACCCGGAACAAATATTTGCAGATCATACAAACATTTGTCTCGCAGCGGGAATCGAACCTGCAACCTCTTGCATCTCAGCCGGCTACTCGCCCGACGCGCCAAAGAGGTCGTCCAAAAATAAACATAGTTTTTTTCCTAACCTATTTCGGTTTACAGGAAAACCTTAATGAAAATACAAAACCTTCAAATTCCTACGTGAAACGGAAAATACTTACATTGAGAAAATGTGTATAAAATGAATAATAATTTAATTGGTCTAGTGGTTCCTATGTTAGCCTAATTGTACGGAAACCTCTCCACGCGAGCCCGACTCGCACTTAACCGGTTTTTTTTAAGAGTAGGCAATACAAATTTATTTCAGAGACATCAGTAGGAAGGCAGCATGCTGGTATCAACACTAACATTCTGTCGATTGCACATCGCATGTGTTTACATCATTGTCTCAATTTTAAGATTTATCTATACTCAAACCCACTTTTAAACACCACCATGGTCTTATAGGCCGTGTTTAATCGAATCTTATCAATATCAGAACTTGAGCGACAAGCAAACCAACCCATGCAAGGTTGTAGGTTTTAATCAAGGAGTTATGTCAGCACTGTCTGTCCTAGTTAGAAGGGTTATGGGTGCCGGTGAAATTACAGGCACAGGAGACTTTTCATCTTTATGACTCAGGGTGTCCTAGGTGGACGTGTCCTAAGAGGTAGTGCATTTGCTAAGGGCTGGGGTAAAAGTTTTTCGTTCCTCGTAAGATCCGAGAGGCTATCGAGATTAGTCGACTGCCTAACTTCAACAGAGATAGAGGATGGACTCTACCACAGGCTTGGAAATCCTGTCTTTATGGGACGTACATGAAGTGATTGAGCCTGATAGAGACACTGTTAGTGTAGCCTGTCTGGCCGCTCCTGGCGCGCCCGATGGTTGCGACGAGAGTGGCAGCGACGATGATATGGAGCACCGTAACCCGACCTGAATGAAGTCACCGAAGAACGCGTGATGACGCGGACACAAGCACTCCCCCACCCCCGCGCCGGACTAGCCGAGAGGAGCGAGCTCAGAGACGCAGTGCGAGGAGGGACGCGGAGGGAGTGTAGCGCGGATCCTATACCCACCCTGATGAAGACCCTCGATTAGGGTCGAAACCGGTTGGTGCTTCCACCAAGACATCGGTACGTGAAAATTTCCCGTAATACAAAACGAATGATATAATTCACGAAAGTTATTTTAGTAAAACCATTTACCCTTATAAAAAAATAATTTAGATAGTACATACCCTCGTCCCTTTCATCGTCAGAGAGTGGTTGCCTCGGATGGTTGAAGAGGTCTGGCAGGAAGTGCCTCAGGAGTTGCTTGATGCGTCGCTTCTCCGCCTTGTGTATGCCCGTCTGCCGCCGTGCGTGGTGGATCAGCAACTCGGCGGTGTCGCGAACAATCTTTATAGCTGTTGGAAGATAGTTAACATGTTACAAAGAGATACTCTGGGTAATTAAGAGAGTCATGCACTGCCGTGGTGTGTCCAGCCTAAGGTGTACCCCTCCTCCTCCCGTGGATGTAGTTAAAGCCTTACAAAGGGATCACACCAGGGGATGGGCAGCAGCATCTACCCTTAGTACTCAACACCAAACTGCGATCACCAATCCGCCTGCCAAACATGGTGATTATGGCAAATCCTCCCATTGTATTCATTGGGGGGGAGGGTTCGTCCAGCAGTTAAATATAATGTATTTTAGAGACATCAGTAGGAAGGCAGCATGCTGGTATCAACACTGAAAGTCTGTCGATTGCACATCGCATGTGTTTACATCATCGTCTCAAGAAGTTAAATCTAGAAGTAATTTCTAAACGTTTGATCTGTGTTGCCCTCTCCAAAGCTGCCGCACAGCTGGGAAGTGCGGCAACTACTGATCACATAATTATTTGTCACGCAGCGGGAATCGAACCCGCAACCTCTCGCATATCAGCCGGTCAAAAATCTCGCAAAGTAATGGCGTGTCCCTTGTGGTATGTGTAATGTGGCTTACTATTACTTTATGCATTTAAAGTGGATGCCTGTCATTGGCCGTACTTTCTATATCAATCTTAGCATTAAGAGGGCACTATACTACAATTTAGGCTCCCTCTTTAGCGCACGCGATAACACGCGCGCCATCTCAATCGCGCAAGCGAGTGTCGTGCACAAAAATGAAGTTTTTTGTTGTGTTTATCAAAAAACTGATTTTAGCATAAGAATAAATAGTTGTTGCCTACTTGTTATAGTCAAATTTATCTTAGAACACCGTAAGGTTCCTGAGATTTCATTAAAAACGTGTGCGAAACAAGGACTTTTCATTAAATAAAACTATAGAGGTTTTTTCACATATTGTGTTTCCAAAATATTTAACTTGTAGAATCCGTAGATACTGAGTTCTAGATCGATTTTGTTGAGCAAGACCACATATTACGCCTTCTAAGTTTTTTTTTAATGTATCGCTGTTGGTTTCCCAATAAATAACAAGTAATTTAGCTCG
Organism: Epirrita christyi; assembly: GCA_951392215.1. Taxonomy (NCBI): domain Eukaryota; kingdom Metazoa; phylum Arthropoda; class Insecta; order Lepidoptera; family Geometridae; genus Epirrita; species Epirrita christyi. Next base: position 9,299,065 of record OX595862.1, read on the forward strand.
CAACATACCTTCCTGCCGGCTCTGCATCGCGTAGTCCATAACAACGTGCGGACCGGGCTTGTGCGCCGCGAACGCGCTCTCCACCTCGTTGTACAGCGACTTGGAGCGCATGGCCTTTAGATCGTTCTGCTTGAAGTTGATGCCTTGGTGGTCAAGCGACTTTAGATAATACTTCTCGTTCTGCTCGCGCCATTGCTTGTTGAAGCCCTGGGGAAGGATTTCATGAGTTTTAGTTAAGTTACAAAATTCATTAAATTCACAGGTTAACTTAAATTAAATGGAAAAATTACGCATTACATGATCCTTGTGATTTCAATGAATAAAATACTTTTGACTTGACTGTTGATCAGGACTATGTATGTGACTGTTGATCAAGACGATGTATATGACTGTTGGTCATACTATTTTTGTTTGTTGATCAACACTATATGTGACTCAAATCAAATGAAAGAAATCAAAACTGACTGTTGGTCAGGACTATGTATGTGACTAATGGTCAGGACGTTGGACGACGTATGTGACTGTTGATCAAGACTATGCACGTGATTGTTAATCAAGACTTTGTATGCGACTGTTGGTCAGGACTATGTATGTGACTAATGGTCAGGACGACGTATGTGACTGTTGAAAGAAAGAAAGAAAGAAAGAAAGAAAACCAGTTTATTTATGATCTTACAAAAAACACACAAACACTAAAATATCAAACATATTAAACAATAATGACAAAATGTGTGTGCCAGTTGCAACCCACGAAAGGGTCCCCAACTCAACTGTTGATCAAGACTATGCACGTGATTGTTAATCAAGACTTTGTATGCGACTGTTGGTCAGGACTATGTATGTGACTGTTGGTCAAACTATGAATGTGATTGTTGATCCATACTATGCATGTGACTGTTAATCAGGACTTTATGTAACTGTTGGGTGTTTTTTTCAAGTACCTTCTGTGCCTCTCTCCATTCCTCCTCCTTCGCCTTCAGCCGTCGTAGAACGACCGGCACAGCCACCACGGGGTTCTTCTTCAATCCGGCGATGATATCCACCGCCTGAGGGCAAAACGCACGTTATAAAATACTGCTTCTATTATTCAATAACTTGTGGACGACCGAGCATTGGGACTTGGGATTTTTCCCCGAGCATTTATCGGGAACTGGGATTTTACCCCGGGCATTTCTCGTTAACTAGGATTTTTCCCTGAACGTTGCTCGTGAACTGAGATTTTCCCTGAGCATTATCGGGAACTGGCATTTTTCCTCGAGCATTACCTCGTTAAATGGGATTTCCCCTAAACTTGCTTGTGAATTGGGATTTTTTCCTGAGCATTTCTCGGGAACTGGGATTTTCCGCAGAGCATTTCCCGTGAACTGGGATTTTTTCTTAAACATTGCTAGTGAACTGGGATTTTTCCCAGAGTATTTCTCGAGAACTGGGATTTTTCCCATACTTACTGATAAGGTAACAAGCGATAAATACCCGTGACAATATTTATAAATATAGTTTATAAATTACAGATTAACCAAATCTTGTTAGTAATTTAATTATAAACCAAAAAAAACAATGAAAAAAATGATAAAAATGAAAGAGTTTTCGAATGAATATAATGTGATGATGATGAGTTAACAGAACGATTCTAGAATATTACTTACCACAGTAGTGCAATGCAATTACCACACAAACATTTCAGTATTCTTATACCAGAGGTCCAATTCTCTAATTTAAAAACATTCCAGTCACAATATAATCTCGTGTCAGTCGCACTTAATCTTCGCATGTAAAGTTTTTAAATTAGAGAATTGGGCCTCGTGAGATTTGGCGACTGTAATATTCAAACCGATCCAGTGCATAGTAAGAGAGCCGCAATTACAGTAACAAATGGGAATGGCGAACGCAACAATGGTAGATCATTTTGGCAGCCATATAGGTTAGGTTTATGTATGCGGACTTGTTTTTTTTGTAAATGAAATGAATGACGATGTTGAATGAGTGAATGAAAGGTGATGAGTGCGTACCACCTTGTCTCCATAGATGCGGCGCAGCGCGCGCTGGTGTATGGTGGGGGAGGCCCCACCCAGACACTCGTCCAGGCGGAACCTGGAGGCCTCCTCCGAGCTCATGCGCGAGAGCTTCTTCTGTACGCCCTCCAGCACGCGGATAGTGGACGCATTTGTCTCGATCACCACATCCAACTGTTGGGGGAAACATTATTTAATTTAATTTGATTTACCTCTCAACAATTACTTACATAGTCTCCGAGGCCGTAGTTCAAGTTTTAACACCCAATAGAAACGGTGTTGTGTAACACGGAATTTTGTATGGATATTAAGGTTCACAAAGTGTCCGCTAGGGGCGCAGATAAGTGACTCCATACAAAATCCGTGTTATACTACACCATCCGTGTAAATATTTAGTTTAGCTACGAATGTACTTTGAATGGTTTCTACAGTGGTTTTTTTTTAGTTCAGGGACATTCACAAGAGAATTTAGCACCTCTTATGAATCAAAATTTAAAAATTTTGGATTTAAAATTTTCTTGTTCGGTCGGCATGCTTTTGTATCTCAATTTTTTTTATTTTATTATAGCGTTTTAATTTAAATTTACTTCCTATAACTTTTAATAACTTAGGTATCATTTAATTAACTTAATCTAAGTAGGTAAGTAATGTTACGCAAGAATGTCAATTATCTCTTCCCCAGAGTACGAGTACTTATTGAGTCGCAGACTTTTTAAATTGGTGACTCCATCCGTTAATACTAAATTTGCACAACGTGTAGGTTGTTTTTTGAAACTACATGTTTACAATAAAGTTGTCAAATGTTGTGACATAAAAATGAAATCAATTATTGAAGCAAAGCACATAATTAATAAATGGCTGGGTACACTAACATATGATGAAACAGAAGAAATTCTTAATTCTTGAAAGCTAATTTCTTTTAAATCATTTATTAATATTTATTTATTTTGGTATTTATTGTTTTCGGTATAAAGTCTTGCTATTATTATTTTTTGTATTATTTGTATGCATGTATTTTTATAATATATTATGTATGTTTGTATATCAGTATCACTTACAGTTTTATACGTAACCTACTTTTAATTATTGTTCGACGAGATACTACATTATATAATTCTTCGATAAACTGTTAATTTTAAGCTGTCACCTGAGCAATAATGTGCATTTGAATGTCGTACATAAGTTTCCTCGATACAGGCCTAGCCTAGTGAGGGAACTGACAGGTATTACCATGTAATGATAATTATGTCTTCGAAATTTATGCTAAAAACCATTGTAATTTATTATGTAAACTGTGACTTTTCGTTGTAATAATTTTTTTTTTTTTTTTCATTTTCATTTTTTTTCATTTTCAATGAGATCTCCAACACATACATCTATACATACTTAAAAGGAGGTATCAAACACCTGATTTTAATTTATGAATAAGTTAAAAGAAAATAAATATTATTATTAATAGTTATTCTATCAAATTGTAAGATTGTTACCTCAAATCGTTCGTCCTCGCAGCGATATATGTACTCCTCGTATTGCGTCTTGCGTGACGTCACGAATGTCGAGTCTTCACTCCAAGTCGGTATCGACACCCACGTGTCGTTCAGTACCTGTCAACGATTTATTGCATTCAAATATACAATAACATAATAACATAACACCCAAGAGTCACATATGTAGTCCTCAATGCATATTAGGATTTTGTGTCGTGGGTAGGTAACTACGAGTGCCATGGTACCACAACACCCAGACCCGGAATAAATATTAGCAGATCATGCAAATATTTGGCCCGCAGCGGGAATCAACCCGCAACCTCTTGCGTTTCAGCCAGCTACTCGCCCTTTGCGCCACGGAGATCGCCATAGTCACCACGCTTAGCAGACGAATTGGTGATCTCAGTATTGTTATATACTCAGGTGGATGCTGCTGCCCATCCCCTGGTATAATCCCAGTACGGATTTTACTATCACGCGAGGAGACAGATAGGTCTAGTTTTAGGCCGGACACACCACAGCATACAGCTTTGTTAGTAGTAGAACTTCTTGTGAAAGAGTTCGCCCAGGAAAGCACTACCACCGTACCTATTTCTGACGCCAAGCAGTAGTGTTCGCATTGCTGTGTTTCGGTTTTAAGGGTACGGGTGCCGGTGAAATTACAGGCACATGAAAGTTTTCATCTTTGTCTCAGAGTCGGCAGAGCGCGTGTGATGCCTACGGGTTTGCAGGCGTACATAGGCTACGGTAACTACTTTCCATCAGTTGGGCCGTATGCTTGTTTGCTTACCAAGTAGTATAAAAAAACCGATACCTAAATTAAAACTTAGTTCTAAGAAAACACAGATTAGTTTAAATTCAAATAAGTAAACACTTACCTCTTTGCAGAGCGCAGTGCGTCCTGAGCAGCGCTTGGCAGCAGAGTCGCGCGGCAACGCGCAGTAGGAGGTGCCGAGACGCTTGCACGTGGCCAGGTCTGTGGGGCACAAAACGAAACACGTTTATAATATGACATCGAACAGTCGCATAAGTCCTGACCCCAAACTAGGACTCCCTGTGTTGTGGGTACCAAGAACTTAGAGTACCCTGATACCACAACACACAGACAAGAAACGAATATTTGCAGATCATGCACACATTTGTGCCGAAGCGAGAATTAAACCTCTCAATCTCATCTCGGGTATCACTGAGACCCGTCTTAGTGACGGATCTCTTTTATAACAGGTATCTACTTTGCTGGACAATGTTTTTTTAACAGTTTTTTTTAAATCAATGGTGTATTTTGATAAATTTACATAATTAATTAATAAGTGAAATGCTTGTCTGTTTCTAGCGCCCTAGTTAAGTAGTTACTTACATAATCTACCTAATTTCAAATTATAATGTATTACGTGACCAAGAGTTCTTAATAATTGTTCCTATGGTTTTAATAAATGAGTATACCTCGTAGCTCACGTCCACTTAGGACGCGTCCTAAGCTCTGTCTAAATGGAGTATTAATTAATGACTACAAGGATAAGACGATGTAGCATGTAACACTTACCAACATCCATAGCAGGGGCTGAGTCAGTGGCTCGCTCGAGGCGCGGCTGTCCTATAGGCTCTAGGCGAGCGTTCGACGCGGAGGCGAACCGCTCGCGCTCACGTTCACGCTCACGTTCGCGCTCGCGGGAGCGCGCTCGCTCGAACAGTTGCTCGCTGGATGTGTATTGCGAGGTGTAGCCTGTGGATGCAAAGAAGTTTAAGGTATAGTGGTTTTTGTAAGTCAATCCATGATGTTAATATCATAACTAACACCCAACAGTCGCATACATAGTCCTGATCCCACACTAGGATTCCTTGTGTCGTGGGAATCAGGAACTACGAGTACCATGGTACCATAACACCCAGACTCAGAGGTTGCGGGTTCGATTCCCGCTGCGGTGACTGCTGGGTGTTATGTTATGTGTTTTGTCACTAAAGGAGCAATATGTGAACAATTTCGATGAAATTTGCTAAAGGGGGTTTTCGAGGGCAAAAAAACGATCTAGCTAGGTCACATCTCTAGGAAAACGTTTTTCAGAGTTTCCGAGCTAAGCTCTGTCACCCAGGTACTAGATACTAAAGTTAAGATTATCCTAAAAGTGCTCTCAAACGAACTTTACTTAAAATGTGTATATTCTTGCTTACCAGTGTGTATGGTGGCGGTAGGTGTGTGCGGTGGGGAGGGAGGCCCCACGAAGTCCTGCAGCCACTTCTGTAACTCGGGGTGCCGGCACAGGAACGGAGCCGTCACGGACAGCAGTTCCGAGGACGAGATTATCTCGTTCGTGAAGAGGAGCAGGCATCTGTAGATATCGACATAGATCTGTTATAACTTGTAGATATACACAAACAGCGTCGTAGCTAGGGGCTGGCCACGGGGGCGGCTGACAGGGGCCCGAACCTAAAGGGAGCGCACTCAGTCCCGCAACCTGTGTGATAGCAACATCTGTTGCAATATTGACTACTCTTGCTCCTAAAAGCCACTAATTTTAACTGATAACGTCCTTTTGACGAAATCATAGAACTCCAACGTCATTCAAACTCCTAGAAATGGGAGGTCAACAATGGATGTTATATTGGTTTATTTTATTGGAGTAAAAGTTTCTAAATTCTTCAATTTCAGACTTTTCCCTGTATTTGTGTTACAAAAGCTACAAGCACACCAAATTTCAGCTTTGTGGGATTGCTGGAAGTACCCTAGAATTTTTGATTGAGGTTTTTACGTTTTTTATCTTAGAAACTACTTAGTTTAAACACTTATTAAAAACAGCTTTGAAATGTCCAACCAAAGCGCTTTTATTAGACAACCCACTTGATCTGACTGTCTCACTTTTATTTTTTTTACCCCCTCTTAGACCCAATATCTCATCAACCCCCTGACCGATATAGCTCATAACCTTACCTACAAATTCAACATTACAAATCTACCTCCATACTAAATTTCATGAAGATTGGATTAACGGTTAGGCAGTTTTCATCGGACAAACATACATACATACATACAAACGCCGATTCTTCCAAGTTGACTCAGAGAACTCGCTTCGCTCGATCAAAAATGAGAACTTAAAAACCTTAGGAATGTAGTCAAAAGTGCTTCAAAAGGATGCTCATAAAATAAGTAAGTTATGTTATTGTAATCACCTTAAGAAATTGTCGTACACGTGGTGGTGCCTGAGCGCGCGGCGTGCTCGCTCGAAGAAGTTGAGATCGTGCACGGTGGCCAGCTTCGCCGCCTCCGCGTAAGACACGTCTCGCGCCGCGCCGCCCCAAACGCACGCGCCGCGAGCCTTCTTGGCCGGTGGTGCTCCAGTACCTGGGAGAATAAGGTTTGATATTACAACTAGTATCTTCACGTGGCTTTGCTCGTGGTATACAGAAATAATAATAGTATTAATTACATAACATAAGACCCAACAGTCAGATACGTAGTCATGATTCCACACTATGATTCCCTGTGTCGTGGGTATCAGAGGAAAATAACTTAGAGAATTGGTCTCTAACTTATTTTAAAACTACACTGAAAGTTGACCGAATCGAGACTGAATTGTAAATTGACAGAAAGTTGAATTTCTGGTCCCTTATAAATAACAATTTAGTCTACTTTCAATTCATGGTGACCACCATTAGAGTAGGATAGTTATATAAATAATTGGAAAGAGTAAAGAGAGACTCCATCTACTTATGCTAAAATTAACAAAGAAACTTTGAATCGTTCAAGTTTCGGTCACATTTCGATATAATCACATTACAGTGTTGTATTTTATGTCAGGAGAATACCATTTCTGACATTTAAGACATCGACACAAGATCGAAACATGATCCGAACTCTATTTTAACTATTTTTTAGTTAGTGAATTGGGCCTACCATAAAGAATTAAGAGTACCATAACACCCAGACCCGGATTAAATATTTGCAGATCATACAAACATTTGTTCCGCAGCGGGAATAGAACCCGTAACCTCCCGCATCTCCGCCGGCGACTCACCCGCCGCGCCGCAATGGTCGTCAATATGAATATACACTTTGAAAGACAGTATCTTTTAAATGCACTAAGTTAAAAACGTGATTCAATAATGGTTCCGTTGGATCCGTTTGAGGTACGGTACCCTAATAACTCGAGTGTCCAGCACCTTGTAAAAGTAGACAAGACAATAGCGCCTGAATCTTCTGCTCGGTGCCGATATGATATACCCTGATGCTGCTGTTTCCACGTCACATGACTATGGTCACAATATTGAATCAGGGCTAGTTCCGTAGACAGAGTAATCAATAACCAACTAGATAACTTCCATTGCATTCATAAAAGAAAGATAACTTATGCATACGTCATGTAAAGAAATGGTAAAGAATATTATTTTTTGTTTTTTTGTTGGTTTTTTGAAAGTCAGCACACTACTCTGTGCTAAATAGTTCTGTATGTGTGTATGTTCTGTACTTTGTGTGAAAATTATATTTAAAAATAGATTGTGAGTACGGAAATAAGAGGTGTCAGGGTGAGAGGTATGCAGGAAGAGAGGTGTGTCAGGGTGAGGTGTGCTGGATGAGAGGTATGTCAAGATTAGATGTATGTCAGGATGAGAGGTGTGCCGGGTGAGATATGAGCGGGATTAGAGGTGTGTCAGGGTGAGTTGTGCTGGATGAGAGGTTTGTCAGGATGAGAGGTGTGCCGGTTGAGATATGTGCTGGTGTTTCAGGATGAGAGGTATGCAGGGTGAGATATGTGCGGGATTAGAGGTGTGCCAGGGTGAGGTGTGTCAGGATGAGAGGTGTGCTGGATGAGAGGTGTGCTGGATGAGAGGTGTTTCAGGGTGAGAGGTGTACATGGGTGAGATATGTGCGAGGAGACGTGAGAGGTATGACAGGATGAGACGCGTATCAGGATCGTATCAAGTGTAAAACCATGCCTAAAAAGGAGTGATGTTCTTACTCAGTTGGTTAGATGACGAGAAGCTGGGTGATCTCTTGAGATGATGATGCTGTGCCGCGGGGGCTGGCGCGCTGCTCGGCACCACGCTAGAGTGCTTCGGAATCTACCAAAAAGGCAAAATGTTAATTATTTACTTTCACGCAACGTGCTATGGAGAGTGCTGTACCAGAGGTTTCGTTATAAAATCCTCAGTAAGAAGAACCAACGACATAGCTTTCAGAATTAGCAAGTAGAAGTGGCAATGCGCAGGTTACACAGCTCGCAGAACTGACCACAAACCGGACGATACAATTTAGGACGGACCTGCCCTCCTGACTGAAAGTCAGTTAAGATAATTTGATAAAGTCCTTAAGTATATGAAGCACCATATCAAAGAATCACTTGGATCTATTTACCGGAGCGTGATGCGGTGCGGCGTGGTGCATGGGCGCGACGTGGTGCGGCGCGTGCGTTGCGTGCGGTGCGTGTGGCGCGTGCTGTGCAGGCGGAAACCGCTCCGGCGACGCTTCGCGCTCGGTACGCGCCTGCACAATAATATTATCATTCTATAACAAAGAGAACACGTTGATATAAATAGCCATTAACAAAAAATTACATGTACAATAACATAACATATAACCCAAAAGTCACATACATAGTCCTGCCCCCCCTATTCCTTGACTGAAAGTCACTGTGACTACAGTTTTGACAAGTAAAATGACTATCAATTGTCAATTTTTAATGATAATTTTGAGCAATTGTTGGTCATTTTGCTTGTCAAACGTTAGCCACCGAGTGGCTTTCAGTTAGGGAATACGGGGGCTGATCCCACACTCGGATTCCCTGTGTCGTGGGTGTCAGCAACTACTAGTAACATGGTACCCCACAACACCAAATATTTGCATATTATACAAACATTTGTCTCGCAGCGGGAGTCGAACCCGCAACCTCCCGCATCTCAGCCGGCTATTAGCCCGCCGCACCACAGAGATCGTCAATATGAATATACACTTTGAAAGACAGTATCTTTAAGTGTACTTAGTTAAAAACGTTTTCCTATAATGGTTCTGTTGATTCCGTCTGAGGTACGGAACCCTAATAACTCGAGTGTCCAGCGCCTTGTAAAAGTAGACAAGACAATAATGCCTGAATCTTCTGCTCGGTGCCGATTTGATATGCCCTGATGCTGCTGTTTCCACGTCACATGACTATGGTCACAATATTGAATCAGGGGTTATTCCGTACACAGAGTAACCAAAAGATCACTACCAACCAATTGACGACCTCTGAGGCGCGGCGGGCGAAAGTTCGCCTGCGACACAGGAGGTTGGGGGTCGATTCCCGCCTCGCAACAAATATTTGTACGTTCTGCAGATATTTGTTCAGGGTGTTCTGGGTATTTTTCTATGTATAATACAAAATATCTATCTATGTAATGTATTGTATGAAGTATATCATTTATCTAGTACCCATAACACAAGCTCTGCTTAGCTTGGGGCTAGATAACGTTGTGTGAAATGTCCAGCATTTATTATTATTATTATTAACTGTGGCGCGGCGGGCGTGTAGCCGGCTGAGATTGCAAAGGTTGCTGGTTCGATTCCCGCTGTGGGACAAATGTTTGTATGATCTGCAAACATTTGTTCCGGGTCTGGGTGTTATGGTACCATGGTACAACACACAAATATGGACACTTATTACTCTATTAGATTTAATTGAGCAGTGGTTTGTCCTGCCTGAGTAAAGACCCCTCAGACTCCTCCCGTGGATGTCGTAAAAGCCGACAAAAGGACAGCAGGAGATGGGCAGCATCATCCACCTGAGTAATCAACATGAATACCTGGGCCCGTTGAATAAACGTTCACGAAATTTTTCCTAAAATCAACCCCCTGGAATCACCAATCCGCCTGCCAAGCATGGTATGGCACTTCCCCCATTGTATTTTCCAATTGATATTCACATTTTTCTTATATTATATCATAATATGTTAATTGTAACTATTTCTTAATCTTCGCGTACGCATGCGAAGATACTTAGTTTGATAATAGTTACTACATGACAGTGGGACTGAGACGAGAGAGATTATACTGTGAATTGAATGTTTTCAAATTAAGAGAACAGAGGCCCAATTTTTTTTAAATGTTGCAAATAATTCTTATCTATTATATTCTAATAAAATCTTTACCTGTGGTGTAGGCAGGGCGTAGTGTTCTTCCGGCGGCTTCGTGACTGCCTTAGCGTCCGGCAGAAACTGACCAAACTCCGTCAATAGATCCTCTTGATTCTCAAACAGTTTCGCCACCTGTCCATCAAAAATGTACTGTACAGTTTACATAACTTAACACAATAGTCAAATACATACTCCCGACTCCCCTCACAGCGTGACGTCAGTACAGGTCTTAACACCCCCACTTAGAATTAGACATACTCCTGACTCCACACTAGGCTTCCCTGTGTCGTGGGTACCATGAACAATGAGCACCATGATACACACGGAACACTGACACGGAACCAATACTTGCAGATCATGCAAACATTTGCCACAAATGCTAACATAAACTAAGAAGAAAGAGAGAGAAAGAGAGGGGAGGGAGAGGAGAGAGAGAGAGAGAGACTGTTCTCCGCGGTGCAGCGGACAAGTAGCCGGCTGAGACATCGAGTTCGCGGACGAGTTCGATTCCCGCTGCCGATTTGTTTGGGTGTTGTGGTACCATACCATGTTACTCGTAGTTCCTGATATACACAACACAGCGAATCCTATGTAAGCGACTGTTGCATGGGTGTGGGGGGGTTTTGGGGGTTCAACCCCCCCGATTTATTCAAAATGTTACATTGTTATCATATCGAAATAAGGAGAGGCGAGGACTTGAAATTATAACATTAATACAAATCGATAAAAATTACGTTTGAGTCAAAAAATTTGGCTGTTCACACTTCTTAAATACAAATTTTTCTTTTATCTGTTAAAAATGTCCCCTTCACACGCCGAGCGCGGCAGTTACATGAATATGTAATTTCATGTACCTAATTTTTTTTAATTTTTTTTTCTCGAAACCGATACTATAGCCTGGCTACGCCCGTGGACTGTTGTGTGTTATGTTATGTCCGAGGCACGTTGACACACTGGTTCTCTCACCTCGCAAAGCAACCATACCCCAAGCTATCCATTGCAGTAGGATGCCCTTAAAAACACCAGTAGCACGACGATAGTAGTAAAAGTATCATATCTTACACGTTTCATTACCTGCGAGTAGACTTCTTGCTCCGTCTGTTGCTTTGCTTGTGGCTCCTTTAGGTCGCGGTGTCCACGCTGGTACGCGTGCAGTATCTCCAGGAAACGTTTATATTTGTCCGGTTGGCGGGAGAAACGTGACTGTGGGGGGTTAAAAACGTTATTTTAGCAATCAGCCGACAAAAAAATTGCTTCCGGAGGGTTAAAAAGGTGGTCAGAACTTTAAAAAAGCAGCCAATAGTGATATCATAGGCGTCAAACGGTAATTTGTTTCATCATATGAGATGTTTAGGTTCTGTGGCCCAATTCTCTAAATTATTTTAATTCTACGCTGAAAGTTAACCGAATTGAGACTGAATTGTAAATTGACAGAAAGTTGGTATTCTGCTCCCTCATAAATAGCAATTTAGTCTACTTTCAATACACGGTACTACCATTAGAATAGGATAGTCATATATATAATTGGAAGAGTAAAGAGAGACTCCATCTACTTATTATTATAGCAACAATTTTGAATCGTTCAAGTTTCCGTCATATTTCGATATAATCACATTTCAGTGTTGTATTTTAAGTTAGGACCATTTCTGACATTTAAGACATCGACACAAGACCGAAACATGATCCGAACTCTTTTTTAACCGACTTCCCAAAAAAGGAGGAGGTTCTCAATTCGGTTGTATTTTTTTTATGCTTGTTACCGCATATCTCCGGCGTTTATTTTGATTTTATTTTGATTTGGAAAATTCTTTTTTTATTTGAATAGATAAACTTCCAGATTGGTCCCATTTTTCAGAATTCAGTTCTGATGATGGAATCCATGAGGAATTGAGGTAACTCCTCAAATATTGTAGGCATACCCAAGCATTTGCATTCAAAAAGTATCATAATCCTTTCACCACTATGGTTCTTTCATAATTTTTTTTCATCCAAATATTTAGTCGAATACAATGGCGGAAGTCGGTTTTTCAAATGAAAAGTTATTAACTATTTATTTAGAGAATTGGGCCTCTGGTTTTGGAGGGTTAAATAGGGGGTCAGAATTAATGAGTGTCAAATGGTTATTTGGTTCCTTATCTACTGCCTGCAGTTCAATGAGATAGTCAAGGGATACCGATAGAGCGCTGACGCCCTTTTGTACGCGAACCAAATTTTCTTCTATTTTGGCTATTATTTCTTCAAACTCCATTTTTGTACAAGACCGTCAAGAAGTGCGTCAGTCTTTTAAAAATTTGTTTTTTTTTATGACTAGCTGCCCGCGCGCGACTTCGTTCGGGTGGTCCCGGTACATTTAAACCTTTCCGTGACAATTATGAACACAACAAAACCAAAATCAAATAAATCCGCCCAGCCGTTCTACGAGTTTTAGCGAGACAAACGAACAGCAATTGATTTTTATATATATATATAGAGGATAGAGGATTTGGTAACCTTATAAATTTATAAGGGACGCGTCTAATTATTAGAGTACTGATCATGTGTACAAAGTTTCATGGCGATGAAGAAAAAATTTCCAAATTAGAAAAAAACTTAGTTGGCGTGCAGCCGTAACCGCCCTACCGTTAACATTCTCTTAAGGATCAAATTTACATGCAATTCCACTAATAAATAACATTATGCATAATCATAATTAAATAAAAATAAATAAATAATGCTGGACATTTCACACAACATTATCTAGCCCCAAGCTAAGCAGAGCTTGTGTTATGGGTACTAGATAACTGATACACCTAATACAATAACATTTACATAGAAAGATATTTTGATTATACATAGAAAATACCCAGAACACCCGGAACAATTATCTGCATATCGCACAAATATTTGTTTCTAGGCGGGGATCGAACCCGCAACCTCTTGCGTCGCAGGCGAACCTTCGCCCGCCGCGCCACAGAGGTCGTCAGTATATTATTAGTCATATTATCATCAAAGGTTAAATAAAATACGTAAAGCAGAGTTCTAGTGGAAGAACACTTTTTGAATAAGAATTCAACATAATTTCCAACTACAAATTGAACACATAAAATTTGGCTGTTAGTAGAAAATTTATACGGGAAAATGAAACAATTCAACACCTTCCAATCTTTATAATTCTCATAGCTAATTCAGTTAATTCACTTATCAGTTTAAAACACTCACCTTGATTTTATTGACGTATTCAATCGCATGGTTGAACTCGACCGGCTGTCCAGCAGGCGCGGGCGCAGCGTGACCCGCCGGCGGGGTACCGGCGCTACCTGCAGGCAGGTATAGGGTTAAATATGGGGTCAGAGGACACGAGAGGGTTAAAAAGGGTTGTTGGGTCAAATCAGAACTTAAAAAAAGCAGCCAATAGTATTATCACAGGCGTCAAACGGTAATTTGTTTCATCATTTGAGGTATTTTGTTCAACATTGCTCCTTTTACATGTAGTTGTACATGGTTCCTTTCACTTTAGCGGACTTCGAAATCGAGGTCAGTCATTGAATTTTTGGTTATTTTTACGTGCCCAGACATTTGAAGCATCTAATCATTATAGCTGACGCTATAGGTTCAACGAAAGTTTTTGTATGAACTAAAGAAGGCGAGCGCACGCTCTGATACCTTGGTTTTGTGTATAAAATAATTATATAATTCCTTATAAAGTTTTGTTGGATTTTGTTGATGAACTCACTAACCCAATTTATAACTTATAAGTTACCAAATGTTCCAAAAATAAAAACGTGTTAGAAGTTAGTCTAAAATTAGATTTAAATTTTAATAAGGTTAAAAAGGAGGCATCTTTGTTTATTTTTTTTCGAGTGGAGCATTTCAAATTGTGTTATTTATTTATGAAATTATGATTTCACTAGATAAAAAGCTTAAGAATACGATAAATTTACGCAAATACGAATAAGTTCCGCGGCGGGAATCGAACCAAGGCTATAATAAAGTGCACATACCTGGTGCGTGATGGATAGCCGCTGCCTCAATCTGTTGATGCGCCTGCGATATCTGATGCAAAGTGTTTGTGGGCGCACTATTCACAGAGAGATTGTGCACTATCGCACTACTCGACCTGCGGACAACACACAAGCTTGTAGTGCACATTCAAGCACTATAATAGTGACCTTTCACTACGTGAATAAATCAGAAATTAAAACAAAGCATATTTTGATAATCACAGGTGTCAAATTATATATTTTTTCATCATGTTGATTTTGGGAATCTCTTTTAGCTTTTAATTTTTTATGTTATTAACTTACTATCATACGACTACTATACTAACACCGTACCTATTTCTGCCGCCAAGCAGTAGTGCTCGCATTGCTGTGTATCGGTTTGAAGGGTACGGGTGCCGGTGAAATTACAGGCACATGTGACTTTTCATCTTTATGTCTCAGGGTCGGCAGCGCGCGTGTGATGCCTCTGGTGTTGCAGGCGTCCATAGGCTACGGTAACTGCTTTCCATCAGGTAGGCCGAACGCTTGTTTGATTGCCAAGTAGTATAAAAAAAATACAGGTATACACCAGGGAATATGCAGCAGCATCCACAATGTTCATCCAGCATGTTTCATATATAACTTTTCATTTAAAAAACCCACTTCCGCCATTTTATTCGACTAAACATCTGAATGATATGTTGATGGTGAAAAAACCAGAGTGGTGAAAGGGTTATGATACATTCTGAATGCAAATGCTTGATTTGTTGCTGAATATATCAAAATCGCTATATTTATACCTACAATATTTGAGGAGTTCCCTCAATTCCTCATGGATTCCATCATCAGAACTGGATTTTGAAAAAAAATGGGACCATTCTGGAAGTATATCTATACAAAATACAACCAAATGAGAACCTCCTCCTTTTTGTGAAGTCGGTTGAAAAACTAGTTCAGTTTAATGTCAATGATAGTATATGCTTTCTAAGCAAAAGCTAGAAAATCAAGAGTCGGGAACATTCCCAGCAATTGGAACATTCCCAGCGGTGGGATTAGGATAAGTGATGGTCACTTACGGTGGTACAGGCAGCAAATGTACCAACTGCTGCTGATTATGATGTATATTGGGCAGCAACACCCCACTGGTGCCCCCCATGCCAGTCGGGGAGGGCATCGAGACGGATACCTGCAACAATTATAATACTATTAGTAGTGGAAAAAACTAGTAGTAGGTGATTTTATTTGTAAGAGAATCAGAAATTAAAACAAAGCATTTTTGGTAATCATAGACATCAATTTGGTTTTCTCATCATTTAGGTTTGTTAAGTCTATTTAAGAGGTATATCTTATGGCCCTTTAAACTTCTAGGTTTCATTGAATATAGCTACATAACATAACACCCAACAGTCACAAACGTAGTCCAGAGGCCTTACCAAGAGCTCTTATAGCGATTCAGTTCAAAAACTATTTAATACAACATATCGGTTCCGTGATGTCCGCAGCTATATTTAAAGGCACAGTAGCAGAAGGTCTTTAGACTTCTGCGATTAAAGTTATTCAATGATGACAAATGTCAACGACTAACCGATATTTTGTACTGGGGGCTTAGTACAGGTTTTGATAGATTACGAAACTATATGAAGTTTCGTTTCCTTCCATACATTTACTTGCAGCGCCCCTAGCGAAAACGAGAAGAAAACTAAGGACGCTGTCAGTAAATATATTGGATAGAAACGAAACTTGATATAGTTTCGTAAACTATCAAAACCTGTACTAAGCCCCCAGTACAAAATATCGGTTCGTCGTTGACATCCGTCATCATTGAATAACTTTAATCGCAGAAGTCTATAGACCTCCTGCTACTGTGCCTTTAAATATAGCTGCGGACATCACGTAACCGATATTTTGTACTGAATAGTTTTTTAACTGAATCGCTATAAGAGCTCATGGTAAGGCCTCTGATCCCACACTAGGACACACTACCGAGTACTGCGGTACCATAACACCCAGACCCGGAACAAATATTTGCAGATCATACAAACATTTGTCCCACAGCGGGAATCGAATCCGCAACCTCTTGCATCTCAGCCGGCTACTCACCGGCAAAACAAATATTTGTACAATCTGCAGATATTTGTTCAGTGTGTTCTGGGTATTTTTCTATGTATAATAAAAAAAGTACTATCTATGTAATGTATTGTATTAAGTATATCTGTTATCTAGTACCCATCAGACAAGCTCTGGTTAGCTTGGGGCTAGATAATGTTGTGTGAAATGTCCAGCATTTATTTACTTATTTTTGTTTTTTATAAATGCACCCACGTTTTAAAAACATAAATGGGCCATTGTTTTTCCACAATCACTATCACCATTTTCTCATTATAAACACAAGCTTTACCAGAATCACACAACAGTACTATTGTAAATAACATTTAAACTGAAAGATACATATAAAATGAATCAAAACTCGTCAAAATCCTCACCTGCCCATTGCTTTGTACTTCAATCTTGTACCCCGGTGGCAGGAATGTGTTGAATCCCACAATCAGCTCAGGATGACCCTTAAACAGGTTGGAGACCCGCGTTATGACCCCCGGCGTGTCGATCCTGAAAGGCGAACTGTGATATAGTGGGGTCAGGGGGGGCGGTTGATGTTACAATGGTACGAGAACTCAGAAATTAAAACAAAGCATTTTTTAAAATCACAGCTGTCAATAATAAAGTTTCTCATCATTTAGATTTTTTCCAGGGTCAAAATAGTGGTCCTGATAAGGGCTTTGTACTACTTCATGTCAGCGGTTCTTTCTGGGTCACTGAAATGGATCTCATGAATACTTTCACCACACTGGTTTCTTTCGCCATCTATCACAAGGCTCTATGCATGAAAGGAGCTTATGCACGTTTGATAACTATATTAATGAAAAAGTCGCGTGGCCTGATGTCGCTCTGCACCTCTAGATAGCTAAAATGTAAATTTGCAATATCTGTACCTACCTATTTACATGTTGTTATTTATAAGTATATCAAGCGTAGCGTGTGCTGCCTTATATACTTTTGTTGATGTTTTTACTATCGACTACCTTCCCATGGTTTTTAAGTTAACATTTTCTATGTATCAGCTTCTCCCTGCTCCGAGGCACCACACAGGCGCTTCCCACCTAGTAGTAAGAAGGATCATCAAATTAAGCCAAGCCATGTTGGTTGTCCGATTTTTCTAGACTTGGTTGCATTGGAACAGAGTAATTTTAGTTGATAAGACGATTTCAAATGATCCTTGTGATTTCAATGCAATAAAATACTTTTGATTTTGATTATCTTTGCGATGCGCACTGAATCCATTCACCACACTGGGTCACTAGGTCCCCTTCAGGGCGACCATACCTCAAAATAGTCTCTGACCTATCGCAGGGCGACCAAGAAAGAACTGAAGGCACGAAATAGTAGTAGTAATGAGAAATAACTTACGTCTGACTCTTAAACTCCTTCATGATGTCCAAAAAGTCGTTGTACACTTGAGGCTGTGTGTTGAACTTGTACTTCACTTGGTCTAGGTATGAGAGAGCATCTTCAACCTTCAACCTCTGGAACTGCTGCTGTGGGGGCGGGCAGGGGGCGCACGGGGGTTGCGCGGCCGGCTGTGGGGCCGGCGACTGTCTCTCCAGAGAGGGCAGTGGGGCCAGGCTCGGCTATGGGGAGAGTTCACAAGTTAGAAAGGGATCATGTGATGCAAGTTGGTTGCAATGTGATCATGGAAGAAATCAGATGCAAATATGCAGCCAGTAATACTATCACTGTGTTCAAACGGTAATTAGTATCATCATTTTGAATGTAGAAATTAGCAGAACATCTTGGTAACTGGCCGTGGCGTGTTTGGCCTAAGAATAGACATCTCCCTCCATGGATACCGTAAAAGCTGACAAGGGATTACACTTAGTTAGAACTTAGTAGGACTTCTTGTGAAAGAGTTTGTCAGGGAAAGTACTACCACTGTACCTACTTCTGCCGCCAAGCAGTAGTGTTCGCATTGCTGTGTTTCAGTTTGAAGGGTACGGGTGCCGGTGAAATTACAGGCACATGAGACTTTTCATCTTTATGTCTCAGGGTCGGCAGCGCGCGTGTGATGCCTTTGGTGTTGCAGGCGTCCATTGCTACGGTAACTGCTTTCCATCAGGTGGACGGTATGCTTGTTTGCTTGCAAAGTAGTATAAAAAAAACACTAGGGGATGAGTAGCAGCATCCACCTGAGTAAGTACTCAAGACCAATACTGCGATCACCCATCCACCTGCCAAACGTGGTGATTATGGCAAATTCCCCATTGCATTTCATGGGTGAGGCCTCGTTCAACATTGGACTTCTATAGTGTCATCATTTTGAATTAAGCAATTAGCTGATTGCAATCTTTTCTTTCGATTGCTAAAAGTGATAGAGTGGCGACCAAGAAACAGGGGGCTTAGTACGGGTTTTGATAGTTTACGAAACTATATGAAGTTTCGTTTCCATCCAATACATTTACTGACAGCGTCCTTAGTTTTCTTCTCGTTTTCGCTAGGGGCGCTGCAAGTAAATGTATGGAAGGAAACGAAACTTCATATAGTTTCCTAAACTATCAAAACCTGTACTAAGCCCCCAGAAGACTTAGGGCCTTATTCATAATATTTTTTGAAACCTATTTTAGTTAAAAGGTTTTGTCTTGTTCTCTCTGATGTAAAATGCCATACGTCAAAACAAGACAAAACATATTTTAACTAAAATAGGTTTAAAAATTATTATGAATAAGGGGGTTAGTGTAGAAAGGTCAGCTCGATGGACCAATGACATTGTTATGGTCTCCGGAGGACAGCAGATGAAGAAGGCTCCGGACAGTTATTGTGGGATTCCTTGGGGAAAGCCTATGTCCAGTACTGGACTTCTTCTGGCTAAATCTCGAGAACAAAGACCAACAAAGAACCAGTTACCCAAGGAAGCGTTATTAGGAGAGCTAATTATGTTCAGACATCTTGAAAAGAAAAACGAAATGCCGAAATAAAAAAGTCGTTGGAAATGAGGACATTACAATTTTGTTTTGTTAGCAATTCTGTCTGTGTCTTGATTCTTGTATTGTTATAGTTGATGGCTAATATTACAGCAGAAGATGACTATGTAGTATCAGAGCTGTACTACGGATTGATAACTTGGGTTACCATACCTTGATTCTAGGCGGAACTTGCGGCGGCTTAGCAGGCGCGTACTGAACAGCGCCCGGCTTGAGATAGTTGATTACAGCCGGCGTCGAAGCCCTAGGGGCGGAGCGCCCAAAGCCCGATCCGCCCACCGATAGCAAGCCTGATGACCCTGAAATATGCAGACCAGTTAGAAAGGAACACTTGTACAGCGAAGAAACTATGATGAATTAAGAAATCAGATGCAATAATGCAGCCAATAGTGATATCATTGTGATCAAACGGTAATTAGTATCATCATTTTGAAGATTATCCGTGCTACTGATAAACGTGGAATGTCCTGAGAATAGTTACACCGTATTTTGTCTCATTCTATCGAATATGAAAAGAACAGAGGCGAATAATACAATTTAGGTCTGCGACGCCAAACGCCTTACTTTGGGGTAGTAATGTTACTAGTCTTTGCCGTGGTGTGTCCAGTCTAAGAACAGCACCCCAATTACAGTAGCAAATGGCAATGGGGAACACAATAATGGAGATCATTTTGGCAACCGTAGCGCTGTCCAAATCTTTTGAAACTTGAAAGGTGGAATATTTAAGTCAAGAAATTACCCCCTATTCAAGTTTCATAAGATTAAGATAGCGCTAAGGTTGCCAAAGTGATCCCCATTGTTGCGTTCCCCATTGCCATTTGCCACTGTAATTGGGGGGCAGACCCCCCTCAGTCTTATCCCGTGGATATGGTAAAAGCCGAATAAGGATGGGCAGCAGCATCCACCTGAATACTAATTTTGCGATCACCAATCCACCTTGCCAAGCGTTGGTGATTACGGCAAATACCCCATTACACTTTAAGGGGTAAGGTTTTTTTCAACAGCTATTACTTAGTATAATTTATAAAGGTATTGTAGTGACATTTCAATATATTTTTTTTTAACTGTTTCACCTATACGATGTAAACGAATTGACGAAACTATAAATGTTCATTAAGTCCCTATGGTTTGGGATAAATGAATATGAAGCCTCGTCCAGAGAGCTGATTTTGAGTTTTTAGCACACAATTAACACGGACGTATGGTATAGTGTAACAACGATTTTGTATGGCGACACCGATGAGCGCCCCTAGCGTACACTCTGTGAACCTCATTTTCCATACAAAAATCCGTGTTACACTACACCATACGTCAGTGTCAATTGCTTTTAAAAACTACAAAATCAGGCCCCAGCATTGGACATCTATCGGCTGGTGGTGATCACAGTTACGCATAAACTTAACACCATTGTCATTAGACCACTGTAGAAAAACTATCAGAGTATATTGATCTCACCAAGTATCTGTGGTGGCTGTGCAGACTGTGCCAATGTGTGCATGTTGCTTGCTCCTGGCTGTATCTGCAACAAATAAGAACAAGTGAAAATTCATTTAATTTTTTATTAACCTCGGACACAAACGGAAACCTCTAATAACTTTTCATTTAAAAAAACAGACTACCGCCGTAGTATTCGAAAAAAGTAAATATCTGGATGAAAAAAATTATGAAAGAACCATAGTGGTGAAAGGGATATGATACTTTCTGAATGCAAATGCTTGGTTTGTTGCTGAAAATATCAAAATCAAATCAAATGCCTACAATATTTGAGGAGTTCCCTCAATTCCTCATGGATGCCATCATCAAAACTGGAAAAAATTCTGAAAAAAATGGGACCAATCTGGAAGTATGTCTATTCAAATAAAAAAAGAATTTTCTAAATCGGTTCATAAACGCAGAAGATATGAAGTAACAAACATTTAAAAAAAAATACAACCGAATTGAGAACCTCCTCCTTTTTGGGAAGTCGGTTAAAAAGTATTAGTAGGCTGCAGGCGGAAGATATGTCATGGCGTCTTATTTTAACACATAACATAACATAACACCCAACAGTTACAAACATAGTCCTATTCCCTAACTGAAAGTCACCCAGTCACTAATGTTTGACAAGTAAAATGACTACCAATTGCTCAAAATTATTATTAAGAATTTTGACAATTGTTGGTCATTTTATTTGTCAAACGTTAGTCACTGAGTGACTTTCAAGGTAGGGAATAGGGGGGCTGATCCCACACTAGGATCCTCCGTGTCTTGGGAATCAGAAACTACGAGTACCATGGTACTACAACACCCAGAGTCGGAACAAATATTTGCAGATCATGCAAACATTTGTCCCGAGAAATGGGTATTTTTAGGGAATTGAGGAACCTCCGGAGGGGGCAACCTCTTGCGTCTCATCTGACTACCCACCCACGACGACGAGGACGAGGTCGTCCTTTGTAATTAGTAGTAAGTAGTAAAGTTATTTTGGTTAGTCGTAAGAGAGTACAACCGCCCTGGCTTTCTACCACCAAGCAGTAATGCTTGGGTATGCGGTGTTACGGTACCATGGTACTCGTAGTTCCATGATATCCACGACACGGAATCCTAGTGTGGGATCAGGACTATGTACGTGACTATTGGGTGTTATATTAAAATTTTGTATATTATTTGTATATATTATAACTTGCAGTAAATAAACATTCTAATTAATTATCTAATCACATAACTACGGTGAATAATAATCAAGGAACAAACAATTTAGTTTCGTCTCTTGTTATTTACTTGTTGTAAAAATTATTTTCATAAACGCGTGGTCTAAATGGATTTACTATACTGGTGTCGCCTAAAAATAGTTGTGCCTGAGTCATAGTTGACGCGTTCCTAGTGTTTTCGTTGTGAGTAAAAATTACACATGTAATCGTAGTAGATATGAGAAAACCCTCGGTTTTCCCCTTACACATTGCACATAGAGGCATGCCTTGAAAAAATAGCTGAGTTTTTGCAAGGTTCGCTTACTTACTAAACTTGATAATAACTTTATGTTTGGTTAAAATTGCGAGTCAATAAACCGTCCAAAAAATGCACGCACAAATGATTTTTCAAAGAACTGCTCTGGGACGTTTATCCGTTCAATTACTAGACAATACATAAGTTATTGTATACTGCGAACGTAGCCAACGAGATTGTTATAGCAATTGAGTTCGTCGACCTTAACATCAACACGTCTAGTATGTATACAACTTCATTGCAATCCTATTCCTTTCTACATGAGATAGCCCTTTAGGTATATAGAGTAATTTACACACAGATGATGACGTATTTTTTATCATTATCAGTCCATTATAGCCAATTAGTTCACTTAAGTTGTGGAATGGTCTCCCTGACGAGGCTTTCTCTAGTGACTACAGTATGGAGTTCTTCAAAAAGGGCGTTTTAAAGTTCTTAGAGTCGGCAACGCACGTGTGATGCCTCTGGTGTTGCAGCCGTCCATAGGCTACTGTAACCGCTTTCCATCAGGTGGGCCGTATGATTGTTTGCTTACGTAGTAGTATAAAAAAATATATAATAATAATAAATGTGCCGTGGTGTTTCCGGCCTAAGAATAAAACTCTCCTACTCTTCAAGTGGACGTCGTAAAAGCCGACTAAGGGATTACACCAGGGAACGGACAGCAGCATCCACCCGAGTACCCAACATAAATACTGCGATCACCAATCCGTCTGCCAAGCGTGGCCCCATTGTATTTCATGGGGGAGGCTTCGTCGAAATTAGGACGAAACCACGAAGGCACATTCTATGACATTGAAGACTTCAAATTCGATAATAGTGAAGCGTGAGGTTGCCTGGCTTTAATACCCCCTAGTATTATTTTTTCTGGCTTTTACTACATCCATTGGAGGAAACGGAGGGGTCTATTCTTAGGCCGAACACACCACGGATTGCGCCAGGGGATGGGCAGCAGCATCCAAATGGGTACTAATCATCAATCCGCCTGCCAAGCGTGGTGATTATAAATCCCCCCCATTGTACTCAATTGTAAACAGGCTGATGATGATGATGATCTATTTTTACATTGTAATACAACAGCATTATAATTGAGGTCTGCAAAATTATAAACAGTAAGGTTATCTACACTTATCGCTGGGGCAGCAGTATTTCAAACCTTGTTTACTAGACTTATCTGCAAGACGTTTTGAATACGTTTAAGAGGAGTCACCGGTAGAGCGTTTACGCTTCTTTTGTACGCTTACAAAGTTTGATTCTAAAATGGCTATTATTTCATCAAACTCCATGAAGTTTTGTGTATTAGACTAATTTTTTTGTATTTTATTTTGCGATTTGGTAATCATATATTTTTATAAGAAACTAACGCACCACGGGTAGATATTAGTGTACTAATCATGTGTATAAAGTTTCATGGAGTTTGAAGACATAATAGCCAAATTAAAAACTAAGTTCGTTCGTGTGAAAAAGGGTTGTAAGCGACCTTTTGCTAGCTACCGATCACCTCTTTCAGTAGTGTTGATATTTGTTTGTCAAAACTTGCGTAGGGAAAGTATGTTTTAGACTATGACCAATAGATTATTAAGTTTTCATTGCTTTAGGTATTCCGGCTTGAAAGGCAGTGTTTCGTGTCAATATAATCAAAGAGAAATCTAAGAATTTGTTCAAGCTCACTGCTTCATTATTTCATGAAATCACAGTAATTTACTGTAATATGTAATAGGCGTGAAGGAATTTAATGTAATATTTCATTAACGTTCGTTTCAGTGGGATTTAAAATCTCTGACGAAAGTATTTAAAGTCTCTCACTTCACAGTTCAAAATGAATACGACTCATTAGGAATAGGCTGGGGTAGGGTTAGCAAAGGGGGGCAAAGCACAATACATCCCCCCCCTCCCACAGCGGGACGACAGGGCAGGCAAGGAGGAACGTCTCACAAGGGGCGCGAAATTAAAATATAATGTTTTTTGCTCATTAAATCTCATCAACACTTCTAGCAAAACCAGAGAGCTTGACAAGTTTTGACAAGCAATTGACACAAACGTATGGTGTAGTGTAACACGGACTTTTCTATGGATAATGAGGTTCACAGAGTGTACGCTAGAGGCGCTCATCAGTCTCCATACAAAAATCCACACTACACTATACCAGACGTCCGTGTCAAATGCTTGTCAAAACTTAGAATCAGCTATCAGGAGAACTAGCTTTTGCGAAAACTAGGAGACCTAACACAAACGTTTTGATAGTTTTTCTCATAAATATCATTAGCTTAGCTACGAAAATGCCTGAACAAAAAAAAACACTGTTAAAATTATTGAAGGACGGACATATTATATTCATGAGATACTACCAATTAAAACATGGGCCTTCTAGTTTTAGCAAAGTCTTTTGTGGCTATTTCAAGAAGTGTTGATGAGCTGTGATGAGCAAAAAAGACGATAATAATTTCGCGCCACTTGCGAAACTTTCCACCTTAAGACGCCGATTTTTGAGTCAAATAGGCTTCACTTAAACGTATTTTAAGCAAAATTTAGATAGTTAATGGCAGAGAAAAATATATCATTACATTTCCAAGGGCATGCAAAGGTCCAAAACAGGATTCTGATAATTTTTCCCGAATAAAAAATCCTGTGCCTTTAAAAATGCGCTTTACCGCAAATATCTCTATTACCTAGCATAGCAACGTACGAAGATAAAATTAAATAACAAGTAACAAATAAATATTGTCTTTGATTTTTACTCACCTCAGGTAAGTTAGATAGTGACAGAATCTGGCTGTTATTTTTTATGCTACTTGGCAAGCAGACAAGCTTACGGCCCACCAGATGGAAAGCAGTTACCGTAGCCTATGAACGCCTGTAACATCAGAGGCATCACACGCATGCTGCCGACCCAGAGACATAAAGATGAAAAGTCCCATGTGCCTGTAATTTCACCGGCACCCGTACCCTTCAAACCGAAACACAGCAATGCGAGCACTACTGCTTGGCGGCAGAAATAGGTAACTAATTGGTTGTGGTGTGTCCGGCCAAAAAATAGAACCCTCGTTCTCCTCTCGTGGATGTTACAAAAGCCGACTAAGGGATTACACCAGGGGATGGGACGCAGCATCCCCCTGACAACTTAACACCAATACTGCGATCACCAATCCGCTTGCCAAGCGTGGTGATTATGGCAAATCCCCCCATTCAATGGGGGAGGCCTCGTCCAGCAGTGGACGTCTAAAGGCTGCTGATGATAATGATGATGATGACTTAGAATTAGGAGTAGACACCATCAAACTCATCAGGAATAGGAGAATGAACGTATCATAATACTTATAATAAAAGCTGGACATTTTACTCAACATTATCTTGCCCCAAGCTAAGCAAAACTTGTGTTATGGGTACTAGATAACTGATATACTAACTACAATACATTACATAGATAGATATTTTTTATTATACATAGAAAATACCCAGAATACCCTGAACAATTACCTGCAGATCGTACAAATATTCGTTCAGAGGTGGGGAATCGAACCCGCACCCTCCTGCGTCGCAGGCGAACCTGCGCCCGCCGCGCCACAGAGGTCGTCAAACTACCTACGGTGAATTGGGAGCTTGAAAGGAAAACAAAAAGCAACGAGATGGAATGGCGGAGTGATGCGCGCGCAGCTACGAGTACAAATCCTTTGAGGAAGCCGGCAGATTAATGGAAGAAAAGTTATTTACAATGATATACCTTATATCCTTGAATTAAAATCTTTTATCGACATAATCGACTAACATCGACATGCATTCGGTTGGAAAGAGGACACTCGGCTATTGATATTTGCAACTGCATGTATCAAATGTATGGAGGGCGTTGGGGTAGGTCGGAAGCGGGTACCCCCCTTCTCCCTCGAGTAGGGGGAGTAGCTCCACCCCTTACAAGGCGTCGGGTGGGGCTGACCGACCGTCAATACTTCCCGATATTAATTTATGGTTAATTGCTACGAGACAAATAGATTGCAACAAAGTATTAAACATACTTTTGAGACCTTGTGAATACAATAAGTTGTTGTGGTTAGGCAGTGTCAAAAACGAAACTTTTGGAGATAAATAAGAACGGTATTTTCTTAAATCAGTGTAGATTGTACAGCTTACAATGAAGCAAATGGGTGCTTCCTTGAGCAACACTTAAATAAACTCCAGACTTTTATACACATGATCAGTACACTAACATCTAGATTCTAGAGCAAGCATGTCAAACACCCTTTACAGCTTTGACTGCGGCCCGATTCAATTTTAAGAACAAAGTATATTTTTTTGACATTTTACTATCAAGTAATGGATTAAGTAAACGATTAGCGTCCTGTTCCCCTATTCCCTAACTGAAATTCACTCGGTGACTAACGTTTGACAAGTTAGTCACCGAGTGACTTTCAGTTAGGGAATAGGGGGGAAGTTACTACTAGATTAATCCAGTTTGTTTTCTTTGTAGTTGGGTTTTGCGGCCCACTGATTTTACGGTCCATATGGCATTTGGCCCACCAATGACTTTGAGTTTGACATGCATGTTCCAGAGGATAGCGTACTGATCATTTCAATTTCAAAAATATGAAAAACAGACGCGCTGGTTCTAGATTCGAGGTGCGTCAGTTTTTTTTTTTTTGTTTATTTTATTATTTAGTAACCATAATATAATTAAAGAAACTAACACACCACGGGTCTAGATGTTAGTGTACTGAACATGTGTACAACATTTCATGGAGTTTGAAGAAATAATATCCAAATTAGAAGAAAACTTCGTTCGCGTGCAAAAGGGCGTAAGTGCTACCGTTTAGGAGGTCAACGGTAGCACTTACGCCCTTTTGCGTTAAAGACAAAAGTCAACAAAGATTGGCACACGCCCGCTGCGCAGTTGAATCTCGAATCAAGGCTGCATGTGAATGACTGTGAAAGTATATCTGTGGATTGCAAAGATTCTGAGATAACGTAACGATGGTGTAATAATAACAAACCGATTACAAAATATCGATGCACCTCTCTTGTCAAGGTTACCTCCAATACGGTATGCGCCATCATGGACAAACTATCAAGACAGTAGGTTATTGGTACCGTTCCAAGTTTTAAGCTATAACTAAATTTACTATAATGTTTTGTAATAAAGTTCCAACTACTAACTAGCTTGTGTAATTAAACATTTCCGTAGATGGATGTTTTATGGGAAGGTTTTATGGTTAGGCCCTTTTGTACGCGAACGAAGTTCTCTTTTGGCTATTACTTCATCAAACTTTATGAAATTTTGTACACATGATCGCTACACTAATATCTAGACCGGTGGTGTCTCAATGTGTAGTGGCAAACTTCTTTCGCGTGCAAAAGGGCGTAAGTGGTGACATTCAGCTCTTATGAGATAAGTCTACGAAAACGTTTCAAAAGTGATTTTTTTAATAGACAATAATTCCGCGAACTTAGCTTTATTGTTAACAATATTTAGAGGACTATACTATACCAGAGGGCTTTTTCTAATTTTAATTCTAGATTTAATGTAAATTGTAAAGGTATTTAATGGACGAAGCTACGTCAATGGTTAAATTGATACCGACTTAAGCACAAAAGAAGTGTAGATTCATTGTAGTTATTTGAATCGGCATGAATCCACGTCCCAAAAACCAAAAACAGTTAACATAACATAACACCCAACAGTCACATACATACATAGTCCTGATCCCACACTAGGATTCCCTGCATCATGGGTATCAGAAACTACTAGTAACATCGTACCAAAACATCCAGACCCAGAACAAATATTCGCAGATCATGCAAACATTTATCCCGCAGCAGGAATCGAACCCGCACCTCTTGCGTCTCAGCCGGCTACTCGCCCGCCACACCACGAAGGTCATCAATGGAAATATTTCAACACAGAAACTAAAACAGCCCCTCCAACGGACCGTGTCGACGACTCATTTTGTGTACAAAACCCCGTGTAACACGCTCACGATCACGAGTGTAAGTGTAAACAACTCCACAGACTAGGGCTTCTGTGTGGCACAGTCATAATGGTACATACCTCGTTAGATAAGTTTGCTCCCAAGCTGTCAAACAGGGAGAATCCTTGCAAAACCTGTTCATTAGATTTTGCATGTTGGTACTGTAACAAACAAACAATCTCTTAGAATGCGTTATATGTAATAAAATAAAAACATAATATTTTTATTTATAATAGTGCGAGTCGGACTCACGCACGAAGGGTTCCGTACCATTATCTATAAAAAGGGCAAAAAAAAACACATTTGTTGCATGGGAGCCCCTTTAAATATTTATTTTATTCTGTTTTTAAGTGATTTGTTGTTATATCGGCAATAAAAATACATCATCTGCGAAAATTTCAACGGTCTATCACGGTTCATGAGATACATACAGCTTTTGACAGATGGACGGACAGTGGAGCCTTTAATAATAGGGTCCGTTTCCCCTTTGGGTACGGAACCCTAAAAACAGTAATAATAGAATGCCCCCCTCTCCATGGACAAAAGAAAAGTCACGGGATGTCAAAATAAGAGAAGCTTTTCCTGTTTTTACTCATGGTGACAACCAAAACCACTGAATGCTTTCTTACTGTTATATAGCCCATTATTTCAGCAAGGTATAGAGCTGTATGTGTGGACGAAATTGTGAATGGGTAAGCTAGTTAAAAATAAAAAGGGTTCCTTACCTGATTAGGGTTCTGCTGTTGCATGGGTGGCTCGTCTGGCCCGAGGCGGGGAACGCCCGTTCGTTTCATCATCGCTGCGTCAGCGTGATCCCATCACACGATCACCTGGAATGTACACCTATTATTAGCATCCACTATAAGAAACAGACACCGATCACCAACACAGCACCAATTTGCAAGTTGAAGTGACAATGGGCAGACCGTATAGCTTACAGAACTGACAACCGTTGGAGAATAAAGGTTCTAGAGTGGTGACCATGAATCAATGATAAGTGTAGAAAGAACCCAACAGACCAACGTCGTTTTATAGGTAGGTGGATGAATGCGGCTCAAGACTGTTAGTTATAGCATTCTATAGGTGGAGGCCTATGTGCGAAGTGGACTTCTACAGGCTGATGATGTTGATGAAGAAACACTGTAGTACCTAGTTTGTTCAATTTTAAATTTATTAATAATCATTTTAACATTACCTAGTACTTAACAAAAACCATATTTGTTAATTACAGTTCTACTGATAAAACTATGCCTAAAGTAGGTAAATGTTTGGCTGTGTTTGGCAACTTTAGTGCAGTATAGTTTGAGGGGAGGCTTTTGACAAAAGGGCACAGACACAGGAGACAGACACCAATGTTTTAACTAAAACACAACAAAAAATCTAAGTCTATAAATAGTATAATGTTTTGAGTAGAGCTTTTAAGAAGAAGCCCAGAAGGTGGTAGTATCGGGCTTATTATAACCTGAAAGGGATGCCCAAAGACAAATCCCCAAACTAGAAAACAGTTAGCAGTAGGATTTATAGTTTAGTGGGAATACATTTACTTATGGATATTCACACATTCAAAGATGAACTGCTGAGTTTTTTCCCGAAAATTCAATACTGATAAACAGCACTTAAGTATATTTTCTTTTCAAAAGAAATATTTTGTAATAATTTGCTACCACATACTTTTTTATTTTGGCCCCAGATTCAAGTAAATTATTATGTTTGGTAGTAAAGTATAACCTCTGAACTTTGTTATCGTATCACATGGACAGGAAGTTATATGGTTGAGGTTAGAACACATGGTGTGATAAGGAATATGCCAAAACTAACTTACCTACGTAAAAAGTTGAGAATTCCTAGCTACATAACCTAATTCTCTGGATAGTGGTAATGTATTCATTTTAATCAACAAAAAACATTTAAAATTATACTGCGATAATCAAACCGTAACTAGGCTTCCTATAATCACGAGGTCAGTTAACCTTCTCCGCCGTAGATAGATATTGCCGTTCTCTGTAAATTATTTGGAGATTTAGATTTAGGACATTTTCATTCTCATGGCTCATGGAAGAACCTCTTAGTTTTGACAATGCGCGAGGGTCACTCAGATAACCACGCACGCGGGCCAATCGGCGGGAGGGTTAAAAAATATCTTAGATTTGATTATTCGTATAACCACATGAAAGAAATTAAAATAATTTCACTGAGAAAACTTACAAAATGAACAGCTGATACGGTAGGTACCGTAACACGAATCTATATTCGCAACACTATTCAGTTGATACTTACAACTTTACAAGCAATTGAATTAACACAGAAAACAGGTAGGTATTTCATTCAGGAATAATAAAATGTTGTACATAATCAAAACTAAAGAACTTCCTCCGCCTTCAACAAAACCAAAACAACAATGGCTGCCAGGCCAGCTGAATTAAATCCTCTTATGAATGAAAAAGAAGAAAATAAAATTAGTCAAAACAAATCTAGGAAACGGAACAGGAAATCTACAAACAGGCACACCAATCAATTGACAGACATGTTCATACAAGAAAATACAAATTTCTCAAAAAAACTCAAACTCAAACCGCATGGTACTTCCGTAATATCCACGCATCATAGACAAAACAAGGATCCGGATATGAGTAATAGGTACTTACGAGCGGGATCGTGCCTACATGGTGCCCTACTACCAATTTCGGTTACGGCACTGTGCCCAATTCCTCAAAAGCCCAAAACAAAACCACAACCTACACTACATGTAAAGTAAGGTATCACAACTGGATGGAATAGATAGATGATTATACTGCGAGCATAAAATCGATTTTTAACGGGACACTGTACGGACAACGTGACTGTTTCTCAACGTGACAAAGATCTAGGGCCTAACTGATGCGTTAGGTTTCAATTCAACGCATCATTGTGTATTATGTGACTTTTAATATTACGCAATCAATAACATGTGGTAGTACCTAGGTACATCGAGACTCGAGGCAAAACACATTTCAAATAGGAATTTCGAATCTCCGGTCACGGCACCTACACAGGTTTTGTTCATAAACCGGTCTGGTAGGAGGCTATAGAGGCGCTGACACAAACTCGTACTTATTTATAGCGGAAAACGTACACAAATCGATAACACCCCGCTAGATGCACGGGTGGAGCAATGAATTTCCTACCTACCTACCTACCATGAAACTGAACCTACCTACCTATATCGACATACATTGGCAATATTGGTTATACATTATTACTTTCCCGCCATTTTTACGCTTGCGTTCTAACTATCACCATCGGGTTGGGCTTTCACGGTACAGTCACTCACACAAATATTATTATTTCCACAATGAATCATAGTGAGCGGTTCTTATTTGAAGAAAAAGTATGTAAACGTCGTTTAGGGATAATCATCTTTCAGAATAGAGCGGTAAAGTCCGGTTTGCTGTGGGCCGAGGAAACGAGGACGGCGCGGCGGCGGCGCGGTGGTATTCGTCACCGACGTTGAAAATGGCGACTAAATACCAACAATTACATCGCGCGACTGACTGATCGTCAATGCGAATCAATGTTAATCTAAGGGTAATTGATGCTAACCTACTTTATGCTACGTCGAGATGAAAACTATTATCTGTGCAACGAAGATAGCCACATATCCTCAGATAGCGGTATCGAATTAAATACAAAAGTAAGTAGGTACGTACCGTTGATTTTTTGCTTGAGACACTCAAATAAATTCAATACTACGTAGAAAACGTTGATTGTAACTCAGAAAACTGATATTATTTTTGAATAAGAGATAATAACGCGTCACGACATGCTCCGCGCGACCACATTCGTGCGCCTCCAAATAGCGCAACGGCGCAACTTTTTCGAGCGCGGCGTCAACACGGTCAGGTGGGCGAGGTTGCGACATCGCTATAGCGCTGTCGCATTCTCTCTCAAAATGTTCCATCTCTATCGCACTCGCAACAACGACAAGCCAGGGCAACAAGGAGGCGTGCGGAGCCCTCCGCAGACAAACGTCGCGCACCGAGCTGCGCGGCTGACTGACTGCTCGTTTCGTGCGTGCGTGCTCACAGCGCCTCCATCCGTCCACGGCGAGCTACGAGGACCGGCCGATCACGTCGCGTAATCGAGCCCGAACCCTGAAGCAGAGCGGCAACGTCGCCCTAGAATAATAGCGAGCGAAACGGACGTGTCTCTACATGAAATGCCACGAACCTTCGCAGCGGAGGTGGTGGACCAAAACAAATCTCCTTTCTCTAAAATTATACAACAGTTGCAATCAAGAGCAGGCAGAGCCAACGAAACGTTCTCCATATTTATTGTTCTTTGGCGCCAAAATGAAAAAAAAACATTGAATCAAATGGAAATTCAATGCACTAAACAACACCCAAAATATTTCATTGTGAGTGACCTGCCCCCCTATTCCCTAACTGAAAGTCACTCAGTGAATAACGTTTGACAAGAAGAATGACCACCAAAAAAAAAATATTATGAAGAATTCTCAATTGATGGTAATTTTACTTGTCAAGCGTTGATCACTCAGTGTCTTTCAAGATAGGGAATCGGGGGGCAGATATGATCGTAGGTAGGTATGCACCTCATCGACTTACAGTATCTCAACAACAAACCGGTAGAAACTTGTTATATCGAGCGAGGGATAGAAGAATGCCTGAAAAGGAGCAGGAATATTTCCAGCGGAACAAACAGATTTGAGACGTTGTGTCTTATTAACTTTGTTTAAAGTAACGCAGATAAGACATGCTACGAGATCCTTATTAGGTGATAAGATTTAGCAAAACATGCTGAAACTGACACTCACAATAACAAAATAAATTCAATAATTTGCAAGGATAATGACATTGAAAAGTTAGCAGGAAATACTTGTATCCCACACAGTCCAAACTTGTGATGAACGGCTGTTGAGCTGCAGCTGCAGTGGATAGATAAAAGGCTGCGAGCTTAGAATGATGAAGATCAAAAATTAAGAGAAAGAAAACGAATGAAGTCTACTAATAATACATTCTATATACATCTGCTTTTTCAATAATTGAATTAATATTCAAGTAGAAATAGGTAAGAAAGAAGTATCAAAAAAAAAATACCAAGCTAAGATTGTTGTTGTTTTCTAGACTTAGTACCTACTTGGTAGCGAGGAATTGGCGTATATTCATTCTTCATCTATCTGGTTAAACGACGATTCAAAATAATACTTGTGATGTCAATGTATAAAATACTAATTAAGTAGGTTAGACAAATACCATCAATAAGGCTGATAGCTGCATGGTTTCAATTACATTTCACGAGGTTAGTTATGAACAATATTAATTAAAGACTCTTAATTGTTTATTTATGACACACTTTATTAAAATCTTGATTTGTTAAAGTAGAAGACAATTTATTCACAATGTGAGGGTGTCAGGGGTGGCCCTTAGTTGCCCTCGGGAGATGAGGCAAAATTCGAGAGGTGCACTTGTGCGTTTCTTTGGAGATCCCGGAGCCCCTTGTACATTTTGATTGAATAGTCCTCTATTACTACTAATCCAAAGCGATTCATTTGAACAAGCGTATCTACGAATCTATTACTACAAGTATCTACTTAATAAACATTATATTTAAACTAACTACTAACGTAATCTTCATAAAGTTTAAGATAAAGTTTTAATGAATACCCAATATTTTTTAGCAACTTATTTTTAAAATTACTTGGAAATTGTTTTTGTATGATATTTTATTGTTTATTGACTAATATATTGAATAGTACTGAGTTTAAAAGCAACTATATAATTATAAATAATCGTACTATTGTAAATTAATGTTTGTTTGTTACTCAATCACGCTTTAACAGCCAAACATATAATATCAATGAAATTTGGTAGCGATAGATTATGACCTGGACTAACACAAAACGCTACTCTATATCTTAGTACCGTGCGAGGAAGCTGCGGGCAGATGCTACTGTGAAATAATGACTAAAAAATTATTAATTTGATTCACAATTTTAAACACAATTATTTCATTGATTGATTTGAATTGTTTTATAAAAAGTACACCTTCAAAATCGAATCGATTTCTGGTATATTCAATTTAGCAGTAAGTATATGATTTTGTTAATTTTTTTTCCAAAAAAGCCATTTCTTTTCTATATGTACCTAGGTACTGCTGAATTAATCCTATTCTTGAAATGTCATCAAAACTAAACTACTTATTAATTAATAACAGTAAATTACAATTTGTAATGACAAAATAATTTAGATAAAAGATTGAACGTTTGGTATTTGAAAGAAATTAGTTAAAATTCAAATCTGTTTATTGACTTAAACTCGTAGACGTCATAATCTGTATCAATTTATCCAAATACATACAGTAGTTACTACCTATTACGGCAAATAAACTAAAACCATTATCCTTGACACTTCTACGTGCAGCAAAGTTTTAAATCTGTTGTGACGAGTGACGGCGGTATGCGAGCAAGTAGGCAGGCATTATACTTAAATATTTACGAAGGTATTATAACTTGTTGAGGGACAGGAAGACGAAAAAGTTTATATCTCCTTCAAATTTTATTAGTGTAGGTTGTGGCACAGAAAATAAGTTTTAAACCTATACTATACCTACTTGATCATTACTTCGGCATGATCTTAATACAGCACAAAACAAGTTTATCATACGTATTAAAATCCATTGTTATAAGCGGAGCATACCAAACGTATAGCCTTGAAACCGCTTATCGAACAAGTGACTTGACTACTCGCAATTACCAGCATCGAGGTGCGTGCGACGTTGCCAACATTCAGCGCACGCTACTGCGTCTTAATTTTAACAAGTGATGCCGCCATTTTGTTTTCATTTATCAGCAGATGCAACTAACTACGCTAGCATGAGGAACGAAATAAGTTTTTTTGTTTAAACTATCAGATGGGTACGCCATGCAACACGTCAAATCAAGATCGTGACCGAGTTACTATTTAAGGTTAAAACCATGATTACGTAATATCTGAAAGGGGAACGCATTCTGATGATAGCATAGGTACTGTAAATTCATGCACATGTAGTGAACAGGCGCAATACTGAGGGAATATCAATAGATGCAGATATGGTTGTAGATATATCTAGATCACAGTAAACGTG
Source organism: Epirrita christyi (assembly GCA_951392215.1). NCBI lineage: Eukaryota > Metazoa > Arthropoda > Insecta > Lepidoptera > Geometridae > Epirrita > Epirrita christyi. Next base: position 9,334,718 of record OX595862.1, read on the forward strand.
CTCTAACGATATTATATGTACCTACTTATGTGGAGGATAGTGTCGGCGCAATATGGTTGAGATACGTACATCCATCGAGTGGTCTGAGCTGGTGCCGGGTGCGGAGTTCAACCCCCGAGGTTCCAGAGTAACTCTCGAACCCACCCACAACCGAATATATCACTAATTCGGACATTTTTAACGCAAATACCACGGTATCGATCACGCACAGACGCCATTTTGAACCGACACTGAACAAGATCGGTCGGCTGGGCGCGCGGCGTTGCCACGTCGCACGTTTCCAATCCATGTTTCTATTTCTGGCTTCCTCCCCGCGCGCCCGCTGTGACGACGGAGGTCGACAAACAGAACTCGACAAAACATTCAACAATTTATATCTGCCATATCGCGGGTTCTTATTTGAAAAGCTTGAGCGTGATCTAGTAGGCTATCGAGGGGGAGGGGTAAAGACGAGGGGGGCTCTACATTCGAAACGATAAGATAATAGTCATAGTATAGTGTAGATGTACAGAATTGTAATAACATGAACGTCGGGCGGGCGAGCGCCCGGCTTTCTCCAAAAAGCGGAGCGAGGCGCGGCCGCGCAGCTCCGCACTGACAGTGCCATTGGCCACTGCAGAGATCGATAGACAAACAGCGACGAGGACGGGCTTATCGCGTGCTAATTTGAGCCTTAAGACTTTATTAATAGAATAGCTTTTACATGGACATCGACGATAAACAAACTACCTCACTAACACACTGACGTCCTCCACGTAGATACATACGCACGAACACAGGCGTTGTGAAAACGACGCGAGCGGACGGTGGAGCGCCCCGATCTAGCGATGTATATCATCATTGTATTATATACTACATTTCTAGAGTCGAAATTCCTCTACCCCGGCGCACCCAGCGCTCCCTACCGAAGGACAAAGGGGAGATTTCACACGGAAAACAAAGGGATATGCCGGTTTGGGGACAATAACACGTTCGATTTGAAAATGTACATTTTAGTACAAAGTTTAAATTGACAGCGTTGCCAAGTCGCCTTGTCGTAGAGAGCTCACGGTGTCATTATGAAATTTAGATTTTCTCAATGCACATGCATGACGCGCTTGAATTGATAAGAGGTCTTTTATACGTTACCTTTATAGAATTATATGCCACATATTGCTAAAATAAGATTGAACGAGTGAAAATAGGGCAGATGGACGTAATGAACTAAACAATATGGCACTATAATACAACATGTTTCTAGGTACATTTAACACAGGTTTATCTACTAAAAGCAATTTTATTTCACAAAATGTTTAATAAGCTTGGAAAAGGAAAAGACGCAATCTGACAACCAGTCACTCACCTGTATTTTTTATGTAATTGGGTTATTTCTTCACAAAACTCACTAGATTGTCACTTCTCGACAAAATAACGATGATTTCTAAGGTATTTTAAGATTTCTGAACAATTTTAGATGCATAGAAAAATTAAACATTCCGTTGGACAAACGTCTTGCGCGCATAGAGACTAAACGCGAACTGTTGGTTTTGGTTTGGTTGGGTCGTTGTTGATTGGAGGGAGACGAGGGAGATGAGGCACGGGGGGCGGTGGGCCGAACACCGGAGAACGGCCGACCGAGGGAAAATTGACATATAATTCGTCGAATCATAAATGACTAAAAATTTAACAAATAATTGCGTTTACCTAGTTTAAATTTCAAAACTTGTTTATCGTTCAAGTTATCGCTACCAATTTTATGTTTCTATTTGAATGTTTGTTATAAATAGACGTTGTAATGATTACATCAACTTCGCTCACACATGAAATCTTGAATCACTCGCTAAAGGATAAACTCTTCGCAAAAGCGCCATCTGTGAATGTTCGTTCGTATCGTAGGTAAGAACTTAAAATCATCTCATCAAATTAAATTTTAGGAAATAATTAAAGAGGTGAGGGCGAGAGTAAAAAAAGGAATGTATAGTATTATATTCTACAACACTTTATTATAATTTTTCTTCTTTTCTTTCTTTCTTATATTGCAACACAAAGCATCAGTCTTGGTGACTGATTACTGAATACAAAAGTCATTGATCTCGGAAGAAGTTGCTGAATTTTACGTATTTTTAATTTAGCTCTACTCTAACAACGCTAACCAATCACATTTTGCAAAATGAAACAGCTTTTTGTTAGCCAATCACAAAACAGTTCGTGTATTTTGTCAAAAAAGATAAACAGGCTACGTGCGACGGTTCGAGTTCATAACATTTTATCAATTTATTTGCTGAATTTAACACTTGCGTTTGTAGAAACATATGAATTAACTAAACCATGCGGGCGGTATATGTTCTAACTGTTTTTGCAATTATACTTGTTGTAGTATCAGCAAGAATAGATCCCAAAAACTTGAGATGTCTTGGTAAGTATTTTTCATTATTTTTTATACATAGAACTTGTTTTGCAATAAAATAATCTAATAATAATCAATATTAATAATTCCAGTGTGCCGGACGACCTTCGAGGAGCTTAACGTTGCGATAAAGCAGATAGATAAATGGAAAAAAGTCGAAGTGAGTGTTGACTTGAATCTAGAAAAACTTTGAAAATTAATTTGTCATACAAAATCGTTTAAAAAATCCTAAAGAAAAAAGGGAGAAGAAAACCCTATGAAGTTGAGTTGTAAAATCTCAAGTCTCTAAAATATTTTTTTTAGTTTCATAAGTTTAAGATATTATTTTTTACCCTTATGATCGAATTACCTTAAACGCGAGATGCCAATGAGGGCTTTATACCTAAACATGAGATTTGCCTAAAAATCTGTTTACCCTAAACGTAAGACGCCAAATGAAGCAGTATGCCTAAAATGTGAAATTGACAAAGAAGCAGTTTGTCCAAAGTGGATGCCTACAAAACAAAATGCTCAAGTGGTTAAATGCCTACAAAGGTGAATGTCTAAGTGGTTAAAAGCCTACTCAGGTAAATGTCTATTTACATAGTGGTTCTCTTCTCTATATATAATATGATTAAAAATTTATTAAAACAAATATTATTATTTTTTTTGTTAAGGTTTTTTTGTTTTATGCAGGTCACCTTCTATTCTGGCTTATTTAACTGATGAGCGTCTCCATTTCAGTATAATTCGTATAATATCATTTAGAGATCTACTTTATAAAACAAAATAACCACAATAACAAAAATTTTCGATAGAGATTAGCAAATATTATGAGACAATATTTTACTATGAAATCGACCTTACGGCTGCCAATTCTCTTGATATTTAAGGCTTTGCTAACAGTCAACTTACATATTTGACTTTCCGCTTCTTGGTCATCTTGTATTTCAGGCAAACTGCTTTAAAGGTAATTAAAATTTAGACAAACTGCTTCCTTGTCAATTTCACATTTTAGGCATACTGCTTCATTTGGCATCTTACATTTAGGGTAAAAAGCTTTTTTGGCAAATCTCATGTTTAGGTATAATGCCCTCATTGGCATCTCGCGTTTAAGGTAATTCGATCATAAGGGATTTTTTATACATAAGATTTGCCATAATCACCATGCTGGGCAGTCGGATTGGTGATTGCAGTTGGTAATAAGTACTCAGATGGATGCTGCTGCCCATCCCCTAGTGTAATCCCTTACTAAGGCTTTTACAACATCACACATCATTTCATGCATTAAAAAAAGGAGCTGTTTCATATTTAAAAATAAATAAAAATATATTGATGATTTAAAAAAAAAACGGCTGTGGTAACCGTTACATGGAGTGTTACAAAAAAATCATAAATAATTAGTGCTATAACCACCTGTAAGGATATTACCGTTTTCCTTGCCATTTAAGAGATAATTAGATTTTTCATTCTAGCTGCATACTAACTTTTTAATTTTTTGTAAAAAAATTAGTAAAAAATATAATTTCTTCGTTTTTGTACAGAATTAACTTGGTTGTAATTTTTGTAAATATAGTAATAAACTAATAAAAGCGATATCCGGCAAAAAAACCGGCAGTTGCAAATTGATTTCCCTAGTCTATGAAAGCCGGTTTTCAGCCCACTGTGTGTCGGTCAACTTGTTTCTACGTTTCTCATCTCATCTGGGCTTAGCTCTCTCCATAACCCGCTGCATGCTAATAAAAGTTAATGATAAAAATTCCAGGTTGGCAACTTCAGAATGGATCCAAGTGGCAACACGATGCAGGAGAAGATACCAGCGCACCGCTCCTCAGTCTACATCTCGGAGATGATAGATGGCATTTGTAAGTATTGAGTTAAGGCTGCGTTTCCACCAGAGATGAGCGAGGATGCGTAGCGAGGGATGTGTTTTTAAGAACCGATAAAATCACTTCATATACCTAGCCTCGCTCAGCGCAGCTCTGGTGGAAACGGCCTAGCGAGCGAGATTTTTATACGTACAAAACAAGCGAGAGATGCGTGTCAGGAATGTGTTGCGGGAGATGTGTGCGAGGAATGTGTTGCGAGGGATGTGTGCGAGCGATGTGTGCCATGCGAGTGAACAGCCAGAGAGCCAGCTACACATCCTCGCACCACTCATCTACCTCGCACATCTTTGGTGGAAACGCAGCCTAAGATAGTCCTAAGGCAAGCATGTCAAACATGCGGCCCGCGGGCCGCATGCGGCCCATTACAACTTTGTCTGCGGCCCGATTCAATTTTAAGAACAAAACTCACATTACAATCTTCTATCATGTTACTATTAAGTAATTAATAAATAAACGATAAGCGTCCTGCCTCCCTATTCCCTAACTGAAAGTTACTCGGTGACTTAACATTTGACAAGTAAGAATATGACCATTAATTGATCAAATTTATCATAAAGAATTGTCAATTGATAGTCATTTTACTTGTATAGGGGGGCAGTACTACTAGGTTTATCCATGCAATAAGTTTATTTTCTTTATGGTTGGAACTTGCGGCCCACTGATTCCACGGTCTTTAAGAATTTGGCCCAGCAATGACTTTGAGTTTGACATGCATGTCCTAAGGCATAGGCATAGCCAGAGGGGGGTTAAGGGGGTTGAAACTCCCCACGAAATATTCAAAATGTTACCAAAAAATTTGCCTGTTCACACTTCATATGCGAAATTTTCGCGGCTCGCCGTTTCCTCAACTAACATACTTTTCCGGCTGCTTTTGCTACTAAAATAAAAAACTTCGCTGTTCACACTTCTTAAAAATCTTGACTCATGAATATTAATGTAATTTCATGTAAGTACATGTTTGTTTATTATTTTCTTGAATAACTAATAGCCAAATAGAACTGACACTAGTCACTTAAAGCTGCGCTAAATACCTACTCACTCGCGCATACTAAGTCTGCTTATCAATGCGGGTCGGCCGACGCGGCAGGTGTTAGGGTACCGAACCTCAAAATTTACCAATGGAACTATTTTATGATCACTCTGGTGTCTGTCTACAAAGAGTTTCGATACACGTGTAGGGATTGTTTATACTAAAACTGCACGCCCCGCCACAGCTATTACTTGGCACTTCCACTTGGCACTGACGACCTCTGTGGTGCGGCGGGCGAAGGTTCGCCTGCGACGCAGGAGGTTGCGGATTCGATTCCCGCCTCGGAACAAATATTTGTACGATCTGCAGATATTTGTTCAGGGTGTTCTGGGTATTTTTCTATGTATAATAACAAATACCTATATATATGTAATGTACTGTATTAAGTATATCAGTTTAGCTAGTACCCATAAAACAAGCTCTGCTTAGCTTGGGGCTAGATAATGTTGTGTGAAATGTCCAGCATTTACTTGACACATAACATAACAACACCCAACAGTCACATCGTAGTCATGATCCCACACTAGGATTCCCTGTCGTGGGTATCAGGAACTGCGAGTACCAAGCTACCATAACACCCAGACCCGGAACAAATATTTGCCGATCATGCAAACATTTGTCCTGCAGCGGGAATCAAACCCGTACCACTGGCGTCTCAGCCGGCTACTCGTTCACTGCGCCACAGAGGTTGTCTATACTATATCTATAACTTACTTGTTTTCAGGCAAGAAAATGGATGACTATGTCCGTGTATACTACAAATCTACTGGTAAGTTGGCTATAATGCAGCTGATGACCAAGGAAGGCGGCATGAACCCTGACTTCTCCAAGACCAAGTTCGTGACCGACGACGATCTGAACAAGAGCCTGGAGTACTATGTGAGTGTCTTGACTTGATCAAAATAAATAAATAAATGCTGGACATTTCACACAATATTATCTAGCCCCAAGCTAAGCAGAGCTTGTGTTATGGGTACTAGATAACTGATATACTTATTACAAGTGCATTACATACATAGATATTTTTTTATTATACATAGAAAAATACCCAGAACGCCCTGAACAATTTATCTGCAGATCGTACAAATATATGTTCAGAGGCGGGAATCGAAACCGCAACCTCCTGCGTCGCAGGCGAACCTTCGCTCGCCGCGCCACAGAGGTTGTCAAATAATACAAAGTAGATAATTACAAAGTTCACCCAGGTGGTCTCAAGAGGTTTAGAGATATCCGTAGCTTAACTAATGATATTTATGAGATACTATCAACTAAAACATGTGTGTTAGGTCTCCTAGTTGTCGCTATCACAAGAAGTGTTGATAAGATGTGATGAGCAAAAAACACGAATAAATTTGAATTTCGCGCCAATGAGGGGGTATCACGGGCGTTTCAACATCAACAACGATGTATTTTCGTTTCGTGGTATTTATTTTTGCTTAATTATAAAACCAAGATAAAAACTCCACCAAATCACTCAAGAACCTACTCTCTCTGCTCCTTGCAGATCTGCTTCTTGTGAGTGATCACGCACTCTCAAGAAGCAGACACAAACAGAATATCATGACTAATAGCCACAGATTAGTTAGATAATAGCTTAGTACGCGTACACCACAGATAATACATTTGACAATCTTATCAGCTACAGTTGGGTCAGCGCCATCTATCGAACCAATTTGAACTACTCTTTTTTTTTAAATCGAATTTGAAAAGCCCTTATTGCGAGACGATCCACCTTAAATGAAATGTATGTAATTGGTTTCAGTGTGAACGAATGTTTGAGGACAATGAAGATGAGATCACAGCTCTGTACAAGACCAGGCCTCACGACGACATCATGCCGGATTCTGAGAAAGAGGTACCATACTTTAAACTGAAGACTTACGTGGCGCGATTGTAGCCGACTAAGATGCGAGAAGTGCGGGTTCGATTCCTGCTGCGGAACAAATGTTTGCATAATCTGCATATATTCGTTCCGAGTCCGCGTGTTGTGGTACCATGGTACTCATAGTTCCTGAAACACACAACACAGGGAAGTCTAGTGTGGGAACAGGACTTTGTATGTGATTGTTGGGTGTTATGTTATGTTTGATTTAACAGATTATTTTAGCTAAATCTTGTTTACTATAACGGATTATTTAACCTAATGTTGTTTAATTTAACAGATTCTTTTAGCTAATCTTTTTTGACTTAACATTGTTTTAGTTAAATCTTGTTTAATTTAACGGATTCTACTAGCTTAATCTTATTTAGTTTAACAGATTATTTAAGCTACTTGTTGTTTAATTTAACAGTTCTTTTTAAAAGATTATTTTAGCTAAATCTTGTTTACCATAACAGATTGTTGTAGCTAATAGTTGTTTTATTTAACAAATTCTATTAGCTAAATCTTGCTTAATTTAACAGAGTCTTTTAGCTAAATCTTGTTTAACTGAATATGTTTAAGCTAAATCTTGTTTAACTGAACATGTTTTAGCTAAATCTCGTTTACTATAACAGATTATTTTAGCTAAATCTTGTTTGTTACAGATTTGTTTCAACCACGCCAAATACTGCGAGGACTGGATGATCCCCGACGAACAGGACACAACATGGACGTCGGAGATGGAAGCTGAATACGTAAAGGTTCGTTAATCGTCACACTGGATCTTTCTTGGCCATCCTACGTTAGCTCAGTGACCATTAGCAACTAATATTGCTGGAGCCGAGGAGGTTCGAATCCCGGTCAAACACCAATAGATTTTTTATACTCGAAAAATCGGTGAATGAAAACATCGTAATGGCTCCTACACACTATGCCGGCGGCTTTTTGCCGCGCGGGTATGCCGATATACGCCGCGGGTACACAGAATACCCGCGGGGCATACCGCCGACCCGCCGGGCTTGTCGGCGGCATGCCCGTCGGCTGGGCCGCCGGCATAGTGTGTAGGAGCCTTAAGGAAGACATGCAAGCAGAGCCTTCCTTTGCGACTCACTGTATATTAATATCACCATTATGTATTATTATTGTATGTAGGTTTATTATTTATCAATAATATATATGTAGGTACTTATATAATTGTGTGTATTATATTATATTGGTAGAATATATTTATAATAATATATTTATTATTTTGTTTTTGAAATCAATTTGTTTTATTAGGTTCTTGTCTTTTTGTGATTATACTAAGATGTACGCCACCGTCCTTATTTGTTAAATAGTTTCTGTCCATCCAAAGGTTGTCTGGAAGAGATCGCTCTTAAGCGATAAGACCGCCCATTGTACCTCTTATTTGAAACATTGTATCTTTATTTTTGTTTATGGTGTACAATAAAGTTATAATCTATCTATCTAATTAACACACAACAGTCATACACGTAGTCATGATCCCACACTAGAATTCCCTGTGTCGTGGGTATCAGGAACTACGAGTACCATGGTACCATAACACCCAGACCCGGAACAAATATTTGCAGATCATATCAAAATTTGTCCCGCAGCGGGAATCGAACCCGCAATCTCTAGCATCTCAGCCAGCTATTCGCCCGCCGCACCACAAAGGTCGTCCTTTCGCCACACTGGTTCATTGGGGCCACCTATTTGTATACTAATGTAGATACAATGCAATACCACGTAGGGCACGTCCTGAACATGGATGACGTCTTGCTGTTGTTTATGAAAGGAGCGCATTCAATCCTTTCACCACACTGGATCTATCTCTATAGGTAACTCTAGGCCTTTTTCAGGGCCTAGTACCTCAGGTTGATTTCTGACCATCATCATCATCATCAGCCTGTAGACGTCCACTGCTGGACATAGGCCTCCCCCTTAGAATGCCACGACGAACGGTCTTGAGCTGCCTCCATCCACCGACTCCCCGCGACGTTTACAATGTCTTTAGTCCATCGAGTCCGGTTTGTGGTCGCCACTCGAGAACCTTTATTGCCCAACGGTTTTCAGTTCTTCGAGCTATATGACCTGCCCATTGCCACTTCAACTTGCTAATTCTGAGAGCTATGTCGGTGGCCTTGGTTCTTCTACGGATTTTCTCATTTTGGGATTCTATCTCCTAGCATAGCTCTCTCCATAGCCCGCTGTGCGACTTACCTTACCTCTCTGCCCGTTGATAAAAGTGGTATTTAATTGTAGGCAGTGGAAAGCTTTCCCTTTGAGCCTCAAATAAAAATGTATGTGTTTGACATGAAATCCACATAATGAGAGGTACGGGTTCGTTTCCCGCTCCGAGACAGCATTATTTCGTTGTGTTATTATGTGTTTTAATCGTTAGGTGCACGGTCCGGATCCGTACGGCTTTGGCGGCCTACCCCCCCCGCCCGCTGAAGAAGTCGACCTGTCGGAAGACTACGACGACTTTGAGAACCAAGACGAAGAGGAAATCAAAGACGAGCTGTAGGATTCGAGGTATACCTACTAGTTCTAGATGTAGTTTGGTTCTAGATGAAGTCTGGTTCTAGATGTCGTCTGGTTCTAGATTTAGTCAAGTTCTAGATGTAGTATGGTTCTAGATGTAGTCTGGTTCTACTTGTTAACTATTTCTAGATGTAGTCTGGTACTAGATGTCGTCTGGTTCAAGATTTAGTCTAGTTCTATATGTAGTCTGGTTCTACTTGTAATCTAGTTCTAGATGTAGTATGGTTCTAGATTTAGTCTGTTTCTAGATTTAGTCTAGTCATAGATGTAGTCTGGTACTAGATTAAGTCTAGTTCTAGATGTAGTCTGGTTCTAGATTAGATTTAGTCTAGTTCTATATGTAGTCTGGTTCTAGATGTTGTCTAGTTCTAGATGTAGTCTGGTTCTAGATTTAGTCTAGTTCTATATGTAGTCTGGTTCTACTTGTAATCTAGTTCTAGATGTAGTCTGGTTCTAGATTTAGTCTGTTTCTAGATTTAGTCTAGTTCTAGATTTAGTCTATTTCTAGATGTAGTCTGGTTCTAGATTTAGACTGGTTCTACTTGTAATCTAGTTCTAGATTTAGTCTTACGTGTTTTTCAATAGAGATTAGCAGCGACGTTAGACAATTGACGTTTTTCTCGGAAAATCCATATAGTACTTTGTACTCTGCCCTAAAAGATGTCTGTACACATTTGTATTATGATAAGACGTGGCTAAAAAGAAATTTTATATTATTATTCGTTGAAAATAAATTTAAATTTTTTGCACTGAGTGCAAAATTCCAGAAATTGTGATAACGTAATATGTAACAAGTCCAGGAGCCTAATTACGCTATCTTCGAACGGGACGTTTTTGGTTTCAGTTTCGTTCTGGTTTAACTAAATGTAAAAAATGGAACTCACTTCTTTTCTGAGCAATTGAATCTTGTGAAAGTTTGGTGTAAGTATCTCAACTGAGGGGTTCTAAAATAAAGAATGAAAGAAAGAAAATAAATTTATTTGACACGACAACAAAACAATAATAAGTAAACAGAACAGAAGTAAAGTACAACAATTGACGACCTCTGTGGCACTGCGGGCGAAGGTTCGCCTGCGACGCAGGAGGTTGCGGGTTCGATTCCCGGTGTTCTGGGTATTTTTCTATGTATAATAAAAAATATCTATCTATGTAATGTATTGTATTAAGTATATCAGTTATCTAGTACCCATACCACAAGTTCTGCTTAGCTTGGGGCTAGATAATGTTGTGTGAAAAGTCCAGAATTTATTTATTTATTTAATTACTTAAGTGCAAAAGCACAAAAAGAGTTTTTTTTTTATTTTTATTCTACCTTAATTGTTCATCGGTATTTTAAGATATTTAAATAATTATTTCACCACCATGTATTTCCATCTAAAGAAGTATGTTTTTGTTTCAAGGGAAACTTCCTTGCAATTTAAGGCCAATTCATACCAGATGCGTATGCAGCACGTAACGTAGACACGCGCGTCTCTACGTACACGCTTGCGAGCACGTCATGCAAGCGGTGTGCCATGTCTCATAGAGTTCCATACCTTACAACTTCATGGTACGACGACGTGTACGCAGCCGGTGTGCTACAGCCTTTAATCCTCTGAAAATTGCAGACCAATTGGAGGTAGGACCCCTCAGTCTAGATACACACAAAGTTCTTTCCAGAGAACAGCTAATTTCGTTTCCGTTCAAATGATTAGCGCTATATGTGCATAAAAGGTTTAGGTCGTGATTTTGTATTGGTATTTACGTTCAAAATTAGCGCGATTGGCTCCCTGACAACTTTAAAATGAATGACAATAATTGTTATTATATTCAATATACGAATTTAATGTGGGTTATTAATTAAGATAGTTTTAAATTGAAAACATATCTGGGTTCACAAATTGTGAATCAAATATCGGAAACAACTAGCTTTTTGTCCGTGGCTTTGCGTAAAAACATAAGTAGTAGGATAAGTGTTACTCCAGGTGATTGTACCAAAAGCCTATTCAAGCTATTGGCTTTTTTTTCCTTTCGCCAGAAGTGAAACCTAGGTCATATGTTAGAGGACTATATGAGAAATCTATAGCAAAAACACCAGCCCCGGTATGGTCTAACGAACTGGTAATCGCTTTCAATTACGATTTCGCCGTACATTGCGCCGTATGCTTCAGCTTGTTGTCACAAGCAGAAATATTCAAAACATAAAGCGCAATGTACTGTAAAATCGGAATCGAAAGCGATTGTCAGTTCGTTAGCCAATAAAGGGGCTGATCAATCGTAACCGAACCAAGATAAAGAGAGTAGTACATTTGCTAGTCTTTTTTTCAGGCCTTAGTTTTTCTTATCAACATCATATCACCGGTTGCGATTGATCGACCTAGTTCTTTCTGTTATTGACTTCTCATATATCCCTCTAACATATGACCTAGGTTTTTAATACTGGCGAAAACAAAAAAAAAACAATGCTAGCAATGTATGGCCAAAGTTGCATTGGCTTTTTATTAAAACATACAAACATCCATAACTTACACATTTATAATATTAAAAAGTGACGAACAGCAAGATAAATTCCTGTTTGTATGGGGAACTATTCCTGTTTGTCTCCCTGCCATGACCCCTTTCCTGCTTATATGGGGATTTATTCCTGTTTGTCCCCCGCCATGACCTCCTTCCTGCTTATATGGGGAACTATTCCTGTTTGTCCCTCTGCCATGACCCCCTTCCTGCTTGTATGGGGAACTTTTCCTGGTCCCCTTGATATGATAATGTTATGAAAACATAATGAAGGTCAGTATAGATTATTCGGGATGTGCGGTTTATACTTATTATACTAGTTAAAATGACGATTTTCAATTAAAATTATTAATGAAAAATTAAATTAAATTAATAAATTAATTTAAATTAATTAATTTAATTATTCATGTATTAAAATGTGTATTGTTAAAACTTTCAAAATTCCCATTTAGTAAGTATTTAAAAAGCATTTCCGTCCCAAATGACAAGGTTTTTAAATGAATGTTGTGAAATGACGTATTTTTGATATTGTTAATAAAATGGTTTTCAAAAAGTATGGCGTATGATTACCTTACTCAACGCTCTTATTAATAAGTTCTACTTATTAACCTATTGGTTTAGCAGACATATTATTACTTATTTATTTAATAGGATTGCCAATGAGTAATACACAACTTAAAAATTGAATTAAAAAAAAAAAGCCGTTACTACAAATTGATACATTAAATGGGGTGCGGTCCCTGCACACACTGTAAAGGCAGCCACTGCTGACGCAGCTATAAAGTAAATAAGTTTTTTGTTAAAAATATTTTTCAAAACTAGCTTTTATAGAGTTAGTGATCGGAACCGTGAGCTGATCAAAATGATCCTAAACACTGCCAGGCTACTATTAATCATCGAGGAGTTCTGTTTTCCACCTTCCATCTCCATCATCAGATCAGCTCGCCGTCATCATAATATTGTATTGTCAACTGAACTTGACAGATATGAAAAAACTCCGCTAAATCGGTTGGGTGGAACTGGTTATTCAGTTTCAAGATTTGTCCCACACTAACATGTCAAGTTAAAAGCTTGTAGAAAATTGAGACCATACCTAGATTAGATATTAACACCTTATTGTTCATCAGGAATACATAATAGGACATTACATTGACAACAATACATTGATCATAGCATGTATTGGTGCACGAATTCGAACCAACGAAACGTGTCAGATAAAAAAAAAAACAATTTTATAAATAAAATACTTTAATTAAACATTTATACATGAGTCAAAAAGTATCACATCGTACGAGGCAAGAAATATAAGTATCATTAATCAACATAATTATATTTTATATACTTTGTGTAATTTTATTAAAATTACTTATGAAAAGCTAAAAAAATAATAAACAAACGGACAAGTGCGAGCGAGCCTCGCATCTTGAGGGTTCCGTTTTTTTCCTGTTGAGCCGTACGGAACCCTAAAAACAATAAATAGTTCCAAAGAACCGATGAACGTAGAGGTTAATTAAAATGTTATACTAAATAAGTTATAGTAATTTCAAAGTCACATAAAAATACGTATAATTAAAGAATAGTATAAAACAAAATTTATAAAATTTTCAGCAATGTCAAAATCACATGAACATACATACATAGACACACGCCCTAAGGGGGGTATGTAGCCTCAGTGGACTTCACCGTGGGAAGCACAATCGCAATTAAATACGTGACCAGTGGTGAGCTCATTGCCGCCATTGCTTTACCATGAATAAAAAATATGAACACTGTAATAATCGAATTAGAACTATCATTCATTTTGTAAAATGGGAAATTTTCACGTACCGATACGTTATTTCCCTTTTTACAAAATGTATGATATAATTCACGAATGTTATTTTAATAGAACTATCATGGTATAACACAAAATACTATTATTAGTACTTATACGGTTACTAACGTAAAACCCGTCTCGCATCGTCTTATCTGTGGGGCTTCTCTTGAAAACAGTTCCAATCGCAATCCAGTTTCAACGCTTGTTTGGCACTCTTGAACCAAATCCAGTTTGAAATAGAGATAGAGCACGCGATTGACTTTGCGTGAAGAACAACAGAGACAAAAAGTTGATTTCACTTAGTTCCATAAAATTCCACTCCAAATTGTGCGCTAGTATTGAATTCAAGAGTACCAAATAATCCAAGGAATCTAGTACTCTCTGATGACAAATGACACTAAATCCTGAATTAGGATCGAGTAGAGCATCAAGAGTAGCCCTGCAGAGCCCAATAGTTATGTGGTTAGTAACCGTATGTTAATAAAATATTAGTAATCAGTATTAAAAAAACAATTAAAAGTAAAATTAAGTAATTTAACTTTTAACAAAAGTACCTGTGGTTGTGTATTAGTATAGCGCCAAATCTGCAGAACGTACCGCGCCGATCGTTCGTTTCAATACGCTCGCAGTGTTTTTCAAGTTCCCTATGACACATCAGCCGAAATTACGTCACGTAATTAACTTCAGCCGCTGAACTTTCGGCGCGGTACTTTCGGCAGGTGTGGCGCGACACTAATATACACACTAACCCTGATATAATCATTTGTTAAACCTATTTTAGTTAATTTAACTATCGACAGCTAATACAATCAAGTGTAAAAATATCTTGTATTCGTTAAAAATACTAACAATAATTCAAGAAATATTATCCTATTTAAAATTGGTCGTTGCTTGTGGTGTCTATAAAAATAGACAATATTTTAAGATCTAAAAATCACTAAGGGCTCTTCTACACGAGCCGCACGATGTCAACGGCAAAGGCAACTGCACCCGTCGGCGGCAGCCGTTGACCTATAGCGACGCTTGCAGTTATTGCAGTAGCTGTCAACGGCTGCCGCCGACGCGTCGACGGCTACAGCTGCCTCTGCCGTTGACAATTTGCCGCTCGTGTACAAGAGCACTAACAAATGTAAATTAGCTTTTGTGTTCTAACGTTAGCAGCACATGTTCTTCTGTGTCTCCCCGTGTGCGATGCTGTCAATGCTCCACGCCGCCAGCTCAACCGTGCCGGTGTGCGTGGCGTCCTCGTCTGTCGGCGTACCTGTGAACACTATACACATTTATAACAAACCACTCAATCTAACAAGACGCACCTTAAGTGCATCACACACGCAGCAGACGCTATAATATTTTATATGCGTATAAAAACTTATCGCATCTGAAGGTATCACACACGTAGCATATACGATAATATACGAAAATGATACATTCACGCGGAAACCTTCAAACTGTATTGTATTTCAATTTGTATACACAGATTATTATCTGTCCATCTTTTGATATATGTCGGTACAAATACGGAATCCTAAAAATTAACGAATAAAGAATTAAAAAGAAAGTTATGTTACCTGTAGGTAATCTATCGGTGTCGTCAGTGGAATCATACGACCTCAGTGATGAGACCAGGTTCGAATTTGACAAGTTCAGCAATGCAGAAGCAGTGTTTAGAAACACTTGGTCTATTCCCTGAAATAACAACATAATATAACACCCAACAGTCACATACATAGTACTGAGGCCTTAGCATGAGCTCCTATAGCGATTCAATTCAAAAACTATTCCGTACAAAATATCGGTTCCGTGATGTCCGCAGCTATATTTAAATGCACAGTAGCAGAAGGTCTATAGATTTCTGCGATTAAAGTTATTCAATGATGACGGATGTCAACGACGAACCGATATTTTGTACTGAATAGTTTTTGAATTGAATCGCTATAAGAGCTCATGATAAGGCCTCTGACCTTCTATTCCCTAACTGAAAGTCAGTCGGTGACTAACGTTTGACAAGTAAAATGATAATTGTCAATTCTTAATGATAATTTTGAGCAATTGATAGTCATTTTACTTGTCAAACGTTAGTCACCGAGTGACTTTCAGTATAAGAATAGGGGGGCTGATCCTACACTAGGATTCCCTATGTCGTGTGTATCAGGAACTACGAGTAACATGGTACAACAACACCCAGACCCGGAACAAATATTTGCGGATCATGCAAACTGACTGTGGTAGTCTCGGCCACAGAATAGGACTCCAATTCCTCCAGTGGATGTTGTAAAAGTCGACCAAGGGATTACATCAGGGGACGAGCAGCAGCATCAACCCGAGTACCCAACATAAATACTGCGATCACCAAACCGCCTGCCAAGCGTGGTAATTATGGCAAATCCCCCCATTGTATTTCATGGGGCAGGCTTCGTCTAGCAGTGGATCCAAAGGCTGTTAATGAGGTAATTGGTACCAAAAACTCGAAAGAATTTGACATCCATGTGATAAGGAAGCCTATTCACTCTTGTCGAGAGTAGACTCCGAGTCCCAGCTGTGGTAACTTTATGTGGGATGCTGGACATAGACATCCACAAAAAAATGCCACGACAACCGGTCTTTAGCCACCTCCATCCACCGACACCTAAGATTTTTTAAATGGCGAAGAAGGTCCTACACTGCGACTTTTGTTGATGTAGGCGAATCAAGGCCGTTCGTCGAGGCATTCCATGGGGGAGGCTTATGTCCAGTAGTGGGACTGCTACAGGCTGATGATGATGATGATGTTACCTGATCATGTAACGCGGAGGTCTCACAGTACGCGGCACCAATATCAGCCGCGTATTGTGCCGCCTCTGAGTGCGGCACCGCCCTCATCGCCGCCAAGTCACTCTTGTTGCCCACTACTGAAAGTATCATCGCTTCTGGTACATTGCTGAAAAATAAAAATAATATAATAAATAATTGTTTTTTTGTCAGGCGGCTTGGTGATTGCAGCATTGGTGTTAGTACTCAGGTGGATGCTGCTACCTATCGCCTAGTGTAATCCCTTAGTCAGTCCTTATCCATGGGAGGAGAGGGAGGGGACTGTTCTAGGCTGAACACACCATGGTTTCTGTCACAAATAAGAAAGCATATATGTGGTAGACAGAAAATCCAACAGGACTGTGGACAATAAATAAATAAATGCTGGACATTTCACACAACATTATCTAGCCCCAAGCTAAGCAGAGCTTGAGTTATGGGTACTAGATAACTAATATACTTTATACAATACATTACATAGATAGATATTTTTTATTATACATAGAAAAATACCCAGAAACCCTGAACAAATGTCTGCAGATCGTAGAAATATTTGTTCCGAGGCGGAGATCGAACCCGCAATCTCCTGCGTCGCAGGCGAACCTTCACCCGCCGCATTACAGAGGTCGTCAATGCTCCAATGATTCTTGTTATTACAATGAATAAATTATTTATGATTTGATTAGCATGTGTAAACATTAGAATGTGTTAAGCATTAGCATGCTAAGTAACGTATATTTATCTCAGCGTAAGTGTGTTACCTCTGCAATTCTTTGATCCAACTTTTAATGGCTTGAAAACTAGACATGCTTGTGATGTCAAACACGAGAAGGGCCGCGTTGGCGTTCCTGTAGTACATGGGCGCCATTGAGCGGAACCGTTCTTGACCCGCTGTGTCCCATACCTGAAAGTATACATATAACATAATATAATATACAACAATAACATACATAGTCCTGCAGAGCTATTCTAAAACGTTCGGAAGGGTTTAGTTTTTCATTTCTATGTCGTAAGTAACTTAAACAATTTTCTCTTGTAAAACACAATAAAAAACAAGAAATATTGCATATTACTGTGTTTTACTAGACACAATTGTTTAAGTTACTTACCACATCTAAATGAAAAACTAACGAATCCGATCGTAAACCCTTCCGAACGTTTTAGAATAGCCCAGCTGATCCCACACTAGAATTCCCTGTGTATCAGGAACTAAGAGTACCATGCTACCACAACACACACGGACCAAATATTTGCAGATCATGCAAACATTTGTCCCGCAGCGGGAATCGAACACCACCTCTCGCGCCTCAGCCGGCTGCTCGCCCACCACGCTACGTGTTATGCCTCAGAGGCCAAATTCTCTAACTAAAAATGAGTTAAAATAGAGTTCGGATCATGTTTCGATCTTGTGTTGATCGTTGTCTTAAATGTCAGAAATGGTATTCTCCTAACTTAAAATACAACACTGGTAATGTGATTGATTATATTGAAATGTGACCGAAACTTGAACGATCCGAAGTTTTGTTGATAATTTTAGCTTAAGTAGATGGAGTCTCTCTTTACTCTTTCCAATTATATGTATAACTATCCTACTCTAATGGTAGTCACCGTTAATTGAACTGCTATTTATGAGGGAGCAGAATACCAACTTTCTGACAATTCACAATTCAGTCTCGATTCGGTTAACTTACAGTGTAGTTTTAAAATAATTTAGTTTAGAGAATTGGGCCTCGGGTGTTGCAGGTGTCCATATGCTATGGTAACTGCTTTCCAACAGGTGGGCCATATGCTTGTGAGCTTGCCAAGTAGTATAAAAAATATATAGAATACCATTCTTATACAATATCATATTTTGTGTTTTTTTTTTGGCCCACAAGTATCTTAGCGTGCGGGCGTGTGCACAAAAACTAAGATATTTTTTTATTGTACCTGTAATTTAACCCTGGCGTTGTCCACGTTGATATTGCAAGTGAAGAAGGAAGCTCCAATCGTCGGTGAGATGTGTTTCGAAAACATTTTGCCGATGTACCGCACCACGAGGCTCGTTTTGCCCACGCCTGGAACACAACGTATAATAATAACGAATTTGGCGACCTCTGTGACGCGGCGGGCGAGTGCCGAGACGCAAGTGCGGGTTCGATTCCCGCTGCTGGACAAATGTTTGCATTGATCTGCAAATATTTGTTACAGGTGGGTTTTGTGGTATTATGGTACTCGTAGTTCCTGATACCCACGACATAGGGAATCCTAGTGTGGGATCAGGACTATGTATGCAACTTGTTGTTATAAAAGAAAAAAAAATAAGTGGACTAAATTTTCATTCACATGCAATTTATTTCTATATCTTACATAGTTTAAGTTAAGAGATATCTTAGCTCTTTCAAATGACTCCTTTTCATTGCACGCCAGTTTATTGACATAGCGAGCGAAGCGAGCTTAGTCCTTGCAATAACTGGCAAAATTTGCTTTTATATGTCCAAATGTATGTATGTTGATACTCGCATACATCTTGACAAAACTTAGGTTCTACAAAATCATAGTTTTTTTTGTCATCTGCGATTTTTTTAGAGGGTATTTCCCCCAAAAAAGGGGGGCAGTTTGCCGCGGCACCATCTACCGTCAAGTGGATTAGTTTAGCTACGAATGTCAATTAATGATTTGTAGTGTTGTTTGGTTCATTGACATTGAGATACTATCAATGAAAACATGTGTCTCCTGATTCCCGCATAATCAGTGTTCACTATCTCAAGAAGTGTCGATGTACTTAATCAGCAAAAACACAATAAAATTTAAATTTCGCGCCATTTTGTTAACGTTCCACCTCAAGTTTAAAAAGTTTTATTTCATCCCACCATCTCGGAATAGTAGATTGTATCATAAGGGAGCAAAATAATATTTTACGGCGAGGGCGCTTTTTTGAATCCAGAACGTAGCGAGGGATTCAAAGTACGTCGCCCGAGCCAAAAATATATTTTGCGCCCGAGTGTTACACTCTACTTTTCATCACCCACTATGAGAAAATAAAAGGCACCTCATATTTTATTGAACGAGCGAAGCGAGTTCTCTGAGTCAAGTTGCAAGAATCGGCGTTTGTATGTATGTATGTTTGTCCGATGAAAACTTCCTGACCGTTAATTCGATCTTCATGAAATTTAGTATAGGGGTAGATTGTATTGGTACAATTTGTAGGTAAGGTTATGAGCTATATCGGTTGGGGTAAAAAAAATAAAAGTGAGACAGTCAGATCAAGTGGGATGTCTAATGAAAGCGCTTTAGTTGGACATTTCAAAACTGTTTTTAATAAATATTTAGACAATATAGTTTTTGAGATATTAGGGAAAAACAAAAACGTAAAAATCTAAAATTCTAGGGTACTTCCAGCAATCCCACAATGCTGAAAGGTAGCTTTTGTGACACAAATACAGGAAAAAGTCTGAAATTGAAGAATTTAGAAACTTGTACTCCATAAAACAATATAAAATCCATTGTTGACCTCCCATTTCTAGGAATTTGAATGATGTTGGAGTTCTATGTTTCGTCAAAAGGATGTTATCAATTGATTCGTCAGGTACTTGATATACTTACAGGTATGTAGTATTACGCTCGTTGCTTAGTCCTATTTAAAGGTTATTTCGATGATGTGTAGGAAATTACCTCGAGGTGATTTAAAAAAAATGCAAAATATGTTATGACTTAGTAGGTACTTAAATAGTCGGGCTGATTATGGTGTCATCGCCAGGTCTCAGTTCGGGACGAACCACTAGTTTCAAAACAAAACGATGAATTTCTAACAATCCGTGAAATTTTATGAAAACGCGTTTTTCATTTGTTTTTTATTCAGCCGGCGCGGGGCGCGATATGGGCGGTCGTATACCAGCCAGTATTTATTCAAACAATATTTTTGTCCAAACACTAAGATGTTCCAAATTCAAAAAGTGCGCCGCAAAGTTCATTGCGGCGCACTTATTGGGGTTCGATATGTTTCAAATTCAAAAAGTGCGCGGCAAAGATAATTGCGGCGCACTTATAGAAGTTTCATACAGAAAAGACCACCTTTGGGTACACTTAAAGGCGAACCAAATCGTCCTTTTCGAATAGATGGGATGAAAAAGATGTTTTAGAACATATCGAACTCAAATAAGTGCGCCGCAATTATCTTTTCCGCGCACTTTTTGAATTTGGAACACCTTGAAAAGAATCAAACACAAATAAGTGCGCCGCAATTATCTTTGCCGCGCCCTTTTTAAATTTTGAACATCTTAGTGTTCAGCGCCAAAGAAGTCGAACGCAAATATTGTTTAAATAAATACATTCAAAAAGTGCGCGGCAAAGATAATTGCGGCGCACTTATAGAAGTTTCATACAGAAAAGACCACCTTTGGGTACACTTAAAGGCGAACCAAATCGTCCTTTTCGAATAGATGGGATGAAAAAGATGTTTTAGAACATATCGAACTCAAATAAGTGCGCCGCAATTATCTTTACCGCGCACTTTTTGAATTTGGAACATCTTGAAAAGAATCAAACACAAATAAGTGCACCGCAATTATCTTTGCCGCGCCCTTTTTAAATTTTGAACATCTTAGTGTTCAGCGCCAAAGAAGTCGAACGCAAATATTGTTTAAATAAATACTAGCTGGTACGCCGGCCCATAGTCGCGCCACCGGCTGAATAAAAAAAACTACAGCCCGCGATTTCGTCATTTTTAACTTACTTTACAAAAAGGAGGAGGTTCTCAATTCGGTTATTATTACTCAATTCAGAATCCAGTTCTGATGATGGAATCCATGAGGAATTGAGGGAACTCCTCAAATATTGTAGGCATACATATGGCGATTTTGATATTTTCAGCGACAAACCAAAGTATTTGCATTCAGAAAGTATCATAATCCTTTCACCACTATGGTTCTTTCCTATTTTTTTTTTCATCCAAATATTTAGTCGAATACAATGGCGGAAGTCTGTTTTTTAAATGAAAAGTTATTCACGGATTGTTAGAAATTCATGGTTTTGTTTTGAAATAAAATATGAGGCGCCTTTTATTTTCTCATAGTGGGTGATGAAAAGTAGAGTGTAACACTCGGGCGCAAAATATATTTTTGGCTCGGGCGACGTACTTTGAATCCCTCGCTACGTTCGGGATTCTACTAAAGAATCTAGAATCCCTCACTTCGCTCTGGATTCAAAAAAGCGCCCTCGCCGTAAAAATATTATTTTGCTCCCTTATGATACAATCTACTATTTTCATCCCACCATCTCGGAAAGATTATTTTTGCTATTCAATATCTGAGTGCAAAAGCCGTTTTTATTTGTTGTTTAAATTCAATTTTACTTTATCCTCTAGGATAAAGTAAAATTGAATTTAGAACATCGTGTGCACTAAGTTTGTGAATTCAAAACATCATTAAACCTATTTACTTTTACCTCCATGCTGCCGAATTTATCATACAACCTTTTTAATTTGTTAAAAACGCAGACTCGGAACCTTCATGGTTTTTTTTAATTTACTTTACGCGCGCCATTTTTTTTTCACGTCCATATTGTTAAACCCTTAGTTTAAAAACAAGAAACTTGAAAACAAGTGAAAAATCTAAAACGAGTGATTCTAGCGACGAGGAAGTTTATTTGACGCCAACAGAATTGACTGAAACTGTTAAAAATGCGCAAGTATCTTTTGTTTTTATTTTGCATTAAGTCATTTCCTCGCTGAGGTGGGATGAAAAGTTACGTGTTGCACTCGAGTGCAAAGATTTTTCACCTCGTGCTCTTTTGTTTTTTTTTTGTCAAACTCTTAGGATTCTAATTATTAATTTTAGAATCCTTCGCTTACTCGGTCATCAAAATTGAGCACGCGGTTAAAAATCAACTTTGTACTCTTGTATAACAAATAACTACCTATTACAGCGCTAAGACACTCAAAATGATTCCCATTACTGGTTCCCTTACTTTCCATTTAATTTTACCTACTTTTGACTACCTTAGGTAGGTAAGTACCCATTTGCTATGCATCAGCTTCTCCTTGAAAAAAAAAAGTTCTACTGTTTAAACATTTTTCTGGCGTTGTTACGGGTGGGGAACGATGGCACTTTTTCTCTACGTCCCCCAGTGGGGCCAGATAGGTAGGGGACGCTGGGAATATACCGTAAAATCAAGCGCGCGCCGTGTTTGTTGCCTTTATTGTTCTAGGATTGGTTGCGTTAGAACTGGATTCTTTTTAGGAAAGACGATTCAAAATTATCCTATTTATTTCAATGAATAAAGTACTATTGAGTTTGAATATTGTAGATACCTAACAGCAAGGTCATCAAAGGCCATGTAGGTAGCTACCAAGCCGAATATATCCTATCCTACTAATATTATAAACGCGAAAGTTTGTAAGTATGGATGGATGTTTGTTGCTCTTTCACGTAAAAACTACTGAATGGATTTTAATGAAACTTTACAATAATATAGCTTATACATTAGAATAACACATAGGCTACAATTTATAAAGATATTGTGTGAATTGTCGATAATATGACGATAAGTGTCAAGTAAGTAGGAAAAATCTACCATCTGCGAGCTATTCTGGCGTGCGCTGCCAAAACCGCTAGAGTTACACATATGTAATGTATGATGGAAATGTTTATTTTAAATAGTCCTACAAAAAAGCCCTATATAATATATATAGGTTATATTCTTTTCTACGCCACGCTAATATAAGCTACTGGAAATACTAATCCTGCGCAGACGAAGTCGCGGGCACCAGCTAGTACAATAATCAAGGTCAAAAATACTGCCATTGGTACTAGAAGTTTGCATTTACTATCTAATCAAATCAGACGAGAAATTGAACAAGTAGGTAATCCTTATCAGCACACAACCAGTCTGCTATTTATCTAGATGTAAGGGCTGTCGGTCGTGCTGTGGTGTGCGGCCTAAGAAAAGACCTCACCGTTTCCTCCCGTGGATGTCGTAAAAGCTAACTAAGGGATTACACCAGGGGATGGGCAGCAGCATCCACCTGAGTACTCAACGCCAATCCGCCTGCCCCTATCCTAGGTTATAATAATAATAATTATGTATATATTTATATATATATTTTTTAATATGTATCTAGTTATTTTAAGTAGGTAAGTAATTAATTATGTTTTCTTTATAATCTCGTTATGTATTATTTCCCAATAGCACTACCACCCACTCTATATTACACAAAGGTTAGCTGGAAGAAAATGCTAATTAGCATTAAGTTCGCCTATGTATCTACTTGTTTTTTAACTGACTTCCCAAAAAAGGAGGAGGTTCTCAATTTTTTTTTTTTTTTAATGTTTGTTACCGCATATCTCCGGCGTTTATGAACCGATTTGGAAAATTCTTTTTTTTTTAATAGATATACTTCCAGATTGGTCCCATTTTTTTCAGAATCCAGTTCTGATGATGGAATCCATGAGGAATTGAGGGAACTCCTCAAATATTGTAGGCATACATATGGCGATTTTGATATATTCAGCAACAAACCAAGCATTTGCATTCAAAAAGTATCATAATCCTTTCACCACTATGGTTCTTTCATCATTTTTTTTCATCCTAATATTTAGTCGAATACAATGGCGGAAGTCGGTTTTTTAAATGAAAAGTTATTTTTGTCTTGTGCAATAAAGTATTTTCTATCTATCCATCTACTAACCTTCATATTTTATCTTAGTCTTAGAAGCCTTGTGACTGATAAATAAAAACCTGCATTGTTTTGGTTTTAACCTAAATGTCCCTCATAAAAAAAACATTCTTACTTTACGGGTTTTGATAGTTTTCGAAACTATATGAAGTTTTGTTTCGTTCCATCTAAGACTTCCATAAATTTACTAGTAGCGCCCCTAGCAAAAACAAGAAGAAAACTAAGGACACTGTCAGTAAATTTATGGAAGGAAACAAACCTTCACATAGTTTTTGAAAACTATTAAAACCTGTACTAGACTTACAGATTGTTTTTACTCAAACGCGAATAGAGAAGGTGCAATATGGTATCAATATCTAGAATTACTGGTTGGTGTACTGTTACATCCTTGACATGGTTATATAGTGAACAAATTGAGCCAATTATTAGGTATTCTAGATCTACAAGCAACAAACCACCCCCCCTATTCCCTAACTGAAAGTCACTCGGTGTAACCTTCGACAAGTAAAATTACCATCAATTGACAATTCATAATGATAATTTTGAGCAATTGATGGTGATTTTACTTGCCAAACGTTAGTCACCGAGTCACTTTTAGTTAGGGAATAGGGAGGTAGGAGAGGAGAAAAAAAAATAAGTGCCTCCTCCAGTACATCTGAAAAATGGGGATTTGCAGCCCTTTTTGATGGTATTTAGTCACTCGGTTATATTCAAAAATAGCACCCCTGGACTACAGATAGACCAAAGAAAACATGAGTTGTATTGTATGAAGGATGACAGGTATAAGAAACCTATTATTATTTGACAACCACTGTGGCGCGGCGGGCGAAGGTTCGCCTGCGACGCAGGAGGTTGTGGGTTCGATTCCCGCCTCGGAACAAACATTTGTACGATCTGCAGATATTTGTTCAGGGTGTTCTGGGTAATTTCTATGTAATGTATTGTATTAAGTATATCAGTTATCTAGTACCCATAACACAAGCTCTGATTAGCTTGGGGCTAGATAATGTTGTGTGAACTGTCCAGCATTGTTTATTTAAATTTTTAGTACTTAAAGCATTGTTGCTAATACTAGTCACTCTCTTTGGTCAACTTTATGAATCATTAAATGTATGTATAGATGCTCTTGAAGGGGGATTACCACGCATCAGAGATACAACAATAGTTAGGTACTACATCCCACATGCCAAATAACTTAATTTTTTATCCCATTGGGTGACATTTATAATTTTTATCATTAACATAATGTGTATAGCTTTGTGCTAAATACAACTTGTGATAAAAAATAGTACAGAAAAATATGAACCATTTCTACTTCAATCTTAAACACACTGGGGGCTATTTAGCTTTGCCATCTCTGTACCACACTTAGCTTCAATACTGTGATCACCAATCCACACAACAAGTGTTGTAATTACGTCAATTCCCCCCATTGCATTGTAAGGGGTAGGCCATGTCTAGCAGTGGACATCTAATAGCTAATGATAATGTTGTTTTAGGTAGGCACCTACCTAATAAGTATTGTTTGAAAGTTGCTGTTAGGAAAATAAAATTAGCATTGAGGACTATGTTGCTAAATTGTGAAATAAAATGTTATATGAGTTGTGGAAAGAAATAGGAAATATATTAACCAATATCATAGGTATCGTAACTTCACGTTTTGATCAGTAATACGTGATTTAATAATGATAAATATACACAAAACACTAGATAACTTCGTAAACAGTTATTTTGTTTGATTGAAGCCAATTCTAGATAGCTATCAAGAGTGATTTACCCGATTTACAAAGTAATCAACAACTTTCATCAAGTTTTCAAAGTTAACAGATGTTCCTTGACGCCCGGTAAAACATTGAATATTTATTGTCTAAATCAACCGTTCTATAATTAACCGGTTAAATAGTAAAACCAGTTTCCTTATAGGATTAAAGTTTATGTAATTGAAATTTGAAACAAGTTTTAAAACAAAGCTATGAAATCATCAGTTATTTCTTACCTTGCGAACCTAAAACTACAATTTTAGCCTCAATCACCTTCATTTTAACACCTAGTAACACAATAGAACACAGCACACACAAATTTAACAATATTATTCCATGGTTTTTCTGTATAAACTTTATATTTTAATAAAATAAACACAAAATTGAATCTAAACGTGCCATCTTCTCAAACAATCGGAATCAAACTGACTGAGTGTACTGTAAACGACCAATTTGAAAATGAATAATAACTTTGAATCAACAAGTTTTTTACAACAAACCGTGGCGTTCCTAATTTAGTCGGTTAATATTTTTTCCGCGAACACGATGCGCGTGAACAGCGACATCTATCTTTGACAGTAATAAAACATTACACATTCTGTCATAAAGTACCGCTACTCGCATACGGATGTCGCTAGCGCATCCAACTTTTTTGTTAATCGTAAAAAGCAAAAGCGTCAGCATCAGTCAGCGTAGATTAGAAACGTATTGCCTTTTTAATACGTTTTTATTAGCTTCAGGCGTATGTTAGTATGTTAGTATGTAACGGAATCTTTGAACATGATTTTGACCCCCTTCAAAACGTCGGATTAACTCGAAATTCGGCATACTTATTAAGGACCGATGACAATTCAATATTTTAAACATTTTGTCCCGTTATCCTCACTAGGATAATCAAGATCAGCGATTTTTGTTTTCCTGAGACCCGGAAGGTCTGCGTCAATGTCAAGTAGCATAGATAATTACAAACAATGTCCAGTCGTCAAGTAATCTGTCATGTCATGTTCTTTTCTATTTAATTGTATTTTCTATAAATAGCGTATTTTTTTAGTTTTTTAAACTATTATATTATTTCTGATAAATTTAAGGTTCTGCACTTATTTTGTTTCGTAGGTTATAACCTCGTAGTAATTTATGTTATAGGTACGATAGGTACGTGTGCAGAGTGAGGGTAGTTAGGGTACCTACTCAATAACTTTTATTAGGTCTATTAAAATATTATAGCCCACTTTATATAATGAACCAGTTATAGTGATTGCTGTAAGATGAGCCATGGAGTTGGGCTATTAATTAGATCATAACTTTGATAGTTTAATCGATAGGAGAGATATTATTTTTCGCTGAACGATATTCCCTTTTCACTAAAATCTTATGAGCGAGAAGAATATAACTATACTTTTATTTCCAAAATATACGAATATTTATTAATAAACAGGCAATATAAAAAAACTGCTCAAGTGCGAGTCAGACTCGTGTGGAGAAGGTTCTGTACAAAATAAATAAAATAAAATAAATCTTTAATAATTTCATAGTAACATTTATGTGCTATCTTATAATGTAGTTGGTATTGTTTTGCTAAGATGTCCTTCAGTATGGCCCAACCTTTTTTCACCGACCATTTTTTTTTCTTTTTTGAATGCTATATTGAGTACCTAGCGTGCTACGAGTTGTGTAGCATTGCTACGGCTCGTAGCATTCGAGTTCATTTCAAGTATTAACGACGTCTATTAACGACCACTGTGGCGTGACGGGCGAATAGCCGGCTGATATGTGAGAGATTGCGGGTTCGATTCCCGTTGCGGGACAAAATTAAATGTTTGTATGTACTGTGCCAATAATTGTTCCGGGTCTGGGTGTTATGGTACTATGGTAGTCGTAGTTCCTGATACCCACGACACAGGGAATCTCAGTGTGGGACCAGGACTATGTATGTGACTGTTGGGTGTTATGTTATACTACGACATACAATGAGCCTTCAAAATGTAACAAGCAACTACATGGGTGTATAATTGTATATGGTATGCACTATATACGGATCTTCATAATCAAAACTGTGGTTCTTAAAGTATCCGCTAGGGACACTTTTCGGTGTTTCTAGATTAGACGCTCTCTGTTTATTTACATAATGTCACGACTGGAGCTCTTATAGCGATTCAGTTCAAAAACTATTCAGTACAAAATATCGGTTCGCCGTTGACATTCGTCATCATTGAATAACTTTAATCGCAGAAGTCTATAGACCTTCTGCTACTGTGCCTTTAAATAAAACTGCTGACATCACGGAACCGATATTTTGTACTAAATCGCCATAAGAGCTCATGGTAAG
Organism: Epirrita christyi; assembly: GCA_951392215.1. Taxonomy (NCBI): domain Eukaryota; kingdom Metazoa; phylum Arthropoda; class Insecta; order Lepidoptera; family Geometridae; genus Epirrita; species Epirrita christyi. The sequence continues at coordinate 9,363,246 of OX595862.1, forward strand.
GCCTCTGTTTCCTGACGGTGTGCCAGAGGCTACTTCCAAAATTATACATTATCATAAAAAAACTTCATAAGACTGTTAGACATCCACTGCTGGGCTTACCTACAAATCAAGGCCTTACCAATAGGGTTACCAGCTTACCAGACGACATTTATACTCCTACTGTAGACCTACATATCTGGAATTTTGGTCCTCTGTCAGGGAAAGAGGGAAAATTTGATATAATCAGGAATTTTTGAAAATAAATTATACAAAATAATAGTAGGTATGATATAATATAAGATAAGTAGGTACTAAAAATATATTTATGGGTGCCTACCAAAAAAAACCCAATTTTAAGAAGTTGATTTTTCTAATAATATCTGGTTAAATTTAATATTCACTGTTAATGTTATATTTTAAGTTGCGAGATTGGACGCTACAATTTTGCCTCTTGTTTGAAAATCTCGCTGCTTCGGCATACCACATAGGTACGTTGAGACAAAATGTCAGGAAATCTAATTTTTGGATCTGGTAACTCTACCCCCATAAAATTCCACGACAGACGCCGCCTCCATCCACTGACTTCATGCGACCGTGACATGTTGTCAATCCCCAACGGTTATCAGTTCTTCAAGCTATAATGTTTGCTATACTATATACTATACTATAGTACTATATCTATACTATATAGGTACTATAATATATACTATAATGTATAGCTAGGTTTAGTATCATGCACAAAACGGCGTTAAAACAATTTGCGTAAGTACAAAAGTCCTACAACAAAGTGAAGCGATTCCCCCCATAAGTACCTACCTACTTACATTACCTACAAACAGCCATACGTTATCACTAAGTAAGTAATGATACTAATTTTGCTAAAAGCTTGAAGAACACAAAGAGGTCGTAACATTAGAGCTGTCAGATTACGGTTGTCCGGCTAAAAAAAGACGGTCACATTCGAGTAGAACTCTAAGTTCCGTATCAATATAGGACTTTGGTAGACAGACCACGACACAGAAATGTTCAAAAATAATTTGTCATACACAATGCTTGACTACAGCATTCGTATAAACTTTACCCTCCCATTATAGGGGTAGACAAGCCAAAAAAGTAGCTAAGGGAGGTAGGAAGCAAGTTTAAAAAAAAATTACATACTTTTACATGTATCTAAACGTTTGTATGTATCTATGTAAATGTCGCGGGGAGTTCGTGGATGGAGGCAGCTCAAGACCGTTCGTCGTGTCATTCTAAGAGGGAGGCCTATGTCCAGCAGTGGACTTCTACAGGCCGATGATGATGACATATATCTACGTAAATTTATCCGCACTACACAAAGGTTAGCTGGTAGAGAATGCTTTCTAGCATTAAGTTCGCTTATGTACATGATTTTTTTTGTACAGTAAAGAATATTCTACAATTTTGTCTTGATACACTTCAACTGCACTCAACGCTGTTGACTCACTAGACCTCTTTTATAAAAAACCTACTTAGGTTTTTGATAAAAGAGGTCTAGACGTACTAACAGATGGACAACAAAATGGTTCTATTGAAAGGTTTAGTTTTTTAGCCTGAAATACGAAACCCTAACAATTCACTAGAACGGCAGATATATTATTTATACTGAACTTCCCGCTAAAATGTCTGACTTTTTTCGAGAAAATTGTAATTGATCCGGCTTTTTATTATTCACATTCCACGTCCAACCGTGAAAATGGCTGTAAATCTCTAGCGCCATCTATACGTCGCAGCATCATGTTGTATTCATGAGTTCCGCTAGATGGCGTTAGTGGTGATTTAATTCGATGATTCCCTTTTTACGGTCAAATGGGCTGCTTTTGCATAATGTAGGGTTCTGTAGCCTTTTGTTTGGGTTTAGATGGATGCTGTTTAATATTGATATGGTACTTATTTGACTTAAGGTAGCATTTGGCTGAAATAATTAAATATTCAAACGTTTGTACAGTTTTTGTTAGAAAGTATTTCGATTATTGTACTATCCCAAAGACTACAATATATACCGGGAAGGGCAGTGTCCTTCGCGACTTCGTCGAAGGTGGTTCCCTAAATAGATAGACTGATGTATAGTAGGTATTTCTCTGTATCGGAACAGGAGTAATTTTAGTTTATAAGACGATTTAAAATGATCCTTGTGATTTCAATGAATAAAATTCTTTTGACTTTGACTTTGACTTTATCAAACCCGTAGCAATACAAAATAGAAATGTAGCATAAGCTTAACATTTTTTTAAATATTTTTTATATTGTTATCTCTAAATCGAGATAGAGCATCTAGGTGCTCTAGGGTGCTCTAGTAATTATTCTAAGATCTAGATATCTAAAATAAATATAATAAATAGTTAGATTAGATAATAATAATATAATAAATAGATTAGATTTATTTGCAACATTCAGAAAAAAACATTAGATTCAATAAAAAGAAAGTAATATTTAAATAATTTTGTTGCAAAAAGGCCTCAACTCATGCAGGTTTGTAAACAATCTGCGCTGGTTTTCTGTTAGAGCCATTTTGCAAACAACAATTATAATTTGGTAAAAAAAAGTCACAGACGTGTACATACAATGAAACACAGAAGAAATAAAACATAAATTCAATAAAGTTCATGTTCAATGTTCAATGTGCAATCCACGGTGAAAAGAGGCCCTTTAAGGTTCTACCTAGGTAGCCCTTCAGAGAAAAAGGCGTGTATGTATGTATGTAATATACGATCAGAGTACCCACATACATATAAAATGGAAGAACTAGCCTTAAGTTCTTAAACTTAAAAATTACCCACAAATCAAGCTAATAGAGATTTTAATTTCTCCAGAACTTTCTATGTCAATTCTCAGTCTCAATTTGCAATCCGTTTTCAATTCGCTTTCCTTGTTATTTCAATAAATAACAAGGGTAGGTATCCTCTACTCTACATTCATCCATTTACACAGAATTTGTGACAGTGTGAATGCGAGCTACTGGCGCGAGTAAATTGTTGGTTGAGTGGCACAATGCGGTGTCCGCCCTCGTCAAGCGGCGCCGTGACAATCCATTGGGGAGCGCGCTAGCATCGTGTGGATAAGACTTTATTTTTTGCATTTTTTCCGCTGTTTCGAAAAGAGACGCCGTCTAATTTCATTTTACTAGTGTTTTTCTGGCAATTTCGGTGGCATTTTAACCGGTGTAACTTATTTAAAGAGTACATTATGGTAGTGAATTTAAATATAAGTGTACTAGCTTACCCGCTCGCGACTTCATCCGCGTGGAAAAAGATAATACGGCCGCAGTGAAAAAAAAAACCTCTACAAACCCTAAAAACCCCTACAAACTCCTACAACGCCTATATACCCCTACAACCCCTAAAACCCCTATAACCCCTACAAACCTATACGAGGCCTCGTTCAGCTGTGAACGTCTTAAGCTAGAGGACTTGACACTTGACGTTATAGAAATAAATGCAAGATGAATTATGCATAACTTTCAGCCGTGTTCAAGAATGTCTCAGCGTCTCAGCTAGGCACTGTCCTTTTCGATCCTATTTTATAAGAGTGGAGAGAAAAATGCATAATTAATAAATAAAAAACACCTAACAGACACACACATAGTTCAGGAGCTACGAGTACCATGGTACCGCAACTTATAGACAGGGAACGAATATTTGCAGATCATATAAAAAAAAACCCGCGTTGGTACTCAAACCCGTATCTCGCGTCTCAGCTCAGCCGGTTGGCTCGCCCAGCACGCCACGAAGGTCGTAATGACTAAACTACACATACAGAATGTTGATTGTTCAGTCTCTATTTATGCATGAGTAGGCAAGATAAAGAAATTAAACAATTTAAACCCACATACATATATTTAAAATTAATCTAGAGATAAAAAACGGAGTTCAAATCATCACCAGTAAGTTCTTGATGTGAGATTCGTTTGAAAATGAACGAAAACTTTGATAATTCTTACTCAATCAAAGAAAACTTTAACAATAGGCTTATCCACACTGGACTGTCGCACCGCAAACTGGCAATCAGCGAGCGATCGCGACACACCCCGCCCGCCCCCGCGTTCTTGATTCCAAACTCGATTTGCACCAATCAACGGCGCCGTCTTCCCGCCTTCCGAGTTCGGACGTGCTACAACGGAATTTAAAAATGGAATTGTTTTGGGGAATATATCACGATTGTCAATTTTTAATAACATCCTTATGACATACCGCCTTGCGATAGACCGACGGCATTTTAAAGGTCCAGAAGCCATAATTAAAAGAAGAAGAAGAAAGGTCACAAGAAGTCAGTGAACTTCTACTGTCTGGTGATGATGATGATGATGAAACATAGTTAAGAAATATGGAAAAGTCCATGTTTATAGAAATAACATTCAATATGGGATTTTGAAAGATGTATGAAAAATTGGAATCAATGGTTTAAATCAACTCAAATCATTTATATTATAAAACATAACATAACATAACACCCAACAGTCACATACATAGTCTATCCCACACTAGGATTCCCTGTGTCGTGGGTTCAGGAACTACGAGTGCCATGAGTGCCACAATATCAATAAAGATGTATGACTATAAAAATTACAATGTTTAATTTTATTTACCTAGAGACCGTTACGAAATTTTACCAAAACACATTTTTAAAATTGTCCGGTCATAATAGCTAGGTATTTTAATACGAAACGTCGTACCAAGCCGTGAAAAAGAAAAAAAGAAAAAAGGAATCTCAGCATAATGTCAATTGTCAAAATGCGCGGCAAGCAACATGGCCGTCGGGCGGGTTTCGTTACAAAACCAAATATCAAATATTGATATTCTCTCGATTTGTATTCTGTTTGAGGTGGAGATACTATTTGCACGGAACGCTTTCAGCTTTCAACTGACGAATATTTGATAGGAAAAGCGTTGTCAGAGGACGGTAGTTGTCTTTATAAACTTACGCTGAATTTAGAATGTGGAATAGAGCATTGTCACTACACTGCAACAAATTCAAATTCAGAACAGTTTTTTTATCAGGTCGTAACAATGAGTAGCAATGGCACGCCTGCTAAAATTGGTGTCTATTTTAATCTGATAATTTTCACACAAGCCAATGCTCGTCACAGCTCATCAACACTTCTTGATATAACGAAAATAGGTTTTGCGAAAACTACTTGCGTGCGCGATCCAAAAAAAAAAAAACAAAGCAAAGTTTCGCATGTGGCGCGAAATTTAATTTTTTTCGTGTTATTTGCTGATTACTGCTCATCAACACTTCTTGAGGTAGCGAACATTGATTTTGCGAGAATCAGGAGATCGAACACACATGTTTTCATTCATATTATCTCATTAAATATCACTAGTTTAGCTACGAATGTCAATGAATGATTTTGTTTATTGACATTCGTAGCTAAACTAATGATATTTATAAGATACTTTCAATTAAATTATGTGTGTTAGGCCTCCTGATTCCCGCAAAACCAGTGTTCGCTATCGCTATCTCAAGAAGTGTTGGTAAGCTGTAATGTGCAAAAAACACAATAAAATTTGAATTTCGCGCAAAGTGTGAAACGTTTCACCTGTACTAAAAAAAAAAGTTAGAGCCTAATTTTAATCTTTATATTTCTTTAATTGGAATAAATATTCAATATTATCATAAACAGTGATATACCTCTTTTTGGTTTCAATTAACATTAAATTATGTAACAGCCTTGGTGAGAAAATTTCAAGAGGACTGCATTTAAAAGTATCAATACCTAAGTATATGTGACGAAAATGCAACTAACTTAGGTACTGCCTCATAGTTGTAGACAACGTTTTACTAATCATGGAAAATATCATCTGAATTCATCTGTCTGTACTTTTGCACAGATTTAAGGCGTGGTATGGTCCTAAAATCCAAACATCAAAAAAATTCATTTTGTAAAACCGGAAATTTTCAGGTACCGACCGATATGTAGGTGGAAACACTAACAAAAAAAACCCGTTTTACAAAATGAATGATAATATAATTAACGAAAGTTATTTTAGTAAAATCAAAAATGTATTTTACCCTTTTTACTTCTTTGCTTAAAGTTGAAAATCGCATGTCATATTTGATGAAATAACTTTTCATTTAAAAAACCGACTTCCGCCATTTTATTCGACAAAATAGTTGGATGAAAAAAAAATGATGAAAGAACCATAGTGGTGAAAGGATTATGATACTTTGTGAATGCAAATGCTTGGTTTGTTGCTGAAAATAGTAAAATCGCCATATGTATACCTACAAAATTTGAGGAGTTCCCTCCATTCCTCATGGATTCCATCAACAGAACTGGATTCTGAAAAAAATGGGACCAATCTGGAAGTATATCTATTCAAATATAAAAAGAATTTTCCAAATCAGTTCATAAACACCGGAGATATGCAGTAACAAACATCTCCTCCTTTTTTGGGAAGTCGGTTAAAAACTGGTTTGCACTTCAGACTGTATTCATTTTGAAGGTTTTTTGAATTAATCGAAATATACAAATCATAGATAAAAAATATGTGGTTAGAACTTTAAAATCCAATTCTAGCTATCTAATTCGTAAAAAGATTGTGTTGTTGCCGTTCAAAATTAAGAGCATTTGAATGCCAAAGCTTTTTTAGGGTAGTTTTATATGCAAAACCAGACTTTTTTACATAATTCTGTTCCGTTTCAACTATTAATTAGTATATTGTTCTACCTACACTATTTTTTCATCTCATTATTTAATCTCATCACGTCGCACTGGGCGTTCAAAACACTACTTTTGAGATCAGTCCTCGCCTTAATACCTTGATTGGTATGGCATCCCTAAAAGTTATCGAAACAAAAGAATCGATAATTGTAAAGTACAACACTAGCATTGACAATGTCGATATAATGCCTCGTTACGAACAAGTCTCGCTCCGTTAAAGTTGTTTAAACAAAAGATATCAATCACTCGAGACTCCTCCCCTAGCCATATTCATAGTTTAAATCACGTTTTCATCCCCTACAAGCATTACAATAGTTAGGTAGATAAATATATGTATGTATGTAGATAAGTTTTCTTTCACATCACTTTATTTTGCTCATGGTTGTCTGGAAGAGATCGCTCTCAGCGATAAGGCCACCCATTGTGCTTCCATCTTATAATATTACTAGCATTTGCTCGCGACTCCACCCATTTAAAACTTTTTTTATGTTATTCTGATATATAATACTGTGATGTTTAATAAAAATTTCATCTATAGTTATTGCGTGAAAGAGTAACAAAATATCCATCGATCCATTCCTCCTCACAAACTTTTAAAACAATATTGTTGGTATGATTATTTGATTATGTTCATTTTGAATGTGGTGTGTAATTAAGTGTTCTATCTTTTATTTTGTTTATCCTATCCATCTAAAGATTGTCTGGAAGAGTTCCAATACAGAAAACTCAAAAACCTAAACTATACGTGGTTCGACATATACTTCACCGTTTTAACATAGTTTTTATTATAAATATGTATTTACATGTAGTCAGTGAAAAGTGTGTGGGTAATGCTACGACGTAGCACGTAGCAGCTACAGAAAGTTTGGCTGAAGATTATTTGCTCGTAGCTGCTACGTGCTACGTCGTAGCATTTACTACAAAACTTTTAAATCGGACTCTACTTAAATCTCTCTCATGTATTTGGTAATATTTATTTTCCAAAGGGTAGCCCACGAATTTATGTTGGTAATGAGATACCATGCCTCATTCAAACTCCCTCTTTCTTCCACACTGGAGCTGTGTTGGCGTCGTGGAATCTTCTCTGAATTTCGATCCGAAGGTGGTGGGTTCGATTCCCATGCGTACAATGGATTTTTCCTCTAGAAATCATGTTCTTACAACAGTCAAGGAAACATTGGAAGGAAACCGGTATGTACTAGAAATAAATAATTAAAAAGGCAAATGAAAACCATTAATCCACATCATGCTAGCGTGGGGGATGAAAACCCATTTAATAAGTATGTGTCCGGACTAAAAAAATACCCCTCCATCTCCTCCCGTGGATTTAGTAAAAGCCTTGTTAAGGAATTACACCAGGGGATGGGCAGCACCATCTACCTGATTACTTAACACTAAACCACGATCATCAATCCGCCTACCAAGCGTGGGGATTATGGCAAATCCCTCGATTGTATTAAATAGGTGAGGCCTCATCCAGCAGTGGACACAAACAGGCTGATGATGATGATGAATACCAGAATATTTAGCCCAGAGTCCCAACAATGGGAAAGTTATGGACTCGTTATGTTCATACAACGTGCAAACACAATATCCTATTTGAAGTCGAGTAATATAAACGAAACATAATTCACGTCTATAGATAGGACAGCATCAAAAGTCACAAAGAAAAGCGATAGATACCTCGCTCTCCCTCTAACCGACGGACTCGGAATATGGAATGAGTGTTTTCCACAACAATCTATGACTTGAGATGGTGTGACCACGTGGCGCGGAAATCGTGGAACAGTCCCAATCTGTCCGACAGGTCAGGCTAACAGTTTGGAATAATTTGGTCCAAACAGTTAGACTATCGAACTGTTGGTAGGAAAGATTGGAATAAACGGATTATTTTATAATTGTTTCTTTGTTGATATACAAGTATCCACTTGAACGGAATCAAACAATGGTGGAGTTTTTTTTTCTTTTTTAATGGCATCTGAGGATTTTCTCAATTTTGCCAATGTCAAGTAGCATAGATAATTACAAACAATGTCCAGTCGTCAAGAACTCTGTCAAGTCATGTTCTAGTAAATCAATGGCAGTTTACTAGAATGTTCCTGGAAAATTTCCACCCGTTCGAAAAGACACGCAATACACTTATTTTATTTAAATTCACTACCATGTGCTCTTTATAAGCTACACCGGTTAAAATGCCACCAAAATTACACGAAAAAAAACACTAGAAATTGAAATAAAATAAAAAAGGACGACGTCTCCCTTCGAAAAAGCAGAAAAAGTCTAATGGTGGAGTTCTAATTCTAATTCAAAATGGGGGAGATAAGATCTGCAGGGCTACTCGACACTGTACTCGATCCTTAGTGCCATTTTGTCGTCAGAGTACTAGATTCCTTGGTCATTTGGTACTCTTGAATTCAATACTAGCGCACAATTTGGAGTGGAATTAAATCCACTTTCTGTCTCTGTTGTTCTTCACGCAAAGTCAATCGCGTATGCTTTATCTAGATTTCAAACACGATTTGGTTCAAGAGTGCCAAACAAGCGTTGAAACTGGATTGAGATTGGAACTGGATTGCGATTGGAACTGTTTTCAAGAGAAGCCCCACTGTACTGACTTCCCGCATTGGGGTGTATTGTGCATTGCCCCCCTGCTAACCTTAGCCCTATTAATAGCTAATGGTGGAGTTATTTGCAAAACATTTTTAACAGTTCGGTTATCTAAGGTGCTCTCGTTAACTGAGCAAGGATGCTTTTAAACAAATTTTATTTATCAAAATCAGGGGGGTTATAGAGAAAATAATAGGTAAAGTCTGTCTGTCCACAAATGTGTGGTCACCCTCCCTTAACCCCCTAATTTACTGCTGTTCCGATACGTTACCAACGAGTTCTGGAATGGTCTGCATTAATGCTTTTACCCAATCCGACCTAAACGGAGGATTAGGAAGTATTGAGAATATAGGAAAAAGAGCTGTTTTGGACCATAGGGGAATTACCATGACTTCTGATACAAGCATTTTCCTTAAAACGTTGGAGGAAACCGCGATGCATGCTTAAAGGCCAAAGCACACATGCGTATGCAGCGTAACGTAGACAAGCGTGATAGCCACAGCGTACTACCGGCGCCCGTTTAAATATATCCTACTAATATTATAAACGCGAAAGTTTGTGAGTATGGATGGATGTTTGTTACTCTTTCACGTAAAAACTACTGAATGGATTTGAGTGAAGTTTGGAATGGAGATACTTTACGCCCTGGATTAACACATAGGCTACTTTTCATCATCATCAATTTTCATCATTTTTCACGCGGGTGAAACCGCGGGGCGCAACTAGTTCTACCATAAGGCCATAGAAATAAGGACACAATTAAGCTAAGTAAATGTGTAAGCTAGACATAAGCCCTTTGTTGTTCGTACCAGTAAGATGTACTCACCTGTATCAGTCGTAGGCTAAGCAAATGTTCCGAATAAAGGGCGGGTTTATCTGGACGTGACGTTTTACTTAAGCCCTAATAATACAAATATACTAATATTCACCCCTTCTATCACGTCTCTACGTATGTACACGCTTGCGTGCACGTCACGGTGTGCCATGTCTCATACAGTTCCATATTACAACGTCATGGTACGTCGACGTCTACGTTTACGCGTACGTACAGCCCGTGTGCTGTGGCCTTTAGAGTCAAGAACTTGAAGGCTGTCATCACCAACCCCCGTTGAGGTATTCACTCTCGTCAAGCTTTCGGCCCCGTATTCTTTATCTCGCGAGTTTTGCAACAGGCGTAAATTGTGCGATCAGGGCTGTCAAACGTCGCTCTTCTCATACAAAAGTTACCGTTTGACAGCCCTGATTGCACAATTTACGCCTGCTTCAAACTTGTCACGAGATACAGAATCTGCCGGCCGTGAAAAAAAAAACTACGACGGCTACGACTAATTATGGGCCATCAATTCGGTAATTTAAATTCGAACTTATATTTGCAGATCATGCAAACATTGAACCCGCCCCTCGTGAGTCACAGCCGGCTACTTTGCCATGGAAGATTAGAACGCGCTATCGGTTTTATTCCTTGGTTGTACAAAACCCCTTCCTTTCCTAACCCTTCCTTCTTTCCTTTCTTTCCTTTTTTTAACCGTTTCCTTTTTTATTTTTCCTTAATTTTTTTTTTAAATTGTTTATGGTTCATGCTTAAACAATACATCATCATTATCAGTAGTCTTTAGACATTCACTGCTGGACGTAAACAGGCTGGTGATAATGATTAATGATAAAGCCACGTGGCCTGATGTCACTTCTCCCCACAACAACTAAAATTTCAATTAAAAATATCTGTACGTCATTGTTTTATTAGTAACTACCCAATGATACCATGGCCCCATCGTAGTTTCGGCCTAAGACTAAAATAAATAAATAAATGCTGGACATTTCACACAACATTATCTAGCCCCAAGCTAAGCAAAGCTTATGTTATGGGTACTTGATAACTGATATCCTCTTATACAGGGTGGGGCAAATTTTTGGCCCCTTAAGGGTAGCTACCTTTTCTTTTGTAGTTAGAAGGTTTTGTTCTTAGGAAACTTCTGTTTTATTTTGAAGAAAAAAATATTGTCGTTTTTAGATTTTTGAAAAAAAGTACGGTTCACCCAAAAAATTACATTTGTCAAAAAAAACAAGTTGGTTTTAATCAACTCTATTTCCAACCAGGAACACTTTTCCCAAAGTAACATACCAAATCAAATCGTAAGTTTTGGCAAAAATTAAAAAAAACCATTGTTGGTTGGAAATAGAGTCGATTAAGACCAACTTGTTTTTTTTGGCAAATGTAATTTTTTGTGTGAACGGTACTTTTTTTCAAAAATCTAAAAATGACAATATTTTTTTCTTCAAAATAAAACAGAAGGTTCCTAAGAACAAAACCTTCTAACTACAAAAGAAAAGGTAGCTACCCTTAAGGGGCCAAAAATTTGCCCCACCCTGTATATTAAAATCAATTGCTGTTCGTTTGTCTCGCTAAAACTCTAGAACGGCAGTCGGAGGTCGTCAATAGAGGACTTCTCTGACTCCTCCTGTAGATTGTCGTTCAAAGCGACTAAGGGATTACGCCAGGAGATGGCTTGCAGCATCCACTGAGTACTTATGACACCAAACTAGTTTCAGTCGCAGGCGTCTATAGGTTACGGTAACCACTTTCCATCAGGTGGGCCGTATGCTTGTATGCTAGCCAAGTAGTATAAAAATAACTTTTCATTTAAAAAACCGACTTCCGCCATTGTATTCGACTAAATAATTTTGGATGAAAAAAAATGTATGAAAGAACCATAGTGGTGAAAGGATTATGATACTTTCTGAATGCAAATGCTTGGTTTGTTGCTGAAAATATCAAAATCGCCATATGTATGCCTACAATATTTGAGGAGTTCCCTCAATTCCTCATGGATCCCATCATCAGAACTGGATTCTGAAAAAAATGGGACCAATCTGGAAGTATATCTATTCAAATAAAAAAATAATTTTCCAAATCGGTTCATAAACGCCGGAGATATGAGGTAACAAACATACCAAAAAAAAAAAAAAAGTACAACCGAATTGAGAACCTCCTCCTTTTTGTGAAGTCGGTTAAAAATGGGGTAATTTGCCATAATCACCACGCTTGGCAGGCGAATTGATGATCGCAGTTTTTTTTTATTCTACTTGTCAAGCAAACAAGCATACGGCCCACCTGATGGAAAGTGGTTACCGTAACCTATAGACGCCTGCGACACTAGAGGCATCATACGCGCGCTGCCGACCCTGAGACAAAGATGAAAAGTCTCATTTGCCTGTAATTACAACCGGCACCCGTACCCTTCAAACCGAAACACAGCAATGCGAGCACTACTGCTTGGCGGTAGAAATAGGTACGGTGGTAGTACTTCCCCGGACGAACTCTTTCACAAGAAGTTCTACTACTAACCATTGCACGCTATGCATGCTACTTTGCCGCGAAAGATGGATATATGCCTCTCCCACAGAATGCTACGATGATTGGTCTTGTGCCGCCTTCATCCACCGACTTCCTGTCACTTTAAAATGTCGTTAGTTCATCGAGAGAACTCACGTTGAAGTTTTGTCAAATACTTTTTTTTATCTGATTGGTTCAAGATATCATTAAGGTTTAAAAAAAAAGCTATCAACATTATCAGCTATATTTATTTATTACACAAGTCAAGTCCATTTACACAATAAGTAGTAGGTAAGTTAAGTATATGTATAACTTATTTATATATTGTATACGATAACGCACATTTACATTTGAGGACACAGCGAATCGTAAATATACAGATTTTATATAAAAACTAATATAAAAAAACAATTTATACATAACATAGTAAAAAAAGTATCTTGTATACTTTTTTTACTATGTTTTGTGATTTGTTAGATAGATAGAAAATATTTGATTGCATACCATACACAAAACAACTTAATAGGTAAGTAAAAATAATCTTAATATGTAAAACAATGGGAGTTATTATCGCTGAGTAGCGATCTCTACCAGACAACCTTTGTATGAAATTAACTGTACGTTCATAAGGATGTAATATGGGGTACTGACTTATTAATTTTGGTATAATACCTATTTTGTTTTTAAAACAAGAGTTTTCAAAGTCAATATGATTTAATTCATTGAATAGGTAATATATATAAAATTAGGTCCCAAATACATTTAGCTCGCTTTGTCCGTATATTTATAGATAGTTACATAAACGACTACACTATACCTACCTTATTTAGTTATGTATAGGTACTAACGCAGGAAAAAAAACCACTAAAATAACTTTAAGACAAATATATAATATATGTCTCAAAGATAATATAAATAAAATGTGTTTACTTTAATATTATTTTGCAATTCTTTGGATAAACTGTAAACTAATTCAAACCAAATATATATTAAAAAAAAAAAATTAACAAATCAATTCAATTGCCGTGTAGCCTAAGAATATACCCCTCTGTCTCCTCCCGTGGATATTGCGAAAGTCGACTAAGGGATTACAACAGGGGATGGGCAGCAGCATCCATCTCAACTCAGTACTCAACACCTGCGATCACTAATCCACCTGCCAAGCGTGGTAATTACGGAAAATTCCCCCGTTGCACACTATGAGGGAAGCCTTGTCCAACAGTGGACGTCCAAAGTAAAGATAAAAATAAAATTTCCACGTTTATTAAAACATACTTATTTAATTATCACTAGAAACGGGATATTTACCATGATTTTTGAGCTTTATTGATTCCCGATATTTCGGCACAGTTTCATGCGCCATGATCACGGGTAAACCCGATCACAACGAACGGGGAACGATCGAACGGGGTTAACCCGTGATCATGGCGCATGAAACTGTGCCGAAATATCGGGAATTAATAAAAATCAAAAGTCATGGTAAATATCCCGTTTCTAGTGATAATTATGTTAATAACCATGATAGTTTCAAAAGTTACATACTTATTTATATTTGTACAAAACTTTCGTATATTTGTACAACTTATTTCTACATAATGACTTTAATATAAGCTACATAAATGCAAAAAAATAATACTGATCTGAAAGATGTCATCCCGTGATAATCTTAAATACTTACTTATATTATTTTACTTTTGCGTAAATTACAGGAACATTTTATTACTTTTACACAATAATACAATAAATAAAAACTAATATAAACTATATCAAGACATAATACATTCATTAATGTAATTTTAAAATCGTAAAATAAATTATCTAAAGTTACTAAGTTATCGATAATTAAATTTAAAATAAAACTTTTATTTACTATTTGATGTTTTTTACTCTTAAATATTTATTTACTTATTCTGTAATAAGTTTTCAAGTTAATCATAAATAAGTTATATCTACAACAATTATTGTGACTAGAATATTAATATAAATACTAAATTACATAAATGTCTATAATAATATATACATTATACCTATTAACACTTTTCTCATTATGCAAGCAATTTTCACGATATAAGTTTGTGTGAAGATTTTATCGTATCCCAAAAATTACCAACCAGGTGGGGATCGAACCCGCTATACGGAGATGCCTCTTTTATTGAATAAACAAAGCGACACCTCTCCTCAATTAACTAAACTAACTTTAGTTATTGAAGGGGCTTAGTACAGGTTTTGATAGTTTACGAAACTATATGAAGTTTCGTTTCCTTCCATACATTCACTTGCAGCGCCCCTAGCGAAAACGAGAAGAAAACTAAGGACGCTGTCAGTAAATGTATTGGATGGAAACGAAACTTCATATAGTTTCGTAAACTATCAAAACCCGTACTAAGCCCCCAAGCTTGGATGACTAACGTTTCCCCAGTAGATGGAGCTACGGTGCTTTGAGCTAGTGATACCATCACAAAAATTCAACCTGACATTAAGACCAGTAGCGCGGCGGTTAACGCATATCCATATCAAGGAGACGATCGCAGATTTGATACCCACCTGGTTGGTATTTTTTGGGATATTATAAAATTTTAAGTATTTCCTAGGTCGTTAACACTTTATAAACGAATACTTAGCTATTGTAAGTTCATCATCATGAAGAAACACAACCAGTCAATTACACAATAAATACAACAGTCAGTCACAATGAATGTTTTTTTTTTGTTAAATCTTGGTCATCGTCTCAAACAAACATTTTGATTCAATAATTAAGTACCTATGTATTGTAACTGCAGTTCGCTTTAATTAAAAAGGTTAAGTATTTATATTAAAAATAAGGTAGCATTTACTTTTAAATTTACATAGTACCTACAGGGTCAATGTTCACTTTTCTGATTTCGTTTTAAAATGCTATTAATTTTAATAAAACAAAAAATAGCTCACTCTCATACCACATACGGCCTAAACATATCCATGGGCCTTCCGCCATCTTGCGACAAAACCATCCCACGTCTATTGTTTTCCAAATTTGAATTAAAGTTCGCTGCCGCCATCGCCCTCTCTCTCTCCAACGCGATAATCCTCTCCCTGTCTAACAATGGTGGTGGCTTGACAGCTGTTTGATCGCCCGCCAATTGCGGTGGCTTTTCTTCGACCGGTTGCTCTTTTGTTTTTTTCTCTTCGTTGTGCGATGGTTCTTTTTTCGAATCGTGTTGCGCTTTTTTTGAGCGCTTCCACTTCATTCTTCGATTTTGGAACCAAATTTTTACCTGGACAAAGAAATTACAATGTTATTTTGATCACTGAAATACTTTGTTCAGAGAGAAACATTGTTTTTCAACACAGGGCTGCAAGTACGTAGGACTCGATTCGATAAATTTGTCATTCAAATTCGACAAAACGGGACTATGTACAGTAGGGCTAAGATGGCAGACAAAGACATATGTCACGTGAGAGAGAGAAAACGTTGTCGATTTCAATTCGTTTATCACGCGCCCACGACAAAACGAAATGCTAACTCGCTTGATTGGCTTAAACCTAAATGCTACGACTACTTCGTAGTATTCTGTGGTGTTTTGTCTATAAACCCTAACATGGTGCAATAATTGTATAGCATTTTGTCATGTCTACACGGTCTCTCTCTCGTCTATCATTTTCATTGTAGACTAGATATGAGATAAATAAAATCCACCGTTGGCGTTGAAAATTGGATGGGTCTCCTCTCATGGATGTGTCTCCTTCCATGAAGGGTCTCCTCCCGTGGATGGGTATCCTCCCATGGATGTGTCTCCTTCCATGATGGGTCTCCTCCCGTGGATGGGTATCCTCCCATGGATTGGTATCCTCCCATGGATGGGTCTACCGCCATGGATGGGTCTCCTCCCACGGATGGGTCACCTCCCATGGATGGGTATCAACCCATGGATGGGTTACCTCCTATGGGTGAGTCTCCTCCCATGGATGGGTCACCTCTTATGGATGGGTCACCTTCCATGGATGGGTCACCTTCCATGGATGGGTCACCTTCCATGGATGGGTATCCAGTATCCTGCCATGGATGGGTTACCTCCTATGAGTGGGTCTCCTCCCATGGATGGGTCACCTCCCATAGGTGGGTCTCCTCCCAGGGATAGGTCACCTCCCATGGATGGGTCACCTCCATGTACGGGTCACCTCCCATGGATGGGTCACCTCCTATGGGTGGGTCTCCTCCCATGGATGGGTCACCTTCCATGGATGGGTATCCTCCCATGGATGGTTTACCTCCTATGAGTGGGTCTCCTCCCATGGCACCTCCCATATACGGGTCTCCTCCCATGGATGGGTAACTTCCCATGGATGGGTCACCTCCCATGGATGGGTCACCTCCCATGGATGGGTCTCCTCCCATGGATGGGTATCCTCCCGTGGATGGGCAAGGGTTGGTGTGTATTATGTGTAGGTATGTTATCTATTTTCATTCCCGTTTCGGCTGGTTTCACAAAAATTTAATGAAAACAAGGAACAGTGTTGCTAATATAGTCTATGTTTATCGGTTTCTTACCGCGAGAAAACGAAATAGTCTCGAGTTGTTTCGAGTGCACTCGAGTTGGCGGCCATGTTAGGAAAAACGAACCGGTCGACATGAAGACATAACGAGACATATCACGTGAATTCACGTCTCAGCACGAGATAATGCTGTGAGAAAAATTTCTCGTGCTGCGCATGTTAGCCGTACGGGTAATAGTCCCATTTTGTCGAACTTTAATGTCAAATTTATCGAATCGAGTCCTAGGTAACTTGCACTGCTGTTATGACTCCAAGAAGTGTATAATGAGCAGATCTATATAATGGTCCATTTTGGCATTTTAACTTGCATGCATATTTTGCCAATCATGAATGGCGTGTAATCCGACCTCTAGTGAAAATGCGCTTACAGTAAAATATAAAAATATTGTAAAATCACTGAAAATCCCAAGAAATGCTTCCAACCCCTGAAAACACTAGAGATTAATACCCACGCCCCAAGCAATAACATTTATGGCACATCCGACCCCTATAATCTCTTTACACTCAAATCCGGGCATCCTTCAACATGACAGGTGCTTTCCCGCCATTTCGCAACTGTCAAATTGGATGTTTTCGGTGAGGGAAAGGAGTGTTATATATCGAGTGTACTTGGGCTTTGTAAACGTGCTTAAAGTTTACTTTATTTTATGGTGTGTCCGACAATAGATCCCACATCTCCCGTGAATGTCGTAAAACCAGTTTAAGGGGTAGCTAGGTAGGTAGGTAGTAGCATCTACCCGAGTACTCAACACCAATAATGCGATTGCCAATCTACCTGCTAAGCGAGGTGATTATTTCAGGGGGATTATTTATTTATACTTCGAGGGGGGAGGCTTCGTCTAGCAGTGGACGACTAAGCTGATGATGATGATGATGAATTATTATATTTATTATACAAACTTGTATAAAATATACTACTGTAAAGCTAATTTCAGACTACGCTATACTATTGTGCTATATAGTATAGCAAAGAAGGATCTAATGCTATGCTATAAAGCATGGCGTTCACATTACATACGATATTATCGCAAGCATTTAAAGTATATTGCAAGCTCAGTTGACCGTGGCTGAATGTGTAGCTCGTTTCGCTTGCTGGACGGCGGTGGCCGGGGGTGAGGAAGGATGTAGAGGGCGGCGCGTGCACAGCATGAACTCAGCGCATCGCACCAATTTATAGTCAAAGTCAAAGTCAAAAAACTTATTCATTGAAATCACAAGGATCATTTTGAATCGTCTTATAAACTAAAATTACTCCTGTTCCAACGCGACCAAGCGTATAGTTATATAGCGTTTAGTTAGTCAATAATATATAGTACAGTACAGTGTGAACGTGTCCATAATAATGTATGGTGCGCGATATTGTTGTGCCATGAGCTATATTATACTATATGCTATTATATCATATCGTAGTCTGAAATTGGCTTAATAAAAACAAATGTATATTATATACTACTTTAGTATATACTTCTTTGTACCAAAGTAGTATATAATATACACTTGTTTTTAGTAGTCTTTCTTGTACTCTAGTACAAACCTGTGTCTCAGTGAGCATTAGACTAGTGGCAACCTCGAATCTCTTCGGTCGAGACAGATACTTGTTCATCCTGAATTGTTTTTCAAGTTCTAGCAGCTGTTGTGACGTGAAAGCTGTGCGTGGTCGGCGAGTCTTGCCGAGGAGTGCATGTGGTGCGCCTGCAGAAGAAAGATACTCTTTTAGATTCATGATGTGAACAAAATTTATTCGTACGAAACTGTGGTGTGATTACGTAACTCTGTTGCTATTGGATTCCATCGATTTCAATGCTGTGTTTATTCGAAATGACGCTCTTGCAACGTACGCATATTTATTACAAAGGTTAATTGCAACAAGACTGCGTAAATTAGGTAATCGCATTAACGTAATTTCAAATAGAAGCAACATTGAAATCGATTGAAATCAATAGCAATTTAGAATCGCCCTTCAGGGGGCTTAGTACAGGTTTTGATAGTTTACGAAACTATATGAAGTTTCGTTTCCTTCCATACATTTACTTGAAGCGCCCCTGGCGAAAACGAGAAGAAAACTAAGGACGCTGTCAGTAAATGTATTGGATGGAAACGAAACTTCATATAGTTTCGTAAACTATCAAAACCCGTACTAAGCCCCCAGGTTGCGTAGAAAGAAAAATAATCGACCGATCGAATTTTACGACCTCATGTGGCGCGGCGGGTCAACGTTCACCTGCGACGCAGAAGGTTGCGGGTTCGATTCTCGCCTCGGAACAAATATTTGTATAATCGGCAGATATTTATTCAGGGTGTTCTGGGTATTTTTCTATGTATAATAAAGAATATCAATCTATGTAATGTATTGTATTAAGTCTATCAGTTATCTAGTTGCCATAATACAAACTCTGCTTAGCTTGGGGCTAGATAATGTTGTGTGAAAGGTCCAGCATTTATTTATTATTTAATCTTTGTACGACTCTCGTTACGTAACAAGGGTTTCGTAGGCAGCCAAAAGGATATTTCCACGCTATTATCAAAAAATGGTTGCAAGTCTAGGTGTTTGGCCTATGAATAGACCCCTCCGTCTCCTCCGGCAAATGTCATAAAAGTTGACTAAGGGATTACACCAGGGGATGGGCAGCCGCATCTTTGATACTAAACACCAATACTGGGATCACCAATCCGCCTGCCAAATGTGGTGATAATGGCAAATCCCCGCGTTGTGTTCTATGGGGGTAGCCTCGTTCAATAGTCGACGTCTAATGGCTGGTGGCACGAAAAAGCGTGTCTATACCTACTATATATATGTCTATATTATATATATAATATAGTATGTCTTATCCGACATAGCACTTATGAAGGTCAAAGAGAACTAATAAATAACATAAAAGTCCACCAGACTAAAATAATACAACTTTATTGAACATTTTCACATAATTTCCGGAAAATCGTTGAAATATTCGCAATATCCAGTAGTTTCCCGGGAACCCCGTAAAAGTCAGCGGTTATTTATACCGCAACTTGCTCTAACAGATTGGTATTACGCTGCGAGAATTGGGAATGTTGCTCTACATACAAAGTTTGTATCTTTAGTCATTATTCTAAGGTCTATGTTACTATGTTATGTGGTGTATGTTACCTTCTTGATTCCTAAAATGCCCAATAAGACTCTCTCAGTTCAAAGATATTTTTTTTATACTACTTGGCAAGCAAACAAGCATACGACCCACCTGATGGAAAGTAGTTACCGTAGCCTATGAACGCCTGCAACACCAGAGGCATCAATACGCGTGCTGCCGACCCTGTGAGACATAAAGATGAAAAGTCTCATGTGCCTGTAATTTTACCGGCACCCGTACCCTTCTAACTGAAACACAGCAGTGCGAGCACTACTGTTTGGCGGCAGAAATAGGTACGGTGGTAGTACTTCCCCGGAGGAACACTAAAAAGTTCTACTACTAACTAGTAAATAAATACTAATATGCTTGCTACAATCATTACATTTACTGGAAAGTAATTAAGCTAGATAAGAATGAAGTTATCCAAAACTTATGTACCTAACCTGAAATAATAGCTATTAATATCTTTTAAATTATTCGTTATTTCCCACAACGTTTTCCCCGTAAACGTCAGCGGCGGGTTATTTATACGGCAAATTGCTCTAACAGTACTGCAGAGGAATAGTAAATTGCTTTAGTTGTGCTTATCGTTTTGTGTTTGGCAGCAATTATTTTAGATTATTACCGCTTTCAACCGACTTTAAAAAAAAGAGGAGGGTCTCAATTCATCTGTTTGTTTTTTTTGTTTTTTACGAGATAACTCCGTTAATTATAAATTGGTTTTGATAATTCTCTTTTTTAAATAACAATTACGTAACTTACATCACATTTAATCCGAAAGGCGATTCAGTCCTCTAAAAATGGGAGTGTTTTTTTTTAAATATGTTCGTCTTCCCCTTACCTAAGTAACCACAATTTAACAAAACATTTGGTTCTACATGTTGCATGATTGATTGTTTTTTTGTGCACTGTTACCATGTTACCATTGAATATCGAAGGTTGTCACCGTAAGTGTCAAAGATAGAGTCTGTTCAGTGAGAGACCCGTCTTGGGATTGGAGGGCGCTGCTGTGCTTAATTATCTTTTTTGTTTAGTATACAATAGCGCGTCTGTTCCGTTTTGAATTTGTTCCTATTACAACTGTTAGGTACTATTTATTTCTTTAGTTTTTAATAAAAAATGCCGACAGAAAGCAGCTCCTAATTATGGTTTTAATAATGTAGTTACGTTAGTTCACAATTTGCCCACGACAGCTCTCTTTCTGAACAGACTCTACCTACCACACTCTTTACGAATATAATATTCAGAATCGAAATGATTGTTCCATTGAACGTTGGATTGGGTCTCAGAACAATAACTAAAGGATAGGATCATAAAGCAATTTCTCTATAGATTGGATGAAAGCTCTCTGCAAAATTGCTGCCAAACGAGCAAAGAAAGTAGAGCAACATCCAATACTTTACAAACAAGTAGGTACACGAGCAAAGATTTATCTCGGTCGCGGGGGGAATACAAGCATCACATTACCATTCTTTAATCTTTTACCCGAGACCGGATTTATCGATTCACGGGAATTAGAGATTTCGAGAGAATACAATTTTGGTACCGAAGGACTACAAACTTTTTGTTGAAATTTTATAAGTAAAATCTCTATTTCGGTAAATCCATAAAATAATGATAATGTGTATAGATTCTAATGCTGTTTTTTTTTGGTATTTTGATTCCCTTTCATACTCAATGTTTAAATTAGATATATCTTTTTTAAATTTGAAAAGATTGCTTTTTCTTTCCGCCATATTGAACATGTATATTACCTACTAAATGTAGTATATAGTTTTGGAGCTACTGGGGAACCAGATGAGCAAACTTATTTACATTATACATACGACTGCTAAACTCATAACCCTCCACTTGCTTTGCTGTAGTCCGGTAAACAGTGGTAAAATATCAGTCAAAAAGGCTATTTACTCGTAGATACATTTTCCATCCATCTTTAATCAATTCATTGAAGATTAATTCATCAAAATCACATAAATGAATGAATACCCATCAATGAACGTTTCCAAGAACCAATCATTGATTTCTAAGTCATCTTTAAAACAAACATCGTTAAAAGTTTATTACTAACATATTTACACACATTTAAACTGGTAAGGTCCAAAGAAAAGTCACGTACGGCAAACAGTTTTTTTTATTCAGTAAAATTATTGACGTCGCACGGTTTGTGCATTCTGCTTATTTTTATTGATTTTTCGTTGTCGATTGTCGACCCTTGAGCACGGAGCGTTGTTTGCTTCTAAAGTAAAAAGCAAGGATTGTAATGTATTTTTAAATATTTAAAAATGTATGATGGCTGAATGGAAGATGACGTTTGCCTCGCGGTAGGTAAGTATGAATGGTTTTATTTGGGATCCAATTCTGATTAGGAATCTTCTTCTTCTTCTTTTAATGATGGCTTCTGTGGTAGATTATTATATTTAGTCAACATGACACGTCTAGTAATCGTACACAGAAATTCTGCTTATTTTTAAGAGATTTTTTTTTGAAAACCTGTCTAATGGCCCTGTCTCTGAGCTAGATTACCGTCACGAAATATGAAAATAAAAATCATTGACAGGATTGTCCCGCCAAACGTTGATAGGTCCCTCCCGCCAAAAAGTGACAGATGTCAGTTTGTTTCACTCGTCGCGGTTATCGCCTAACCAAACACGGCCAAATGTCGACGCAATCCTGTTACTATCCTAATTGATAATTATCATTTTTATTGGCTTAGCGGCGCTTTGATAAATTATTATTGCAGTAATTTCGTTAAGTGACGCCGTGTTTTTATTTTATTAATGTTTTATCATTTGTTTTGGTTTATCGGGTTTTAGGATTATTCAAGAGTTTAATATTTAGGACGGTTTAGGTAAAGGTTTTTTTATTTTAGTGAATTTATAACTTTTCATTTAAAAAAACCGACTTCCGCCATTGTATTCGACTAAATATTTGGATGAAAAAAAAATGATGAAAGAACCATAGTGGTGAAAGGATTATGATACTTTTTAAATGCAAATGCTTGGTTTGTTGCTGAAAATATCAAAATCACCATATGTATGCCTACAATATTTGAGGAGTTCCCTCAATTCCTCATAGATCCCATCATCAGAACTGGATTTTGAAAAAAATGGGACCAATCTGGAAGTATATCAATCAATCAATCAATCAAATTATTTATTTGCTTCAAATAGGGTTACTAGGATGTTAATTATAAAAAAGTATCAACTATTTCTACCATTTTAGGCGTGCAAAAAATTACATAATAAATCTTACAATATTTAACTTATCAATTAACGACATTTTTATGTCCTTACATTTCAAAAACAAACACGAAAAACAATATGTCAAAATAGAAAATAAAATCAAATACTTAAAACTATAAATAATGTCTACATTAGTTATCTGTCAAATATTCATTTATAGTATAATATGTCTTTTCAGCTAAAAAGTTAAACAATTTTCTTTTGAACATATGGTAACATTGAATCTCTGCGATATAAGCGGGCATTTTATTATACAATCTTGGTGCCATAGCCAGAATACTTTTATTAAATAGTGCTGTTTTATGTAATGGAATCGCAATTCTATTTCGTAACCTTGTACTACCTAGTGTCGAGAACTGAGTCTTGTTTTGTCTAACAAATAATATTGTTTCAAAAATGTACAAACAAGGGAATGACAATATGCTAAGACTTTTGAAATGTGGCTTACAGGTATCAGTTTGGTACAGTCTGCATACAGCTCTCAAACACTTTTTCTGAGCTTTAAACACTCTTTCCCTCTCAGCACAGTTCCCCCAGAATATGATGCCGTATCGAAGAGTCGATGTAACGTACGAATGATAAGCCGTAAGTACCGTTTCCTTGTTCACTATTTTGGACAACATATACAGGGCATACGAAAAGCGACTTAGTTTGGAACAAACTGATTCTACATGTTCTTTCCATGATAAATTAGAATCAATATGTAGTCCCAAAAATTTTGTAGTTGGAATGTCATTAATTTTTTTTCCTTGGTAATTAATATTCAATGTCAAAAAATTATTCTTAAATGTCATAATACATGTTTTGTCAATATTAATACACAAATTATTTGCATTTAACCAATTTACAATGTCCACAAGAGTATTATTAATTTCATTTTCTAAGTCATTTATATCATTAGCGGTAAAGATAACAGTACTGTCGTCAGCAAATAACACCATTGGGTGGTTAACGCATTGGGGCATGTCATTGATGTATGTTATGAATAGCAAAGGGCCTAATATGCTCCCTTGCATATTAGGCCCTTTGCTATTCATAACCCTCCCTTCCTAACCTTTCCTTCCCTTGCGGTACGCCGTACTTAATAGGCATAATGTCTGACATGAAGTTCATGTCCAACCTAGACTTAGGACAGATTTTATTAATCTTGGTCATTTGAGTTCGTCCCTCCAAATACGACTGCATCAGATTAAGGGCTTTCCCCCTAACTCCGTAAGTATTGAGCTTGTTGGCTATTGTATGATCAACATAATCAAACGCTTTTGTAAGATCCATAAACATGGCACAAACAGGAGTTTTCTTGTCACAGTGTGAGGTTAATAATCTTGACTAATTTGAAAATTGACATATTTATATTTCTGTCTTTACGAAATCCTGCTTGCTCATCACAAAATATGTTATACTTTTCTAGGAATGAGTATAAGTTAGAGTAGATGCACTTTTCTATAACTTAAGAGAAAATTGGTACTAGAGCTACCGGTCTATAACTATTCATAATAACTTTATCGTTCTTTTTGAAAAGTGGTTTAACTACTGTCAATTTCAATTTTTCTGGGAATATACCGCCGTCAATACACAAATTATTGAGGTAGCTTAACACTGGTGATATTATATCTGATACACTTTTAACTACTTTTGTACATATTCTATTTGTATATCTATTCAAATAAAAAAAGAATTTTCCAAATCAGTTCATAAACGATATGCGGTAAAAAACATTAAAAAAAAAATACAACCGAATTGAGAACCTCCTCCTTTTTTAGGAAGTCGGTTAAAAAGACACTCTGGCGGCTAGCTAGTGACAAAATCTTTGGATAAAACGCATTGACATTAATATTATTAGCGTATTATATCAATGATAAAACGTGTCTGTTACCTGATAAATAAATAATTAAATAATATGTATGTAGTTTTTGTATGTTAGTCAGCGTGGGACAAATCTTGAAACTGAATTTTAAACCAGTTTTACCCAACCGATTTAGCTAAAATTTTCCATACTTGTCAAGTTCAGATGACAATACAATTTATTATGGTAACGGTGAGCTACCAACGGTGAAACGGAAGGTAGACAACGGAACTCCATCATGATTAATAGTAGCCTGACATTGTTTGGGCTCATCTTGATTCAACTCATTTGATAAAAGCTTCATAACAAGCTTTTGAAATAAATTCTTCGACAACAAAACGTATTTTTATTATTATTGTTTATCGTCGCATGGTTGTTGCCAATTTCAATTAGGTATTTTTTTTAGATTCATTTGCAATTTTCCTCTCTTTCCAAATCGTCAAAGTCGCAGTCGAGTCATGTTTAGTAAAGCGGGGGCAGTTTTACTAAAACTTTGGTGGATAATTACAATTTCTATATACCCCTTTGAAAAGTCCCGCAATACACTTATATTCAATAGCACTGCACTTGTGTGTTTGTAATAAGCTACACCGGTTAAAATGCTGTCAAAATTAGACGATTAAAAAAACACTAGAAAATAAAATTAAGTTAAAGTAGATGTCTCTTTTAGAAAAAGGCGGGTAGAGTCCACGGACTCTCTTTATGACAGTAGGGTAACCATTTAAAGTACCGCAGCATGAGTCCAAATTAGGGTAACACGTATTACAAATGGCGCGGTCGGACCCATTTTGGGCCATTATAGTGAAACGGGACATAAGATTCACATGGTGCTTGAAACTGGGGCCCCTAACTCAATTCTAAGAGTGATCTTGAGTGCAAATGAACTGTTCACTAGGATTTTTTTTAAATCTTTACTTTTTTTATTTTTTACGGAACATTTGGATTCACTTTACCGTGGGTATCAGGAACTACAAGTACCATGGTACCATGACACCCAAACCAGGAAAAAATATATGCATATCATACAAACATTTGTCCCGCAGCGGGATTCATACCAGCAAACTCTCGTATCTCAGCCGCTACTCGGTACTCGCTAGTTATTATTTTGCCACCAACTTCGAAGGACTAAGATTAAAAAAAAAAAAAAAAAATAGGGCATTTAGAGATTTTTTTCGGCTTCCAGAGTCAGTGATAAGTGCTCCATCAGTGAACTCTTTTAAAAATAGACTGGATAAACATTTTAAGTGCACTGACAATCAATAAGATATACACGCATCAGCTTTGAGCTGCCTGTGTATTAACTAATAATAATAATAATAGACTGATAGCGAAGAGCCTCGACCAATACCTTGAGAGGCTCTCACTAAATGGTTGGATCAAGGGTCAGATTCAGAAGGCAGTACTCCTGGACTCGGCTCGCATAGTCAGGAGGTTCCTCTCTCTGCAGCCCTAGCCTCCGACCGCTTGGGCCTTTGCTCCGCGGTCGGTGGTTTACCGTTTAGTAATATATTTTTTACTATACTGTTTTTATATACTATTTGTTTTTATAGATAACTAGTATTTCTTTATAGTGAAAAATGTATTTTATAACGAGTTTTAAATAAATCAACGTCATAATAATAATAATTTATTCACTCACACAATGACAAGAATCATTGATTACAACGGTACGAGTATAATATTAAAGATATTAATTACTATATTTATTAAGATTATTATATACTAGTGGTTCGCCCCGAACTGAGACCTCGCGATGACACCTTTATCAGCCCGACTAATTTAAGAGGGGAAGAAAGGGTTTTGTATTTAACGGCTATGTAAGTATGTTTGTATGGATGATCCATCAGAAATCTAAAACTATCGAGTCAATTTCTCTAACATGAAAGAAATGTGAAGCAAAATAAAAGTTTTTTTTAATTAAGCAGTGCCATCTAGCTGTAGTTTTGCTACCTAATTTTTAAAGATTTAAGTTCTCTACTCTAAAAATGCATATTACAAAGAAAAAATCCTCAATTTTCGACTTCTCCCCGTGGAACAAAATATACTTAAATAATAAATTTCAGCATTACCAGAGAACTTAAAGTATCTTCGAGATATTTTTTTGCATATTTTACTTTCTTCACCCTTCTAACCGATTTCTAAAAACATTTACTGAGAAAAAAATTAACCTCTATAGGTAATTATTATACACATCATCGAAATAGCCTTTGAATAGGACTAAGCAACAGGGCGAACATACTACATACCTGTTAGTATATTGATGACGTCCTTTTGACGAAAACATAGAACTCCAACGTCATTCATATTCTTAGAAATGGGAGGTCAACAATGGATGTTATATTGGTTATTGTTTTTTATGGTTCATGTTTCTAATTTCTTCAATTTCAGACTTTTCCCTGTAGTTGTGACACAAAAGCCACAAGCATACCAAATTTCAGCATTGTGGGACTGCTGGAAGTACCCTAGAATTTTTGATTTTTGCGTTTTTTATTTTCCCTAATATCTCGGAAACTACTAAGTTTAAATACTTATTAAAAACAGTTTTGAAATGTCCAACTAAAGCGCTTTCATTAGACATCCCACTTGATCTGACTGTCTCACTTTTATTTTTTTACCCCCTCTTGGACCCCAATATCTCAGCAACCCCCTGACCGATATAGCTCATAACCTTACCTACAAATTGTACCAATACTATCTACCCCTGTACCAAATTTCATGAAGATCGGATTAACGGTTTGGAAGTTTTCATCGGACAAACATACATACATACATACACACATACATACAAACGCCGATTCTTCCAACTTGACTCAGAGAACTCGCTTCGCTCGTTCAATTATTTATTGGTAGGTAGGTAGTCTAAGAGAAAAGGTCGAAGGCTCAGCCACGCTGTTTTCAGCCTCACCTACGATTTCGCTTTGTACTTAGGTACATCCAAAATGGCCACCCACTCTCCTAAATGGCTCAAAACAGTTATCTTAAAAGCCAATCTTGTACACGGAGACAATAAAATTAGCCGCTTCGCTTAGCACGGCTCTGCAATCAATGTAATTCAATTCTGCTCGCCCCCCGTAGGGCAGTGCTTACGGTGTATATGTACCTACCTTGGCACCTACATTGGTAGGTATAGATGTAGGGGATGTTTGTTGTCTTATAAAGATGAAATTTTATCAAGTAAAACAAAATGTATGATCTCAAAAGATGGAAATTAACATAACATCCAACAGTCATACATACATAGTCTATCCCACACAAAGATTCCGCGTGTCATGGGTATCAAAAAACTACGAGTACCATAGACACGGAACTAATATTTACAGATAGAAGCAAAATAATACATTCTCTCACCAAACCACTTAAAGAATTCACACACGCAGCAGACGCGGTAATATTTTATATGCGTATAAAAACTTATCACATCTGAAGGTATCATGTGTCATATCTGTATCTGAGTGTGTATCTGTCCATATCGCTCTCTATACTAAACTCAAGGAGCAACACACACGTATCAGATCACTTATATTTTACCGTCAAGCATCTGTAGGCACCGACATATATCAAAAGATGGACCGATGATTTCTGTGTAGGTATACAAATTGAAATACAATACAGTTTGAAGGTTTCCGCGTGACTGTATCATTTTCGTATATTATCGTATCTGCTACGTGTGTGATACCTTCAGATGCGATAAATTTTTATACGCATATAAAATATTACCGCATCTGCTACGTGTGTGATGTACTTTACAAAGTAACCTAACAATTTGACATGCGTTCCTTAAAATTATATGAATTATTTAGTCAGTTTTTTTTATGCAAGCAAACAAGCATAACGGACCACCGTAGTTACCGTAGCCTATGGACGCCTGCAACACCAGCTCTCCATTTAAGGTAGCAAATGGCAATGGGGAACGCAACAATGGAAATCATTTTGGCAGCCTTAGGCCGTTTGTCCACCGCCGCCGACACGCGGCTAAAGTAAATGTATGTATCGCTACTTCGGCGCCGTCATCTCGTTCTCGGTGACGTGACGGTGACGGAGGTGGTGGACAAACGGCCTTAGCGCTGTCTAAATCTTATTAAACTTCTTGACCTAAATATTCTTCCTTTCAAGTTTCAAAAGATTTGGACAGCGCTAAGACTACCTAAATGATCTCCATTGTTGAATTCCCCATTGTCATTTGCTACTGTAATTGGAAGACTGAGCAACGAGAGAAAGAGAGAGAGAGAGAGAGAGAGATATATAGATGGGCACAACTCACTTTTGCAATGAAAAAGTATGTCCTTTTCTGGTCGTCGACTTTACAATAGAGCGTGCCAAATGTCGACCATACTATTAATTTTACGCCCTACGGACTTATAAACAAACAAATTAACTATAAATAAATCGCCATCCCCCCATTTATCGCTATAACGCTGAGCTAATCATCCTTATAAATATTAAACTGCCCTTAAGTTTGGTGGTTAAGGGTGAGGCTCACTGAAGCGAGCGTATAGAGTTGAGTAAGAATTATAAAGAACTTTTTGTTCGTTTGTTTCTTTTAGTGAGCCGTTTTTGACCCAGTTTCCCGAAGAACGGTTTAGCTGAAATTTTTGCCTTTTAAACCTGTCAAAGATCCGATGACAATACAATAAATGGTTTATGGCGTGATCCGAGAGCTGGCTTTTATCTGGCTCAATGCATTAGTATTGCCATTCAGTGTGGCAATACTAATGCATTCTGGTACAGATATGGATCATTTAATTTTTTTAAAAATATTGTATGTATGACTTATATTAGTAGCATTATTGATTTTGTGTGTAAAGTTTGTTTATATTATGGTTATTGTGAACTGGGCTGCAAGTACGTAGGACTCGATTCGATAAATTTGACATTCAAATTTATCGAAACGAGTCCTAGATATGATATTGGATACTGATCTGCAGGGCTAATCTAAAACGTTTCGTAACCTAAAACAATTTTCTCTTTTCTTTCTAGTAAAACAGAGTAAAAAACAATATAATTAACAGCAATATACCAATAGCAACAGAGTTATGTAATCGCGCCACAGGTACAGATACTGCTGCCCATCCATTGGTGTAATCCCTTAGTCGGCTTTTACTACATCTACGGGAGGAGACGGAGGGGTCTATTCTTAGGCCGAACACACCATGGTTACCACATGTTTTTATTAAAATGTAATGCCTTATCTAAATAGTAACGTTATGTAGGTAAGTTGAAAAAAAAATAGGTACTCCTATTTAAATCTACTTCTCTCTAAAGTGCTCTTATTTATACAAACGTTAACGCTCTCTTTCAATAGAACAGCACCTTAATTCATAGGGGAATTTTTATAGGGTGTACCAACTGTAAGTGGCGACATATGATTGCCCTGTTACAATTTAACTAAATTGAAGGGTGGAGGGTAGTTCACGATTTTATTGTATGCTAAGTGATTTAGATTGCTAAAAGTGATTAAGAAATAATATGTATTTTGTTGAAAAAAACATTTTTCAAAACAAGATTTTATGAAGTACTACTAACTGATGAAATTAGTAATAAGAACTGTGAGCTGAGAGCCTATTTCGACTTTTGCATTGCAACAATCAGTTTGTCGTGAGTATTCAACGTGATTTACGTAGTAACTATTTATGAATCTGTGCTGTTTCTACCGACTGCGCGGCACAGAGTGATGAATAGTTACTATGTAAGTCACGTTGAATACTCACGACAAAGTTATTGATGCAATGCAAAACTAAAAAAAAAACTCTTTTAGGGTTAAGCTCGCCTTTGTACATGTCCTATATGTAAGTTTATTTTTCTGTATTTTTGTGTGTACAATAAAGAATTAAGAATTAAGAATTAAAACTCGTAAAAGGCCCTCTGATCAAAATGAGCCAAAACATGACCAGTCTACTAAAATCCATTAAGGAGTTCCGTTGTCCACCGTATCTTTCATCAGATCTGCTCACTGTCGTCATAGTATTGTATTGTCATCGGGGCTTGACAGTTGAAGCTGGTTTAAAATTCAGATGAATAATAACACCATATTAATACCCATAAACAAACATAGTCCTGCCCCCCTATTCCCTAACTGAAAGTCACTCAGTGACTAACGTTTGACAAGTAAAATGATCATTAAGAATTGTCAATCGATGCTCATTAACCGACTTCCCAAAACAGGAGGAGGTTCTCAATTCGGTTCTATTTTTTTTTTAATGTTTGTTACCGCATATCTCTGGCGTTTATGAACCGATTTGGAAAATTATTTTTTTATTTGAATAGATATACTTCCAGATTGGTCTCATTTTTTTGAATCCATGAGGAATTGAGGGAACTCCTCAAATATTGTAGGCATACATATGGCGATTTATATTTATTTATTTATTTATTTGGATATTTTCAGCAACAAACCAAGCATTTGCATTCAGAAAGTATCATAATCCTGTCACCACTATGGTTCTTTCATCATTTTTTTTTCATCTAAAATTATTTAGTAGAATACAATGGCGGTAGTCGGTTTTTTAAATGAAAAGTTATTTTACTTGTCAAACGTTAGTCACCGAGTGACTTTCAGTTAGGGAATAGACTGATTACCGTGCGCGGTGGATGAGTCGCCGGTTGAGAAGCAAGAGGTACGGTTTCGATTCTCACTGTGGGACAAATGTTTGCATGATCTGCAAATATTTGTTCCGGGTCTGGGTGTTGTGGAACCATGGTACCCGTTGTTCCTGATACCCACGACACAGGGAATCCTAGTGTGGGATCACCCCCTATTCCCTAACTGAAAGTCACTTCTGAAACTACTGAAACCTGAAAACTGAAAGCGACTTACGTTTGACAAGTAAAATGACCTAACAACCTAAAATTGCTCAAAACTATTATTAAGAATTGTCAATTTGATGGTAACTTTACTTGTCAAACGTTAGTCACCGAGGGAATAGGGGGGGGGGGGGCAAAACTATATATATGACTGTTGGGTGTTATATGTTTTGTTTAAGTTAAGTTTCAGGTCTCTAGGACTTACCGTTTAGGTTGAACGTGGTCTGTCACGCAACGATTTTATTTAAATTGATGTAGCCATTCTGAATATCCTTATAAATAGATTCTTTACTGTAAACCCACTGAAGTTGTCCCTTTACTGCCCACTCGTTTGTACCACTGAGTAGGGATGGGACATAGTGTTTATCGATATTTACTTAGCTGGTTGTTATTTACTTTTACTATAAATTATTTGTTACGTTTAGTGATATGAACGCCTTTTCATCAACATAGATACCAGAGGCCGTAGACAAAGTAAGATTCTAATAGCGATGACGCTAGTAGAAAAGCCTTAAATGTATGAGATTGACGTAAGCTATCGATATGTCACGTGGTCTCTTGTATTGTATAATGACTGTAGAAATGGAATCGCTTCGAAGCGGTATTCCGTTTGTCTAGGCCGGCTGGTTATGTTCTAGTACATTAAACGCATATAAAATCGTCTAATTTAAATAAAACATTTGACACAAGTTTTTTTTATTTTCTAGTTTGCCCCCAAAATTAACCTCCGAAATCAGAATGCGTTGATTTACACTGTACGCCCGTGGTTGGATCACTCAATGTGCTGAATTTCAGCCTTTTTGTTCCAGTAGATTCAGAGAATATAGGCTGTAACAGACAGACAGATATCTGAGTGATCCTAACCTGACCTTAAAGATCTAGGGGACGCTGTGATCGAAACCACCATCTGCTGAAGACGGGCCACGGACATTGGACTATGTCGCAGCTGTATTTAGGACGAAGAGTCGAGCATGTTGCAGAACATGAACAATGTCAACAGACACAGCACAGCGACAAATAAAGAACACGGGAGTCCAGGAGCTTATCAAGCCTGTTTTACTTCATCTACAACACCCTCGGGGACACTAGAACAGTGCTGTTATCAACCCATAGTCTTTTTCGTTATTTTAAGGGGTTAAGCTGGCTGGGGTCAGGTTGGCAGGACAATGCATAATACACCCTAATGGGGGACGTCAGCTCAGATCTTATCTCTATCGTATTAGAATTAGATACGTTTAAGTGTCTCATAAGCTTTAGGTGTCGCGTAAAATGAGCATTTGTACTGTTATCTAGTTACATAGATAAGTAGTTTTTTTGTGACATCATCATCATCATCAACGACACTATGTCAGCACTCTGTCTTGAATTTGAAGTCAGTAACTGACTCAATAAAAATGCACCTTCTGCCTTTTTTTAGACTGACGCCAGTGACTGACTCATTGTAAACGAGTTTTGACTGATGTCTTAAGATAGCTGATTTTAATTGAATCATCGATACATTTAACCAACAAATTACCTCATCCCTAGCACGGGGATCTAATTTGTTAAGGCCGGGCCCTTTGTTTGTGCGAACAAATTGCTGCCTGATAATTGGCTTAAAGTCCCCGTGGGATTAGCGCTGGGCCCAATGATAGCGGGGAGCGGAGATACTCAATTATAATGTAGTTTATCTTCATTCAGGTCTAAAAAGTACCAAATGTACTCACGTTCAAACTATTAACTATTTAAGTACGTCATTTGTGGCAAAAAACGCCATAATTTAAAAGATGACGTCATTTTTCACGTGACCATGTTGCTTGGGTAGAGCCATTTTGAATCTCCTATCTCATCATCATCACCAGCCTGTTTACGTCCACTGCTGGACAAAGACTCTCCCATTGAATACATTTGGAATCCGAGGCGAGGCGGGCGTGTAACCAGCTAAGATGTAAGAGGTGCGGGTTCGCAGCTCTTGCATCTTAGCCAGTTCGGGACAAATGTTTGCATGATCTGTAAATATTTGTTCCAGATCTGGGTGTTGTGGTACCGTGGTACTTGTAGTTCCTTGACACACACGACACAAGGAATCTTAGTGTGGGGTCAGGACTATGTATGTGACTGCCATAGTGGGCGTTATAATAAACTAGTGGTTCGCCCCGAACTGAGACCTCGCGATAACACCTTTATCAGCCCGACTACTTAACTAAGTAAGTAATTGCCATAATGTCTATTATTATTTTTGAAAATTTTCTCCTCGAGGTCTACCAGTACAGTACAGGATCTACCAGTAACTACTCTAATTTCCTACACATCATCGAAATAACCTTTGAATAGGGCTAAGCAACGGGGTGTAGTTATACTACATACCTGTTAGTACCTATATCAAGTACCTGACGAATTAATTGATAACGTCCTTTTGACGAAAACCATAGAACTCCAACGTCATTCAAATTCCTAGAAATGGGAGGTCAACAATGGATGTTATATTGGATTCGTTTTTATGGAGTACAAGTTTCTAAATTTTTCAATTTCAGACTTTTCCCTGTAGTTGTGACACAAAAGCCACAAGCATACCAAATTTCCGCATTGTGGGATTGCTGGAAGTACCCTACAATTTTTGATTTTTACGTTTTTTATTTTCCCTAATATTTCGAAAACTACTAAGGCTACATACTTATTAAAAACAGTTTTGAAATATCCATCCAAAGCGCTTTCATTAGAAACCCCACTTGATCTGACTGTCTCACTTTTATTTTTTTTACCCCTCTTGGACCTCAATATCTCAGCAACCCCCTGACCGATATAGCTCATAACCTTACCAACAAATTGTACCAATAATATCTACTCCCATATCAAATTTCATGAAGATCGGATTAACGGTTTGGAAGTTTTCATCGGACAAACATACATACATACATACATACAAACGCCGATTCTTCCAACTTGACTCAGAGAACTCGCTTCGCTCGTTCAATAATAAAAATAATAAATAAATAAATGCTGGACATATCACACAACATTATCTAGCCCCAAGCTAAGCAGAGCTTGTGTTATGGCAATATAAAAATATATATTCTGTTATGTATGTTATGATTGTTATTGATAGTGTGTGTTAGGATAAAATTGCAATCTAGGCAAAAACTATCGGATTTGCTATGCAGAATTCAGGAGATGAGCTACGTTTACAATCACGCCACGCCCTTATCCAGTTAAAATGTGTCCCCAGCACAGTTGATTTTTAAATCAAGTTTAAATGTGAAACCTTAGGTTTGTTTATCTTAGTACTAATTATTTAATGAGTTATTTGTTACTCTCTGTACCTTGGTTTGCTCCACAAGTTTTATACTATTGCAGTTGGTAGAGTCAAGGTATTTACAAAGATTTTATCACAAGCTCTGTTTTAACACAAGCTCCACTTTAACATAAGCTGTGCTTTAAAATAAGCTCTACCTTAAGACAAGCTGTACTTTAAGACAAGCTCTATTTTAGCACAAGCTCCACTTTAAGACAAGCTGTGCTTTAAAATAAACTCTACCTTAAGACAAGCTGTACTTAAAGACAAGCTCTACTTTAGCACAAGCTGTACTTTAAGACAAGCTCTACTTTAGCACAAGCTGTACTTTAAGACAAGCTCTACTTTAGCACAAGCTGTACTTTAAGACAAGCTCTACTTTAGCATAAGCTTTACTTTAACACAAGATCTAATTTAACACAAGCTCTACTTTAGCACAACCTCTACTTTAATAGACTAATTGCGTCCAAGATCAATTACCGATGTGTGACTCAAAATGTAAAGTCAATAATGCGTTTCACCCATGGACGGTCACCCCATCGATAGTTGTGCCAATAAAAATTTGCACGCAATTACTTTATTATGGCGACATATGGCCTAAGTACCGATAAAATTGTAAAATCACTTAGGGGCAGGTATAAAACTAATTATGCGTGTGTACTTATTAAGTTATTAAAGAACTTATTAAGCAAGCTTTGAATATACTCAAATAATGTAATTTTTGGTTGGTAAGGAAAGACGTGCGACGCGGTAGAGGAAGGCCCTCCACTCGATGGACTAAAGATATCATAAACGTCGCAGGAAGTTGGTGGATGGAAGCGGCTCAAGACCGTTGTCTTGACCGAGACCTTATCTGCGATTAAAATTATTGAATGATGACGGATGTCAACGACGAACCAATATTTTGTACTGAATAGTTTTTGAATTGAATCGCTATAAGAGCTCATTATAAGGCCTCTGTACTATAACCACTCAATCTGGTCACTGAACTAACACAGAAAGAGCCACTGCTATGACGGACGAATAATATATCCAATTAGTAAAATCATGTTAAATAAAACCTATTTTTTCGTCTAACCCTTCAAAGCGAACAAAGCAAATTGCACAGTGTAGTCATATGGTATTCATTAGTTGTTTCGCACTGGTGCCAGTAACTGACTGTGTATACAGAATAAATACTAGCACCCTGTTCGTCTGTCACCTTTGGCGAGATTACGTAATTCTATTGCTATCAGTTTCGATTTGTTTCAATACTGTTTCTATTCTAGCAATCTATCTTTTTGCGAATACCTAATTTGCACAGTTTTGCAGACAAGTTATGTAGGCAAAATGCGTGAATCGGGTAATCGCAAAGCGTTATTTCGGATAGAAACAGCATTGAAACTTTTAGCAACATAGTTACATAATCAACTAGCTCCAACATAACACCTACTTCTAAATATTTTGAAAGAAGACCCTTCAAGTATAGGTATATTGATGATAAAATTAGGTCAAATTATGTCTCGTAAATATGAGTCTCGTAAATTTTCACCCACTTGAAAAGACACGCAATATACTTTTCTCCTTTGTAAACGTCCGTTTTTCACCGGATAACGGACCGTCAATAAACGGATAACCTTGTATACATATAATTTTTTTTACCGGATGGATGTTAGCTTGGGCTGCCGTCTTTATGCGCTAGTTTAGTTTTTTTAGCAGGTAGTTGGCACTAAATTTTTAGAAAACCGGCAATACGTCCGGCAGCGTCAACAGGCACCATTACACTGGTGTGGATGACCGCTCTTTCTTACGCCGGACCGGTGTCCGTCGCGCCGAGGGGAAGCGGTGGTGTATCCGGCGTAAATTGTTTGCCGGACCGATGCCCCGCGAATGTACACACATTCACTATAAACCATACACCACCGCGAATCCGGTAAAAAACACAGTCCGTTGTCCGGTGAAAAAAACGGACTTTTACAAGCGCTCTAAGGGTTGGTTCCAAGTATATGTAATCCTCTTTAGGTGTAAAAACAATCTTACTCAATCTTATATCATCTTAATATCCTAAATTAACAAAACCTGTACCAGTTGCCTAATAGTAACATAGTAGTAGTAAGTAATTGAATGAGCGAAGCGAGTTCTCTGAGTCAACTTGGAAGAATCGGCGTTTGTATGTATATATGTATGTATGCACGTACTACATGATAATAACGTACTGAAATTGCGTGAGACGATAGTTAGCGCGCGGCAAGCCCTTGCTGAGCGCATAACCGATTATTTGTGATTTAGATACACATGTGCTCATTAAAACACCATCAAAATTACATGATATTACACAAAAAACACTAGAAAATAAGATAAAATCGAATCAACCGAAAAGTTCTAAAAAATTCTCCCCTATAGGTTTTATATCTAAGACGAAAATGTTTAAAATAAACCGATCTGTGCACAAAAGATGTATCTAATGTTCAAAATAAATCATCCCCCGCGGATTAAAAAACCGTGAAAACACCCTACTTAACACTAGCGACTTTGCCTAATTTTATTTGCCCCACATTGCCACCCCCAATGCATTCATTTATTTATTGGGGTGCAGTAATCATGTTTGACCCATATGTCAGTGTTTTACGTTTAATAGTAATCAATACAGATTAGTTGATTGAAGGGACGATTTTTGCACCAAAATACAAAAACTACTAGATTTTACCAAACAGTAGAGTCTGTTCAGAAAGGGAGCTATAAGGATAAATTGTGAACTACATATTATTAAAAGCATACTTAGGAGCTGGTTTCTTTCCGTCGGCATTTTGAAGAATAAATTATTGAAATAGCAACAGTTGTAATAGGATCAAAACGGAACAGGTGTGCAATTTTTTGATGCCACTGAATGACTAAATATCGTCACAAAGGCAGCAAATCATCGTTTTTCAAGACATGTACTGAAGGAGGCACTTGTATTGATATAATAGGTAAATATAAGAATTTTAATCTTCAATGAGTTTCAATATACTGAAATATGAAAATTATAACTTTTCATTTAAATAACCGACTTCCGCCATAGCATTCGACTAAATATTTGGATGAAAAATAATTATGAAAGAACCATAGTGGTGAAAGGATTATAATACTTTTTGAATGCAAATGCTTGGTTTGTTGCTGAAAATATCAAAATCGCTATATGTTTGCCTACAATATTTGAGGAGTTCCCTCGATTCCTCATGGATTCCATCATCAGAACTGGATTCTGAAAAAAATGGGACCAATCTGGAAGTATATCTATTCAAATAAAAAAAGAATTTTCCAAATCGGTTCATAAACGCCGGAGATAAGCGGTAACAAACATAAAAAATAAATAAAAAAAATACAACCGAATTGAGAACCTCCTCCTTTTTTGGGAAGTCGGTTAAAAATCGGGGT
Source organism: Epirrita christyi (assembly GCA_951392215.1). Taxonomy (NCBI): domain Eukaryota; kingdom Metazoa; phylum Arthropoda; class Insecta; order Lepidoptera; family Geometridae; genus Epirrita; species Epirrita christyi. The sequence goes on from OX595862.1 coordinate 9,402,044, forward strand.
TTGACGGAAATTTTACTGACGTTTAAACACTCGATAACATTCAAAAATCGCACCCCTGACGCGCTATATTGTATGTATGTATATATATATATATTGTACTAGTTGCGCCCCGCGGTTTCACCCGCGTGAATAATGATGAAAATTGATGATGATGATGATGATGATGATGATGATGATGGTGATGATGATGATGATGATGATGATGATGATGATGATGATGAAAAGTAGCCTATGTGTTAATCCAGGGCGTAAAGTATCTCCATTACAAATTTCACTCAAATCCATTCAGTAGTTTTTACGTGAAAGAGTAACAAACATCCATCCATACTCACAAACTTTCGCGTTTATAATATTAGTAGGATTATTATATTGCCCGCTAAACAAAACATGCAATTAAGCACAGCAGCGCCCTCCAATCCCACTTCGGGTCTCTTGCTGAACAGACTACTTGGTTTTACTTACTGTTTTTTTTTGTATGAACTGCGATATATCTTCTTCATACGGTTTTATAGCTGCTAGACGTTATACCTTATATCCTTCCTAGCTGGTGTTACAGTTGCAATTTGGAGAGGCTATAACATCAGGTAGGCTATCTGTCAATTCCATCACTTCTTGTGAAAGAGTTCGCCCGGGGAAGTACTACCACCGTACCTATTTCTGCCGCCAAGCAGTAGTGCTCGCATTGCTGTGTTTCGATTTGAAGGGTACGGGTGCCGGTGTAATTACAGGCACATGAGACTTTTCATCTATATGTCTCAGGGTCGGCAGCGCGCGTTTGATGCCTCTGGTGTTGCAGGCGTCCATAGGCTACGGTAACTGCTTTCCATCAGGTGGGCCGTATGCTTGTTTGCTTGCCAAGTAGTTATAATCTACCCATTTTATTGTGTTAGTCATCCTGCTTGTTTTCTTATTTAAGATTTCGAAATCGATCACGTTTCCTCTCCAAATGATCGATTATCGCTATCTCTGACAGATGTATGTGTTCTATTCCAAATGTACGAATAAACGCAGTTTCTAATATAAGATAAAGAAGTATGATGAACAGTTGTAAGCCAGTTCTGGCTGAGTTGTGTCCTGCCTAAGAATATACGACCTCTGTGGCACGGTGGGTGAAAAGCCGGCTGAGATGCGAGAGGTTGCAAGTTCGATTCCCGCGGGACAAATGTTTGCATAAATATTTGTTCCGGGTCTGGGTGTTGTGGTACCATGGTGTACCCGTAATTCCTTTTACCACGACACAGGGAATCCTTGGTGGGATCAGGATTATATATGTTATGTAGTATGTAGACCCCTCCGTCTCTTGCCGTGTCGTAAAAGTCGACTGAGGGATTATACCAGGGGATGGGCAGCAGCATCCACCTGAGTACTATTTAACACTAAACTGCGACTAATCCGCCTGCCAAGCGTGGTTGTGAGCTGTGAATGCTATGGGGAAGGCCTCATTCAGCAGTGTATTTCTACCGTGTGATAAAGATTGAATAGAAATTAATAATTTGACTAAAACAAACATTTTAAACTAACCAAGATCAATTTCTTCTTCGTAGAATTCATAAAAACTGTATTATTAAAGTAAGTATTATTTAAGTGATGGAATTGTCAGATAGCCTAACTGATGTTATAGGCCTTTCCACACCAGGGGATGGGCAGCAGCATCTACCTGAGTAATCAGAACCAATACGCCTGCCATGCGTGGTGATTATGGCAAATCCATAATCACCACGCGATAAGTAAATTATGAATTCAACCAAAAAAATTCAATGTCCAAAAAATTACCAATACCAGTTTGATTTAATTATATTGGACTAGTTGCGCCCCGCGGTTTCACCCGCGTGAATAATGATGAAAATTGATGATGATGATGATGAAAAGTAGCCTATGTGTTAATCCAGGGCGTAAAGTATCTCCATTCCAAATTTCACTCAAATCCATTCAGTAGGTTTTACGTGAAAGAGTAACAAACATCCATCCATACTCACAAACTTTCGCGTTTATAATACTAGTTGCGCCCCGCGGTTTCACCCGCGTGAATAATGATGAAAATTGATGATGATGATGATGATGAAAAGTAACCTATGTGTTAATCCAGGGCGTCAGTATCTCCATTCCAAATTTCACTCAAATCCATTCAGTAGTTTTTACGTGAAAGAGTAACAAACATCCATACTCACAAACTTTCGCGTTTATAATATTAGTAGGATAGGATTAGTAGGATTTGTGCAGTGCTATTTTCTGAAAAACGTGTTTTGGAGAATTTCCGACGGCAAACATCATAGGATCAGGTTTTTTGAAGTTAAATTATTATTTAGGACAGGTAAAGTCACAAGTGCACTCAAAAAAGTATTATTAATAAATTTTGGCGACTATTTCAAACCGAACTTAATTTTCTCAACTTTACCTCTTACTGCTGCCATAATTTACCCCTATGATAGAATACAGACAGACGTATGGCGTAAGTTTAGTAAGGGGACCCGTTGTCACCTAATATATTTGATAGAACCCTAAAAAACACAAGCAGAAACACTTACCGCCCAATTCTGGTATCCTGTGGTAAAACATTCCTGTCCGAGCCAGCCACTCCAGTTGCATGTGGTGGAGGACCCTGTCTCCTGGATGGTGGAAGGCTGACGGCAGTGGACCTCCAGGAACCGGCTGCATTTGGGGGTAGTTGAAGAGGGCGGCTGACTGTGCAGCGACTAGTGCCGGGTTTTGGGGGAGCAGCCCGGGTTTTGGGATAATACCTGAGGAAAAATGTAATTGAGTTTCAGCCCTTTTTCCTACACACTAGGGTAAAAAACCAAAAATATTCTATTTAAAGATGCGCTCACATGGATAACAAAAATGGCTCAATTATGAGCAACTAGTTGCGCCCCGCGGTTTCACCCGCGTGAATAATGATGAAAATTGATGATGATGATGATGATGATGATGAAAAGTAGCCTATGTGTTAATCCAGGGTGTAAAGTATCTCATTCCAAATTTCACTCAAATCCATTCAGTAGTTTTTACGTGAAAGAGTAACAAACATCCATACTCACAAACTTTCGCGTTTATAATATTAGTAGGATAGGATGATGGTCGACTGTGACGTGACAAAAAATATCAAGCAATTTACGACAACGGAATCAAGCATCAATTTGGCAAAATGTTTTGCAACAACAATATTGAGCAATACGGAGCAACTCCAAGAAACTAGACAATACTTTCATACATGAGCAATACATGTATAATTTCATATATATGAGCAATATGGAATATATGGAGCAATTAAAAGCAATATTGCCGAATCAATTGCCGCATTTTTTTTAAATTGCTGCATATCGATCCACTAGTTACTCCAGATTGATCCATTCGTATTGCCGAGCAATTATTGCTCAAATAATTGCCCGTGTAACCTACCTTTAGACTTCTTTACCATCATCATTATCATCATCATCATCATCATCACCTACCCTAGAGGTTATTAATTTTCACCATTTATATACATAAGTTGGATATTCACTAACATATCTTTTAATGCATAGTTAACATAACACATAACACCCAACAGTAACTTACATAGTCCTTCATCCCACTCTAGGATCCGTTCCTGAGAAAAAGGGTCTTGACAGACAAGCAAACAGACAAACAGGCATACAGACAGACTGACAACAAAGTGATCCTATAAAGGGCCCTATTTTTTCCCGTTGCGTTACAGAACCCTATAAAGAAGAAGATACTTACCCGGTCTATAACTTTCATATTCTTCATTTCCACCTTCAACTCCTGGTGATATAGGAGGACTGTATCCTGATCCGTTTCCATCATCAGACCCTGGACTTCCACTCCTTGGACTGCTGTTTGCTGACCTTGGACTGCCTTCCTCCCTCTCTTCTCTAAACTTATTAATCGTATTCTGTTCAATAGTCGCGTCATAGTTTTCTTGATATCTGGGTATGTAGTTCTTATTATGTAGCAGCGTCAGATATTTCTGCTGGTTCAGTCTTTCCTGTAACGTCGCTTCTGGTTCCAACTGCTTGGAAAGTAGAGCATCGATACAGAAGGATTTCTTAACTTGGTTGATACAGGTTTTTTCTTCGTAGTATTTGGGGCTGGTGGAACGCTCAGGGTTGGAATCCTGGTCGATTTCAAGGGGTTTCTCAGAGGAGTCACGTCGGTACATTGGTTGCATTTGTGATGACATTTTACATTGTCTGTGGGGAAAAAAGAAAAGTTAGAAGTTGGATTTTAGGTCGGTGTTTACTTTTAACTTTCAAACGGTGAACGAAAACACCAAACAGTTTATTCATTGAAATCACAAGGATCATTTTGAATCGTCTTATAAACTAAAATAACTTTTCATTTAAAAAACCGACTTCCGCCGATGTATTCGACTAAATATTTGGATGAAAAAAAAAATATGAAAGAACCGTAGTGGTGAAAGGATTATGATACTTTTTGAATGCAAATGCTTGGTTTGTTGCTGAAAATATCAAAATCACCATATGTATGCCTACAATATTTGAGGAGTTCCCTCAATTCCTCATGGATTCCATCATCAGAACTGGATTCTGAAAAAAATGGGACCAATCTGGAAGTACATCTATTCAAATAAAAAAAAAAATCGAAATCGGTTCATAAACGCCGGAGAAATGCGCTAACAAACATAAAAAAAATAAAAAAAATACATCCGAATTGAGAAACTCCTCCTTTTTTGGGAAGTCGGTTAATTAATCCTGTTCCAACGCGACCAAACCAGCCGTACTATGAGTGCAAATCCATGACGTTGTAATATATGGAACTGTATGAGATATCGCACACCGCTTGCGTGACATGCACTCAAGCGTGTACATACGTAGAGAAGCGCGTGTCTACGTTACGTGCTGCATACGTATCCGGTGTGCTTTGGCCTTTATATACTGACCTACCTATACAGATTTTGTTTTGCTATGAGATTGTGTGTGTGCGCACTTACCTATTTTTAACCGACTTCCCAAAAAAGGAGGTTCTCAATTCGGTAGTATTTTTTTTTTTTTCAATATCCAGTTCTGGTAATGGGATCCATGAGGAATTGAGGGAACTCCTCAAATATTGTAGGCATTCATATGACGATTTTGATATTTTCAGCAACAAAGCATTTGCATTCAAAAAGTATCATAATCCTTTCACCACTATGGTTCTTTCATCATTTTTTTTATCCAAATATTTAGTCGAATACAATGGCGGAATTCGGTTTTTTAAATGAAAAGTTATACTATGACGAATGTGTGTACCTAGTCAAACCTTTGTAGATTTTTAAGATACAATACTATAATAAGTACTGTAAGTAATATTGTAATTAAATAAATGATAATAAAAAAACAGGTAACAATAATAACATAAAAACAGTCACATACGTGACATACGTAGTCCTGCTCCCACACTAGTATTCTCTGTGTCGTGAACTACGAGTACCATGGTACCATAGCACCCAGACCCGGAACAAATATTTGTAGGTCAAACAAATATTTGTCCAGCAGCGGGGATCGAATCCGCAACCTCTTGCATCTTAGCCGGCTATTAGCTATTAGCACTAGTTATAAGTATAGAAAGAAGTTTGGTTCTAATTTGGCTATTATTTATTCAAACTCCACGAAACTTTATACACATTATAAGTATTTACATCTAATATCTAGCTAGACCATTGGTGCGTTAGTTTCTTATAAAATTATATGGTTAACAAACCATAAATTAAAAACAATTAATTTTTAATGTTAGTGTACTGATCATGTGTGCAAATTTTCATGGAGTTTCATGAAATAATAGACAATATAGAAGGAAAACTCGTTCGCGTACAAAAAGGCGTGAGCGCCTTACCGGCCTTCCCTTAACCTTACCACCTACCTTCCCTTAACTTCGGAAGCCTACGTATACTATGCATGGTTTAAGAGGAGACGCATAGCCGGTTTATTTCTTCGTGCTGCTATTTGCTACGAGCAGCCTCCCCAATACAAAAGACATCAACGCGCACCGAGCGAGTTTCCACTTGTATAATAGGAATCACCAGAAATGATTAGCGTAAGTTAGGTATATCATAGAGTTACCTGGGCTTGTTGGGCAATAAAACATAACACCCGACAGCATAACAAAACATGCAGATAGCCGAACTCAATGGCGGAAGTCGGTATTTTAATGAAAGTTATATTTCTATATACTGAGGTCCAATTCACTAACTAAAAAATAGTTAAAATAGAGTTCGGATCTTGTTTCGATCTTGTGTCGATGTCTCAAATGTCCGAAATGGTATTCTCCTGACATAAAATACAACACTGTAATGTGATTATATCGAAATGTGACCGAAACTTGAACGATTCAAAGTTTTTTCGTTATTTTTAGCATAAGTAGATGGAGTCTCTCTTTACTCTTTGCAATTATATATATATAACTATCCTACTCTAATGGTGGTCACCATGAATTGAAAGTAGACTAAATTGTTATTTATGAGGGACCAGAAATTCAACTTAATGTCAATTTACAATTCAGTCTCGATTCGGTTAACTTTCAGTGTAGTTTTAAAATAACTTAGAGAATTGGGCCTCAGAAGACGGTCTGTGACATGTAAAACCGTTTTCCTAAAAGGTATATTATATTGATCTGATTTAGGCACCTTTCGAGCCATTATTATAAATGATTTTATGAAGTGTCGCTCCTGCCCGTCGCACGCCACGCTTATCTCCGCGATAACCGGATTTTAATAAAGTGATAATGATATTTACTGAACGTAATTTGAGCTTTTAATATGGTGCTGGTTATCACGGAATTAAATTATATTTTGATAATGCATTAAATGAAAGTTAAACATTGTTGAAATTAATTTGATCAAGTAGGTAATTAAATACTTAATTATGACTTTTTAAACTCTCGCGACTAGAACACATATTTATTATATTGTCACGGGTATTTATTGCGGCCACCACATCTCGACGGTAGCTCCATGTTACTCCAGTCAGCCCGCGACCATGGTTGCTGTAACGCATTCGAAACGTGGAGAATAATAAATAATAAGGTAACACGCGATAAATACCCGTGACAATATCCTACTTCCTACTAATATTATAAACGCGAAAGTTTGTGAGTATGGATGGATGTTTGTTACTCTTTCACGTAAAAACTACTGAATGGATTTGAGTGAAATTTGGAATGGAGATACTTTACGCCCTGGATTAACACATACGCTACTTTTCATCATCATCATCATCATCAATTTTCATCATTATTCACGCGGGTGAATCCGCGGGGCGCAACTAGTAATAAATATATTTATGACTTACTTACTGCAGCTAATTTTTATGACTTTGGGCGATAAATATGTATAAAAACCTTCCTTAAAGTCTTACGATTTCATAAAACTAAGTTAGACGACCTCTGTGGCGCGACGGGTGAGTAGCTGGCTGAGATGGAGGTTGCGGGTTCGATTACCGCTGCAGGACGAATGTTTGTATGATCTGCGAATATTTGTTCCGTGTCCGCGTGTTGTGGTGTCGTCGTACTCATAGTTCCCGATACCCACGACACAGGGAATCCTAGTGTGGGATCAGCCCCCCAATTAGGCACAGTAGCAAATGGCAATGGGGAACGCAATAATGGGGATCATTTTGGCAGCCTTAGCGCTATCTAAATCTTATGAAACTTGAATAGGGGAAACTTCTTGATCCAAATATTCCTCCTTTCAAGTTTCAAAAGATTTGGACAGCGCTAAGGCTGCCAAAATGATTTCCATTGTTGCGTTCCCCATTACCATTTGCTACTGTAATTAAGGGGCTGGACTATGTATGTTACTGTTGAGTGTTATGTTATGTATGTTATTTATTGTACTCTGATGCTTCTTCTGCATGTATTCAATCAGAACATTTCAATCTGTCGTTGAAAGTAATGAAGTTGAACAAAATAAAATTAGTTTCATTATCATCATCATCATCACCACCCTTTAGACGTCTACTGCTGGACTAGACCTCGCCCATAAATATAGTTTACGCAGGCAGGTGGATTGGTGATAACCAGTATTCATGTTGAGTACTCAGGTGGATACTTCTGTCCATCTCCTGGTGTAATCCCTTAGTCGGCTTTTACGTCATCCACGGGAGGAGATGGAGGGTTATTTTTTTTGCCGTACACACCATGACACTAGTTAGTTAGTTTGATTACGAGAGATTAAATTAAAATTAATGAGCTTTTATTATTTGGTTGAAGATCTCTTGTATGGGGTCCCTTAGAATTTAGTTTTTAGCATTTTTTTTATTTGTAAAAAAAACTTGCTACTAATAATCTGTGAAAATGTATACTAGCTAGGTGTTACGTCTGCCGATATTTACCCCTATGACAGAATAGCTATATACGCAGATAGACAGGCAGACAGATTGATTATTAGGTTTGATTTATTGGTAGATACTCAAAGTTTCTCACCTTGTTTAAACTAACAAATTAAAATAAAGAACACAGTCCAAAACACATCACAATTTATCCAACACAACTATTGCTTCAAATAAAAAAAAAAAAAACAATTTACATAATGCTACTAAATGTGAATTCAAGATTCGATCTTACATCACTTCATCGTTAAATAACTAATTTCGAGTTGAAAAAAAAAACAATTTAAAATTCGAACGACACCACGTTCGAAAACCGCCCGCGAACCTTCGTCACATACAACTGACTTATTTTATTATTACGCGCGATCTGCTATTATCATCCCATATGTCACCGACTGAATGGGCGTAACCTACAGCCATTTTAAAAAGACCCTTTTACGCTACAAATGTGTGGAAAAACGCAGCTTAACTTAAACTGGATGTGCTTTCGTCCCTCCCATTTTTTGTCCCGTTCTAATGCATTGTTTCTCTGTCTAAAGTAATTATCCTCTGAGTTGTAAGCCCGTTTTGGCCACCGCACTAGATTTTCATGTTTGCCCACTCCTTTTATTTTTATTTGACAAGGTATTTTCAGTACGGCTATTCGCTTAATTGTTTCGTTTGGTTTAATTTATAATTAAGTATTAAGAAGAAGGGAGAGGTCTTTTATTTGATGTTTATCCACATAGAATTATGATGATGATTGATGAAAGTTTATGAGTAGTAGTAAGGTGCCTAAGTATCTTTTTTCTATCGGATACGATTGAAAATCTTGTTGATAGTTTTGTAAAATCCTTCCTATCTAATAAAATGCTTAACTTGTTGCTGAAAATATCAAAATCGCTATATGTATGCCTGTAATATTTGAGGAGTTCCCTCGATTCCTCATGGATTCCATCATCAGAAGTGGATTTTAAAAAAAATTGGACCAATCTGGAAGTATAGTCCTTTGAAATTAAAATTTTCCAAATTGGTTTATAAACGACGGAGATCTGTATAAGATAACAAACATCTATAGGTATAAAAAATACAACCGAATTGAGAACCTCCTCCTTTTTTTGAAGTCGGTTAAAATTTGGTAGATAGTTTTCTGCAGAAATGAAATTTCTTGTTTGTTTTGAGCGAAGGTACTGCTAGAAAAAAGAAATACTATAGTGGAAGGTAGGATGCTAGAGAAAAAAGGTTTTGACTTGGCCATGCGTAAATTTACAATTGGACCTACAATTAAAACAAAGCCATTCAATGAATGAATTCTCGAAACCAAATTCGCAATGAAAATTCAAATTTCACGAAATCAGTTTCAAAACTCCTACTTACAACAACGTTTAATCGCAGTTTCCGAACGAAGCCGAACGAACGAGACAGATGTCATTCTTTTCCTTTCTTTTTCCATTGTCTCGAGAAGAAAGGGCGGTAAGTTTTTCAGCCAATAGTATTTTTGTTAGACAAAGAGGGCTGATAAAATGTAGGGGTAAGAAAGAGATGGGTAGCTCCTTATGAGAAATTAGATGGTGGTTTTTATGCGTCCAAATTGAGGCACTTAAGTAGATGTTTCACAGGATTAATTCACAAATTGTCGGATTTTGGAAAACGGTCACGATTTTGCGAAAGATACTTTTGTTATAAGTAGCTGGTAATGTTCTGTTTTGGAATGAAAATGAGCAATTTGTCAGTCACTGACTTTGACTCTACATACGTATAGCATACGCATTACGCCAGGGGATGGACAACAGCATCCATCTGAGTACATCAGACCAATACTGCGATCACCGATCCGCCTGCCAAGAGAGATGATTGTGGCAAACTCTATTCTATTGGAAGGTGTTTGTTCAAAGAATCTAGAATGCCCAGTTGGTATACCTTACTGTTTTTAGGGACCAACGGAACCATTATAGGGTCACTCAGGTGTCTGTCGCTGTCTATAAGACATAAACGTCGGTCCAGCAGTGGACTTGTTCATTCTGATGATGATGATAATGATGATAGGTACATTAAAATTAATTGTAATAAAATAACATTTCATTCAAAAAAACTGACTTCCGCCATTGTCACGACTAAATATCTGGATGAAAAAAAAATTATGAAAAAACCATAGTGGTGAAAGGGTTATGATACTTTCTGAATGCAAATGCTTGATTTGTTGCTGAAAATATCAAAATCACTATATGTATGCCTACAATATTTTAGGAGTTCCCTCAATTCCTCATGGATGATGGAATCCATTTTGGTCCCATTTTTTTCAGAATCCAGTTCTGGATTCCATCATCAGAACTGGATTCTGAAATAAATGGGACCAACCTGGAAGTATATCTATTCAAATAATAATATATTTTTTCAAATCGGTTTATAAACAACGGAGATATGAGGTAACAAAAAATTGAGAACAATCAATGTGGTAAAAAAGATCCACAAACTTTGATTCTAATTCAGCAAAATCTTGTTTCCTTCTTTTCTAAACTGTCATCGAAAAAGCAAATGGCGGATAATGGCATGAAAAGTTTTCAATTTGGGCTCTCATAAATACGATTATAATGCCTCGCGGATTGGGGAGACTTAATTAGCGAGGGTGGCAGTAATGAGTCTCGCTGGGACGGCTCATCTTGAGGAATAAATATGGGTCTATGTCATTTAAACTAGCAGTCTAAGTAAATACAGATTGTTAGTAACTTTACTCAAACGTTGGCGCATTCTGCCCCGCTATTCCCTAATTGAAAGTCGGTACGTTTGACAAGTAAATTGACCATCAATTGCTCAAAATCATCATTCAGAATTGTCAAAATGATCGTCATTTTAATTGTCAAACGTTAGTCACCGACCGAGTGACTTTCAGTCAAGGAATTGGGGGGCGGATCACTGTGCGATGTTACGCCACAGATAAATTGATATTGACATGTTCATATCACTATGACTGTCTTTTATTTGACTTTTTATTTATATATGACTAGCGGCCCGCGCGCGACTTCGTTCGCGTGGTCCCGGTGTTCCCGGCAGTTATTCTAATTTTTCTCACCTTTTAAACCTTCCCTAGACCTCCACGAACATTTCAAGACCAAGATAAGATAAATCCGTTCAGCCGTTCTCGAGTTATAGCGTCAGGAAGGAAAACCCGACTTATTTTTATATAGTAGATTTATCCTATTAATTTTTAACCGACTTCCCAAAAAGGAGGAGGTTCTCAATTCAGTTGTATTTTTTTTTTTTTTTTTTTTTTTTTTAATGTTTGTTACCGCATATCTCCGGCATTTATGAACCGATTTAGAAAATTCTTTTTTTATTTGATTAGATATACTTCCAGATTGGTCCCATTTTTTTCAGAATCCAGTTCTGATGATGGGATCCATGAGGAATTGAGGGAACTCCTCAAATATTGTAGGCATACATATGGCGATTTTGATATTTTCAGCAAGACACCAAGCATTTGCATTCAGAAAGTATCATAATCCTTTCACCACTATGGTTCTTTCATAAAAAAAATTTCACCCAAAATTTTTTAGTCGTATAACAATGGCGGAAGTCGGTTTTTTAAATGAAAAGTTATATTGATTTTATATATGTTTTTTTAAATATTATGGTGAAGTTTGTGTGTGTGATGTCTGTTTTGCTATTAGGTGCTTGTAGATTTTGACATATTGTAGCAAATTAGTGGCCATGCCAGCCAATTTCACCCTTTAAGCAATTGAAAAACTATTGGCATCATTTTCAATTTTGGCTTCAAGAGATTAGTAGACTCTTAACCGCCATTTTCGAAGAGACATCGCCTACTTTTATTTTAGGTTTCATTTTCTAATTTCTCGTGTTTTTATAAGTTATTTTGTGTAATTTTGGTGCTATTTTACCCAACTTAGTTTTTAAAAAGGCACAAGTTTAGTGAAATGAAATTGTGACTTTTCAAATTGGTGGAAATTGTCCAACAAACTTCTAGTAAAAACTGTCATGACTTGACTGAGACTTTGACGACTTGGAACGTGTGTAACGTTTCAAATTAAAATTAAATTATTAATACTTTAAGTACTTGAAACAAAAAAAGCTAAAAATGCACAAGCCGTGCATTGCCAATTAAGAAAAAAAAAGTGTTTAAAGTATTGTTTTTATAGTATTCATACCCTATCACTATTGATTTTTTTCAACTGTAACTTATTGTTATCAATAATTGAACTATGAACTAACTAACAGTTAAAAAAGGTTCTTATTGCGGCTAAATAAAAAATGGCGTCTCATAAATACGATAATAATGCCTGTGGATTGGGGAGAATTAATTAGCGAGGGTGGCTGTAATGAGTCTCGCTGGGACGGCTCATCTTGACGAATTAATATGGGCAATCTATGACGCTCTGAAGGTAGACTCAGCAGGATAGTACAATTATAAAACCAACAGCAGCAGTTCTAGACGTTTCAGAACTACTCTTGCCTTTTGTTTGAATGAAAGCTAATAATTTATTCCACATATAACTTTTCATTTAAAAAACCGACTTCCGCCATAGTATTTGTCAAAATATTTAGATGAAAAAAAAATGATGAAAGAACCATAGTGGTGAAAGGATTATTATACTTTTTGAATGCAAATTCTTGGTTTGTTGCTGAAAATATCAAAATCGCCATATGTATGCCTACAATATTTGAGGAGTTCCCTCAATTCCTCATGGATCCCATCATCAGAACTGGATTTTGAAAAAAATGGGACCAATCTGGAAGTATACCTATACAAATAAAAAAAGAATTTCCCAAATCGGTTCATAAACGCCGGAGATATGCGGTAACAAAAATTAAAAAAAAAAAAAAAAAAAAAATACAACCGAATTGAGAACCTCCTCCTTTTTTGGGAAGTCGGTTAAAAATAAATACAAAGGCAAATTGTACTATTAACTAGTGTAGTGTATCTGGGGGTTTAGTATGAGTTTTGATAGGTTTCGAAACTATATGAAGTTTCGACGATTTAAATCTTTGTCCTTCCACACATTTGCTTGCAGCGCCCCTAGCGAAAAAACATGTACTAACTGCTACAAGGTGACGTCACCACCTGTTATGACGGAAAAGTGTTATCGTTCTTTGACACAACTTGCAAATTCCCAAATTGATTACAATAAAAAAAGTATTTTTAAACGCGTTTTTATGTAATTTTCCCATAACCTAACTATTAGGTACTTCCCACGTTGCTTATCTACGGTAATATGTTTGTGTATGTCTGTTTGTCGTGTTTATTTGTCGATGTGATAACGCGGTTGGTGTGGCCGCATTTTGTCCATAGTGTTTGCAGTTTGAAAGCTATATGCAAATAAATAATGTTACCATTAACATGATCGTTTTGTCACTAGTTCTTTCTTGGTGCTTTAGGTCAGCGACCTCTGTGGTGCGGTGGGCGAAGGTTTGCCTGCGATGCAGGAGGTTGCGGGTTCGATTCCCGCCTCGGAACAAATATTTGTACGATCTGCAGATAATTGTTCCGGGTGTTCTGGGTATTTTTCTATGTATAATAAAAAATATCTATCTATGTAATGTATTGTATTAAGTATGTCAGTTATCTAGTACCCATAACACAAGCTCTGCTTAGCTTGGGGCTAGATAATGTTGCGTGAAATGTCCAGCATTTATTATAATTATTATTATTATTTTTACTAGTATGTCAGTGACCTTTGAGGTATGCTATGCACAACACGCATAATGCAATTTGGCGCATTTTTTACTTATTTCTGTTTTTAACCGACTTCCCAAAAAAGGAGGAGGTTCTCAATTCAGTTGTATTTTTTTTTTATGTTTGTTACCGCATATCTCCTGCATTTATGAACCGATTTGGAAATTTTTTATTTGAATACTATTTTTTTATTTGAATTATATAATACTTCCAGATTGGTCCCATTTTTTTCAGAATCCATTTCTGATGATGGAATCCATGAGGAATTGAGGGAACTTCTCAAATATTGTAGGCATGCATATGGCGATTTTGATATATTCAGCAACAAACCAAGCATTTGCATTCAAAAAGTATCATAATCCTTTCACCACTATGGTTCTTTCATCATTTCTTTTCATCCAATTATTTAGTCGAATACAATGGCGGAAGTCGGTTATTTAAATGAAAAGTTATATTTTGTGATAATATTGTTGTTAACAACCTCTGGCGCGCCGGGTGAGTAGCCGGCTGAGATGCGAGAGGTTGCGGGTTCAATTCCCACCGCGGGAAAAATTGTTGTATATGATCTGCAAATATTTGTTCCTTGTCTGGGTGTTATGGTACCATGGTACTCGTAGTTCCTGATACCCACGACACAGGGAATCCTAGTGTGAGATCAAGACTACGTATGTGACTGTTGGGTATTATGTTATGTATGTATGTTACGATAACTTTAAATCCGTTGATCCAATCACCATGTTTGGTAGATAGGTTTGTGATACCAACATAATTGGCAAGTTCCTAAATGAGTAATCGGTAAAGGATTCGTTGAGATAAAGTCAAAGTCAAAGTCAAAAGAACTTTATTCATTGAAATCACAAGGATAATTTTGAATCGTCTTATAAACTAAAATTACTCCTGTTCCAACGCGACCAAGCCTAGAAGAATCAGGCAACAAACACGGCTTGGCTTACATAAATGGTCCGTCTTACCACTAGGTGAGAAGCGCCTGTGTGGTCCCTTGGAGCACGGAGTTGCTGATACATTGTAAATGAGAACTTAAAAACCTTAGGAAGGTAGGATATAAGCGAATATTGATACATCACGAGGTCTCAGTTCGGCGCGAAGTACGTTACTTAGTTTGAAACAATTCAAAGGGGATGACACAGATTAAATTCAACAATAAATAAATCGATTTATCAGTGATGTATCTCGGATTGTTGCTTATCGATAGTGTAGTAGGTACCAAAGATGTGATAAGCACATCTCGTGTCAGAATCACATCGTAATTTCCGAGCTATTTGGCACTTGACGCCGGTGAAGCCATGGGTTTGGTTTCAAATGGGACTTATGTATGATTTTTTTTTAATTTATTAAATATATTTTTTTTTTTTTGAATATGGTAATTTTACATAGATGGTCATAATTCACACGTCCAACATACTCATTCATACATTATGACATACAAATAATTTAGTTCCCATAAGTAGGTACTTGGTAGATACATCCATTACCATTTGAGACAACAAACAACTACATTATATATTTTGTTGACTTGTTAATAATGTAGTCCACAACGCTATCTACGTGTTATATTACCTACATAATAACATAACATAACACCCAACAGTCGCAAACATATTCCTGATCCCACACTAGGAACAGGAGTAATTTTAATTTATAAGAAGATTCGAAATGATCCTTGTGATTTCAATGAATAAAATTCTTTTGATTTGATTTGAATTCCTGTATCGTAGGTATCAGGAATTACAAGCACTATGGTACTACAACATCCAGACCCGGAACAAATAGTTGCAGATCATGCAAATATTTGTCCCGCAGCGGGAATAGACCCCACAACTCTTGCGTCTCAGCCGGTTGCACGCCCGCCGTACTATGTATGTCGTCCTAGATATAATGTATTTTTTAATTCAGGGACGGAACTGAGTGTTGCGTTGTGTGTCCGGCCTAAGAGACCATACCCACTAGACCGTCCCGTAACCGACCAGTATCGTCGCGTGCCATGCACGGAGCGTCAATAAATTGTCGCCGTGAATATTTCATCGGTACGGACACGTTACGCGCAAACTGGTCTAGAACGTTGTCGATTCGTTTCAGTCGGCAAAGTGAAGCGTTTCGTGTTGTTTTCCGTGTCTGACACGTTCCTACTACGGTCATGGTATGATACGGGATAGTGGGTGGAGACCTTAAGACTAACTAGACCCTACCATCTCATGGATTTCGTACACGACTACTAAGGGATGCCGCTTCCCATTTTCCGTTTGTTCTAGTTCACCCAAAGGTTGCCTGGCGGAGATCGCTGTTAGCGATATGGCCACCCATGTTATTATGATAGTATTATGGTATTTTCAGAGCTATCTGGATAGCGTCCCATTTTAATAATTCTCTTAAAAAATATATTATAAGTTTAGTCAAGATCGGTTTCAGATCTTAGAACAGATATTTAGAACGAACTTACTCAAATTTGCCCCAATGTCACACGCCATCCGTTTAGTTAATGTTCTTTCGGAGAACAATGTTAGCATTTTTCATCACAGCCTGCCGAAACTCATGGAGATAGCGCAGTTTGTTTTGGAGTAGTAGTGGTGCCTATTAGTAATATTATAGGTATTCCCCAGTAGGTGCCTACTTATTTTTAAGCTTGGTTCTTTGTTTTTATTTTATATAATCATGTGCAATTGTGCATATAACATCGCTTTAGGTCCTACTCTGTTAAGGTGTTATAAAAGTTTTTTAATAAATAAAAAAAAAAAAAAAATTACTTCGATCGAAAAAGGTTTTGCTTTTTAAGGGGGGGGGGGGGGGGGGGATTTGCCATAACCATCACGCTTGGCAGGCGGATTGGTGATCACAGTACAGGTGTTGAGTACTCTGAGAGCTGATTCTGAGTTTTGACAAGCAAATGACACGGACGTCTCGGCTTTTACAACATCCACAATAGGAGACGGAGGGTTCTATTCTTAGGCCGGACGCACCAAATTTTTGTTAATGTGGCTTTTGCGGGAAGTAAGTTAAGAAATGTCCTTTGTATAAAATATCATGGTCTCCATAGCTTGTCAACACACATACCGACACCTGTCAGTGATAACGTCACTTTACTATGAATTATTTGGTTCTTAGTGAAATGTTTATCGACGATTTGTTGACAAAACGTGTGTGACTATGGCTGACACGATTCGTAAGGCTAGCAACACTATATAAGACGCTAGTGAAACAACTACAAATTTTAATATTGGCCAATGAAATCGGGGTAGCTTCAAATCATTGTAATTTGATTTCTTATTTTACGAAACACTTAAACCGTTCGTTAACGCCCGTTTGCTAGCGTTAACAATCGTTAAGTGTCTCGTAAGCGTTAAGTGACTCATAAGCGGTTGGTGAAAGTGAGCATTGGTAGGCTTCAGCTTGGCACACGACATTCCACCCTCAAAACTGGCGATATCAAAGTAATCCAGCAGTGCCCGTGAATATCGCGACGAGAGGCATTTTCTCTAATTATCGCAATTAAGAGTCGCTATAGTAGGTACTCAGACGTACAGTTGTGTGAGGTTTGTAGTCTTTGTAGGATAGGAGATCATGGCAGTTTATATTATATTACTAGCTGCCCGCGCGCGACTTCGTTCGCTTGGTCCCAGTGTTCCCGGTGTTTCCGGTACATTTAAACCTTTCCGTGACAATTATGAACACAACAAAACCAAAATCAAATAAATCTGCCCAGCCGTTCTAGAGTTTTAGCGAGACAAACGAACAGCAATTGATTTTTATATACATAGAGGAGGAAGAGGATAATATATATACTAAACTTATATATATTGTCAGGCCTCTAGCCGATAACTTTTCATTTAAAAAACCTACTTTCGGCATAGTATTCGACTAAAAATCTGGATGAAAAAAAAATGATGAAAGAACCACAGTGGTGAAAGGGTTATGATACTTTCTGAATGCAAATGCTTGGTTTGTTGCTGAAAATATCAAAATCGCCATATGTATACCTACAATATTTGAGGAGTTCCCTCAATTCCTCATGGATTCCATCATCAGAACTGGATTCTGAAAAAAATGGGACCAATCTGGAAGTATATCTATTCAAATAAAAAAATATTTTTCCGAATCGGTTCATAAACGCCGGAGATATGTGGTAACAAACATAAAAAAAAAATACAACTGAATTGAGAACCTCCTCCTTTTTTGGGAAGTCGGTTAAAAAACAGGAGTGTACGTGTGTAGCGCGAGTTTATAAACATGAAGGTACAACTGCAACAACAACTAACAAGTGTGGACTGCCAAGTTTCAGAAACAGTGTTTATGGTAAACTTGTTAATAAACACGTCTAAACAGTTTATTAACAAATGTTGCTTAATGAATACCCAGCTTTACTGGCTCTGCCCGCAGTCAGTACATTGTAGTAGCATTACATAGCACCCAACGGCTTAACTTAGGCATAACAGGTCCCGTTTGCGTATGCGAAAGGGGTGATTAAATATTATTTGTAAGAAAACTTAAACAGAACTTTTTTTTATACTACTTAGCAAGCAAACTAGCTTACGGCCCACCTGATGGAAAGTAATTACAGCCTATGGATGCCTGCAGCACCAGAGGCACCACACGCAAGCTGCCGACCCTGAGTCATAAAGAAGAAAAGTCTCATGTGTCTTTCATCGGCATCTGTAACCTTCAAACCAAAACACAGCAATGCGAGGACTACTGCTTGGTGGCAGAACCAGGTACGGTGGTAGTACTTCCACGGACAAACTCTCTCTCTGTAGCTCTAAGCTAATAAGCAATAAGAACGCTCATTGTGCATTCATTGTGTTATTTTTTGTTGTTTCATTATGTTTTTGTGTGTAAGAACTGTTGTTTTTAACCGACTTCCCAAAAAAGGAGGAGGTTCTCAATTCGGTTGTATTTTTTTTTAAATTTTTTTTTGAATGTTTGTTCCCGCATATCTCCGGCGTTTATGAACCGATTTGGAAAATTATTTTTTTATTTGAATAGTAGTAGAACTTTCAGATTGGTCCCATTTTTTTCAAAATCCTGTTCTGATGATAGGATCCATGAGGAATTGAGGGACCTCCTCAAATATTGTAGGCATACATATGGCGATTTTGATATTTTCAGCAACAAACCCAGCATTTGCATTCAAAAAGTATCATAATCCTTTCACCACTTTGGTTCTTTCATCATTTTTTTTCATCCAAATATTTAGTCGAATACAATGGCGGAAGTCGGTTTTTTAAATGAAAAGTTATGCACAATAAAGAGTTAATCTATGTATCTAGCTCGTTTTAGCAACACATTTTGTAGGATCATTCAAACAATCGAACTACAAAGACTCACGTTGTCTGTGGTTCGATTGTAATAATGCTGCTAATAATGTTTACGCTTGACCTCTGGCTCCTAGACTACAACGCGCCGCGGGCACAGAAACGAACAAATTAAAGACGAAGAGAAACGAAACGCTTACACTGATCACTTCTTCAGTGGCGTAGTGGTGGTTCGGACTCAAGGAGCGCAGGTTCGATTTCGAAGGGAAAATAAAGTTGTAAATTCCGAACAATAACAATTCCCTTTTGTTTAGCCATAAATAAACTTTCTTTCTTTCTTTCTTTTTAACAAAAATGACAGATATGGAAACGTCACTGTCAATGTCAAACGGCATTTAGTATTTATTCGATTTCTCTCAGGGCTCGGGTAAATACACCAAGAATATGCTAAAAGCTAGTAAAAAAAAATGTTATTAGTGGTAGATGTGCCGTGGTGTGTCACCCACCAGAATAAACCCCTCCTCCTCCCGTGGATGTAGTAAAAGCCAACTCAAGGATTAATTACCCTAGGGGATGGGCACCAGCATCCATTTGAGTACTCAACACCAATTTCGATCACCAATCCGCCTGCCAAGCTTGGTGATTTTGGCAAATCCCCCCATTGCATTTTATGGGGGTGACCTCGTCCTACAGTGGACGTCTTAAAGCTGCTGATGTCAGACTGCCTCTGCTTCGACTTAGTCTATCCAGCGATATTTGGGGCGTCTGGTTTTCTTCAAGATAGTCTTCCCTGACAGCTTTTTGACAGCCCGACAGCCCAATCTTCACCATTTCCCAATCTCCAAGTGTCCGCGCCAGCGCAGTCTATTAACATGAAAAAAATAATTTGTTTACAGTAAGAATAATGTAAATAATATGATTATAATAAGAATCAGAAATAGCAGAAGACCGCGAGTAATGGAAGCTTGAGGGTGGAGGCCTAAAGGCTCCCAAAAAGGACCCCTAAAGGACCTATCAGAATTGAATTCTGAAAAAAATGGGACCAATCTGGAAGTATATCTATTCAAATAAAAAAAGAACTTTCCAAATCGGTTCACAAACGCCAGAGATATGATAAGAGGTAACAAACATAAAAAAAAACAACTGAATTAAGAACCTCCTCCTTTTTGTGAAGTCGGTTAAAAATGATTATGAATAAGGGGGCTACCATTTAGCTATGGAATAAATAGGTTTTTTTTATCTTATTTTATTTATAAAAACCAGTGTGGTGAAAATTAAAAAATTCAGTGACCTTTGTAGCTCCTTCATTCACCGTTCTCGAGTGAAGCTACTGAATCGTAAAAGCGAGACAGATAGACGTGCGAGGGAGATGGTTGACGTGGCCGCGTTAATCAACTTGGCTGTTGTTCCAATGAGTAGGCAGGGCCGCATTAGGAGTTACACCTTGAAAATATAAAATACTTGTTTAGATTATTTATTTACTTCAATTAAAACGGCACAATAACATTAATAACATATTATAAAGTTATATATTATTTAGTTTGAAGGGTACGGGTGCCGGTGAAATTACAGGCACATGAGACTTTTTATCTTTATGTCTCAGGGTCGGCAGCGCGCGTGCGATGCCTCTGGTGTTGCAGGCGTCCATAGGCTACGGTAACTGCTTTCCATCAGGTGGGTCGTAAGCTAGTTTCCTTGCCAAGCAGTATAAACAAAAATGTGTATGTGAAATGGAGGTAGTGTTCTTCTTCAAGGAGGACACCAATTACGCCCGAAGAAGACACGACAGTGATGTGGGCGTGTGTTAAAGAATTCAAGTGTTAATTTATTTTCAGCGTCACCCAGACAAATATATTAGTGTAATGCTGGGGCTAAATTAGCGGGCTACGGAGTTTTGTGTCCCTGTCTGTCGTTTTACGAATGATGCATACAGACAGGGACACAAAACACATAACATTCGCCGTAGCCCGATAATGTGGCCCAAGCATAATGGTGGCACCTCACTTGGTGTACATTCGCAAATGTTTGTGTTATTTTGCCAAGGAAAACAACATTATGTTCCGATAGACTCATGGTTGATTTTACCTTGGCAAAATAACGCAAACATTTGCGAATATACACCAAGTGAAGTGACACCATAACTCGTTAGGAACTTTTTTCCTATTGAATAACACTGTTACTCGTTGGGATTTACGAGTAACGCACAGAACATAGTGTTACTCGTTGGGAAATCTTCTTCCCAGTGAGCATTGTATCCTGAAACTAGTGGTTCGCCCAGAACTGAGACCTCGCGATAACACCTTTATCAGCCCGACTACTTAACTAAGTAATTTCCATATTTTCTATTATTATTTTTGAAAATTTTCCCCTCGAGGTCTACCAGTACAGTACAGGATCTACCAGTAACAACTCTAATTTCCTACACATCATCAAAATAACCTTTGAATAGGGCTAAGCAACGGGGCGTAATTATGCTACATACCTGTTAGTACCTATAACATAATGTACCTGACGAATTAATTGATAACGTCCTTTTGATGAAATCCATAGAACTCTAACATCATTCAAATTCTTAGAAATGGGAGGTCAACAATGGATGTTATATTGGTAACTGTTTTATAATAAAATATATAAAAGCCACAAGCATACCAAATTTCAGCATTGTGGGATTGCTGGAAGTACCCTAGAATTTTGGGTTTTTACGTTTTTTATTTTCCCTAATATTTCGAAAACTACTAAGGCTAAATAATTATTAAAAACAGTTTTGAAATGTCCAACCAAAGCGCTTTCATTAGACATCCCACTTGATCTGACTGTCTCACTTTTTTATTTACCCCCTCTTGGACCCCAATATCTCAGCAACCCCCTGATCGATATAGCTCATAACCTTACCTACAAATTGTACTAATACTATCTACCCCCATACCAATTTTCATGAAGATTGGATTAACAGTTTGGAAGTTTTCATCGGACAAACATACATACATACATACATACAAACGCCGATTCTTCCAACTTGACACAGAGAACTCGCTTCGCTCGTTCAAAAAAATATGTTTAATAATTATAGCTCGTTTAGGCCCGTTTCTGTAGCGCGTCGGGGATGTTTGCTGATGCAAGAGTGAACTGTTTCTACACAGTAATGCATAAGCGTTGCACATCCCTGGTGCGCAAGGTTCGGGCCAGCCCTAACAACATTCTGAAGATGTTTGCTGCTAGGTTTGATTGTCAGTATCTGAATAATTGCTGTATGGTTCACTAGTTTCGCCCCGCGGTTTTACCCGCGTGAATAATGATGAAAATTGATGATGTTGATGATGATGATGATGATGATGATGAAAAGTAGCCTATGTGTTAATCCAGGGCGTAAAGTATCTCCATTCCAAATTTCACTCAAATCCATTCAGGAGTTTTTACGTGAAAGAGTAACAAACATCCATCCAAACTCACAAACTTTCGCGTTTATAATATTAGTAGGATTAGTTCGCAAAACATGGCTTACATATAGATGAACAATACTACGGTTGGTTACAACACTTATTCAAAAAGGGTAGCGTAATCAACTAGGCACTTACATCGCCTACCTGTGTCGAGTTATCTGAAGTTAAACAATATTGTAGACAAATACAGTAGCACTTTATGTCCATTTTGATAACGAAATTTTATATTTCTAGTAAATATAATAATCCAGTTCAAAAATGCTGCAGTTAAGGTGAAAATCTATACAGTTGACTTTGTTTTATCTACATTTATAAGAGAGTTTAATCATAACAATTATACATTGAAAATGGCGCCTATTGGTACCTACTTTCTACGTTTAATACAAATTCTTATAAATTTTAATAACATTTTGACTAGCGCCAATATGGGGAAAACCTAAATAGGTGCATTTTATTACAAACTAGTTGCGCCCCGCGGTTTCACCCGCGTGAATAATGATGAAAATTGATGATGATGATGAAAAGTAGCCTATGTGTTAATCCAGGGCGTAAAGTATCTCCATTCCAAATTTCATTCAAATCCATTCAGTAGTTTTTACGTGAAAGAGTAACAAACATCCATCCATACTCACAAACTTTCGCCTTTATAATATTAGTAGGATAGGATGCCAATTATGAACCAATCAACATTCAAAGAGCGCCTCTAGCGTACACTTTGCGAACCTTAATTTCCGCTTTTCGCTAGCGGCCTTTGAACTCAGACTTTGACCATTTCTCGTAATCATACAGAATAAACGAGATAATCTGTGCGTGAACGTAGCACATACACATCGTAGCGTCACCGTAGCACATCTACGCCGTAGCAATTGCTATGAAAATCTTTATTGAAATCTTGTAATTAGCGACCGTTAGTCGTGGCATTCTAGGGGCGAGGGCAATGTCCAGCAGTGGAATTCTACATGCTGATGATGATGATGACTAGCAAGAAGTCCCACGGGTCCATTAAAAAAAAACTTTTGACCCGATCGCTACCAAACTTCACAGGGTTACCTGGGCTAATTTGAAGATTGCCTGAAAATTTTATCAGAATCGATTCAGCCGTTTTGGAGTCCATATGGAACATACGTACACACATAGATATAACTTTTCATTTAAATAACCGACTTCCGCCATTGTATTCGACTAAATATCTGGATGAAAAAAAAATGATGAAAAAACCATAGTGGTGAAAGGGTTATGATGCTTTCTGAATGCAAATGCTTGATTTGTTGCTGAAAATATTAAAATCGCTATATGTCCTCATAGATTCCATCATCAGAACTGGATTTTGAAAAAAATGGGACCAATCTGGAAGTAAATATATTCAAAAAAAAAAAAAGAATTTTTCAAATCGGTTCATAAACGACGGAGATATGAGGTAACGATAAAAAAAATACAACCGAATTGAGAACCTCCTCCTTTTTGTAAAGTTGGTTAAAAAGATAGGACTCCTATCTCTTTACCATAGATCACATCACTACCCAAGGTATTTAGATACATAGCTCAGTAACCAAAAAAGAACCAGCAGCACGGAGAATAAGAAGATGAAGACAGTACACTTGAGGGTACTGTTGGTACGGATGGTACAGCTACATTTTTACTTATTCCAAACTTTTCTCCTTCTCTGCAACACATTACAATATTAGGTAATACATTAACTACTGTTTGCCATCACTTACCGTCACTTACTGTCAATTAGTTAGCAGATAACTTAGTAGATAATGGTAAAACATTGATAATTTCGCTTTTAGTTACGACTTTACTCCCCTTATCTCAATGTTGGTCAATAGCTTGTTTTTAACCGACTTCACAAAAAGGAGGAGGAAGGGGTTTTATTTTTTTAAATGTTTGTTACCTTCATGTCTCCGGCGTTTATGAACCGATTTGGAAAATTCTTTTTTTATTTGAATAGATATACTTCCAGATTGGTCCGATTTTTTCAGAATCCAGTTCTGATGATGGAATCCAGGAGGAATTGAGGGAACTCCTCAAATATTGCAGGCATACATATGGTGATTTTGATATTTTCAGCAACAAACCAAGCATTTGCATTCAGAAAGTATCATAACCCTTTCACCACAAAGGTTTTTTCATAATTTTTTTTTTCATCCAGATTTTTGTTCGAATACAATGGCGGAAGTCAGTTTTTTAAATGAAAAGTTATATTTCAAGTGCTCTAGGTCTGCTTCTGCCTCTTCTTCAATCTAGAGGGATAAATCAGTCGCGACCTTGTTCTACCTTTCCCGAATATTAAGGTGACATCCTCATTAAAGAGAGCCGTTATGAAATAACATTCCAGTTGACGACTTCTGTGACGCTTCGGGCGAATAGTCGGCCGAGATGTGAGAGGTTGCGGGTTCGATTCCCGCTGCGGAACATATTTTTGTATGATCTGCAAATATTTGTTCCGGGTACATTGGTACTAGTAGTTCCTGATACCCACGACACAGGGAATCCTTGTGTGGGATCATGACTTTGTATGTGACTTGGGTATTATGTTATGTTAACATTGTTTTCTTACAGAAATGGGCATCTGCCAAATGTTTTGTGTTAGCAAAAACACAAACATGTTCCCCGCGACGAACGAAAAACATCCCCCGCGTTTGCCTGCGGGGGGCGAAGTCATTAATTTCGTGTCAGTGCTCTCTAGAGAAAGACGTCAGAACTTATACTTTGGAACTGTTAGAAAATTTGGCGAAGCGGACCCAGCTTTTAATAGGGTCAAAACGGAGCAGACACGCTATTGTATTGCCCGCTACACAAAAAAGGTAATAAGCACAGCTGCGTCCTAAAATCCTACGGTAGATCTCTTTCTGAACAGACTCTATCATACCTGAAGCGTCACACTATACCAGGATGACCAAGAAAGAACCTAACGCGACAAACAGCAGACAAAACCACCCCGAAAACAAAAGTACCGTCAGTCCGCCTCTGCGCCCCATCCAATTAGCGATCAGATTAAAGATATGCCGGGGAGCTATTACCCGACAAATTACCCGCCGGCTCCCCCTACCCCGGGGAAGGGGTATAAGAGATGAGCGGGGGCGGAGAAATATCTACCACTCTTCTCCAACAGCCTTTAGACGATCATTGTTGGACGAAGCCGGGGGAGGCTTCGTCCAACAATGGCCGTCTAGTGGGTATGGAGGTATTTGCCAGAATCACCACGCTTGACAGGAGGATTGGTGATCGCAGTTTGGTGTTAAGTACTGAGATGGATGCTGCTGCCCATCCCCTGATGTGATGTCCCCTGTGTCCTACATCCACGGGAGGAGAAGGAGGGGTTTATTCTTAGTCAAATTTCATAAAGATCAGATACCTAAACAGCAGGGCGATTCTAAAACGTGGGAAACGTTTCCGATCGCATTCGTTAGTTTTTCATTTTGATGTGGTAAGTAACTAAAACAATTTTCTAACAATTTTCTCTAGTAAAACACAGTAATATACAATATTTATTGGTTTTAACTGTGTTTTACTAGAGAAAATTGCTTTAGTTACTTACCACACCGAAATGAAAAACTAACGAATCCGATCGGAAACGTTTCCGACGTTTTAGAATCTCTATATGTTCTATTGTTTTGTTCTATCTGATGTAAAATATCATACGTCAAAACAAGACAAAACATATTTAACCTAAAATGATTATGAATAAGGGGGTTAGTATAGGTGCAATATGCAGAATTCAATACTAAATACAAAAATAGTATCCTTTATAGTGAAAAATGTATTTTATAACGAGTTTTACAATAAATCAGCGTCAAAATAATAATAATAGTCATTTATTCCAGGCTACATGGTAATTGTACATTAAATTATATATAAACAAAGCCCATAGAAATATATATTTTAAAATATTATTAGGTTACAATAATATTTACTAAAACACATAGGTAACACAAGGATAAGATACATAAAAAATATTAAATAAAATACCTAGGTATAATTTTTTGGTTCTCGCACTGGTGCACAGAGATCCAAAACCTGCACATAGGGCTATATAATATGTTCCTGCGATGTAGGTATGATTTGCATGTCATGTCGCTACTTACTTAATATAAAAGAAGCAACCCTCGCTGGTCACATTTAACTTGGGCCATACAAAAATGCTCTTCCTACCATTCTCTGCTAATTGTTTTAATCGCACCTACCACCGTTATATACTTGTTTATATGTACCTAGGTACGTAACACTTATGTATGAAAACGCTGCACTGTGGTTTTACTCGACTGTGCGAAGACGAGTTATGATCTAAGAAAAAACCCACATAACGTAGAGTTTACACAAACATTTTTGTTGTTAACTAGGTAGGTGAACGTTTGTTACTCCTGGGGATGGATGATAGCCTTAAAACTCTTTTCATCAATGAGCAAGAGAGAATTTCAGCAGGAGATGGAAGTTTTTTGACGTATAAACGTCTATAAATTTGATTTGACAAAGCACGAAATTATGAATTTCGTGACTGTCAATAATGTACCGATCGATAGGATATAATCGATAAAATTAAATTGTAGGTAACTAAAAAGTTTTTTTTTTCAATAATTGAAGTAATCTGGACTTTTTCTGCTCTTTCGAAGGAAGACGTCGTCCTTTTTTATTTTATTTCAATTTCTAGTGTTTTTTTGAGTTATATCGTGTAATTTTGGTGGTATTTTAACCGGTGTAGCTTATAAAGAGCATATAGTAGTGAATTTTAATAAAATAAGTGTATTGCGTGTCTTTTCGAAGGGGTGGAAATTGTCCAGGAACATTCTAGTAAACTGCCATCGATTTACTAGAACATGACTTGACAGAAGACTTTGACGACTGGACATTGTTTGATTAAATCAATAACTTGACATTGCCAAAATTGAGAAATACTCAGATGCCATAAAAAAAAAAAAAAAGTAATCAAGTAGCTTAGCGGCCGTTTGCAAAAACACAGAAATAGATAGATAGCAAATACTTTATTGCACAAGACCAAAAAACAAATATTTAGCATTCAGAGCAGCAGCAGAGATAACGCATGCTCATTTAATAAGACTCTAGATCTAGAGAGATCCTCTCTGTTCATTTGGTAATAGTAAAAACAATACCTACCTTTGTGTTTGAATCAATTTTGTAAGTTTTGAAAACGAAACTAGCGAGTCTATATTTTAAAATTATATGATAATGTGCGCGCCATCTAGTTGCGAGGAGTTGAGGCACTAATTCTATATTAATGCGTATGAAGCGCTCAAACTAAATAGTAGCCGCCACACGCAAACTATTGAAATAGTACTACTACTCGCATCTAGATGGCTCACCATGTATATCTCAAAAACACGAGTGCAACAAGAAGTCAATTTGAACGAGGTTCGCAATGCAAAACTTCAAGAATTCATTTTTACAAAATCTGAATATTAAAAACATTACAAGTAATATTCAGCCGCATTCACTCATTTGAAACGAGTCGTTTCGTACGCGGATAGCGGTCAGCTATTTTTAAAACTTCTTTGTGTAGGAAGTTAATTTCCTACAACTAGATGGCGCTGCAAAATAAGCTGAACTGACTTAGAGGCATGGAGTTCATGCTTAGAGCCCCAGAGCATTTTAACCTTAGAGAATTTATAGTAGGGAGATGGCAAGCATACGCTTTCCCCTCTGCCGAAGTACATGAACGGTCGTTCGTGTCAGTTTATAAAAACTAGTTTAGCCACGACGATCGTTCGCCATTCTGCGTTCATACCTGTCGCTATACGGAGCTCCTAAAAATGGTTGGTTGTGCTGTGGTTTCGTGTAAATGGCGGTCAGAAACATCAAATTTAACAAAATTTGGAGAATCTTATCACATTTAGGTTATTGACAACACAATTAAGCCATTAATTTCACCGAAAATACATTTTCTTACTGCAAGCTTACGACAGAAATAACGATACGTAATTTCTTGGTACGGGGACAAGTGATGTGAAAACAACGAACGAATGAATGAATGAAACAACGAGGCTGCTACGATTTGTATGAAATTAACAGGGTAGGGAGTTTTCAGGCCGAAAAAAACGATCTCAAAGCTGTAAAAAAAACCTGATTCCAAAGAAAATATCAATACCTACGTCGTTCAATACCAGCCTAAAATATAGGTGTTTAAAGGGGTTGTGAGGTTATTTTAGAGGTTTGTATTTCCGTTTTTTTTTCGGTTTTAGGGTTATTTTGTCAATCACAATATGAAATTAGGAAGGTATGCAAAAGTATACGGATATTTGAATCTCGTTTCGTATGAAAAAAGCAGAACCACGAAAATACATTACTTAACAATAAATTGATCCATTTTAAAACCAATAGCTTATATTTTCATTAAAAAATACAATATAAAATGTCTTAATCCCAGCTTATAATTGTTAAATCCATGTATGTGGCACCGAATCATAGACCTTCTTATAATCAATACAAGCAGCCGAGAGGTTTCCCTTGCTCGTCTTGACCTTCTGTCTGATGGCCATGTCAATGAGGAGGAGCTCCTTAATACCACGGGACCCAATCTTACATCCATTCCGAGCAGGAGCCAAAGTATTGTTTTTTTTAACACTCGAACAGTCACATACGTTGTCTTGATCCCACACTAGGATTCCCTGTATCTTAGGTACCTACGTATCCAACTACGTACCTATCGTAGGAACTACGAGTACCTGGTACCATAACACCCAGACCCGGAGCAAATATTTGCAGATCATACATGCCTGATGCGTGTGATTTGGAAACCATATAATTTTATAAGAAACCAACGCATCACGGGTGTGATGGTTAATGTACTGATCATGAATACATTGTTTTTAGTTGCATGTAGTTTGAAGAAATAGTAGCCAAAATAGAAGTAAGCTTCGTTCGCATGCAAATGGACGTACGCGTCCTACCTTTTGACGACCTCTGTGGTGCGGTGGGCGAAGGTTCGCCTGCGACGCCGGAGGTTGCGGGTTCGATCCCCGCCTCGGAACAAATATTTGTGCGATCTGCAGATAATTGTTCCGGGTGTTCTGGGTATTTTCTATGTATAATAAAAATATCTATCTATGTAATGTATTATATTACGTATATCAGTTATCTAGTTGCCATAACACACACAAGCTCTGCTTAGCTTGGGGCTAGATAATGTTGTGTGAAATGTCCAGCATTATTTATTTATTTATTATTTATTTATTTTACCGGTGACCTCTTAAGTCCTAAAAATCAATTTTTAACTTACTATGTTTTTTTTGTATGTTACGCGATTACTTTTGATCAATATGAATCAATTCACCCATTCAAACATAATAAACATACATCCATAGACTAGATCCATAGACAATGAATAATCTTAATTTCATTCAGTCTTTTACACCCCATCACTAGTTTTTGCGCTAGTGTGCAACTAACCAATAGTGTAATTACAGAAATTATTTATTTGTGTGCTTGTTTTATGTTTGTGTGACAACTTTTATTTCCGTGTGCGTTTATAGAGACGCCTCAACTTTCTGCATGAGTGTGCGTGAGTAAGTAAATGTGTGCTGTACGTGTTTACCTCGCCTCCCGCAAAAAGTGGCAGAAATAATTTAGTACTAGAAGTTGAGCATGCCATCTCCCTACATAAATTTTCTAAAGATTTTAACCTTAGATTAATGACTATTCTATGATTTTAACGAAAAGTAGGTACCTACCTTGTGGGAACGTAATAATATAATACTCTGTGGTACCGTGAAAGTCGCTCACTTTGCCACTTTTTTGAAGTATTGAAAGCACTGGTAACGAAATTATCAAGAAATTATCCATACAAGTGGCAAAGTCAACAACTTTTTAAATTTTCTTCATACAAAACAGAATATTGTGTCAGGGTTGTCACAAACAGTTGATTGTTCACTGAGTATCATGAACATCAGCTCGTCAATAAATGTAATAATAGTGTCTTTTTACCAACTAACAAACCAAGCAATTTAAATAAAAGCATGTAATAACTGAATTTTACCCCACTTAATATTGATATAAAGGGATTATTTTGAAATAACATCCACCTTATTACATTTCGTGTGACGTCACATAGTTGCGAATTCTTTGGTGCCAACCCTAACCCCAACCAAAACATGGCAAAGTTAACATCACAACATTTTTATTGGGGTTGGTGACTTTGCCAAATCGATTTGTGGACATAATAGAGCTTGTATCACAACAAAACAGCAATTATTGACTAAAAGAACATTTGGTTAACGAAATATGAATGATTTACTTTCGTGGACAATGTTTTTCCCGGTTAGATTTATAAAAGTTCCGGAGCACTCGCTTGTTGACCGCTACCACACACAAAAAGTAACCGCCAAAAATGTCATCCCAGACGCTTTGAAGGTTGCCATATAGTATTTGGTGTTGCCATAGAACAATCCAATTTTGCGAAAAAGGCATAGATTCATGGTAATAGTAGACTAGAGAGCCAAAAATAATATTTTAGTCCCAAAAAATGGGAGGTGGCAAAGTCATGTTTCGCGGCAAAGCGGGCAGATCTCACGGTACGTACGTAATCAATCTGTATGGTTGGTAACTCTGTCACAGACTCTGTAGTTGGTAACATGGATGATGGAAGAGTCTTTAATACTCCGAGCTTTCATGGTTGGTAACTGTTTGTGTGTGGATGAGTATTTGATAAAAAAAAAAACGGTTTTCTGTAAAGTCGGTTTACTGACGATAGTTCAACGTGTCAACGTCGTTATTGTGCTTCTTTGTCGCTCGTTCCGCGCTCGCGCGCATGCGGCGTTAGCGCATGCGCTTCGCATTTTTTGCATGCGGCGTTAGATATATATATATACGTTATATATATATATATATATATATATGCGCATAGCGCATGCGATATATATATATATATATATATATATCTAACGCCGCATGCAAAAAATGCGAAGCGCATATATATATATATATATATATATATATATATATATATATATATGCGCATAGCGCATGCGATATATATATATATATATATAGCGCATGCGCTGCGCGTAATAAAATATGGTTTAAAGTAAAACAAATAAGTGGTAAACTAGAACAAACTTTTATTAGATTGTTTTCATAAACCATTCTGGCTATGAAAATAAAAGATAAAGATAAAGATAAAGATAAAGATAATTTATTTGTTTTGAGTATGGTAATTATGGTAATAGAGAGGTATATAAAAAGAATTGTACTACAGAATGCTAAATTTATTATATTCTTGCTGATTATGTAAGATATATAACAATTTACATAGTAAATAGATATACAAAACTTCGTATATAACCTGCTTATGTACTTCAATATATATTAACTGTTCATAAGCAGGATATATAGCTCGGCTTTCATATAAACCAGCCAACGATTGCACCAGGGCAGTTCGCTCCGTCCTGTTTGAAAGGCAAACAAGAAGTGAGTCGGCCGGGCGGCCTTGCCGCTATAAATACCGGCCACTCCGAGTGTTTGCGAACTGGGGCGGGTAGGCCCGATGTGCTTGAAACGTTGAATTAGCTGCATTTTTAAAGTAATTCTGTTACCAAAGTTATAAGAGGTTTGATTATCTTTCACTGACATAAAATGTGAGCAAATGTGTTATATCTGTTCATGTTAATTAAATAACCTACAAGATAATGGATAAATGTACTTACGTAATCATTATTTCAACACTTATTTCACAATAGAATCGTTCAGCAATGAAAACATACACATATATTATTTTGTTTTTATTCAAATAATCTATCACGGCCAAACTGACCAGTACTTCGTTCTCGAAGTACCCACTTTTTTTTTCTTTTTCGTTTTTCTTTTTCTTTTTCTTTTATTTATAAGATCTCTGGCCCTTACCAATCCAACCACCTACCACCTGTTACCCGTGGTTCCCAGTGAAGGATCAGGACAGAGATCGACTAACAGATAAATACATAGACATAATAAAGTTTATATGATCTCTGCTCTTCTTGATTCAGATACCTATCACCTGCTTCAGAACAGAGATCGACTAGCAGACCAATACATAAACATAATAATTTTACCCATGACCTCTGACCTTGACATATTAGTCCTGCTACCCGCTGCTGGTAACAATCAGACTAACATCAGGTACAGAAGCCGACCAGCGGAGATTCGTGAATAATATGGTATATTTTCATTTACTTTTTAAGTACCAGAACATATTTAAATTCAATCAATTCTGTTATATTAATTAAACAATTACTTACTATATAATTACATATATGTTGGAATTCTTCAGCCTATACAAATAATATTCATTAATTCAAAGTAACAATAAACAATGTAAGACTAGTTACAAGTAGTTACAATCAAGTGGTATTACCTTCTCAATTTAATGTAATTTTAAGCTTTAATAATAATCTATCATGGTCTATATCTGCAATATTTCTTTGAAGGAAGTGTTTTGTTCTAATCACTCACCAGGTCAAACTCTTGTTTTTACTGTAAATAAACACTTTCATTTTCATATGTCCCGCAGTGATAGTCGAACCCGCAACCTCTCGCATCTCAGCCAGCTACTCGCCCCTCACTGGCCTGATTCGTTCGCGTGGCATCGGCTCGTCGCTCGTGCGACTTACTTGCCACTTACACTCACACACTTTCTTGACACTTCATGCAACTTACTTGCCACTTACACTTACACTCACACACTCTCTTGACACATAGTACGGGGCCGACAGCACTTAGCATCCGCCCAGGTGACGCTTAACCACTTGCCGCTGTACGTGGTGCTCCGACAGCACTTGGCATCCGCCCAGGTGACGCTTAACCACTTGCCGCTGCCAAGCAAAACGCGAACAGCACAGCGCGTGGACAGCGTGCACAGCAAAGCGCGTACAGCAGAACGCACTGATCAGCAAGCACAGAGCACGCGCATCAAAGCGTGACTGTTGACGCAAACGAAGTCTCGCCAAGACCAGTCAACGCTTATCTTCTTCCTTGAAAGAAAAAGAGAAAACATTCCATTAATGCGACAAAACAGAACAAATAAACTAAAAACACAAGTAATTTCAAAATGTGGGTAGTTTTTTTTTTTTTTTTTTACACGCTCGGTCTTACCTGACACGCACATAATTTAATATTAGAAATACGTACGGCTTCGCACGTGGCCTCTAAAGCTTGTAAGCGAAACATGGTAATATGCCATGATTCTCAAAATGCAGTGGCTGCAGTGGTCCATGACGACTCTTCTTGTAACTACGATTACCCCCGTCAGCATCACGGTCACTGCAACTGCAGCTACAACTATATACGATACCCTTTCCGGTTCCCCGTACCCTGTACGGTTTCCTTCGCGAAGTTTGCCCTCGCGATAAGCAACGCGAATATAGACCTCCCAAATTACTGCCGCGTGAGCACCGTCCTCACTGGCTCCGTGAAAATTGATTGCAAGATCGGGATCGATGCCATTGATATATTTTACGTAGCTGCTTTTGCTACTGTAGTGACACTGCTCCACCCTAGGTCCACTGCAATAGAGTTGATGCTGCTGCACCAGCTCTCCACACAGTTTTCATTTTTGGCGGGGTCGAACGGCGGCAACACCACGTCATCGCCAAGGTGTCGGTCAGACACTGCGTTGCGGAAAGCCTTGAGTAGTCCTTACAAAACGGCTGGATCCATCACGAAACACGTACACACGTTCCCGATATTCTGAAACCACAAAAACAAAATTAAAGTTCGTATCCCACTTCTGATAATAAAATATGGTTTAAAGTAAAACAAATAAGTGGTAAACTAGAACAAACTTTTATTAGATTGTTACCTCTCTATTTTCATAGCCATTCTGGCTATGAAAATAGAGAGGTATATAAAAAGAATTGTACTACAGAATGCTAAATTTATTATATTCTTGCTGATTATGTAAGATATATAACAATTTACATAGTAAATACACTCGAGAGCAATGAATCCGGGTCACTTAAAGAATGTTAAAAATCTCGGAAACTAAAAATGATAGATTAATGCAATAAATTGTATTTAATAGACAATGTAATACTCCTTAAATGAAGGTAAAAAAATATGAGTCACCATACATTTTATTAACACAAAATTACATAAAGAAAAAACTGCTGATCTCTCCTTAAAACAAAAATAGGAAACATGAAATTTTTGAACTTTATTACGATTTTCTTGAATTTTAATACTTCGTATTGCCTCCTCGTGCTTCCATATAATGAATATAGAGCACTATCAACATGGTTTATGTACCCACATAAATGACAGATTACAAACAAAAGCAAAACCAAATGCTGTAATTTCGTAGTTCCATCTTCGAAAGTGGCCCTTTTTCAAATTTGATTTTTTTATGATATAACTTTACAATACCTAAGAAGTTTTAATACCTTCATTTAAGGAGTATTACATTGTCTATTAAATACAATTTATTGCATTAACCTAGCATTTTTAGTTTCCGAGATTTTTAGGATTCTTTAAGTGACCCGGATTCATTGCTCTCGAGTGTAGATAAAAGAACCTCAAAATTATCAATACAAACTTTACTATATACAAAACTTCGTATATAACCTGCTTATGTACTTCAATATATATTAACTGTACATGTTGTCGCCGCGGTACAGCCTTCGGTATTTCGCCACAAAAACTGGTATTTGTTGTAAATTATTTAAAAACTACCTATGTTAAAATATTACTTACTTTTATGCTATTCAAATTTATGTTAAAATGTTAAAACATTGCTATAATAGTTAATGCAATATTTCACAGTGATTTGACTTCCCTTCTGCCTGCGTTGACTCGGTCAATCGTGGCCGGCCCGAATTTAGCCGAGGAAGATTGGCGGGGATAGTGACAGGCAGGCAGTGCGGAGCTCCGTCCGACAGCTCAAGCAGTTCCTTTTGATACGCGACCCGAGCAAGTTCTATTTTGTGATCAGTTTTTAAAAAACCACGTGTTGTAAAAGTGTAGGTGCGGTTATACTAGTGATGTGCTGTATAGTGATTATATTTAAGATATTGGTTTAGTTTTAAGTAATTATTGTACAGATTATATTGATTAAAATATGTGCTGATATTAATCCTCCTGTTTAATTCTAGTACGATTTACATCAGAAGTGTAAAGAAAAACACGCCCAATGCCGCGAAGCCGCAAGCGAACCCGAGGGAAGAAGAGCAAACGTAGGGCTACACCTACTAGCTCTTCGTCAAGCTCAAGCTCTACTTCAAGCCGTAGCAGCTCGAATGAACACAGACGCAGGAAATTGAGGCGCACCCGGCGTGCGTCTCCCGCAGTAAGCCAGAACGTTGTTTTATCATCAGTGATTCCCGAGTTCGACCCTTTAGTGGACAATATTCAAATGTGGATAAATGTTTTGGAAGCCAATGCTCGCGCTTTTAGTTGGTCTGATCGTGTCTTACAATACCAAGCTTTGCAAAAATTACGTAACACTGCTAAAACCTGGTATGATTCACTTCAAAAAAATACGACACGATGGACTACCTGGAAGTGGAAGGATTGGCGAAATACCTTGCTAGATACATTCGAAGTTAAGCGTAATATGTATAGTTTGCTTAAAAACCTAGTCCAAACGAAACCTACAGATGGCCAATCGTTATACGAGTTTTATTTTCAACAAAAGAGCAAGATTGATAACATGAGATTATCATTTTCCGAACAAGATATTATTTCGGTAATAGTAGGATCAATTGGTGACAAAAATATAAGTACAGCTGCAGAAGCTGGTAACTTTAAATACTGCGATGACTTAGCTTCGTTCTTGCACGGAAAAATTCATTCTGAACCTGAACAAAAGCCCATTCAAAAACAAAGCAACTTTCACAATAAGAACAATTATTCAGTTCGCTTACCCTATACCTATAGCAATGTAGATAAAAAACCTGAAAGTTCTAACTTTAATGCAGTAGCATCAAATAATATTGCCTCCAATAGTGCAAACATTACCTGCTTTCGCTGTGGCGAAGCTGGTCATAAAAAGACTAGCTGCAATCAAAAAGATAACGTTAGATGCAATTTATGTAACAGATTTGGCCATCTGGAGCTCGCGTGTAGGTCTAAGCCCAAACCTAAAGTTGAGAAAGATGGTGAAGTTAAGTTAATTGTCGAACCTACCCCCAAGGATAAATTTTATAAGGACGTTGAATTGAATGGATGTAAACGACAGGCTTTCATTGATATGGGTAGTAGTTGTTCCTTAATAACGACTGCTTTGGCATGCGAGTTAAATCTCGCACATTTTGAATTAAATGCGCCGGTTTTACTAACTGGATTTAAAATCGATTCTTGTTCTAAAGTTACCCAAGGTGTACAGGTAGATCTTAAAGTTGATAAAGCAGAACTAAACATTACCCTTTACATTTGTGATGAATTGGCTGGCTGCCCCATTTTAGTTGGTAGGAACTTCACTGAAGACGAAAGAATTATGTATGCTCGTGTAGGAAACAGTCTATCTTTTCGCTCACTAAGTAACGATCAAGTAGCGATGATAGACTCTTCTTTCTTTAACTCTGACTCTGTGGATCACATCTCTTTATTGAACGAAATATTTGCTAAGTACCCGCGTGTGGTGTCAAAAGACTTGGAAACGTTGGGGCAAACATCTTGTGTAGAGTTAGATATCGAATTGACTACAAATAAACCTGTTTATCATAGACCATATCGTATGTCGGAATCTGAAAAGTCTGCTACTCGAGATATTATTGAAGACCTATTAAAAAACGACATCATACGTGAAAGTAATTCCCCTTATGCTAGTCCAGTGCTACTGGTTGATAAGCCTTCGGGTGATAAACGTATGTGCGTAGATTATAGGTCACTTAACAAAGTCACAGTTAAAGAAAAATACCCAATGCCCATTGTAGAGGATCTCATAGATAAGCTAAGAGGTTGCCAATACTACTCCTCTCTCGATTTGAAAAGCGGTTATTACCAAATCAACGTAAATGAAGATTCTATAGCTAAAACTGCTTTTATTACTCCTGACGGCCATTTCGAATTCAAAAGAATGCCGTTTGGGCTTTGCAATGGGCCGTCAGTTTTTCAGAGATTAATGGATACTGTCTTAGGAAAACTTCGCTTCGATAAAGTTACCTGTTATATGGATGATTTATTGATAGCTACTGATTCTATGGACGAAAATGTCAGGCAACTCGAAGAAGTTTTAGAAGTCTTGCAAAATAACGGCCTCACTGTAAATTTAGAAAAATGTCATTTCTTTCAAAGCTCGGTTAACTTTCTTGGATATGATATTTCTGTAGACGGTGTTCGTCCAGGTAAAAAGAAATTGAAGGCTGTTAAAGATTACCCCGAACCCAAAAATGTACATCAGGTGAGACAATTTTTAGGTCTAATTAACTATTTTCGAAAATTCATTAAAAATTGTGCTCTGCTATCGAAACCGTTAACGAAACTCTTAAAGAAAGACATTATATGGGAATGGGGTTCGGAACAAGTCTTAGCAGTCGATAAGTTAAAACACGAGTTATTACACAATGCTTTATTAACAATTTTTGACCCAAAACTACCCACAGTTTTATACACGGATGCCAGCCGTGATGGTGTAGGTTGCATTTTAACACAAGAGACTGATAAAGGGGAAAAACCCATTCATTTTTACAGTCGACAGACTTCTAATGAGGAAAAACGATACCATTCATTTGAATTAGAGTTTTTGGCTATAGTGGTAGGGTTACAAAAATTCCGCCACTATTTACTAGGATCAACTTTCAAAATTTATACAGATTGTAACGCTGTTAAATATACAGTAAATAAGCAAGAAATTAATTCTAGGATAGGTAGATGGGTATTACTGACGCAAGAATTCACTTTCGAGATATTACACAAACCAGGAACGCAAATGCAGCATGTTGATGCGTTAAGCAGGAACCCGGTGTGTGAAAATTCTACTCCCATATGTAATGAAAGTGTGTTGGCTATTACTGAGGGTGATTGGTTATTGTCAGTTCAATTACAAGACCCTAGTATTTGTGCAATCAGAGAAATATTAGAATCAGGTCAGGCCGAGCTTAATAAAAAGATATATAAGGATTATGAACTTGTAGGTAATAAGGTCTACCGCCGAACTGAATATGGCAGACGGTGGGTAGTTCCTAAGAAATGTATTTGGCAAATTGTAAGAGCTAATCATGATGACTTAGGTCATTTTGCCTTGGACAAGTCGATTGAAAGAATAAAATCTCTGTATTGGTTTCCAAAAATGAAAAAAGTGGTGTCAAAATATATTAAAAACTGTCTTAATTGTATTTACTGTAAAAATGTCCATGGTAAAAAGGAAGGCAAATTGTTCCCTATACCTAAATATGCCAAACCATTTCATACGTTGCATACAGACCATTTGGGTCCTTTTGTAAAGACCACGCTCAAGAATACTTACCTCCTAGTGACAGTTGACTCTTTTACGAAATTTGTATTCATTTCACCTGTTCGTAATACAAAAACCAAAGTTGTTATTAATGAACTAGATAAAATCTTTAATGTTTTTGGTAACCCTAAGCGGCTCATTTGTGATGCAGGTAGTTCTTTTACATCTAAGTTATTTGTTAAGTACTGTCAGGACAAAAATATAAGACAACATGTTATAGCTACAGCCATGCCACGCTCAAACGGCCAAGTAGAGCGCTATAATCGCACCATCCTTGATGCATTGAGAAGTATGGGTGCTAGCACTGATTATAACGAATGGGACACGCACATTGCAAGTATCCAACAAGGTATTAACAGCACCATCAATAAGACCACCTCTGCAATACCAAGCGAAGTTTTCTTTGGATACAGACTTCAAACAGACTCTGACAAGTTGGTGGATGATCCTGCAGAAGCACCTGTCGATGTCACTTTGTTAAGAAATACAGTAAGCAGTCGCATCCAGGCTAGTGCAGACAAACAAAAGCAGATGTTTGATTCCAAGCGAAAGGCAGCCCGTGTTTATGACGTCGATGATTTGGTAGTCATAAAAATTCCCAGCCAATCAAACGATGGACAGAGCACCAAGTTGTTACCACTTTTCAAAGGACCTTTTCAAGTTACAGAAGTATTGGGTCACGATCGCTACAACATAAAAGACATGCGAGGTGCTGATAGATCCAGTAAACGTTACGAAGGGACCACTTGTGCCGAAAATATGAAACCGTGGATAAAATTGGCAGACTTGGATATTACAGATTTAGAACAGGCCTAGGATGTTGTCAGGTATTTATTAATCATTATTTTACACATACTGTCATATGTCGTTGTATTTTAAGGTTTTCTATTGGTTACACTCTCTTTGCTGTCTAGTGCATTTGCTTCGAACATGTTTTGGTATTTAGAAGATTATCAAAGTAACAGTATTTATTCGTGTAAAAATAAATCTGTTGCTGGTTAAGATTTGTGGTGATATGCAACTAGGGTTGGCCAAAGGCATCGCCTAGGGAAAGCTACAAATCCTAACTTTGAATAACTGACCGCTGATGGAACAGTTAGAACATAAATCTAAATACCAATAATATGTATCGTTTTGAATTCACTTTAGCTGAGTAGTCTTTCATCTGCTAGCCGTTGATGGAATAGCAGAGTGGAAGGCACTCATTACAAATATTGAACATGGTGAAACCGTCTGTAACATGTAACTCATGGTATTTACGTTGTCCTCAGCAATTGCACCAGACTATGACGCGATCCAGGGACGGATGCGTGCGCAGGACGGCCGGATGTTGTCGCCGCGGTACAGCCTTCGGTATTTCGCCACAAAAACTGGTATTTGTTGTAAATTATTTAAAAACTACCTATGTTAAAATATTACTTACTTTTATGCTATTCAAATTTATGTTAAAATGTTAAAACATTGCTATAATAGTTAATGCAATATTTCACAGTGATTTGACTTCCCTTCTGCCTGCGTTGACTCGGTCAATCGTGGCCGGCCCGAATTTAGCCGAGGAAGATTGGCGGGGATAGTGACAGGCAGGCAGTGCGGAGCTCCGTCCGACAGCTCAAGCAGTTCCTTTTGATACGCGACCCGAGCAAGTTCTATTTTGTGATCAGTTTTTAAAAAACCACGTGTTGTAAAAGTGTAGGTGCGGTTATACTAGTGATGTGCTGTATAGTGATTATATTTAAGATATTGGTTTAGTTTTAAGTAATTATTGTACAGATTATATTGATTAAAATATGTGCTGATATTAATCCTCCTGTTTAATTCTAGTACGATTTACATACATAAGCAGGATATATAGCTCGGCTTTCATATAAACCAGCCAACGATTGCACCAGGGCAGTTCGCTCCGTCCTGTTTGAAAGGCAAACAAGAAGTGAGTCGGCCGGGCGGCCTTGCCGCTATAAATACCGGCCACTCCGAGTGTTTGCGAACTGGGGCGGGTAGGCCCGATGTGCTTGAAACGTTGAATTAGCTGCATTTTTAAAGTAATTCTGTTACCAAAGTTATAAGAGGTTTGATTATCTTTCACTGACATAAAATGTGAGCAAATGTGTTATATCTGTTCATGTTAATTAAATAACCTACAAGATAATGGATAAATGTACTTACGTAATCATTATTTCAACACTTATTTCACAATAGAATCGTTCAGCAATGAAAACATACACATATATTATTTTGTTTTTATTCAAATAATCTATCACGCGCATGCGCATATATATATATATATAGCATATATAGCGCATGCGCATGCGTTTTGCGAGGTGACGCATGACGAGGTAACGACGTATGACGAGGTAACGACGCATTAGTCATGTTTTTTCGAGCGTGCAGCCGGCTCCATCGATTTATAAGACGTTAACACGTCAAAAACAAGTAGTTCAAATTGGTTAGATAGATGGCGCTGACTCAACTTTAGCTGTGGTGTACGCGTACTAAGCTGTTATCTACTAGTCTGTCGGTATTAGTCATGACATGATATTCTGTTGTTTGTTTTTGCTTCTTGAGTGTGCGCTAGTGATTTCGTGGTGGTTTTAGAAGTAGGCAAAAATAAATCTTACCACAAAACGAAATTATATCTACGTCGTTGATAAATATATTATTTTCGACATTTAACTTTATTTTGAAATTTAGCAGCTAGGTATAGAGCAGCGCCATCTAATTTCAACGCTGAAAGCATGATTTGAAACGGCCGTGAAACCCCCTATTGTCATATTTGTCATAGACTAACAAAGTTAATCTATGTTATTGTATCCAAATTCCAATCTATTTTCTCTATGATTGAAGAAAATTGTGTTTGTTTATTATTTCCGTGTGTTTTGTACTAGATTTTCTATTCGTTTACGCTCAAAACTTTTGATATAATTATTGATAAGCTCGGAATTGCTCGGTACTGGTTCTTGGTTTGAGGCAAACGATTAACTGGGGTTGTTTGTTTTTCAAATCATCTTCATTCCTGTCTGTACTCTGTTGTTGTCATGGTGTTTATTGTAATGACTCTGAGATAGCATTATTTCTGGGAAATACTGAGTACTCTCCTTAGTCTGTGAAATACTGTGTCAGTAGTGAGTGTAGTGCAGTGTTTATAAGCTGAAAGCTAATTCATGTTATAATATTGGACAGGCCTGTAGGCTGGCCTTCAAAATGGGACCAGTAGATCCAACAGACGATGTGAGTACAACACTTTCATAGCGCGAATCATCGCGGATGTATGTACAATGGTGGCTTTAACCTGACTACTCGATGTTCTAATTAGTTAAAAGAGAAATTGCATGAACTAATGCGTAAACTAACCGCAACTAGTGCGTAAACTACCATAGAAATAGTTCTACCTTCTCCGGACCGTATTTTCACGGGTTCGGATCGGACGTAGTGCGAACCGACTCTAACACTCAAACCCGGGCCAAATATTTGCAGATCATGCAAACATCGGGAACGGAGATAAATAGGCTTATCATTCGAAAAAACACCAACCCAGTTCGAAAGGACAATTCAGTACCTACTAATTCTAAGTGGGGGTGTTAAGACCTTCACTGACGTCCTGTTGTGGGGTGTATTGTTCAGTACCTACTTCAGAACATGAATAATCCATGAGAGAGAGACACAATCTATGCTGATGTAGGCATATCAGCAAAAACACATTATCTACAGATAAATAAATAAAATAATAATTATTATTTATTTATAGATGACCAGCTTTCGCTTATGTGTCTACAAATCAAAAAAATAAATATGGGTTGCCCATGTTGATGTTGTTTTTAAACATTTCAGCCATCTGATGCAGACTACAGTGTGAACCCCCGGCGGGGAGTCTGGACTGCTAACTACTTACGCAAGTTCACTAACCTGCTCATTGAGAATACGGTTGTACTTCAGAGTCTACAGGGATGTATGCGGGATGACCCTTTACATGTGAGTTTGTTTGTAAGGTCCATACCCAAAGGGTAGGCAGACGGACAGCGTTAGCCTGCGTTTCCACCAGAGATGAGCGAGGATACGTAGCGAGGGATGTGTTTTTTAAGAACCAATAGAATCACTTCATTTACCTAGCCTCGCTTAGCGCAGCTCTGGTGGAAATGCCTTAGCGAGTGAGGTTTTTATACACACAAGACAAGTGAGGAATGTGTGCGAGGGATGTGTTGCGAGGGATGTGTTGCGAGAGATGTGTGGAAAGGATGGACAGGAGCGAAAAACTACTAGCAGTCAGCGTGAAAACCTTGAACCTTAGAAATTGATAAAAAAACAAAAGACCAAATTATAATGTCAGTTTTACAATAAATAAGGTTGTATGCCTTGGTTGAAGAACTTATACGTATCTTTAGATATTGTCACGGGTATTTATTGCATGCATTACCTTATAATTTATTAGAAAACCAAGTAAGGGTAGTTCTGCAACTTGCACCGCTTCTCAACGGTAGCTCTATATATACTCTAGTCAGGCCCTCTCGGTCAGTATTGTTCCTTGTATACTCATACTCCTGGAACTTGCGACCTATGCTCGATGAGTGTGAATAAGCTTAATCCTCCTCGCTAGCACAATGCTCTGTGCCAGCAGTTCTTTCTGGGTGCGTTAAGTCAGAGACAGCATGGTGGCCGTGAACAGGGTCCGTATGGCGAAATGTGAAAGCATTCAGTGTGCGTTCCACAGGTTCCGTTCATGCACAATGGAGTTGCTGGATAAAGCTTCTATGGTATCTGATATTCATATTCATTTATTCATTACTTTTATGTAGTAAGTAAGTAATTAATATTAGTAAGTAGGTATTGGTCTTATATACTAGGTAGTTAGTACTTACACTTAAACCCCGTTAGGGAGCTGCAATTTTATTATATTTAATGAAATTATTAAATTGTATGCATGCATTATCATTTATTCTTTCTAACTATATAATTTTAAATTGAAAACTGGTATATAATTTTAATTAAACAAGAAGGTACATAAAATGATTTAACAAAGCAGGTCAATAAACAATGTCTGGGCTATTTTATAGATGATTTCCTTTACCATTTGTGCTCGGCTGGGATATAAACCCACGATGAAAGGATCGAAAGGTAGATGGTGTCTTAAGCCACCAGTCCTATTTAGATTCATAAAAAACCTATTTGTGCAGCAATTGAGGAAACGCGCGATGGAGCACATGCGTGAAGAACTTGCTATGTCATCCACGGACCAGTTGAAGGGACGCATTTGCGCATTCAAGAAGTTTGTAGCTGACAAGGTTAGTTCACTCTGACACTCATTCTCCTATTCACTCTCCATATATCATACAATCTGCCAATTATTCTCTCATTCATTCACCCATATTTCCCACACTTTTATCAAGTTACTTTGCCGTTCATTCACCTATTCATTCTGCTATTCACCTTGCTCATGCACTTTTTAATTTTGCTACTCACCCATTAATTATGCCACTCATTCACCCATTCACTCTGCCATTCATTCGTTGTCTCAATCACTCTCTCACCCTGCCGCTCATTCACTCTGCCATTCATTTGTTTCAATCACTCTCTTATAATAATACTAAATAATAAATGCTGGACATTTCACACAACATTATCTAGCCCCAAGCTAAGCAGAGCTTGTGTTATGGCAACTAGATAATTGATATACTTAATACAAT
Organism: Epirrita christyi; assembly: GCA_951392215.1. Taxonomy (NCBI): domain Eukaryota; kingdom Metazoa; phylum Arthropoda; class Insecta; order Lepidoptera; family Geometridae; genus Epirrita; species Epirrita christyi. The sequence continues at coordinate 9,446,790 of OX595862.1, forward strand.
ACATCACGTAGATAGATATTTTTTATTATGCATTGAAAATACCCAGAACAAACACCCGGAACAAATATCTGCAGATTGTACAAATATTTGTTCCGAGGCGGGAATCGAACCCGCAACCTCCTGCGTCACATGCGAACTTTCGCCCGCCGCGCCACACAGGTGTTACTCTGCCATTCATTCGTTGTTTCAATCACTCTCTCACCCTTCCACTCGTTCACCTGCTCACTCTGCCGCTCATTTATTAATTCACTCGAGTATGTTATTGCAGATGCGTCTGTACGCAGACAAGTATCCTCAGCACAACCTCGAGAACATTCTGAAATCGGCGCCGCGATGGTTGCGAGAACTCGAACCTCATCTCAACTCGTGGGCCCAAATTGTAACTATACACACTTCTCTACTTCTAATTGTATTTAAGAGGAGGCCACCGGTAGGGCGTTTACACCCACGAAGTTTCCTTCTAATTTGGTTATTATTTCTTCAAACTCTATTAAATTTTGTACACATGATCAGTACACCAATATTTAGAACCGTTGTGCGTTAGTTTCTTATAAAATTATATGGTTCTTCAACAGCTTTTAGACAACCACTGTTGGACAAAGCCAACCATATAATGCAATGGGTGGATTTGCCACACCACGCTTGGCAGGCGGATTGGTGATTGCAGTTTGGTGTTAAGTACTTCAGGGATCACACTATGGTTCAACATCATCATCATCATGAGCCTGTAGAAATCCACTGCTGGACATAGCCCTCCCCCTTAGAATGCCACGACGAATGGTCCCGAGCCACCTCCATCCACCAACTCCACGCGACGTTTACAATGTCTTTAGTCCATCGAGTGGTGGGCCTTCCTCTACCGCGTCGTTCGGTTTGTGGTCGCCACTCGAGAAACTATTCCCCAACGGTTATAAGTTCTTCGAGCTATATGGCTTGCCCATTGCCACTTGAACTTACTAATTCTGAGAGCTATGTCGGTGACCTTGGTTCTTTTACAGATTTCCTCATTTCGGATTCTATCACGTAGTGAAACTCCTAGCATAGCTCTACATAGCCCGCTGTGCGACTTTGAGCTTGTCTATACGGCCAATAGTTAGCGACCACTATGGCTACCAAATCATAAATTAAATAAAACAATTTTTTTTCAATGGCTCACCACGGGTTTAGATACCTATCAGTGTACCGGTCAGTTTGACGAAATAATAGCCAAATTAGAAGCATAGAACTTCGTTCGCGTGCAAAAGGTGACCGGTGCCCTCCTCTCGAAAAAAAAAGCAACATGAAGTCGTGAGTGCTCAGCTAGTAAAATAATAACTTGTTCCAGGCGTCACGTAAGGCTAACAATCAGAAGACCCTCATTGAGTCCACGCCGCCCGCCACGCCCGCCACGGACAGCGCGGGCTGGCTCGCTGGCACTGGCCGCAGTACTGGCTTGGCACTGGCGCTGGTACAGAAAGCGCGCGAAGTGCACACGTTGGACGCGCGTGCCGTCTGCATGAGGATGGAGAGTGTGCCGAGGGAGAAACGAGAGGATTTGCAGCATGTGTGGTGAGTGGTGTCAACCTTAGAGCATTTTATCGTAAATGTACGCACGCACATACACGATATAATATATATGTATGCGTGTGTGTGGTGTGTGTGGGTGTGTGGTGTGTGTGTGTGTATGTGTGTTTGTGTCAAGTATATGTGACTTTTTCACTTAAGAAATGTCATAGTATCGCCCATCGCTTAAGCGCAAAACACACAAAGAGCGCGGGCGCGAATTAGGCGCGTGCACGCGCTATTCATTGTATTCATTGTACACAGTGCGAACGCGGGCAGCTAAAAATAAAACAGACAAGTGCTGATAATTTAAAAAAAAAACATGCATTAATTTACTATTAGGTAGCGCATACTAGATAATTTAGAAAATGTTAATTAATTCGCTCTCAGATAGTGTATGCTAGATAATTTGCAAATGTTCATTCATTCGTTCACTCAGGTGGCGCATGGTGGATAATTTGCAAATCTTCATTTATTCACTCGTGTAGCTCAGCGTTGCCTAAATAATGTTTCAAAAATGTTCGTTCATTCATTCATTCACCCAGGTGGCGCATGGTGGATAATTTACAAATCTTCATTCATTCACTCGTGTAGCGCAGCGTTGCCTAGATAATGTTACACAAATGTTCGTTCATTCATTCATTCACTCAGGTGGCGCATGCTAGACGTGGTCCGTCAGAAGCTCAGCTTACACCGCGATGCGGGCGACGTCGCCGAATACATGCAAGGCGCGCGGTTCACGCCAGTAGAGTCGATGCTGGCTGACCTAGTGTTGCTACTGGACGATACCATCTGTACTGTCTCTGAGAACAGTGACTACAAGTCTATGCAGGTTAGCATCATCATGAATGTAGTCAAAGTGACTCTTCACTCGCCTTTTTAACCGACTTCACAAAAAAAAAGGTTCTCAATTCGGTTGTATTTTTTTTTTATGTTTGTTACCTCATGTCTCCGTTGTTTATTAACCGATTTGTTTTTTTTTTATTTGAGTAGATATACTTCCAGATTGGTCCAATTTTTTTCAGAATCCAGTTCTGATGATGGAATCCATGAGGAATTGATTGAACTCCTCAAATGTTATAGGCATACATATAGTGATTTTGATATATTCAGCAACAAATCAAGCATTTGCATTCAGAAAGTATCATAACCCTTTCACCACTCTGGTTTTTTCACCATCAACATATCATCCAGATATTTAGTCGAATAAAATGGCGGAAGTCGGTTTTTTAAATGAAAAGTTATTAGAATATAAGTTGTATTTCAGGCACTAGTAGCGCTGTTCCACCTGGCGCAGCTGCACCGCCTGGAGGAGAGTGACGTGTCGGCGGAGAGCTGGCGACGCGCGCATAGCGCTTACCGTGCACGGAACCTGAACGTGAGGTATTTACCCCTACTAATCTTACGAGTGTTTACGAGCAAAGCGAGTTCTTTGATTCAAGGTGATGCAGTAATATTCGAAAAGGTTATAAAGCTGACTGCTTGCATTCGAACTTTTTGGGCAATTTACTTTGGTATAAGATTTGACGACCTCTGTGGTGCAGCGGGCGAGTAGCCGGCTGAGATGCAAGAGGTTGCGGGTTCGATTCCCGCTGCGGGATAAATGTTTGCATGATCTGCAAATATTTGTTCCGGATCTGGGTGTTATGGTATCATGGTACTCGTAGCTCCTGATACCCACGACACAGGGAATCCTAGTGTGGGATCAAGACTACGTATGTGACTGTTGGGTGTTATGTTATTTGTCCTGGCTGCTGGCTTATAAGAGTGTGTTAGCACTGGAAGGAAGCGTCGATCGTGTGGAAAGCAATGGCGGCGATGAGCTCACCACTTGTCACGTCTATATTCCTGCGATTTTGCGACCCATGGTGTAAAGAGGCCCTTACCCTGCCTTTTCTTTCTCTGCCTACCCCTTCGGGAGGTAAACCCTTTGCGTGGAGAATATTCTCCATTCTAGGCTGGGCACAGCACAGCTCGCGTGAGCGCTGGTGTTAAAAGAGGTTTCCTTGATCCCTGCCACCGAAACTCAAAAATCGTCAAGAGCCCCCCCCTGCCCTCCAAAATTTGGGTAAGAAAAAAAAAAATTTTTAGAAAAAAAAATCACTAAAAGTTTAAATTGATTATTTCAATATTGAATTACATTAACTCGTTGATTAGAACTTTGTACTTATCACTCTGTCACTCATTTGTTCTGTTAGCCACTCAGTTCATTCATTCACTCTCATGCTCATTCGTTCCTTTTGCCACTCAGTCTCTCACTCATTCATCCATTCAAACTGCCACTTATCTAATAGCATTAAAATCTTAATTTCTAGAGGTCTCTGCTCGTCAGTGATTCTGATGCAGCGTCGCTGGCACGAACTAAAGCTAGCCACAAAGCGCTCCATCACTGCCTACACTCGGGATAGTGGAGAGACGCTAAAGCCACCCAGTCCGCTCTACGCAGCTATAGCAAAAAGGTACATTATAAGGATAGTTTGACGACCTCTGTGGCGCGGCGGCCGAAGGTTCGCCTGCGACGCAGGAGGTTGCGGGTTCAATTCCCGCCTCTGAAGAAATATTTGTACAATCTGCAGATATTTGTTCAGGGTGTTTTGGGTATTTTCTATGTATAATGAAAAAGATCTATCTATGTAATGTATTGTATTAAGTATATCAGTTATCTACCCATAACGCAAGCTCTGCTTAGCTTGGGGCTAGATAATGTTGTTTGAAATGTCCAGCATTTATTTATTATAGTCTATCGCCACCATCTTTGTTTTTTTTTATACTTCTTGGCAAGCAAGCATACGGCCCAACTGATGGAAAGTAGTTGCCGTAGCCTATGGACCCCTGCAACACTAGAGGTATCACACGCGCATTTTGTAGATATAATCGGACAAAACTTTTCAAGGTTCGACGTGTTCTAGATATTTGAAACAATTAACAAAAAAAAAACGAAGTTCAGTCAAAAAGTTTGATTAAGTAAGACAACTTACTTAATAGTATTTTTTAAACTTTCACAGTCAGAACACATTCCTTATTATTTATTATTTCCGACGTTTCGAATGCGTTACAGCAATCGTGGTCGCGGGCTGACTGGATATTAATAATAATTAATAAATAAAATAAATAATTATTTTGTACTGAATAGTTTTTGAACTGAATCGCTATAATAGCTCATGGTAAGGTTTCTGTCCTCGTCTTAATATCTCGTATGTGTGTGTAGGTTCCCGCACATAGTGACCGAGCCGTTACTCTCATGGCGAGAGGTGGTCAACTCGGGTGCCGTCATCGAGGACGATGAGGTAAGCATCACCATCACTATCATAATCATCACTATTGTATCCACTATATTATACTATTCATTCACTATTATATGGTTAAATTCTAGCGGACAGCAAAGCCCGCGCTGCTGTCGCGATAATTATCAGCTGGCATTGTTTACCGACGCTATAGGGAAGCTGTATCGCATCGAAATCCTCCAAAAGATGTAAAGTGTTAGTTTTAAAATGTAAAATATATATGTTAGTCTATAAGGTATATATTCTATATTGTTTAGGTATAATTTTATTTATTTATTTAAGGATGACCAATAAATTAATTTAAAAACAATCTATGCTAACAAAAATAGGCGCCGGAAAAGCCAATTAATGGTAATAATAATAATTAATTTATTTATTATACATTTATGATGTAAAAAACATGAATGTGAAATAAAAAAATATTATTATTATTATTATTATGTTGTCTAAGGCCAGGTTTTAATCTATCTAAGTATGTCTCTGAAAACCTCCGTGGCGCTGCGGGCGAGTAGCCGGCTGAGAAGCAAGAGGTTGCTGGTTCGATTCCCGCTGCGGGACAAATGTTTGCATGATCTGCAAATATTTGTTTCGGTTCTGGGTGTTTGTTATACCATGGTACTCGTAGTACCTGATACCCACGACACAGGGAATCCTATGTATGTATGTGACTATTGGGTGTTATAATACGTAATGTATGTACCAAATTTCATCAAAATTGGTACAACCGTTTTTGAGTGTAAATACGAAAAATACCCTACCAGCATCATTACCAGGACTTGTTGGGAAATTTTCGTGTGAATAAGATTTGTCCTGGCTGCTGGCTTATTTAGGAGTGTGTTATTACTGGATGAAAGCGTTGGCCGAGTTGGCCGTGGAAAGCAATGGCGGCGATGAGCTCACCACTTGTCACGTCTATACTCCAACGACAGTGCAACCCACGGTCAAAAGAGGCCATTTGAGACTCTGCCTACCCCTTCATGGAAAAAGGCGTGTGTTTATGTATGCATCATTAGTTTCGCTTTTACTATAAGACATGTTGCTGTGACGTGTCGGGCCTAAAAACATACCCTTCCATCCCTCCCGTGAATTTTGTCAGGGTGATGATATGACGATGATAAATATGATGGTGATGATGACTACTGCTGTCTTGCATACTTTTGCTGATGTTTATTTACTTTTGGCTACCTTCCTAAGGTTTTTAAGTTCTCATTTACTATGTATCAGCAACTCCTTGCTCCGAGGCACCACACAGGCGCTTCTCACCTAGTGGTAAGACGGACCATTTATGTAAGCCAAGCTGTGTTTGCTGCCTGATTCTTCTAGGCTTGGTCTCGTTAGAACAGGAGTAGTTTTAGTTTATAAGACGATTCAAAATGATCCTTGTGATTTAATTAAATAAAGTTCTTTTGATTTGATTTACGTGTGGTTTTAGAGTGAAGGTGGCCCCCAATCGGAGGTCCCGCTGGCACTAGACGAGCTCGACGACATGCGCTCGGTGAAAGAGCTCGTGGACTACGAACGAAGTGAGACATTATTACTATTCGCTTGTGCTATTGCTACTTCGTGTCACTGGATCTTTCTTGGTCACCCTGCAGCTTGACCTATGGTGAAAGGAGTCAGTGAACTTACCAACCAAGTCAGTGAACCATGGTACTCGTAGTTCCTGATACCCACGACACAGGGAATCCTAGTGTGGGATCAAGACTACGTATGTGACTGTTGGGTGTTATGTTTATGTTGTTTACCTTGTATAGGCTCCTTTATGCACATGACACGTGTTTTTGCACATATTATATGTTTTGGTTCTAGGACATAGTTTCCTTCTAATAATGCATACATAAATTGTTTGGATAGAAAAAGCCAATGTTGCATAATACTCTCGATATACCATCATTACTCTCACTAACATTTTCATAATATCCCAAAAATTACTGACCGAGCGGGGATTGAACCCGCTACCGGCTCCATACGGAGATGCATCGGACGTGCCACAGGTAATTACCGTTAAGCCGATTTTACTACCCGATATTAACTCTCCGCCCGCTAGGTGACTGTGCTTGCATTGTTGCCATGGGGTAATATCAGCTGCTCGTGCGAGACGTCTTATCGGGTGTTCGCAGTATGCACGCTTCCATTCGGGTCGGGTGTTCGCAGTAGGCACGCCTTCATTCGGATCGGGTGTTCTAGTATGCACGCCGCCATTCAGGACGGGTGTTCGCAGTAGGCACGCCTCCATTCGGGTCGGGTGTTGTAGTATGCACGCCTCTATTCAGGACGGGTGTTCGCAGTAGGCACGCCTCCATTTGAGTCGGGTGTTGTAGTATGCACCCTTCCATTCAGGACGGGTGTTCGCAGTAAGCACGCCTCCATTCGTCAGGCGTTTGCAGTTATCACGCGTCCATTCGGGTCAGGTGTTCGCAGTAGGCACGCCTTCATTCGGGTCAGGTGTTCGCAGTAGGCACGCCTGCATTTGGGTCGGGTATTCGCTGTAGGCACGCCTCCATTCGGGTCGGTTATTCGCATTTGGCATGCCTCCATTCGGGTCAGGTGTTCGCAGTTGGCACGCCTCCATTCGGGTCGGGTGTTCGCAGTATATCTCTGGCATTGAACCTGAGTTTACTTATGCATTTGAAAGTTTATTTTTTTAATTTCATGAAATATTGTTTGATTTCATGCTTAGGCATGTCGTCTTGGTATTTTCCTAGGATTGGGTCAGACAGACATCGATGTGATGATTGATTAGCACGTAGTTTTTGTGTGTAACTATTTGACAATAGGCACGTAGTTTAAAAAAAAAATTATATTACTTGGCAAGTAAACATGCATACAGCTCACCTGATGGAAAGTACTTACAGTAGCCTATAGACGCCAGCAATAGCAAAGGCATCACAAGCGCTGCTGACCCTGAGACATAAAAAATAAAATAAAATAATAAAGATGACAAGTCTCATGTGCCTGTAATTCCACCGGCACCCGTACCCTTCAAACCGAAACACAGCAATGCGAACACTACTGCTTGGCGGCAGAAATAGGTACGGCGGTAGTACTTTCCCGAACGAATTCTTTCACAAGAAGTTATACTACTAAAAAATGTATGTGTTATTAATTTATATAGTTCATGTCTGTAATTGTATCTATTTTTCAGCCGCCAAAGACGATGAAGAAGACCTAGTTCTTATTGAAAAGGAAATAGAGACCATAGATTTGATCAACATGTCGGATGAGCAAGGAGGCTCCAAAATACCTATACAAGACTACGCATTCGACGACCAAATGCAACAAAAGGTATTCCATCATCAACCATTGGACGTACACTGGACGATAGACTGAAAAGGAGGAGGTTCTCAATTCGGTTGCATTTTTTTTTTTTTTTTTTATGTTTGTTACCTCATATCTCCGGCGTTTATGAACCGATTTGGAAAATTCTTTTTTTATTTGATTAGATATACTTCCAGATTGGTCCCATTTTTTTCAGAATCCAGTTCTGATGGTGGAATTTATGAGGAATTGAGGGAACTCCTCAAATATTATAGGCATACATATAGCGATTTTGATATTTTCAGCAATAAATCAAGCATTTGCATTCAGAAAGTATCATAACCCTTTCACCACTATGGTTTTGTCGTATTTTTTTTTATCCAGATATTTAGTCGAATACAATTGCGGAAGTCGGTTTTTTAAATGAAAAGTTATTATTTAACAGCTGAGAAAAAAACGCAAAAATTTCGCGCAACAACTGGAGAAGGAACTCGACAGGCAGTTGAAGGACTTTGACAATCACGACGGAGTGAGCGAGATGACGCTGTTAGAGGAGCCGCGAACGCAGGGCGCGCCCATGTTCATATTTGACAGTGACAGCGATGTTGAGTGCACCGAGGATAGGTAAGTGCTTACGTTCATACCCACAGTTGAATCATTTCCAGGGGGCTTAGTACAGAGGGCTTAGTACGGGTTTTGATAGTTTTCGAAACTATATGAAGTTTCGTTTCCATCCAATACATTTACTGACAGCGTCCTTAGTTTTCTTCTCGTTTTCGCTAGGGCAAGTAAATGTATGGAAAGAAACGAAACTTCATATAGTTTCGTAAAGTATCAAAACCTGTACTAAGCCCCCAGGTTTTGATAGTTTACGACTTTTTTACTCCCTCGCTCGTATATAATGGGTAATTTTAGCCCCTTGTGTAACAATCTACTATTGTTGTATTCTGTGCAACCCACGGTGAAAAGAGGCCCTTTGAGGCTCTGTCTACCCCTTCGAGAAAATAGGCGTGTATTTATGTATGTTTATGTACGTGTAGGAACAGGAACATTGAATTGATAGCGTCCCAGATCGGCGATGAAGGTAACGTTGATCAAATAGCGATAAAGATCAAGAAAGAAATCATCAAAGAAGTTGACTGCGATGAGCCAGCAGCGGGCATCAGTGGTGATGATGGCAACCGTGATGAGGGTCTGGAGAACGCTGATAATGATTGTGTCGCTATCGGTAAGTAACGAAATGCTAATTACACCATGCATACATAGTCCTGCCCGCCCTATTCCCTAACTGAAAGTCACTTCACTTCACTTCACTTCTTAGTTTATGGCATCTGTGGCTAACTGTCACAATTCTGCCAGTGTCAGAGTCATAATAGAAGTCACTCGGTGACTAACGTTTGACAAGTATAACTTTTCATTTAAAAAACCGTCTTCCGCCATTGTATTCTACTAAATAATTGGATGAAAAAAAAAATGATGAAAAAACCATAGTGGTGAAAGGGTTATGATACTTTCTGAATACAAATGCTAGATTTGTTGCTGAAAATATCAAAATAGCTATATGTATGCCTACAATATTTGAGGAGTTCCCTCAATTCCTCATGGATTCCATCATCAGAACTGGATTCTGAAAAAAATGGGACCAATCTGAAGTATATCTATTCAAATAAAAAAAAGAATTTTCGAAATCGGTCTTCTCCTTTTTGTGAAGTCCGTTAAAAATTACCATCAATTGCTCAAAATTATCATTAAGAATTGTCAATTAATGGTAATTTTACTTGTCAAACGTTAGTCACCGAGTGACTTTCAGTTAGGGAATAGGGGTGGGGGTGGGGGGGGGGGGGGGCATATACAAGTTGGATACAATTTATTGTTTGTCAAATAAGTTAATTAGAAAATGACAGAATAATGTCAGTACTTATATTTAGAGTAACCTATACCTATAAATCATGTTAATAACTACAATATCAAGATAACAACTACTGTATAAGGGGCCGTCCATTAATCACGTGATGTTTTTTTTTTTACCATTTTTTAACCCCCCCTCACCCCTTGGTGATACGTGGTGAGGTTTAAGACTAACCCCCCCCCCCCCCCCACTCACGTGTACTTTTAAAATTAATTAGTGTAAGAATCTTATTTTTTTAATATTATCTTTTAATAAACAGGTAAAGTATAATCTAATTTTATTCCGAAATGTGAGTTGTGATATTTCGTAATTTTATCTAAACCCCCTCCCCCCTTTTGAAGCCATCATGGGGGATCTCTATCTATCTTATAATAATTGTATTGCGCGCGCGACAGTATCCATGTGCAACTATCCCCTCCACGTTTCGTTCAACGCTAGATATACGTGCCGCTACACATACTTTACTATGAAAGCTTCTTAACTTCGATGAATTTATTTTTCCAGACGAAAAACTGCTAATGGACACTAGGATAAACCTGTTTATGATCACTGAGACCCCACAGTGGAAGAGTCATGCCAAACATAAGTGCAGCATCGACATAAATGAGCTGGATCTCACGCTATTCCAGCCGAAACGAACCAAACATGACGTGTTTGGAACGGCTCAAGAGCTCACCAGTGAAACAATTGAGACAATCAAAGTAAAGGTTGAACCGATAGACGACGATAGGTGAGTTAAGGCCATGATACACATTTATTTGTAAATATTTGTTCCGGGTTTTGGTGTAATGGTACCATGGTACTCGTAGTTCCTGATATTCACGACACAGGGAATCCTAGTGTGGAATCCTGACTACGTATATGACTGTTGGGTGTTATGTTATGTGTGTTATATCAGTATTTGACATTATCCAATAGTTAGTGATGCTAATATAGTATAATATAGTATAATAGTGTATTTGAACCATTTCTTAAGTTTTGACCGATGTTTATAAAAAATAAAATAAAAATGCTGGACGCATTTCACACAACATTATCTAGCCCCAAGCTAAGCAGAGCTTGTGTTATGGGTACTAGATAACTGATATACTTAATACAATACATTACATAGATAGATATTTTTTTATCATACATAGAAAAATACCCAGAACACCCTGAACAAATATCTGCAGATTGTACAAATATTTGTTAAGAGGCGGGAATCGAACCCGCAACCTCCTGCGTCGCAGGTGAACCTTCGCCCGCCGCGCCACAGAGCTCGTCAAATGAATTTATAGGTATAAATTGATTGTTCCAGCTCTGATAAGCCAAAAGGAGAAAGGCAAGTCAAAAGCATGGCCAAGAGACTCATATCCGAAATCATGAGGGATGAGTCTGACAACGTGGACACAGCGAGCAGATCACGCGCATGCGTCAGGAAAGTGAGGGAACTGATAGACGTCTCGGACGAGTCTTCCAAAAAAGTGCCTAAAAAGGTATTATTAAATACTAAGAGTGACTAATAAGGTATTATTATCTAACATGAGTTTCTAAAAAGGTAATGTTATCTAACAAGAGTCACTGAAAGGCTAATGTTATTTAACAAGAGCGACTGAAAGGCTAATGTTATTTAACAAGAGCGACTGAAAGTGTAATGTTATCTAACAAGAGTCACTGAAAGGGTAATGTTATCTTAAGAATGGATTAATCTAGAGTCACTAAAAAAGGTATGGGACGTTGGGTACGTTTCATTATTTTTTCGAGATACGCTGTTCATCGAAGAAAGCGTCCCGGCCCGGCGCATCTTGTCTCTGTCTACCCCTAAGTTTATAAGGCGTGATGCTCTGTGTTAAATGTTACAGTTATAATTTGAATTGCAGGTCCAACTTCCGAACATTGAAGACGTCAGGAAGAATAACTTAAGTTTGTTGACTGCGCAAGTAGCCCCTCTCACAACAGACGGCACGGAGGGGGAGGGAGAAATGAAGGGAGGAGAAGGCACACAGGAGATGGAGCAGTTGAGACTTTCATTAGGTATTAAAGAGGTTCAAATTCCATGAAACTTTGTACACATGACCAATACACTAACTAGTATATACACACATAATAATAACATAATATATGACGACCTCTGTGGCGCGGCGGGCGTAGGTTCGCCTGCGACGCAGGAGGTTGCTTGGGTTCGATTGCCGCCTCTGAACAAATATTTGTACGATCTGCAGATAATTGATCAGTGTGTTCTGGGTATTTTTCTATGTATAATAAAAAATATCTATCTATGCAATGTATTGTATTAAGTATATCAATTATCTAGTTGCCATAACGCAAGCTCTGCTTAGCTTGGGGCTAGATAATGTTATGTGAAATGTCCAGCATTATTATTATACTAGCTGTTACCCTCGGTTTCACCCGCTTTATTGTCATGTAGCCCTTGTAGGAGAATAACCCGGGCAAAACCGTGGGCGACAGGTAGTTGTTTATACAGCCGAATAGTGCTATTGTGTTATGTTTTAATGTAGGTTTTGATATAACTATCTAACAAACAAAACTACTCCTTCAGCCTGGCTCGCCTGGTATATTTGATAAATTCCGGGAATCGAATCCGTAATGTCTCGCATCTCAGCCCCACCGCACCACAGAGGTCGTCAAAATATATACCACTGGTTGCGCCCCGCGGTTTCACCCGCGTGAATAATGATGAAAATTGATGATGATGATGATGATGAAAAGTAGCCTATGTGTTAATCCAGGGCGTAAAGTATCTCCATTCCAAATTTCACTCAAATCCATTCAGTAGTTTTTACGTGAAAGAGTAACAAACATCCATCCATACTCACAAACTTTCGCCTTTATAATACACTCGAGAGCAATGAATCCGGGTCACTTAAAGAATGTTAAAAATCTCGGAAACTAAAAATGATAGATTAATGCAATAAATTGTATTTAATAGACAATGTAATACTCCTTAAATGAAGGTAAAAAAAATATGAGTCACCATACATTTTATTAACACAAAATTACATAAAGAAAAAAACTGCTGATCTCTCCTTAAAACAAAAATAGGAAACATTAAATTTTTGAACTTTATTACGATTTTCTTGAATTTTAATACTTCGTATTGCCTCCTCGTGCTTCCATATAATGAATATAGAGCACTATCAACATGGTTTATGTACCCACATAAATGACAGATTACAAACAAAAGCAAAACCAAATGCTGTAATTTCGTAGTTCCATCTTCGAAAGTGGCCCTTTTTCAAATTTGATTTTTTTATGATATAACTTTACAATAACTAAGAAGTTTTAATACCTTCATTTAAGGAGTATTACATTGTCTATTAAATACAATTTATTGCATTAACCTAGCATTTTTAGTTTCCGAGATTTTTAGGATTCTTTAAGTGACCCGGATTCATTGCTCTCGAGTGTATTAGTAGGATATATATTACACTATAGTACTTATTGGACTTGTCAATAAGGAGAAATAGTGTCATTTGGGGCTTCGTTCGTGGTATCACTGGTTCTTTGACTGGTTTATGACTTGGAATGGATGTATTTACTCTAGTACCTACTTATGGGAACTAAATTATTTGTATGTCATAATGTATGACTGAGTATGTTGGACGTGTGAATTATGACCACCAATGTAAAATTACCATATTCAAAACAAATAAAATAATCTTTATCTTTACTAATATCCAGAACCGTGGTGCGTTAGTTACTAACAAAATTATATGATTACCAAATTATAATTTAAAAAAACTAATTTTTATTAAGCGATATTCTAGATATTAGTGTACTGATTATGTGTACAAAATTTCATGAAGTTAGACGAAATAATAGCCAAAATAGAAAGAAACTTCGTTCGCTTACATTAAGGCGTCTGATAAATGAACTTGTCTTCGCATTTACGGTTCGTGCTATGCTGGTTTGCTTCTGCAAAGCCATATTCATGTAACTCGCATTTTATTAAAAGCCACATTGCCTGGTATATTTCTTTAACTCGTCCTTATAGTACAAGATCTGACCTAAGAGATGACTGTACTCTTTTGGAGAGACTCAATTATGTTAATTATTTTAAAACTACACAGAAATTACAACCAACAACACACAACTCAAAATTCAGGTCCAGATAAATAGAACTTACTTCACGGTGACTAAGTCTAAGCCTTACTTTAAATCGTCCCGTCACTGTTACACAAATGTTAAAACACGCGTATTAGAGAGAGACGGGACGATTTCAAAGTAAGGCTTAGACTTACCCACCGTGAAGTACGTTGTATTTATCTGGACATAAGTTTACCGAATCGAGACTGAATTGTAAATTGACAGAAAGTTGGTATTCTGCTCCCTCATTTTATTTTATTTTATTTTACAAATTTTGGGAAAACTTACAGCTAGTACACATACGGATTATAAACTAAAACACATGTAAGAACTACCTACATGTATCCAGAAGGTATCATAATAACAATTTAGTCTGCTTTCGATTCACGTGGTTGAAACCGGGTGTTGTGGTAGCATGGTACTCGTAGTTCCTGAAACACACGACACAGGGAATCCTAGTGTTGGATCAGCCCCCCTATTCTCTAAATGTAAGTCACTCGGTGACTAACGTTTTGACAAGTAAAATGACCATCAATTGACAATTCTTAATGATAATTTTGAGCAATTGATGGTCATTTTACTTGTCAAATGTGCTTGTGGAACTCCCTTCCAGTCGAAATCCGGAAAGCTACTTCCATAGGAATCTTCAAGTCCAAACTGTACCAATACTTTTTGTCATTACAAAATGTTGAACGAAATTGAGCGCTTTATATACAGGGCGTCCCACGGCTATGCCACATGGAGGGAAAGTACCTTGAATATTGTAGATAGAACATTTTACTGAAAGAAGACATTATTTGAAATTAAAAAACAATTTAAACTGCATTCGTAGATATTTAAATAATTACATGGTTGAACCGGGAATAGAAACCGTCACACGAGAAAAATAATCACCCTGTAGCTTTATCATACCGATCGAAAGGCTTCATCATAAGGATTATTTTTTGCTACATAACATAGTGTCAGAAATAAAAGGAAGACTAAGAATTTTAACATAAGATGATAAATTTTGTTCAGAAAAATGAAAAGCTGACATTGCCGTAAGGACATTATCATATGTACCTATTACTAATAAATGTACCCACTTAAGAAGAACCAGTATGAAAGTATCCACGAGCTACAAGCAGAAGTTAGACGTATTATTCTAAACTAGTTGCGCCCCGCGGTTTCACCCGCGTGAATAATGATGAAAATTTATGATGATGATGATGATGATGATGAAAAGTAGCCTATGTGTTAATCCAGGGTGTAAAGTATCTCCATTCCAAATTTCCCTCAAATCCATTCAGTAGTTTTTACGTGAAAGAGTAACAAACATCCATACTCACAAACTTTCGCGTTTATAATATTAGTAGGATAGGATAGTAGGATAGGATATTCACCACAAGGAGATAAAAAAATCGACAGGGAGCGAAATAATCAAAAGAGAGCGACTTTGTATTCAACAGGAAGGATTTTGAGCATTTGATAAATTGATTCATTTTGTATTAAAAATATTAAAATTCATGGTCTTCCTTTTATTTCTGACACTATGTTATTTAGCAAAAAAGAATTCTTATGATGAAGCCTTTCGATCTGTATGATAAAGCTACAGGATGATTATTTTTCTCGTGTGACGGGTTCGATTCCCGGTTCAACCATGTAATTATTTAAATATCTACGAATGCAGTTTAAATTGTTTTTTAAATTCAAATAATGTCGTCTTTCAGTAAAATGTTCTATCTACAATATTCAAGGTACTTTCTCTCCATGTGGCATAGCCGTGGGACGCCCTGTATATTTATTTGTTTTCTTTTTATGTATGTAGGTACATGTATTTGGTAGGTTATAATAATATATATATTATGATGTGTGTATCTAGTTATTTTAAGTAGGTTAGTAATTAATTATGTTTACTTTATTTGCTCCCCACTCTACATTACACAAAGGTTAGCTGGAAGAAAATGCTAATTAGCATTAAGTTCGCCTATGTACTTGTTTTTTTGTTTGTCTTGTGCAACAAAGAATTTTCTATATATCTATCTATCACCGAGTGACTTTCAGTTAGGGAATAGGGGAGCAGGACTGTGAATGTGTTAGTTGTTATGTTATGTTATGTTTCCAGATTCATCGGACGACTTGCTAATCGACGAAGGCCCCGAGAGTAGAGAGGCCGATAACCTAACACTCACCAGGAGCGAACTCAGGAGTGTGTTGCAAAGACTGGAAAAAGAGGTGAGATCTCAATCACTATACACTCACAGGGTTAATTCACATTCACTTGAGCCCTTAATTTCCTGTAACTCTGTCCCTTTCTGTGTTTTTTGTGTTTTTGACGACCTCTGTGGCCCGGCGGGCGAAGTTTCATCTGTGACGCAAGAGGTCGCGGGTTCGATTCCTCGGAACAAATATTTGTACAATCTGCAGATATTTGTTCAGGGTGTTTTGGGTATCTTTCTATGTATAATAAAAAAATATCTATCTATGTAATGTTGTCGTATTAAGTATATCAGTTATCTAGTACCCATAACACAAGCTCTGCTTAGCTCGGGGCTAGATAATGTTGTGTGAAATGTCCAGCATTTATTTATTACTTTCTGTTGCTCAGACGCATCGTTTGTTAGAGCGAGAACGGAATCGCGCGCAGCCGATTTGATGTCCTCCTTTTGTTTTCTTCATCAACCTTTAGACGTATATCCACTGTTGGACGAGGCAGTCAAAGAATAATGGTAGGATTTGTCATATTCACTTCGCTTGTCAGGCGGATTGGTGATCGCAGTATTGCTGTTGAGTACTCCAGTGGATGCAGCTGCTCATCCCCTGGTGTAATCCCTTAGTCGACTTTAAGACATCCACGGGAGGAGATGGAGTAGATTTTTTTTTATGCTACTTGGCGTGCAAACAAGCACACGGCCCACCTGATGGTAAGCAGTTACCGTATCCTATGGACGGCTGCAACACCAGAGGCATCACACGCACCCTGCCGACTCTCGATGAATGACGAGGAAGGCGCCTCCTCTCAATGGACTAAATACATTATTAAGGTGGCAGAAAGTCGGTGGATGCAGGTGGCTTAAGACAGTTCGTCGTGGCATTTACCTATATGTTAAGCAAAAAACAACATGATTTAGTAATATATTGATAATTTGCCTCTGTGGCGCGGCTGGCGAAAGTTCGCCTGCGACGCAGGAGGTTGCGGGTTCGATTCCCGCCTCGGAATAAATATTTGTACGATCTGCAGATCATTGTTCTGGGTGTTCTGGGTATTTTCTATGTATAATTAAAAATGACTATCTATGTAATGTATTGTATTAAGTATATCAGTTATCTAGTTGCCATAACACAAGCTCTGCTTAGCTTGGGGCTTAGCTTTTTAATGTTCTGTGAAATGTTCAGCATTTATTTATTTATAATTGTTCGTCGATAGCGCGTCGCTACTTCGGTTACGTACTGGTTGAATACGCCTGCGCAGGGTTCACCTTCGCACTGCTGCACTGCGCGAAGACAGCACGCGCTGAACTCAGCCAGGAGGCGCGTGGCCGCTCGCGCGGGCCGTCAACCGCCCACGCCCGTAGACATACACGCGTGAGTACACCACTCTTGTGCATACGTCAGCTATACAGGTCGCGCAACGAGCTATGAGCACTGACCTTCAATGCGCAGTAGTAATTTTTTGGGTCTGTTTAGAGGGGGAAGAGGCGGTTAACGCCGGCGCGTATTGGTTGATCAGTCGCCTTCCCTTACCGCGTGCCCCGCACTCGCGTCTTGCGCTCCCTAGATACAAACGCGCACACCTGTACACATGCGCAATCAACCCCACTACTTTCGCCGAGCGCTCATAACTCGTTGCGCGACCTATACTCACCACCACACGCACTCTCGCGCCAGCTATACCATTTGAAGCCCGCTCTCACACGTTTACCCATCATCACATGCCCTCATACATACGAACATCTATACCTACAATCACACACCCTCAAACATCTATACACACACCCCTGCCCACTATCACATAACCTCTCACTTACATCATCGTCATACATACAGTATTCGACCTTCGCCCACCGGTGAAGTCAGAAGCTTATGTACAACCATGGAATGCACAACCTGGGAATTCACAACATGGAAAGCGCAGCCAGGATTACATAGCCCGGGAATACATGACCAATTGTACATAGATGCCATGGTTGTGCATTCCTGACAAGTGCTGAGATTGTATAGCCTGGGATTACACAGCCTGGGAATGGAATGGCAACCCTGGAATTTGTGTCCAAGCAGTACTGAAATCAATGTACATCAATTCCATGGTTATGCATTCCCAGCACGTGTTAGGATTGTATAGCCATGGAATGTACAACCATGGTATTGATGTATTTTGCTGTGATTGGTCGAAAGCCTATGCTTCGTTTATATGCAATTATTAGAGTAAAAATGTCCTATCCCATTTTGTGATTAGACATACTTTCTTTTAAACGCCATAGCGTCGGTTCTGGTGACGCGCAGCCGTTGCCGACATCAAATTTTATCCTTGGCATCAAATTCCCAGGTTGTAAATTCCATGGCTGGGCATTCCTGGCACGTGTCGGGATTGTACAACCATGGAATTTACAGCCCGGTATGATGTCATTTGGCTGTGTTTTCCATGGTTGTGTTTTCAAGGTTGTACATTATTTGTTCGGCCTGGAAAGCACGACCCGGGAATGTACAACCATGGAATTTGCGAACATTGATGTACATCAATTCCAAGGCTGTGCATTCCATGGTTGTGTTTTACATGGTTGTGAAATGACGGCACCCCGCTAGTATTACTTACTACGTGACAGATACCCTAGCAAACCAATGCACAGCTTACTATACGCAATGGCCTCACTGACGCTTGGAGTGATGCTGCATAACTATTAGTTACATAGAGTCTCGGCCACTTCGAACAACGCTGCTAACTAAGCGTGGCATCAAACGAAGCTCCGGCCTGTGTAGCTAAGGCCTGAATAAGATAAGATAAGATAATAATTTTATTTATGAAACTTAATGAAAATACATAACATACAATTAGGTTAACTTAAACAGTTAATTACCATAGATGCTAAGGTTAGGTATGTTATGATAATGTTATGCAGTAATAGAACACTAACTCCCACCCTAGGTACAACCTGTGTTGTGGGAGATAGTCTCTTTCGTCCGGTTCAGCTTCATTCAATAGTTTTGAATTTGATGCTACATTTACATTAAACATAATATTATACCCTCCTATCCACAGTCAACTTCCAAACTAATGACAGCCACAACTGCTTTGTCGTAATGTCATTTTACATCAGAGAGAACAAAACAAAAGCTATCAAACATGCTTAAAAATGACTATGAAATAGGGGGCAAAAATTTCCAAATTATAATTATCACGATCCATATCTATTGTATAAACAATAATTATAGATTATAAATTGAGTGAAGTTCACATTAGAAACTTACATTCTGGAAAATACAAAGAAAATACTTACAGGAATAAATTATGTAAGTGTACAATAAGATTTACATGACTTAATTATAATAAAAATACATTAAACAATGATTAAATTAAATTATCAGATTTCATAATTTATGCATATTCTGGCTTTTACAGTTTTGATCCTAGAATAGGGAGAGATAAATTTGAGCAGGTAGGTATGTTTCGTATGAAGAATTATATTAAACGTGTTAAATTTTAATAAGTTATAAACTATCAGGAATGAATATGCACTTCGTTAAACACACGACAGAATCCAGATTCAAGATTCATTAGTGCTTAAAATGAGTCGTGGTGGTTCAATGAAAGACTTCTGAGGCCCAATTCTCTAACTAAAAAAATGGTTAAAATAGAGCCCGGATCATGTTTCGATCTGGTGTCGATGTCTTAAATGTCAGAAATAGAATTCTCTTAACTTAAAATACAACACGGTAATGTGAGTACCGTAGTGATTATATCGAAATGTGACCGAACGATTCAAAGTTTTTTCGATAATTTTAGCTCAAGTAGATGGAGTCTCTCTTTACTCTTTCCAATTATAAATATAACCATTCTACTCTGATGGTAGTCACCGTGAATTGAAAGAAAATTAAATTGTTATTTATGAGGGAGCAGAATACCAAATTTCTGTCAATTCACAATTCAGTCTCGATTCGGTTAACTAATTTAGAGAATTGGGCGTCTGGTCCTTAGATCGTGATAAGATTAGACGTAATTACACAAAACAGGGCTTAAAAATAAAATTGAAACTCTGGTTGTGAGGCAACATTTTATTTATATTAGCAAGACTATTTCTGTTTTTTTTTGTTTTGTTTGTTTTTGTTTTTGTGATATTGGAATATCAGAAAAAGTATTGCTATTAAGGCTATCTTACAACCCGAGTTTCGAGTTCATACGAAGCCATGATTTGCACTGGCACACAGAATTTATTAACTCAGTTTACACAACAAATGTGAGGAAACCAGTATGATCATTTGACAACCATGTATTTCAGCACAAGTAACTGCACCAAAGACAAGAAGTGCTTATGTTGCTGTAAACATCTACTAGCTGAGGGCGACGCGGGCGCTAAGTTACAACAAGAGGCAAAAGAAATAGATGCTGCGCTCAGACGACTACTGGATAACAATTCCAATGAATCAACGGAGAGACAAGTAAGTAACTATCGTTGACTATCATTTTGATTGTAAACAATAAATAGTATCGGTTTTACTAATTTGTGATCATGGATTGTGACCCGAGCTTGGACCTCATACGGAGACCTTATTTAAAGATTGAGAAGTGCTCCGTGCAAGGCTGAAACTCGGGTCGTGATCGTTGCATTAGTTCGTGAAAGAAAGTGATTGCTAAAGTTCATTTAGTTCGACTATGAATGCGTGTTCCTTCGAAAGACTTGTTGTGTTGAATGAAAACATTAATCTAGAATCTTTTTTATTCACAGGAAAGCGGTGATACTGAAAAGTCCAACAGTGAGTATTCTACTTCCTACTAATATTATAAATGTAAAAAATTGTGAGGATGGATAGATGGATGTTTGTTACTCTTTCAAGCAAAGACTACTTAACGGATAATTATCACTAGAAACGGGATATTTACCATGGCTTTTGAGCATTATTGATTCCCGATATTTCGGCACAGTTTCATGCGCCATGATCACGGGTTAACTGAAGTCTCTGTGAGTAGATTTTTAACCGACTTCAAAAAAAGGAGGAGGTTCTCAATTCGACACGTATGTTTTTTTTTTTTTTTTTTTTGTATGTTTGTT
Organism: Epirrita christyi; assembly: GCA_951392215.1. NCBI lineage: Eukaryota > Metazoa > Arthropoda > Insecta > Lepidoptera > Geometridae > Epirrita > Epirrita christyi. The sequence continues at coordinate 9,468,113 of OX595862.1, forward strand.
ACGCGATTACTCCGTCAATTTTGCATTGATTTTGATGACTATTTTTTTGTTTAGTAGGTTATTCTTCAGAGGTGGTCTTCCATATAAATTTTATTGAAATTGATTTAGCACTTTTTGAAAAATTTGGTTTTTTGTGGTTCCCATAGAAAAACCCTAATATATTACTGTGTCATTCTTGGTTCTGTCAGCGCTAGATGATACTGCTAGACGTTACTGCTAGACGTCGACAGATGGCGTTATAGAAATACTTAAATACCTACCCGCCGATAGATAGCGTATGTTCAAATATGAATTACCTACACTATAGGTACAGGCTTGAAGTCGGTTTATGTTTTTTCCAAAAATTAATTATTATTGTTATTGGTAGCCGTAACGATCTACCCTCTTTCTCACTCTTTTATTATGAACACCCCTACCATCAGCTTCAGTTTACCCGTGATCATGGCGCATGAAACTGTGCCGAAATATCGGGAATCAATAATGCTCAAAAATCATGGTAAATATCCCGTTTCTAGTGATAATTATGTTAATAACCATGATAGTTTCAAAACTTATACTTAACGGATGTTGATGAAACTTTACAGTATTATAGCTTATACATTAGGGTGGAGTGAAAAATTTAAATTTAAAATTTTAGGTTTCCTGTATTGTCAATCGATGATACGTAGTATTAGAAGAGTTTGTGCAAAATTTCTGCTATTAAAAAAATTTTTTTGGCTTACAAACAGAACTTTATTTACGACTATATTACTATCTTTACTATAATATTGATACCTTAAATTACTAAAGGAATTAATAACTATGAAAAATAGGGATAAAAAGACTACAAAAAGTACGTTTTTATGTCCTAAATCGAAAGTTCCAGCTACATCTTTTTGAAGAAAATGCTGAGATTTTGTATCGAAAAGTGGTATGTCTTGCCTGGTTTTTATCCTCATACGAATGAAACCATCTATTAAACCATAATAACCTGGCGAATCAACCTTAAGTTCTAGAAGTTGGAATTTGCGAACTTTCATACCTTTGGACTGATTTTTTGCTTTTAAAACTCTCTGAACAGACAGTTCTCTTAAGTGTGACTATCATCTTGTAACATAGCCAGCAACACATTTTCTGGGTGTGCGAAGAAGGCATTTCTTTGAATAGATATTAAAACAATGCTTTTAAGGTCATATCGCAAATACAAACACCTTTTAACCATGTTAAATACATGTAACGGACCACATTTACACGACGATTTTGTGTTGATATCAAACCAGGTTGGAACGTAAACTGTCATGATAAAAGTGGCTAGACCGTTGAAATTTTATGTTGGGTTAGCTGTTCCAATATACATAGATTGTATCATAAGGGAGAAAAATAATATTTTTACGGCGAGGGCGCTTTTTTGAATCCAGAGCGAAGTGAGGGATTCTAGAGTACGTCGCCCGAGCCAAAAATATATTTTGCGCCCGAGTGTTACACTCTACTTTTCATCACCCACTATGAGAAAATAAAAGGCGCCTCATATTTTATTTCAAAACAAAACCATGAATTTCTAACAATCCGTGAATAACTTATCATTTGAAAAACAGACTTCCGCCATTGTATTCGACTAAATATTTGGATGAAAAAAAAATTATGAAAGAACCATAGTGGTAAAAGGATTATGATATTTTCTGAATGCAAATGCTTGGTTTGTTGCTGAAAATATCAAAATCGCCATATGTATGCCTACAATATTTGAGGAGTTCCCTCAATTCCTCATGGATTCCATCATCAGAACTGGATTCTGAAAAAAATGGGACCAATCTGGAAGTATATCTATTCAAATAAAAAAAGAATTTTCCAAATCGGTTCATAAACGCCGAAGATATCGAGGTAATAAACATTAAAACCTCCTCCTTTTTGTAAAGTCGGTTAAAAATGATGAAATCGCGGGCCGTAGTTCGCGCGTTTCTAATTTGTCTTTTTTTTATTCAGCCGGTGGCGCGACTATGGGCCGTCGTACCAGCCAGTATTTATTTAAACAATATTTGCGTTCGCCTTCTTTGGCGCTGAACACTAAGATGATCCAAATTTAAAAAGGGCGCGGCAATGATAATTGCGGCGCACTTATTTGTGTTTGATTCTTTTCAAGATGTTCCAAATTCAAAAAGTGCGCGGAAAAGATAATTGCGGCGCACTTATTTGAGTTCGATCTGTTCCAAATTTAAAAAGAGCGCGGCAAAGATAATTGCGGCGCACTTATAGAAGCTTCATACAGAAAACACCACCTTTGGGTGCACTTAAAGGCGAACCAAGTCGTCCTTTTCGAATAGATGGGATGAAAAGGTATATTGTAGTGCCGTCGAGACTGGAAACAAAAATGGATGAAACAATGGCGCAATAACAATTCATTTGCGTGTAACAAGCACAGAACCAGTGTAAAGGTCGATTTAGAAGTTTTTTTGTATTCATAATGACTTATTTGTGTGTCCCGTGTTTACCGCACCGCGTTTTCTTGTGTTTTAAGCTTTTTTTAACATAAAGCTAACTTCCCTGACGGCAGCTTTTACGAAAAAAAAAACCAAATAATTACGCAATTATTTGCTGCACTAATTCATTATATTTCACTACAAAATAAAACGTTTATACGCAAGATGAGGCTAAGAACAAATTAAAAGTAGTATGTTTATGACAAAAAGTTATGAAATTACTTTAATTTTGCGGGTACAACTTAGAACTAAAAATGTAAGTTTTTTGTAAACTTCCCTCACGGTGCGCCACCTGAAAATAAAGTCGTAGGTTGTTGGTTTTTTGTAAGAATTAAGCTTTTATATCGGGTCATCGATTAACGATACAGGAGATGTTAAACTAAATAAATATTTTTTTTTTTGCTTGTTTCGCTCCACCCTATTATACATCAGAATAACAAATAAGCTATAATTTATAACAGAGGCTCCATGCGGGCGGAGCCGCGAGCGTATTTTTTTTGCGTATTTTATATGTGCAAAAACCATGTAAAAATTCCATTCCTCTAGAATGAATGCAACAAATTAAAAAGGATATTTTAAATACATTGATTCGTTATTTTGTACTGCGCCATCGTAAGCGCGTCCTAACCTACGGTTAAAATGCTAAGATTTTACCAACAAATAAGCGGGCGGTTAAACAACTGTTTAGCCTAGCCAATGCTTATTGACAGGTGTTTTCAAAGATTATCTGTCACCTTGACCAATGGTTACGGTAAACGGCCGTTTATTTGTTCGTGAACTTGGGCGTAAGCCTGGCTGGCGCAAGTAGGCTTTAAATATTTTTTCCCCTTCCTACAGACAAAACCGCAGGAATTAAAAGGCCTAAGAAAAAGAAAGATGAAACAATTTCAGAAACAAATGAAGTAGCTGTAGACCCGCTCCAGGAGTGGATAAGACAAAAGAACCTCAACCAACAATACTTCAACCTCAATCTCAAAACCAAACCACAACCTCAAGAACAGACTGAAACTCAAAGTGAAACTGATAAACCTACAAACGCTTTAAATACAAATGTGACACCAGAAATCGTGCATGACAATCTTCCAAAAGGCTTTCAAAAGCATAGTCCCCTTATACTGAAAAAACTCAAAAAAGTTTCTATTCCTTCAGCGGCGAAACTAATTCCATGTGCTAACTTACAGAGAATAAATCCAAGTACCGAAACGCTGAATAAATTTCACGAAATAAAATCAGTTATCGATCAAACCGAAATGTCAACAATTCCACAGGTCGTCCCAGAAACGAATGCATTATCCATTCCAAACATATGTGTCCCTTTTAGTAAATCACAGATCCGTTTAAATAAAACAAACACAATCCCTACATCTGCCAATTTCATAGCTGCCACTAAAACTGTGCTTGGTGGGACTATTGTCAAACTTCGTCCAGTCACAACATCCAATCAAGTCAAGCCAGTTTCTTCGACTTTCGACCAAGGGAAAATAGTTCCCCTGTCTTCCATCCAAGTTAAGGCAGGTCAAAATGTAAATTCACTCTTACTACCTAACATAGTCCCTGTAGTAACTTCCCAGAAAAGTAATATGAACGTTATAACTATGACTCATAAAAATGCCCTCAACATCTCCAAGTCGATAACGACAGCTGCAAAACCTGGTTCACTTGAATCGGGTAAGGCTAATCAGGTTGGGCCATGCCAGACCAATCAGGTCGGGCCAGGCCAGGCCAGTCAGTCCACGCCGGCCAAGGAGGGAACCATTGCTAACCAGAAAAATAATATGAACGTTATATCTATGACTCATAAAAATGCCCTCAACATCTCCAAGTCGATAACGATAGCTGCAAAACCTGGTTCACTTGAATCGGGTAAGGCTAATCAGGTTGGGCCATGCCAGACCAATCAGGTCGGGCCAGGCCAGGCCAGTCAGACCACGCCGGCCAAGGAGGGAACCATTGCTAACCAGAAAAATAATATGAACGTAATATCTATGACTCATAAAAATGCCCTCAACGTCTCCAAGTCGATAACGATAGCTGCAAAACCTGGTCCACTTGAATCGGGCAAGGCTAATCAGGTTGGGCCATGCCAGACCAATCAGGTCGGGGTAGGCCAGGCCAGTCAGACCAGGCCGGCCAAGGAGGGAACCATTGCTAACCAAAAAAATAATATGAACGTTATATCTACGACTCATAAAAATGCTAGCAACATCTCCAAGCCGATAAGGATAGCTCCAAAACCTAGTCCACCTATATCGGGCCAGGCCAATCAGGTTGGGCCATGCCAGACCAATCCAGTTGGGCCAGGCCAGGTCAGTCAGACCAGTCCGGCCAAGGGGAATCAGCTTACTTATGCCAAGGCCATCGTTGGAAGGAAGACATCAGAGCAACAGTCGATAGACAGCCTTCGAGGGACCAGCTCAAAGGTAAATCATCATCTTCTGCCAAGAGAAGTCCACTGCTGGACACACACCTCCCCCAATGAATGCAACGACGAATGGTCTCAAGCCGCCTCCATCCACCGGCTTTCCGCGACTGCCACAATGTCACAAACACTCGCTGATTGTTGAATTTCGTCAGGAAGGTTCTGACAATATGAACAATGCTGTTTGTGAACTTATTTAATGAATATATCTAGAGTCTTTGCGGTATCTGTGACGAGAAAATAATGGCGTTGTTTCCCAAACGCTACCCATCCGAGTTGGATTCGTCGGTTGACCTCTGTCGAAATTAAACCGACTTAGATGAATGGGCAGACCCAGATATCCTCAGATATGATGACCTCTGTGGCGCGGCGGGCGATTAGCCGGCTGAGATGCAAGAGGTTGCGGGTTCGATTCCCGCTGCCGGACCAATGTTTGTATGATCTACAAATATTTGTTCCGGATCTGGGTGTTATGGTACCATGGTACTCGTAGTTCCTAATACCCACGAGCAGGGAAGCCTAGTGTGGGATCAGGATCAGGATTACGTATGTGTCTGTTGGGTGTTATGTGTTATATACATAGTGATCAACAACTTTGATGTTATCATTCCCAACGTGTATCAGCCAGAGACCTGATTCTGAGTTTTGACAAGCAATTGACACGGACGTATGGTGTAGTGTAACACGGATTTTTGTATGGAAAATGAGGTTCACAGAGTGTACGCTCGAGGCGCTCATCGGTGTCGCCATACAAAAATTCACACTACACTACACCAGATGTCCGTGTCATTTGCTTGTCAAAACTCAGAATCAGCTCTCTGGGGGTTACATTGGCATTTGACATGATGTTCGTCACGTATGCTCATTTTAAGACCCACCTGTTGGCACTTTGGAGACGGTATTGAGGTCTCTGAGCAGTGTCCAAAAGTTTATTGCTTTTATTTATTTTTATATTTCTGGCAACACACAGCTAATTAAGGCATCGTCTGCATCATCATCCAGTCTGCCGGTCCTCTCGGAGCCATGGACCCTGCAAGATGACCCCCAACAAATCTACCTCAAGGAAACGAAAAAGGTAGTGGTCATATCGAAAAACGGGATGAAGACCACGAAAACTACAATGCAAATGAAACAAGTCCAAGGTATGTGATGTGTCATATTCGGAAACGTCGTTTCATTGTCAGAAACGACGTTTCATAGTCAGAAACGACGTTTCATAGTCAGAAACGACGTATCATAGTCAGAAACGACGTTTAATAGTCAGAAACGACGTTTCACACTCTGAAACAACGTGGTACACTCGGAAACCATGTGTCACACACGGAAACGACGTGGCATAGTCTGAGAGCTGATTCTAAGGTCCAGATAAATAGAACGTAAGTACTTCACGGTGACTAAGTCTAAGCCTTACTTTGAAATCATCCCGTCACTGTCACACAAATGTTAAAACACGCGTATTAGAGAGAGACGGACGATTTCAAAGTAAGGCTTAAAATTTGTCACTGAAGTACGTTCTATTTATCAGGATATAAGTTTTTAGCACACAATTGACACGGACATATGGTGTAGTGTAACAAGGATTTTGTATGGCGACACCGATGAGCGCGCCTAGCGTACACGCTGTGAACCTCATTTTCCATACAAAAATCAGTGTTACACTACACCACACGTCCGTGTCAATTGCTTGTCAAAACTCAGAATCTAGAAATGGAGTGACACAGTCGGAAACATTGTGTGATACTCTGAAATGAAGTGTCATACTTGGAAACTGCCAAACAGGGATAGCAATTTTCAGGGCGATTTTTGCACTCGCCTCGAATTGAATTTGCGTACGTCCTTCGTCGGCCCCTTAACATTTGCGGTCGTCTCGCAAACGTATAGCTTATATATATATATATATATATATATACATATATATAATAATGGTATAGGCTTACATAACGTTAGTAACGATAGCGTATCGCAAGCGAGTAAATGACAAATATTAACCAATCAAACTACAAAGATTTCAAGCTACCCCGATTTTATTGGCCAATATTCAAATTTGTTGTCGTCTCACTAGCATTTTGGTAACGTTAGTCAGCTTGCCAAACTGTTCGATATTCAAACGCGCCAAATTCCGAATTCGATTTCGCATGACCGAGCGTGTTGTTAGGTTTTTGTAAGCTCCATTCGAAGTGCTATGTCGTGTCGCAATAGCCAATAGCGTATAACGCTCATAGCGTGTACATGCGTGTACATTTGCGTGTACACGCGTCGGGGTAGTATTCTGTGCTGAAAATAACTCTCTATATTTCACTTGAAGGTGGAGGCGCCATACTGACCAAACGGACCCGATTCAAAAATTTGAGTAAGTACTGCTAAAATTGCGCCCGCTGCCGAAACTAGTGAGTCATATACACATTATGACAATAGTAGTAAGAATCATCATGGTCGTGTCAAACAAACGTAGGCATTAGTATTATATAACTTTTCATTTAAAAAACCGACTTCCGCCATTGTAATAGACTAAATAATTTTGGATGAACAAAAATTATGACAGAACCATAGCGGTGAAAGGATTATTATACTTTCTGAATGCAAATGCTTGGTTTGTTGCTGAAAATATCAAAATCGCCATATGTATGCCTACAATATTTGAGGAGTTCCCTCAATTCCTCATGGATTCATCCGTGAAATAGGTCTGAATTCTGAGACTAATTTCCCACTTTTGGAAAACTGCTCTCCTAGAAAAGTAGGAATAAAAATGAAACTGCTATAAAATTTACGAGTATGGGTAACATACCTTGCATTGATTAAGTAGTATTATACTCACTATATTATAGTACTTATTTTATAATTATATATTATTGTTATAGTGTATTATATTATATAGTATATTATATTATAGTAGTATATTCACCATTCATTGATTTGGGTATTGGTAATAGTGTTCAAATGTTAATTTTATTGGTGTGTTACACACCTTGCATTGATTAAGTCGTATTATACTCACTTTAGTATATTATAGTACTTATATTATAATTATATATTATTGTTATAGTGTATTATTATATTATATACTATATTATATTATAGTAGTATTTTCACCAGTCATTGATTTGGGTAATGGTAAATGTTTAAATGTTAATTTTATTGGTTAATGGTTTTTAACTGAGTATATTGATTAATGGTGTTTTATCAATATACTTTTTGGTTAAAGGTGGTTTACTGATATTTTCTTGGTTACTGTTATTTTACTGATATGTTTCTCGGCAGGTGCTTCATCGTCTTTTCAAAAGAAAATCGAAATATTCGACCTCCAGAGTCACTTCCAGCGAAATGGTTAGTTATATGCCCCATTATTCATAGAAGTGGTTTAGCCGAGGTATCGTTTAGCTAGCTAGACCTTGATGTCTGGCCTAAAGGAACGTGATGTTTCTGGTCGAAGAGAATGTGGTGTGTCTGGTCTGAGAGGCTATGGTGTGTCTGGCCTGAGTGGACATAGTGTGTCTGGCCTGAGTGGACATAGTGTGTCTGGCCTGAGTGGACATAGTGTGTCTGGCCTGAGTGGACATAGTGTGTCTGGCCTGAGTGGACATAGTGTGTCTGGCCTGAGTGGAGATAGTGTGTCTGGCCTGAGTGGACATAGTGTGTCTGGCCTAAGAGAATGCGGTGTGTCTGGCCTGAGTGGGCATAGTGTGTCTGGCCTAAGAGAATGTGGTGTGTCTGGCCTGAGTGGACATAGGGTGTCTGGCCTAAGAGAATGCGGTGTGTCTGACCTGAGTGGACATAGTGTGTGAGAATGTGGTGTGTCAGGCCAGACATGGCCTGAGTGGACATAGGGTGTCTGGCCTAAGAGAATGTGGTGTGTCTGGCCTGAGTGGACATAGTGTGTCTGGCCTAAGAGAATGTGGTGTGTCTGGCCTGAGTGGACATAGGGTGTCTGGCCTAAGAGAATGTGGTGTGTCAGGCCAGACATGGCCTGAGTGGACGTAGGGTGTCTGGCCTAAGAGAATGTGGTGTGTCTGGCCTGAGTGGACATAGGGTGTCTGGCCTAAGAGAATGTGGTGTGTCAGGCCAGACATGGCCTGAGTGGACATAGGGTGTCTGGCCTAAGAGAATGTGGTGTGTCAGGCCAGACATGGCCTGAGTGGACATAGGGTGTCTGGCCTAAGAGAATGTGGTGTGTCTGGCCTGAGTGGACATAGGGTGTCTGGCCTAAGAGAATGTGGTGTGTCTGACCTGAGTGGACATAGGGTGTGTCAGGCCAGACATGGCCTGAGTGGACATAGGGTGTCTGGCCTAAGAGAATGTGGTGTGTCTGGCCTGAGTGGACATAGGGTGTCTGGCCTAAAAGAACGTGGGACAGGAAGTCGTTGGATAAAGGCGGCCTGTGACCGAAAGTCGTGGCATTGGCATGGGTTGATGATGATGATGATGTAAAAAAAAATAAAAACGATCAAATCTATTAAAATAAACTTGTATCTTCGCAGATCTAACTATGCCCCTAGATGAGTTCCTGAAAGGAAAGGACCCCACTAGACTGATGCTGCAGTGCTTCGATGCAAACTCCCCCTTCCTCACTCTGTTGCATGGTTACTACATACTCACAGAAACTGATCTTTCGTTCAAAACGCCTTCCTATTGGCCTTTATCTGCCGTACCAGTGGCTACTAGGTAAGTCTTATGGGATTTTCATCACCAGACCTCGAGATTTTTTTTTTTTCATTTCCACACAGTTTAATTGTCAAATCTTGTTAGCGACAAATTGTCTTCATACCATTTTTTTCCAACACTATCAATCAAAAGATTTTTTATTACCATCAGTATAAATAAATAAATGCTGGACATTTCACACAACATTATCTAGCCCCAAGCTAAGCAGAGTTTGTGTTATGACAACTAGATAACTGATAGACTTAATACAATACATTACATAGATAGATATCTTTTATTATACATAGAAATGTACCCAGAACACCCGGAACAATTATCTGCAGATCGTACAAATATTTGTCCGAGGCGGGAATTGAACCCGCAACCTCTTGCGTTGTAGGCGAACATTCGCCCGCCGCGCCACAGAGGTCGTCAATTAGTAGTCAATTAGTGGTACTATTATTAAACAACACAACGCCGAGGGGTCTTTCTGCTTATCTTTGCAAATAGGTACCTACAGATTTTTAACGATTTTTTTTCGTGAACTTTGCACACTTTTCACTGCGCGAAATGAGGTGATTCTGTCACCTTCTAACTTTATATTAGGCATATTAATTAGGTTCTGCTAAAATGTAAAATCTTTAAGACCCGTAGTACATTTTGGCTCTCTTTCTTTCTATCAATAGTACTGTAACAAATTGTACGATTTGACAAAGGTACTTTATTTATTTTACTTTTACTTTTCTTACTATTTTTATTACTTTTTTTACTATTTTTACTTTTACTTTTTTTACTTATTTACTTTTAGTTGATGAGAACAATTGTACATTTTAACGATTGTTTATTTTGACTATCAATCCATTAAACCTATTGGATATTTTGACACGTATACCGCCAAGTCCCGGAACGATTAAAATCTATATGATACATTAATGTTTTTCATCCAGGTTAATTATCGAAAACACAAACAGCAAGAGCTGCACAGCTGTGGCGCTCAACTCTAACAGCAATTCTGAAGTGATGTCGTCTCCGGACAAGATGTGTCTCGGCAATAAAGTTTATGTGAAACTAAAGAATGCACCTCTGTTATATGCAAAAGTAAGTAAAGGTGAAAATAAAAGGTACCTTATAATAGATTGGAAATTTAAATCCTTATAATTCTTTATTTCACACAGAAAATACACTTCTCATCAAAAAAATCGAAACACTTCTCAAGTTTAAGGGCCTTATTCATTATCATTTTTTATACCTATTTCAGTTAAAATAGCTTTTGTCTTGTTCTCTCTGATGTAAAATGTCATATGTCAAAACAAGACAAAACATATTTTAACTAAAATAGGTTTACAAATGATTATGAATAAGGGGGTATGTGTTTAATGGATTATTAGAAAAATACTGTGATAAACGGAAAAAAAACTACGGAAAAGAAAGAAAATCTTGGTAGTGTTTCGTTTTTTTTGATGAGTAGTGTATTTACAAATATGTTATAATGAAAGACAATAGCAAAGCTTTTAACATTAGAATTATTGTGTTAATAATTTATTGCACATGCTCATTAAAGTCCATTAAAGACAATAATTAAAAGGAGTACCTAATGAGAAATATTAATTAATAAATAAACTGAAAGTACAATAGTATATTATGCAATTAGTGAATAAAGGACGGATTTAAATCGAGGGCCATAGATGAATCACGAGGGAGTGATTCATGATTATTGTATCTCTCGCTACGCTCGTGATTCAAGTGTTAGACTCCTGAGCGAAGCGAGTGATTCATGGCCCTCGATATAAATCCGTTTCATTCAAGAGTTGCATACTATACTTTATACTATGACTACGAGAAAAAGAAAGATTTAAGCGAAAATAGTCAATTAATGAAGAAAAAAAGAAGGTAAAATTAATTAAAAATACTTAAAATTGTAAATAATTACTATTATAATGACATGGTAATGGATGTGTCTACCTAGTACCTACTTATGGGAACTAAATTATTTGTATGTCATAATGTATGACTGAGTATGTTGGACGTGTGAATCATGTTATGACAATCAATGTAAAATTACCATATAAAAGATAGGTTACATAAATTATCTTTATCTTTAAAATGCAGATTTAATTTGTAACAATTACTAAAAACAGTTATTAAAATTATTCTGATTTTATATTCTATTAGGTTTTACCCTAGGCCTACCTATTTTTTTGTGGGCAAATTTAGTAACCTACTACCTGAGCGTATATTTTTTGCTCTGGTATCCCCTTTGTTTACAAAAAATATCTTAGATTAAAAATCAGAGTATAAATAAATAAATAATAATAAATAAATGCTGGACATTTTCACACTTTTTTTTTTTTTTTTTATACATATGTGACTGTTGGGTATTATGTTTATGTTATTTGTATGAAGATTTAATTATCTGTTTGTAGATAATGTGCGTGGTGCGCACCGCGGCGGAATGTCACCAAGAGCTCATGAAAAACGCCTCGCTCTATATAGTGCAGGCTCGCACTGGCGACCTGGTTACTCTCGCGCGACAAAACTCAAACGACCCGAACACTCTCGCGCTCAGCTCGCCCTACGAGACGGCTGCTAAGGTACACTACTTACTACTCGTAGTACAATCAGTTACGTCTGCACCATTAAGTGGCCGGTTTCCACCAGTGCGGAGAGGAGAGGAGATGTGTTTGAATAAATCAATCCGATTTCGTTATTTCCACATCTCTTCTCCGCTTACCTTCGGTGGAAATGGATCAAGCTGAGAGGAGAGGAGATTCTCATTTTTCTATAGACTTTGTGCGGCGAGCGAGCAAGCGGCGCGGCAGAGCGGAGAATTGTCTAATCGGACGGCTTGGCGGCGTACCCCGCTGCCTTCACCCTGCGCCTAGCTCACCCGAAATCGACATTCGATTGACTGGCTTTGAATCACATAGCTCACACTCTCCTCTCTGCTACACTTCTCCTATCCGCTTTGGTGGAAATTACCTGCCAGCTTTGCAGCACATCTCCTCTCGTCTCGTCTCCTCTCCGCCTCGGTGGAAACCGGCCCTGATGGTGCAAACATAACTGCCCAGTTACGTCTGCACCATTAATGGGGCTAATCAATGGTGCAAACGTATCCGCGGGATATTCCCAACGCTCATTTTGATCAGATATCATCATCATCATCAGCCTGTTTACGTAACTCCCCTGCTCTTCGAGGCCTCCCCCATTGAATACAATGGGGGGATTTGCCGTAATCACCACGCTTTGCAGGCGGATTGGTGATCGCAGTTTGCTGTTAATTACTCAGGTGGATGCTGCTGTTCATCCCCTCGTGTAATCTCTTAGTAAGGCTTTTACTACATCCACGGGAGGAGAAAGAGGGATCTTTATCCCTCGTTAAGTCAGTAAACCTGGTCAGAAATCCGAATCAAGGAGATCGTCCTTGTACTTCGCCTGAACCTAGAAAAGCGTAGAGGACTTGAAAAACATATAACATTAGATGGATAGATTAACACTTTATTGTACACCAGGAATACATGATAGGATTTTTTAAAATTAGCATTTCAATGGGCGGCCTTATCGCTGAGAGCGATTTCTTGCAGGCAACCTTTGGACAGTAACGAGCGAAGTAGTAACGAAACGGCGGTGCATATAGTTAAAATAATAACAATATTGATAGAATGATACAATATTAAACAACTTTTAAATAACTCGAATATATAATATACCTACTTTTATAAAAAAGAGTTAATATACTAATAAATAGTAATGAATGAAAAAACTATACACCCTGACAAAAGAAAAAAAATGTTTGTATGATCTGCAAATATTTGTTCCGGGTCTGAGTGTTATGGTACTCGTAGTTCTTGATACCGTCATTATTAATTAATTCTTTCATTCATTGAATCATTCATTCATTCATACCCATGACACAGGGGATCCTAGTGTGGTATCAAGACTACATTATGTGACTGTTGGGTGTTATGTTATGTTATAATGATTCTTAATTTTTACCTTGAATGTGTGCAATGAAGATGGCTGCCTGATTCCCACCGCAACATCGCCCCTTAAATAACCAAAACATATCTTGAACATACCATTTCAACATATCATTGTATAATTTTAATATGTATAATTTATATATTATAATTTGTTAGTTTAGATTAGATTTATTGGTTACTACCTTGTTTTTAAGGCACGCCTCACCATCTTTCTGCACGCCTAGGATGACTGGTAGATAATGCTACTAGCATTAAGTCCTCCTAGCACTAATGTTTTGTGTGAAAGTTTAAATAACCAAAACATATCTCCCTAGGCATTAGCCGACATCCTAAACCAGCTGAGCTCCCAGCCGGAGCCGTCGTCGGTGCCGGTGCCGGCGCGCGTGGGCGTGAACGCACGCGCCGACGTCGTAATGATGATGAACAACGTTAACCGTGTGCCGATTGAAATGGTGGACATTGACAGTGATGATGACAGTGACATTAAGAAAGAACCTCAGTTCAAGGGGCTAGAGCACTTTGAGGATATAGATGACTTTGAGTTATAAGACGACCTCTGTGTTTATAATAATAATAATCAATAAATGCTGTACATTTCACACAGCATTATCTAGCCCCAAGCTAAGCAGAGCTTGTGTTATGGATGCTAGATAACTGATATACTTAATACAATACATTACATAGATAGATATTTTTTATTATACATAGAAAAATACCCAGAACACCCTGAACAAATATCTGCAGATCGTACAAATATTTGTTCCGAGGCGGGAATCGAACCCGCAACCTCTTGCGTCTCTGGCGAACCTACGCCCGCCGCGCCACGGAGGGCGTCAAAACCTGTACGATCTGCAGATATTTGTACTGGGTATTTTTCTATGTATAATAAAAAATATATATCTATGTAATGTATTGCATTAAGTATATCAGTTATCTAGTACTACCCATAACACAAGCTCTGCTTAGCTTGGGGCTAGATAAAAGTTGTGTGAAATGTCCAGCATTTATTGATTATTTATTCCCGCTGCGGGACAAATGTTTGTATGATCTGCATATATTTGTTCCGGGTCTTCTACCATGGTACTCGTAGTTCCTGATAGCCACGACACAGGGAATCCTAGTGTGGGATCTGGACTACGTATGTGACTGTTGGGTGTTATGTTATGTTAAGATTAGCTGGTCAATTCTTCAAACAGAAGACAAAGAATTAGAATAAGCAATTGACTCGGGCCTATTGTGTAACACGTTTTTTGTATGAAAATTGAAGTTCCCAAAATGTCACAAATATATACATAGTTAATTTTATTAATAAAATTTTGCATTTTGTAAACTAATTATTTGCACACTGGTAGAAACTGCAAAAGATATGTGAAACTGTATATATAATATTTTTAATCATAACATCTCTATAAAATACCATATATTAGTGCAAGTAAACGAATTAATTAACTAATATTCGCTAGGGCCGCTCATCAGTTTCTCCATACAAACTCCGTGTTACACTACACCACATGTCTGTGTTTACACCACACGTCGGTGTTACACCACGCCGCACGTCTGTGTTACACCAAGCCACACGTCTGTGTTACACCACACCGCACGTCCGTGCCAGTTACATGTTAAATACAGACTCGCGGCTCTGGGGCGCTGGACATGTTGGTACATGTCCGTGTAACAACATGTCCAGCAGTCATGTATATAAATGAATCAATGTCCCGCCCTAGACATGAGCAGTTATGATAGAAAATAAAGCCGGGTATTCATTAGGCAACATTTGTTAATAAACACGGTTCATAAACAGTGTTTATTAACAAATGTTGCTTAATGAATACCCGGCTTAATAGGACTTTGATGTAATACAACTCTATTTGTAGTGACATTGTTTATTTTCATTTATCCTAAACTTTTAGCATTTTTTATGACTTATGAAGTTATGATAGAAAAACTTAATATGCACTCTATTTTTATGTGAAAACGTGGATTTTCGTTTCGCATGAACTAAGATTTTGTGTTGACTATTTTAGGACTTGAAATTGAGGGCCACAATCTCTTTGTTCGCAATAAACCCTTTAAAATTTCGAGCTGCTAATTTGTATTAGGCTAACTTAATTAAACTAGCGTGCAGGGTCACTTAGAAAAAACCACAATATAATAATATACCAAAGTATACAATATAGAATTGATGATGTAAAAATATATATATATACAATAATTTTTGTAAAAAATTACTCAACATTTATGAAACAAAAAATTAGTTTTGGTATTGTGGTGTTTCGGAGTGACCCTATTTCATTGCACGCAGTTATTAAACTATTTGTTGTCTAATTCTAATTCTAAGTGGGGTTGTTAAGACCTGCACTGACGTCCCGCTGTGGGGTGTATTGTGCATTGTCCCCCTGTGCTAACCCTACCCCAGCCAGCCCAGCTCCCTAAAGTAATGGAGCAGGACTTTGGTTTGGTGCCAACACCGTTGAAGTGTATCCGAAGGCGTCGATGCTGGAGAGCAGGATAGAAGTAGCTCCTGCAAACCCGTCTTGGCCCTGGTCCCTTTTGTAGAACTACTATTCTTATAGATACAACTATTTTTTGTGCTCCAAAGTGTATGTTGGATTGAAGTGATTGCTGTTTTCCGTATGTGTAAGCATCAAAGTCGGATCGTTAATAGTTTTATAGTTATTGTAGATTTTAAGAGTAGAGTTTCGAATTTCTGCTTCGAATATTACATTTTTTGTGTAAATCGCACCATAAAGAGACCCATTGAAGTTCTGCCTACCCTTTGGTGGAAAGGGGTTGTGTCTATCTGTGTACCTGTAAGGTATGTTTCTATAAGATGTCAATATTTTCACATCGAAAATATTTAAATATCTATAAGTTAATTGGTCAATAAGTGAAAAATTACATTTACTAATTGTTATAATGCACATTATTTTGTCATGTTATGTCCAATGTGTTGTTTCTTAGTATTCTTCTCGACCGTAAGCTTATAATAGTCAAAGGTCAAGCTACATCGTCGTATGCTTCACAGCGCGTCTATCATTACGTGCATTAGAATATTTTGAATGAAATGACGTCTGCATACATCACACGCGCGTTGCTGAAAACACGTGATGTTTCATATGTGACTTGACCCACATACTGCACTAGAAGAACATAAGTTAAATATTTAGTGGTGAATAAGGTAAATCCCCTCATTGCATGCTATGGGGGAGGCCATATCCAGCAGTAGACGTCGTATTTGGAATGGAAATCTACCTCAGAAATCGCGCTTACTTGCAAAAATATATAGAAAGTAGATTTTCAACTTTAATATTAATATAAAAATACAGGTTAATTGAGGTCCTTTTTGTAAAGTCGGTTAATAAAGGCATAAACCCGAGTTCATATCTGCCAGCACGTGACGTGTTATAGGTCGACTGTCACAAGACAGTGGCAGGGACAGTTCTAAGCATTAGTACGTGCTAAGTAACGTCTATTTATCTCGGCATTAGAGCATTAAGAACTTTATGAAACTTGTGTCTGTCAAAAAAACACAATAATGTACAAAGATTTAATACTAGGCATCAGTATTTCTGAAAATTAACAGGCATGATAAAGTCAAAGTCAAAAAGAATTTTATTCATTGAAATCACAAGGATCATTTTGAATCGTCTTATATAAACTAAAATTACTCCTGTTCCAACGCGACCAAGCCTAGATGAATCAGGCAACAAACACGGCTTGGCTTACATAAATGGTCCGTCTTACCACTAGGTGAGAAGCGCCTGTGTGGTGCCTCGGAGCAAGGAGTTGCTGAAACATAGTAAATGAGAACTTAAATAATAACGTCTCACATTTTCTATACAAAAAGACACAACTCTGATTATTTTAAAGTGCATCAAAGCTTCACTTACTCACTGACTCCATTTACAAAACATTTCTGCTGCCAGCAGAAATACTTTGCCCGTCTCATTCTTGTATCTGTCACGGTATGTAAGAACTTTGTGAAACTTGTGTCTGTCACATCTGTCACGGTACGTGCTGGTAGATGAGAATCCGGTTTTACTGATCAGGATCACCGAACCATTCCCCAAAGTTTGTGTATTTAATAACCCTAACCCTTGACATAATTTACATAATTATGTACTGTCTGGTTAATTGTTATTTGGGAACAGTGTTACAAGTAAAGTATATTTTCTTAATTAATAATTATCTGTGGAGTTAATAATAACAAAATAATTAATAATTTTAATTAAACTATTTTTTCTTAAATTTAACGTGTTATAGTGTAAGATAAGTAATTTCTATTATTTTTTGTGTAGAAAACTACCTACCTGCCTATTCAATGATGTGAATTAAATATTATGCAGTATAGCCATGAGTATTCATTGGACATATCCCCCGGATTACTACTTACAAATAAAAATAAAAAAAACGTATGTTTGTTTGTTCTACTAATATTGCCTGAACTGATTTTAATTCGATTTTGTAAAGCATTCTATAAAATTTATTATTTATACACAATACAGCATTCAAAACTACCAAGTGGCAATGAGCAGGCCATGTAGCACGCAAAACCGACAACCGTTGGTGGATTACGTTCTTCGATTGGCGACCACAGCATTGGCATTCTATTGGGGAGGACTTTATTCAGCAGTGGTCTTTTACTGGCTGTTTTTTTTTTGGATTTGGAAATACTGCCGAAATCAATGCTTGAATCTCTATTCAAGCTTGACTACTTCAAGAACAAGATAGTAATTAGAGTTCCGTTTTAAAAAGGATGTGGATATCCACCTCGGCTTCCAAACTATTATATCCTGAAGTGCGATTTTTTTATGTCACTGACTGGATAAATACAAAAAAGGCCGCAAATTACCGTTTTTCAGGAGATGTACCGGATGAGGCACTTGCACCGCCTCCATCCACGGACTTCCTGCAAAGTATAAAAGGTAGAATGATAAATAAATGCTGGACATTTCACACAACATTATCTAGCCCCAAGCTAAGCAGAGCTTGTGTAATGGGTACTAGATAACTGATATACTTGATACAATAACATTACATAGATAGATATTTTTTATTATACATAGAAAAATACCCAGAACACCCTGAACAAATATCTGCAGATTGTACAAATATTTGTTCCGGGCGGGAATCGAACCCGCAACCGCCTGCGTATAATTGCAGGCGAACCTTCGCCCGCCGCGCCACAGAGGTTGTCATTAATGTTTTTGTTTGTATAGTTCCTATACCTTCAGCACATAGTGAAAACCTACGAAGATCCCGTGAAGCACCTGTGGCCTCCAGTGATCCGTCACAGTGACTGATCACAGTGCCAGACAACACTAATTACCACTAATCAACACAACTTTCCCACGTAGTACAACCTCGTTAAACTTTTAGGCTGCGTACCTTGATAAGTCTTATCCGACTCATCATCATCATCAGCCATTAGACGTCCACTGTTGAACAAGGCCTCCCTCATTAAATGCTATGAGGGGATAAACTACAAGTATCATGGTACCATAACACCCAGACCTGGAACAAATTGCAGATCATGCAAAAATTTGTGCCGCAGCGGGAATCGAACCCGCAACCTCTCGCATCACAGCCGACTATTGGCCCGCCGCGCCATAGAGGTGTCATTAAGGTTTGAAGTGTGCTAGTTTTTTGCAACAATTATAGCAACAACTATTGTTGCTAAACGGCTAACTTCAGTTCGGTCAAAATCTTCGAACGGTCTTGAGTCGCCTCCATCCACCGACTTCCTGCGACGTTAATAACGTCTAGTCCATCGATTGGAGGGCCTTCCTCTACCGCATCGTCCGGTTTGTGGTCGCCACTCGAGAACCTTTATTCCCCAACGGTTATCAGTTCTAGCTATATGACCTGCCCATTGCCACTGCTAAAATTCTGAGAGCTATGTCGGTGACCTTGGTTCTTCTACGGATTTCCTCATTTCGGATTTTATCACGTAATGAAACTCCTAGCATAGCTGTCTCCATAGCCCGCTGCGCGACTTTGAGCTTGTCTATACGGTCAAAAGTTATCGACCACGTCTCAGTGCTGTAAGTCACTCACGCATAAAGACTTTCGTCTTGAGGCTTTCGTCAAAATCCATCAGCAAGGCGATTCTAAAACGTCGGAAACGTTTCCGATCGGATTCGTTAGTTTTTTATTTCGATGTGGTAAGTGACTAAAACAATTTTCTAACAATTTTATCTAGTAAAACACAGTAATCTACAATATTTATTATTTTTTACTGTGTTTTACTAGAGAAAAAAAAGTTACTTTGCCACATCGAATTTAAAAACTAACGAATCCGATCGGAAACGTTTCCGACTTTTTAGTATTGCCATGCAGAATTCCTTAATTCGGACTGTACGGTATCGTAATTCGGTAATTTTTCCCAAACCTTGTGTTGTGATAACGATGTTTATAATAAGTTTGTGTTTGCGAAGCGTCGCGCTCCGAAAACTCCTCACAAATACGAATATAATAATGTTACCTATTGTGTTAAGGGGTCGGGGAAGGATGAACTGCTCATGCAAACGTAATACCAAAATCATTTGTAATTCGAGAATATTTCCACCATATTATGCTATTATTCGGATTTGGATAGTATTTATCTAGGTTCCTAGATAGTTTTTGTTTCAAAATACTTACCTGAAACTAGCAAGCAAATTCCATTTTGTATATTTTTACGACTTTTACGACATGTTTTCATTTTATTTGTTTCGTATTAAAAACAACGTACTTTCTAGTATTCTCTGTTTAGGAACATAGCATATATTGTCAAGTTACAGAATAACAATAAGATATGAAAAAAACATTAAGTTTTTACTCATAATTTTTGGTATTACCGAACACGACATAATTTGATACAAATTCCGAACGGCTCGTACACCCATCGCGCATGCGAGGGTGTAAGGGGTGAGGCCCCGGGGCCAAACAGGGATAGCTGATTTTGACACTCGCTTCAAATTGAAATTGCTTGCGGCCTTCGCAGGCCCCTTAACTACCTAGTTACCTATAATTTTATTTACAACAAGAGGGTTGTATTAAACAACTTCATAATTTGACTTTGTTATTGTAAAAAGGTATAATTGAAACGGTTCCCACGTACGGGCATTCCCTGCTACCAGAAGACACCATTTTAGCTACAAGACCGTTAAAAAATACCCCTAAGTTTTATACCTGTAACATAAAAAAAACATATGTTATCATCAACACAGCCTGTAGAAATCCACTGCTGGCTCCCCCATTAGAATGCCACGACGAAAGGTCTTGAGCCGCCTCCATCCACAGACTTCCTGCGACTATATGACCACCACCATACCATACCATATGTTATATAGCGTCTTCAGCCCCGTTGATTTGGCACCACTCGATTTGGCTGACTTTCAGCCAAATTGAAAAACAATCATCTACGAGGCACAAGCAATCAATCTAGTATAGTTTAAGTTGTTACGTAGTACCTACATCATAATCATCATCACTAGGCTGTGGAAGTCCACTGCTGGACATAAACCCTATAGAATGAACAACGAACAGTTTTGAGCCGCCACCATCCACCGACGTACAGGAGTAATTTTAGTTTTTAGAACGATTCAAAATGATCCTTGTGATTTCAATGAATAAAATTCTTTTGATTTGATTTCGTCCTGCATCCTATAAAATGGCGTTGGTTCTTCCTCTACTGATGCGTCATCCGGTTTGTGGTCGCCACTCGAGAACGTTTATTCCCCAGCGGTTGTCAGTTCTATTCTGCGAGCTATATGAGCCCGTTGTCACATCAACTTGCTAATTCTGTGAGCTATGTCGGATCTCCATGACAGTTCGGATTCTGTCACGTAGTGAAACTCTTACCTTTAGCTCTCTTCTTAGCCCGCTGAGCTTGCGTATGCGACCCAGTTAGCGATTACGTCTCACGCACTGAGGCCCAATTCTCTTTAATTATTTTAAAACTAGGTAATCAAATTACCGTGTTGTATTAATATAGAATACCATTTCTGACATTTAAGACATCGACACTACAATGTGTAACAAAATACCCCTATAAGCCCGAGGGGAGGGTAATCCACATGTTATGGCAAACAACTTTTGTTCTACGTCTTTATGAATTTCGAGTTTTTTTTATTCATGAAATGCCTCGTAAAATTTCCTCAACAAATGTTCATAATACAACATGGGGCCCTATTACAGCATTCAGAGTTCACGCATAGAGATCAAATGAACAGCTGTAGTAGGGTAGCTCCATGTAGTGCTATGTACATTTCTGGAGGAAAGTTTACGAGGCATTTCATGAATGAAAAACTTCGAAATTTATAAAGTCGTAGAAATAAAGTTGTTCGCCATGACGTGTCTATTACCTTCCCCTAAGGCTTATAGGGGTATTTTGTTACACATTGTAGATTGGAATGTGATCCGAACTTTATTTTGACTAATTTTCATTACGAGAATTGGGCCTCAGATTATAGACTTTCGGTCTTACCTACGTACTAACATACTATTGTTTCTTCTGTGGTATTTGGTCGAAATCAGTGCGATTTATGAGGCGTGTGGTTAGCATGCGTCCTACGATCAGCGGCGTAGAGCGAAACTATCGCAGGATGTATTTCGTTGTTATCTTGACAGGTGGCTACTTATTAGAGTATGGGACAACGCTATATTGGAGTGCTACATGTGTACTATGCGTTAATTAATTTTAGAGACGTTCCGGTAAGCAAAATGCTAGTTTGTCGAAAAATAATATAATAGCTTAAAAAACTAAAAAATACGCTATTTATAGAAAATACAACTAAATAGAAAAGAACATGACATGACAGATTACTTGACGACTGGACATTGTTTGTAATTATCTATGCTACTTGACATTGACGCAGACCTTCCGGGTCTCAGGAAAACAAAAATCGCTGATCCTGATTATCCTAGTAAGGATAACGGGACAAAATGTTTAAAATATTGAATTGTCATCGGTCCTTAATAAGTATGCCGAATTTCGAGTTAATCCGACGTTTTGAAGGGGGTCAAAATCATGTTCAAAGATTCCGTTACATACTAACATACGTCTGAAGCTAATAAAAGCGTATTAAAAACAGTCACAAACACAGAACATAACTACAGCGGTCACATCTTGCACAGTTCGAAATCATACTTGGAGCGCAATGATATAATCATACATAACATAACACCCAATAGTCACATACGTAGTCATGATCCCATACTAGGATTCCCCGAGTAGGTACCGTGGCACCATAACACCCAGACCCGGAACAAATTACAGATCATACAAACATTTGTCTCGCAGCGGGAATCGAACCCGCAACCTCTTGCGTCTCAGCCGGCTAATGCCCCGTCACGTCACGGAGTTCGTTAAGTAGCGAACTGCTCGTATTTAAGACGCTATTAGGTTCAAAGAAATTTTTGTATGAACCAAAGAAGGCGAGCGCACGCTCTGATACCTTGGTTTTGTGTATAAAATAATTATATAAAAATTCCCTTTAAACTTTTGTTATATTTTGTTGATTAATTCACTAACCCAATTTATAACTTAAAAGTTACCAAATGTTCACAAAATTAAAACGTGTTAGAATTTAGTCTAAAATTAGATTTCAATTTTAAAAAGGTTAAAAAGGAGGTATCTTTTTTTATCGTGTAAGTAGACTAATTCAAATTGTGTACTGATTTAATGATTTCACTAGATAAAAAGCTTATGAATACGTAATTTTTTTCTTTTTGTAAACTATAAGAACTCATATCAAAAACTTAAGTATTCTAGAGCTCATTAAAGGCATTCTTTGAACCTATAGCGTCTTAACTGGCGAGTGCAAATAAACTACATGTGGGCTGTCATTGTTTTCCGGCCACAGTCACACCAAACTAACCAAATTGTAGCACCTCGAGGCAAATCGTACAACGTCTCTACGGAAATAACAAGTATTAGAAACATTTAAAGAAAATATCGAACAGGATCTCATACCTCTTATCTCACACCTCAAGACCCCTCAAGCCTCATATCTCACGCGTTCCCCACGCTCGCTTCATTTTAATTGTTTGAGTCCTGAAATTTCCTTCGGTCTAAAGAGGGTTGATCTTAAAATAAGTGTTCCTAAGATATTATTTGCTTGCCCTGTCCGAGCCCGCGGCGTCGCTTGAGTGTTTGTTGGCTCAATAACAACAACAAGCCTGGATCAACACGTAATGTTTACTGCCACATCTATATCTACCTACATCTGTATCAGTAAAACCAAAATGGGCTGATTAATCTTCAGATATCCGAAACTATAAAGCCTTCTTCATCAGTTGCTGGACGAAGCCACCCCATAAAAGGCAGGTGGATTGGTGATCTCAGTATTGATGTTATGTACTCAGATGGATGCTGCTACCTATCTCCTGGAGTAATCCCGTAGGCACCTTTTACGTCATGGATGAAAAAAATAAGATTTATTTTAAGTCCAAGACAACCACGACCAAATAAATTATGAAGCTTAAAAAGGAAATTAGGAAGTTATATAGGCGTAAATGTTCCTTTCGGCTTCTAGGTGCTTACTAAGAAAGGATTTTAGGAAATAGGGGATAAAATGACATACATTAAATTTTGTATGAAAATAATATTTTATTGTTCCGTGCTCATTTGACACAATTGACTGTTACGACGAGTTATAATAAATCACATTGAAATACGATTTGGAAGCCGATGCAATATCAAAAAGTCTGGTGTCCGTTAAACGTTAAACAAATAGTAATTTTTTTCTACCAATTATTAATAAGAAAAGTATGACACTTTGGAAAACCGCTCACAGACAACGTCGCGGGCGGAACAGCTAGTTTTTTATTAAATTGATTGCCATCGACTTCTTAGAATTATTATTTTAAGAATCTGTCCTTATGAGAACAAAAGCAAATAATATTAGTATAAATAGTTAATGTGCCGTAGTGGAATAGACCCCTCCTTCTCTTCCCGTGGATATTACACCAGGGGATGGGCAGCAGCATCTATCTGAGTACTTTACAGCAAACTAAAAATTTGTAAATACATTTAGATAAGACTTATCAAGTTTTGCATAGTTCTAGATTTTTGAAAAAATTAATCAGAAATAATTTACAGAGAGTTAAAGCTTAATCTTGGAGGTGGACGAAAAAGGTGATAGAGTGGATACCGAGAGAAAATAAAAGGAGTAGAGGACGACCACGGAAACGTTGGGAAGATGTATTTAGGAATGAAAGCGGACTAGACTGGATGAGACAGGCCAGAGACAGGAAAACATGGAAAGAAATGGGTGAGGCCTACGCCAAACGGGCGACTACTACCTGACTGCGAATTAAGATTAAGATAAAATGACATGGAAAATACATAAATAATAGTAATAATAATTAATAACAATAGCATCTAATGACATTAAGGAAATTGTAGTAGAATAAATGGTTTTTTTATTTTATTTTATTTATTTTAAAGCTTAATCCAGATGAAAAAATGGACGAGGTATATGAGTTAGGAACCTTAAAGTTTCACCTTGCCTGTGTCGTACTCGTCTGCACCATAATAAAATAAGCAAGTAGCTACTGCCTTGTAACTTTATAATAATAATAGTTACTGCATGGCACGCTTGTGGCGAGCGTTCGGTGAGTGGCGACACCGCGGGCTCCGCGCATTACTCCCTGGGGTCAACAGAGACCCCTGACCCTCGGCTCGCCTTAGCCGGCTGGCCGAGGGTGGAGGCGCAAGAGCGAACCATATGCTCCAAGGGTGGAAGTGTTAAAGGCATAAAGCCGGGAGGTAGCGCTTGGTGAAACTGCAGCACACCTCTCAACACCCTTTAGCCGTCCACGCCAACGTTGCCCCTTACGCTTCTTTGATTGGCGGCACATTTAAGGGGCCTGTTTAGTGAACGGCAAGTCACCATCTACCTAAATCGTTTTTAATAATTTAGAATTGGCAGGTGCCGTTTCTCATATTATAATAGCCTAATAAACATTAAATTAGCATGTTCTCCTTACAATAGCACCAACTTTCATCCATTTCCACAATAATTTATTTAATCATCTGTTTTCCATCCACCATAACAATAATGTTTGTTATATCCTAATTGTAAAAGGGCCTCTTACTGTTGGCTAATACGGCCCTAGTAATGCCTCATAAAGGTCCAGGTTAAAGTGTACCTGGGTCACAGGGTAGGGCCTGTGTTTGAAAATAAATGACTGAAATAATAATAGTAATTTATTTCTTGCTACATGGGAAATGTACAATAAATTATACCTGAACAATAAGCCCATAGAATTACTTAATAATAATAGGTAATAACAATATTTACTAAAACATATAGGTACACAAAAACATAATTTAGATCTTAAAAAAAAACTAGGTATTATTTTCTGTTCTCGCGCTGGTGCACAGATATCCAAAACCTGTACATAGGACTATATAGGCCTTCAGACATACCTACACTGCAAAATGCCGTTTTTGGAATTCATGAGCCCACCCCAAAAAGACGCTATTCGTGCTCTTATGATCGCAAAAAAATCTCCTACAATTGTTACTGTGTAACATTAACTATTATGCTGGATATGTATTTTTGTGTAGTCATCAATAAAGAGTTATATATCTATCTATCGCGTTTTCATGCCACCTACAGCCGCAAGTTACTAGGCGAGATATATAAATACTACTTTGACGACCTCTGCGCCGTGGCGGGCGAGTTGCTGGCTGAGATGCGAGAGGTTGCGGGTTCGATTCCCGCTGCGGGATAAATGATCCCGCGTACGCGTACGTATGATCTGCAAATATTTGTTCCAGGTCTGGGTGTTGTGGTACCATGGTACTTGTAATTCCGGATACCCACGACACAGGGAATCCTAGTGTGGGATCATGACATATGTATGTGACTGTTGGGTGTTATATGTCATGTTATGCAGTTATACCTATCACCTTCCCCTTATTGTTTTACTTACACGTGTCAAATTATTATTTCCTTTATAATTGTCTCTGCATAATTGAGTTGAGTGAGTGAGGGTGGGCCTTGATTGAATAACTTTATTATTGATGAATAATATACAATTACTCCAATTACGATTGATGCTAAGTTTCGGTATGTTTATTCAATTAGTAAATTAATCAGTAATTAGAAAGAAGATGCATATATAGCGCAGCGTGGCTGAGCCCTCGTCCTATTCTCGTACACTAACTATTAAACTATATTATAATTTTACCTTTGTAACTAAGATTAGTGTAAGTGAATAAATGCCCCCCTTTTTTATTTTTTATAGATATATATAGATATTAGAGATTAGAAATTATCTATATATGTAATGTTTTGTATTAAATATATCAGTTATCTAGTACTCATAACACAAGCTCTGCTTGGGGCTAGATAATGTTGTGTGAAATGTCCAGCATTTATTTATTTATTTTATTTATACCTACCTATTAACATATATCCTAAAACCATGTAGTCTATAAAAAAGATCGTAGCACTTTGTAGCACCTCGTAGAACGTTGTAGAATATCATAACAGATATCATAGCACGCTGTAGAGGACCGTAGCAGCTCATAGCAAAGAATATGAAAAGACGTTTTGTTTTTATTTCAAGTAGGTTATATCAATATCCAAACTCCTTCCAACTGACGAGTTTTAAGACTTGCGTAGATCATACAAATGAATATCGAAACCTCGTTCATCAAAATAAATATAAATTCTGGACATAATTTTTTTTGACCTTATAGCCTCATCAACTTAGGGATCATGATGCGTAGCTCCTTTTCAAGGAGTTATTCAAGAGGCTGCATAGACCAAATACTCTAACTTCGGTCAGAAAATCAGTATTGCCATCTAACGAGGTTACGTCTCCAGGCGTTTGGGCATTTTGCCTGCGCAAGTAACCTGAACTTTGTTTTTTATCAACAGATAAATTCTAGTAATTCTACTAATACACTCGAGAGCAATGAATCCGGGTCACTTAAAGAATCCTAAAAATCTCGGAAACTAAAAATGCTAGGTTAATGCAATAAATTGTATTTAATAGACAATGTAATACTCCTTAAATGAAGGTATTAAAACTTCTTAGTTATTGTAAAGTTATATCATAAAAAAATCAAATTTGAAAAAGGGCCACTTTCGAAGATGGAACTACGAAATTAAGTTAAAAAAAATTTAAATTTAAATTTAAAATTTAAAATTAAAATTTAATAATAAAAAAAATTAAATTAAAATTAAATTAAAAAAGCACGAGGAGGCAATACGAAGTATTAAAATTCAAGAAAATCGTAATAAAGTTCAAAAATTTCATGTTTCCTATTTTTGTTTTAAGGAGAGATCAGCAGTTTTTTTCTTTATGTAATTTTGTGTTAATAAAATGTATGGTGACTCATATTTTTTTTTACCTTCATTTAAGGAGTATTACATTGTCTATTAAATACAATTTATTGCATTAATCTATCATTTTTAGTTTCCGAGATTTTAACATTCTTTAAGTGACCCGGATTCATTGCTCTCGAGTGTATTATAAATGTAAAAGTTTGTGAGGATGGATGTTTGTTACTCTTTCACGCAAAAACTACTGAACGGATTTTGATGAAACTTTACAGTATTATAGCTTAATTACATCATATATACTTACCCCCATATTCATAATCATTTTTTAAACCTATTTTAGTTAAAATAACTTTTGTCTTGTGCTCTCTGATGTAAAATGATACGTCAAAACAAGACAAAAACTATTATAGCTAAAATAGGTTTAAAAAATGATTATGAATAAGGGGGTTTGGCTATAATTTATAAGAGACGTCCAACGCGGGCGGAGACGCGAGCAAATGCCAGTTTTAAATATATCAAGGTTTATTTTTTTTTTCTTATTAATAGAAACATCTCTATATTTACATACAATAGGTATAGAAGTCTCTGTGTACCTATGTAGGTACACTAGAGTTCTTTTATATTTTTAGGTAGGTACCACCGAGTATGGTGTAGCGTTGCGTTTAAGAACCCTACCTTACAGCAACATTTACAGTATGAGCCTACAGCTCCTTTAATAAGGTGGCCTGGTCTTACGCACACATGCAGGGCTCTCTATCCATATTAGTACAAGCGTCGTCCAACCCACTCACACATATAGACTTGTTTACCACAACCGACAACATAAATAGGACCCACAAGGTCCGCGCACTTGTCTTTTGGCATTGTACACGGCGCTGGCTACACTTTATATCTACATATCTAGCCAAAACGCCATATATCCCGAACTTGGTGAGTTCCCTATCGTATCTACGTTGACCTAGCTTGCACTGTTGTATTGTATTTTATTCTATTTCTAAACTGTACCTAGCCTAATCTTTCTAGGACACCTGCTCGTGGGCTAGCATTCTATAAAGGCCAGCTATTCTCTTAAGAATGCCTGACGCTAAGCTGCTGTGTCCGCCTAGGACGCTAGCGTCTACCTCTGTCTTTCTATCTATCACCTCACTAGTTTATTGTAAACCTCTACGGTGCAATATGGCTGAAGTCTCACGAGTACACCTGGTTCCCTAAAGGCCACGTCGCTTCGTGGCTAAGAGACCTTCAGGCTATTGCACCGAAGACCTGCCTGTCGGCCAGCAACTATAACCTGTCGACTTTACAGGGTTCTACCACTGGGGTCTACCACCCAGTTCTACTGCTCGGTTCTACCACTGGGGTCTACCACCCAGTTCTACTGCAGTTCTACCACTGGGGTCTACCACCCAGTTCTACTGCATCTTCTACCACCCAGTTCTACTGGCATCTTCTACCACCCTGAGCTGCTTCTCACGGACCGCTACCTGTCCGTTGGAGACGCCTTTGACGAGGCCTTCTACACCCTCGCAGGCCAAGCGAGCACGTGGTCTTGCCCTCAGGAGTAATCACCAGGGAAGTGCCGTGAAGCTAAAACTCTATTCCCCTTCGCGTTTCTCGACTCTTGTTCCGAGGGCTTTGCCTCGTAGTTGTGATAACCAGACCAAGCTAGATCTATTCAAACCCACGTCCATAGCCGACTGGCCTTCTGCCTACTACATCTGCCTTCTGCCTACTCCGACCATAAAGACTTTAGTGATAGCTCTAAGAACATTTCTGTTAGTATTATTAAGAAAATAAATGTATTAAACTACCCCTATTGTTTTGGCTACCCAACTGTAGGAAATCTACCTAACTACATTAGGCAGGTTAGGAACTACTACTACCTACTTACTACTTGCGTGTCTGGCTTGCTAAACATACCAGCACGACAATGGCGCCCAACTCTAAAATATTCTAAATCTAAAATATTTTCTATTATGTCCTTACGACAAATGGTCTAAATCTAAAATAATCTAACTAAATATATCTGTCTTGGTCTCAATCACACTACTTGGTAATAAATCGGAACAATTTGAGCTTAAATTATAACCGTACCTACTGGAATAGAGTGCCTACGCTTACATTTTTTTTATTTATTGCACCGTGGCGGTGGAATAATAATTCTACAATTATTATTGTACCAAAGCACATTTTGTATTTCTGTGTTATTTTAAGTATTCTTGTGGATCTAACCTGTGTAAACAACGCATCAGTGCTAGCTAAGTAATCACTATGAGGTCCATAAAGTTCGGTTACCTAAGAAAAAGCGAGCTTGAGTATGAAGTAAGAATCAGGGGGGATGAGCCTATGTCCACAGTTGCTGAACTGCGTAAGCAAATAAATAAGCTGTACAAACTTTACCCACACGATAGTATTGATGATTCAACAATCGAAACTGAGGAAGATATTTCCGGAGCAAGAACTACCTTGTCTGATCTATCTATTATGCCCTTAATATCTGACACTGATCTCGAAAGAGCTACAACCATCCTCTGCCATCTAGAAAATAGGTATCAAAGAATACACCCTACAAGCACTAGTACTAAGGATAAGGTTACTAAAGACCTTGACGAATTAGTAAAAATCACAGAAAAAATTAATGCAATTAAATGTAAGTCTCAGCCTATAATAACAACTCCCTCCATAAGTGGAACATTCCGATCCATTCGATAGATACGAAACAAAAGCACACACACTAACAGACACCACGCTACCTATACACTGCTCTGAGAATAGGATTACTAATGACCTACTCAAACATCGATACGATGGTTCTTCTTGTGTGCGTTCACTCCTACAAAAACTGGAGGAATTTAGATTATCTAGGGGTATATCTAAAACTAAACTACTAAATTCTGCATACGAAATTTTTACGGGGGACGCCTTACATTGGCTTAGAAACATAAGACAAACTTATCACTAGAAACGGGATATTTACCATGATTTTTGAGTTTTGTTGAATCCCGATATTTCGGCACAATTTCATGCGCCATGATCACGAGTAAACTGAAGTCTTTGCGAGTAGATTTTTATTGTTATAGGTAGCCGTAACGATCTACCCTCTTTCTCACTCTTTTATTACGAACACCCCTACCATCAGTTTCATTGTCACACTTAACTCCATCTCGACACACCACACTAACGGTATCCGGACGAGCAACTGGTACCACACAATTTTTCCGATTGCTACACATTCTCACCACAGGATTCCAGACTCCAGACAATTGAAAACCATCTTCTCTATTGAAATTCCTGTGTTTAGTAATCTCAATTGCCTCTTGTACCAGTCTTGGTATGTAATGCCGCTCTGTTGAGATTACCTGTGGATTGTGTAGCTCAATCCAATGGTTTGAGCCAGATTCTATGAGGTGTTCCGCTATAGCTGACTTCTGTGTGTCGACGTTTTTGACCGCTCGGATGTGCTCCTTGACCCGACAAGCTATCGTACGTTTAGTTTGACCAATGTAAGAACTCCCACAGCTACAATCAATCTTATACACCCCTGGTTTTTCAAGTGGAAAACTGTCTTTAGGTGAGCGCAGGTAGTGTGAGATTTTCTTTAAGGGAGTAAAAATGGTCTTAACGGAGAACTTTTGCAGGATTTTCGCAATTTTGTCCGTCACTCCCTTAACGTAAGGCAGAAATGCTGGTTTTCGATCCACCATGCATTTGCGGGGTCTAGGCCTAGGACGGGATGGCAAAGTCTGACACTTATACCCATTCTTACGCAAGACACACTGGATATGAGCTAGCTCACTTTCAATATGATCCTCATCACACAAGTCAAAAGCACGGTTGGTGAGAGACGTTACCACCGAAAAGAGCTGCCGCGGGTGGTGGTGTGAATTGGCATGGAGATATCGGTCCGTATGCGTTGGCTTTCTATAAACAGAGTGGCCCAATCCACCATCTTCTCGGACCTGTACCAATACGTCTAAGAAAGCCAAACGTCGATCACATTCCATTCCATTCCATTTTTACTCCCTTAAAGAAAATCTCACACTACCTGCGCTCACCTAAAGACAGTTTTCCACTTGAAAAACCAGGGGTGTATAAGATTGATTGTAGCTGTGGGAGTTCTTACATTGGTCAAACTAAACGTACGATAGCTTGTCGGGTCAAGGAGCACATCCGAGCGGTCAAAAACGTCGACACACAGAAGTCAGCTATAGCGGAACACCTCATAGAATCTGGCTCAAACCATTGGATTGAGCTACACAATCCACAGGTAATCTCAACAGAGCGGCATTACATACCAAGACTGGTACAAGAGGCAATTGAGATTACTAAACACAGGAATTTCAATAGAGAAGATGGTTTTCAATTGTCTGGAGTCTGGAATCCTGTGGTGAGAATGTGTAGCAATCGGAAAAATTGTGTGGTACCAGTTGCTCGTCCGGATACCGTTAGTGTGGTGTGTCGAGATGGAGTTAAGTGTGACAATGAAACTGATGGTAGGGGTGTTCGTAATAAAAGAGTGAGAAAGAGGGTAGATCGTTACGGCTACCTATAACAATAAAAATCTACTCGCAAAGACTTCAGTTTACTCGTGATCATGGCGCATGAAATTGTGCCGAAATATCGGGATTCAACAAAACTCAAAAATCATGGTAAATATCCCGTTTCTAGTGATAATTATGTTAATAACCATGATAGTTTCAAAAGTTATATAAGACAAACTGTTGATACTTGGGATAACCTCGTCCTCAGACTAAAAGAGGACTACGACTCTGACGACTATGACTACAGACTGATGTCAGAAATCAGACAGCGCACACAAGGGGAGTCTGAATCGATTACGATCTATACCTCGATATTGAATGGCATGTTCAGTCAGCTATCAAAACAGCCAACTACTGAGGACAGATTTGAAATCATATTACATAATATCAAGCCTTGTTATGCCGAAATCTTAGCTGTATCTAACCCACAAACACTTGACGTACTTATTTCGGTCTGTAGAAACTACGAAAAATACATAAGTCGTTCTAAACTTTATCATGAACCTCCCCGTTCAAACTCAAACACTTTAGCACCTGATTATGCCTACATCAGAAAGCCTAACACATCTAACACTACCTACACTGCACACAAACAAGGTTATAACTCTAATTATAACCATAGGTATAACAAACAACCCAGCTACTACGGGACTAGGAAACAGACAAATGTCGCTGCTAACCAGCCGACAACTACTAAAACACTTTTGCCTGTATCTCAACTAGGACAGACTGTACCTACTTCTAAACGTAGTGTACCTGTCTTAACTAAATATTGTCCGCGTTGTAGATGCTCAACACATACACTTAAGGAATGCGACCTACCTCGTTTCCTTATTTGCTTTCGCTGTGGTAGGAAAGACTATAAAGCCCCAGATTGCCCTACCTGCAATATTCCAAAAAACTAAGTACTAAGGACTGTTGTAAAAAGACTGATCAAACTGAGTGGAATAACTGGCTATCTACTCTAAAGATATTCTTTTCCAGCTATTCAATTACAACAGTCCATAGTAAAAAACCTAACAACGACTTAAGGCCATATGCCAACGTAGCTATTTGTGACAAACCGATCTGTGGTTTACTAGATACTGGATCATCTGTCACAATACTAGGTAACAACTCTCATGAATACTTTACTAACGAACTAGGTCTTCAATATCAGTCAAATTACCCTAAATCATTTGTGGCCGCTGGTGGCCAGATATTGGAATCTGAAGGTTATATTGACCTACCAATATCCTTCGAAAATAAGTTTCATCTAATAAGAGCTTACATTGTTCCTAGCGTTCAGAATTCTATAATATTTGGAATAGATTTTTGGCAAAAATTCGAAATTTTTCCAAAAAGACTAAATTCTATTTCACTAATAAATTCGAAAGACTATTCTAACTCCGATCTAAAAGTGAGTTCTAATGAATACTTAAAGTCCTATAATGAGCTATCTGAATCAGAACGTGTCTTGGCTAATAACATAATGAAACAGTTTCAAGACATTTCTTCTCAAAAACGAGGCTTAGGTTGTACTTCTTTAATCATGCATACCATTGATACTGATGGCGTGCAGCCTTTAAGGCAACGCTACTATCGAATGTCACCGGAAAGACAGCGCATTCTTTGCGCCGAGCTCGACAAAATGCTAGAACTAGGCGTAGTCGAATCGTGTGAGAGTCCATGGTCATCACCTGTACTACTAATACCTAAAAAAGATGGATCTCACCGATTTTGCTTAGACAGTCGTAAACTAAACTCAGTAACTAAAAAAGACGCTTATAGCTTACCTTACGTAGCTGAAATACTTGATAGTCTAAAAGACGCTAAGTACCTATCTAGTATCGACTTATATAAATCTTTCTGGCAAATTCCTTTGAGAGAATGCGATAGGAATAAAACTGCATTTTATATTCCTACTAGAGGATCCTATAGATTCAAAACAACTCCATTCGGTCTTACTAATGGGCCTGCTACACAACAAAGACTAGTAGATTCCTTATTTTCTGGACCAGAGTTCGAAGGAAAAGTCTTTGCATTTTTAGATGACATTGTAATAAATAGCACTAATTTTTCATCACACATATCATTGTTCCTATGTTCTTGAAAAACTAACTAAAGCTAACCTCACTATTAACTACGAAAAAAGCAGTTTCTTTAGATCAGAACTAAAATATCTAGGATACGTAGTAAATTCTAAAGGTTTACACGTAGATCCCACTAAAGTGGAAGCTATTCTAAAATATCCTGTACCTACTACCCCTAAAGAGGTAAAAAGATTCTTAGGTACCGCTTCGTGGTACAGACGGTTCATACCTAATTTTAGTTCACTAGCAGGACCTCTTAATAAACTAACAAGCACTAGTAAAAAGGCACCACCCTTTGTTTGGACTAGCGAGTGTGAAAATAGCTTTAAAAATCTAAAAGAAATACTTATTTCTGCACCTGTATGCCCTAACTACCTACTTCCTTTTGAAGTCCACACTGACGCATCTAACTACGGTATTGGAGCTCTTTTGTCTCAAACTATAGATGGAATTGAACATCCAGTAGCATACATGAGTAAATCCTTAACTAAACAGGAACGTAACTATAGCGTAACTGAAAGAGAAGCACTAGCTGTCATCATTGCTTTAGAACACTGGCGATGCTACCTAGAAAATGGTCAAAAATTCAAAGTACATACTGACCATGCTGCTCTAAAGTGGTTCTTAAAACTACAGAACCCCACTGGCCGTCTAGCACGCTGGGGTGTACGTCTATCTTCATTCAACTTTGACCTCATGCATCGCAAGGGGGTAGATAACATCATACCTGATGCACTTTCTAGGGCCCTTCCGGTCTCAGCTATCGCCCTTCAGGCAACATGTATTGCTAACACTACTGTAGATACTTGGTTCCGTACGATCTATAACGGCTGCCAACAGAACCCTATTTCATTTCCTAACTACACCGTAAAAGATAATAAATTATATAGGCTAATGAAAAGTAGATGTACTCTTCAATCTGAATTCGACTGGAAACAAGTCATTCCATTAGAGTCTAGAGAAGCCTTAATTCTAGAAAACCATTCTAACCTACTAGCTGGTCACTTAGGTATCTATAAAACGTATAAACGTCTATCTCAACATTACTACTGGCCAGGTATGCACAAAAACGTTGTAACGCTGGTTACATCGTGCGATGTCTGTCTATCACAGAAGCATGCTAACCATGCTACCTTAGGTGAAATGGGACGTCCTAAAAACTGCTCACGTCCATTTCAAATGCTAAGTATAGACGTCGTAGGACCACTACCTACTACTAGAAAACAGAACTCATACCTACTCGTTGTATCATGTTGTTTTTCTAAATACACCATGATATTTCCTATGCGTCGAGCTACTGCTGACATTATCATAAAGCTATTGGAAGATAATGTATTCTTAACTCACGGTATACCTCAATGTATTGTTCTAGATAACGGCACACAATTTAAGAGTCATATTATGAGGCAACTTTTCTCTAAGTATAAAATACCTAATATTCATTACACACCTAAATATACGCCTCAGGTAAATAGTGTCGAGCGACAGAACAAAACCATAGTTACCGTTATATCAGCCTACATAGAAAACGACCAAAGATCTTGGGACCTACTGATACCTAAAGTTCAGTTCGCTCTAAACAGTTCTGTCAGTGAGGTGACTGGCTTTACACCAGCCTTTCTAGTATTCGGTCGAGAGCTCGTATCTTGTGGTTCTCACTATCTAAATACGGATAGTGAGGATATCATTTTCCAGCCTAGAGACGCATATGCTGAAACACTAGGTCTTCTATCACCTATCTTTGATAAGGTTCAAGCCTTACTAATAAAAGCCCACTCCAGAAATGCTAAACTATATAACTTGCGTAGGAAATCAGCTGAATTTAACGTAGGTGACGTAGTCTGGAGAAAAACCTATTACCAAAGTGACAAAGATAAACACTTTAGTAAAAAGCTAGCACCTAAATACCTAAAATGTAGAATCACGGTCAAACGTTCACCAGTGGTTTACGAACTAGAAGATATGAATAAAAATCCTTTAGGTGTTTGGCACACTAAAGATATTAAACTGACTAACTATAAGGATTAATACTTAATTGCATACTTAACTTAATTGTATACTTAACTTCTAATGTACCTACCTATACCTATTTATATTTTTTCTAACGCAACTAGGTCTACACCACAGTGCAAGAAACTTACGTAGGTAAATCGTCATAGAAACTAACTTCTATTATGGTTCATCTAAACCATATCTTATCTTATCTTGTTATAACCTACCTTATGACAGGATTTTTTTTAGATATTTTGCAACAGATCTAAAATGTTGTAAAAAATTATACCACAGCTAAACTGATGGTATAAACTCTGGTATGTTGCCTACTGCATAGATAATTTACAGTGGCACGGCTACCCGTGCACTTGACTAATTTCTTTCTAGAAACTTTTGTTTTTTTACCTACAATTTTATCTGTTATTTCTTGCGCTGTGGTAACTGACTAAGGTCAAGTAAACACTCTAATGCATCATTAGATACCTAACTAAACAATTGCTGCCATCTATGATTTTATTATGGAACTACGAACAATCTAGGTTCGCAGGGCCACTAAAATCAATTAAAGTTCTACCATCTTCCGTTAGAGTTCGTTCAAGCAGAAATCTATTTATTTACTAGGAAATTGTTATTTCAATTTTCAACTTATCCGACAGATGTCATCTACTGTTTGTACATTATTACATAACTAACTTCGTATTATTATTTTTTCTGAAAACAAACCTAGTAAAAATAATAATAAAATTAACTTGGTTTGTTAATTCATACTTTTATTTTTTAATTATAAAATAAACTTGTAATAGTAAATATAAAATACGTACCTACTTACGTAATTGCTAGCCATAAATCGATTGAAAATTAAATAAAAATGAACTGACTTAACTTCATTTTTGACTTCTCAACTAAATTTTTTTTTTCTTCTTTGTTCCCTATGTAGAGACGTATCTTCGCATAGAGACATAGAGCAACATATAAACTTCTTTACATAACAGTCATACCTACTTAACACTACTTAATTTTTTTTTTGTTGACTATTCAACTAACTTGAATTTTTTTTCTTCTACTGGTAGAGACATGGAGCCCTAGAGCCATAGAGACTTTTACAAATAATAAATAACTAATTATTTTTTTTCTCTTGCCTTAAATACTAGCTTCTCTAAATTCATCCTTGTTTACATTTAGAAACCTACACCTAACACGACTCTATAACGATAGAGACTTAATAATTTCTACTTACATAATTTCTTAAACTTAAATTTCACGTATTTTTTTTTAATGATCACGAACTACCACTGAACTCAGTTCGTGGGTGCTTTGATCATATACTAGGTTCAAAAAAAATTTTTTTTTTAGAAACTTAATTTATTTCTAAATCTCTTTCATCTACAATACAAACAGTCTAGTCTACACTACTCTACACTATACTAACTACACTTGCCATCCTAAATGGTAAAGCCTCTATTACACTAACAACTTAAACTTTTGTTGATATGAGTATACATACATACTAAAGTAGGTATATTCTGTGTGTAGCTTCTAATGCTAGCTGATAGCTGAGGCTAATGCGTGATGTATGCGAGATAGAAGTATGAAAGCATGAATGAATGAATGTAGAGTCAGCAAGAGCAAGGTTGTAGTTCTAGCGGGTTTTATCAGGCAAAACCCTTCTCTGTCTGAGGGGGTACTGTAGCGTTGCGTTTAAGAGCCCTACCTTAAGCAACATTTACAGTATGAGCCTACAGCTCCTTTAATAAGGTGGCCTGGTCTTACGCACACATGCAGGGCTCTCTATCCATATTAGTACAAGCGTCGTCCAACCCACTCACACATATAGACTTGTTTACCACAACCGACAACATAAATAGGACCCACAAGGTCCGCGCACTTGTCTTTTGGCATTGTACACGGCGCTGGCTACACTTTATATCTACATATCTAGCCATAACGCCATATATCCCGAACTTGGTGAGTTCCCTATCGTATCTACTTTGACCTAGCTTGCACTGTTGAATTGTATTTTATTCTATTTCTAAACTGTACCTAGCCTAATCTTTCTAGGACACCTGCTCGTGGGCTAGCATTCTATAAAGGCCAGCTATTCTCTTAAGAATGCCTGACGCTAAGCTGCTGTGTCCGCCTAGGACGCTAGCGTCTACCTCTGTCTTTCTATCTATCACCTCACTAGTTTATTGTAAACCTCTACGGTGCAATATGGCTGAAGTCTCACGAGTACACCTGGTTCCCTAAAGGCCACGTCGCTTCGTGGCTAAGAGACCTTCAGGCTATTGCACCGAAGACCTGCCTGTCGGCCAGCAACTATAACCTGTCGACTTTACAGGGTTCTACCACTGGGGTCTACCACCCAGTTCTACTGCTCGGTTCTACCACTGGGGTCTACCACCCAGTTCTACTGCAGTTCTACCACTGGGGTCTACCACCCAGTTCTACTGCATCTTCTACCACCCGGTTCTACTGGCATCTTCTACCACCCTGAGCTGCTTCTCACGGACCGCTACCTGTCCGTTGGAGACGCCTTTGACGAGGCCTTAATTAATTTTCAAGTTAAAACATTATGGCATACAAAATCAGGCAATTAATCTTGTAAATTCTTACTTATCCAATAGAGTCCAAAAAGTTGATGTTGGTGGTGAAAGGTCTTCAGGATCGACTATTGTCATGGGGGTGCCACAGGGTTCAATACTAGGCCCATTTTTATTCCTAGTTTACATTAACGATCTCCCTTTTTTTGTGAAAGACATATGTGACATAGTTCTGTTTGCTGACGATACTTCTTTGATTTTCAAAGTTGATAGATCTAAATCTAATTACGACGATGTAAATGATTCACTATCGCGTGTTCTTGAGTGGTTCACAGTTAATAATCTTTTGCTTAATGCTAAAAAAACTAAATGCATCAAATTCACATTGCCAAATGTAAAACATTATCCAACTAATATTAAAATAAATGGGGAGACACTTGATCTTGTCAAGTCTACCATTTTCTTAGGGCTTAATATTGATGCGGGCTTGCAGTGGGCACCACAAATTGTGGCTCTTGCTGGTAGACTTAGTTCCGCTGCATATGCAGTTCGTATAATAAGGCAGCTTACTGATGAAGCTACAGCTAGGCTTGTTTATTTTAGCTACTTCCATAGTGTTATGTCATATGGTATCATACTGTGGGGTAAAGCAGCAGATATCCAAGCTATTTTTGTCTTGCAAAAACGGGCAATACGTGCCATTTATAAAATGAAGTCGCGTGACTCCTTGAGAGAGCGTTTCAAAGAAATCAATATTCTTACAGTAATATCGCAATATATCTATGAAATATTATTACATACACATAAACACTTGGATAGTTTTATGATAAAAAGTGACGTGCATGGTATTAACACGAGAAATAAACACAAACTAAATATACCAAAATTTCGATTAAAGAAAGTAAGTGGGTCTTTTATGGGGAATTCTGTACGGTTCTATAATAAACTTCCAGAAGGTGCATTTAAACTTCCTATTCGAAGATTTAAATCCTACATAAAGATGAATCTAATTATAAAAGCGTATTACACTCTTGATGACTATATTAATGATAAAGCCGCGTGGCCTGATGTCGCTCTGCCCCTCGACTGCTAAAATGGAAATTTGCAATATCTGTACTTACCTATTTACATGTTTGTATTAGATTATTATTTATAAGTATAACAAGCGTAGCGTGTGCTGTCTTGCATATTTTTGCTGATGTTTATTTACTTTTGACTACCTTCCTAAGGTTTTTAAGTTCTCATTTACTATGTATCAGCAACTCCTTGCTCCGAGGCACCACACAGGCGCTTCTCACCTAGTGGTAAGACGGACCATTTATGTAAGCCAAGCCGAGTTTGTTGCCTGATTCTTCTAGGCTTGGTCGCGTTGGAACAGGAGTAATTTAATTTTATATAAGACGATTCAAAATGATCCTTGTGATTTCAATGAATAAAGTTCTTTTTGACTTTGACTTTGACTTTGACCTTCTACACCCTCGCAGGCCAAGCGAGCACGTGGTCTTGCCCTCAGGAGTAATCACCAGGGAAGTGCCGTGAAGCTAAAACTCTATTCCCCTTCGCGTTTCTCGACTCTTGTTCCGAGGGCTTTGCCTCGTAGTTGTGATAACCAGACCAAGCTAGATCTATTCAAACCCACGTCCATAGCCGACTGGCCTTCTGCCTACTACATCTGCCTTCTGCCTACTCCGACCATAAAGACTTTAGTGATAGCTCTAAGAACATTTCTGTTAGTATTATTAAGAAAATAAATGTATTAAACTACCCCTATTGTTTTGGCTACCCAACTGTAGGAAATCTACCTAACTACATTAGGCAGGTTAGGAACTACTACTACCTACTTACTACTTGCGTGTCTGGCTTGCTAAACATACCAGCGCGACAATGGTTTTATAGAGATGGGTTTTAGTGTACAAAACAAACATGCCGGGGGAGCCGAAGCCGCGGGCCCATGCTAGTGTAACAGCAATGAATAAACTAGAAGAAAGAGGGTCGCCCTGCCTGACTCCTCTGAATATTATCGTATCACCTGTTTTATCTAGCTTGACTCTACTTCTGCTTTTATCATATACTAATATATTATATTAATTATATTTATGTCGACATTTGAGACTTATAGTGCCTAAAGGGTATCCCAAATGCAAATTAATCGAATCAAACGCCTTGGTATAATCGACGAATCCTAAATAAAGTGGTCTGTCTTAAAACTCTTCGTACTTTTCTATATATATTGTATCTAATATATTTTACATATATTGGTTAGTCTATTGTTTGTTAATTCTCTATATTTACTTTAATTCTGTTTTCTAACCACGAGGCGAATAATTTATATATGTTGGGCATTAAGCTTATTGGACGGTAGTTTCCTATATCAGCTGGATCTCCCTTTTTGTACAAGAGAATTATATTCGAGATGGCCCATGAGTTCGGGATCTTTCTTTCAGTCAGGATTATATGATGCTATATGCACATGATTATACAAAATAAAAATAAAACCAAGCTTAAAATAAGTAACCACCTACTGAGGAAGACCTATAATAATACTAATAGGTACTACTACTTTTCAACTTTCTCCAAAACAAGCTGCCTTATCTCAATGAGTTTCGGCAGGCTGTGATGAAAAATGTCAACATTGTTCTCCGAGAGAACATTAACTAAATAACGTGTGACATTGGTGCATATTTGAGCAAGTGTATGAAAGTAGTGCAGTGTGTGAACAAGTATGTGTTTGAGTAATGTCTAGACGTCAACCATGTAATTAAGAGGAATAATACAACTAATAAAGCAACTGCTTGCACTGCTGGACAAAGGCCTTCCCCTCTAGAATGCCACGAAGGACGGTCTTGAGACGCCTTCATCCACCAACTTCTTGCTACTAACAAAACTAAAACTGTAAGCAACTGTTTAATTTAATAAATAAATAAGTATATCCTACTAATATTATAAACGCGAAAGTTTGTGAGTATGGATGGATGTTTGTTACTCTTTCACGTAAAAACTACTGAATGGATTTGAGTGAAATTCGGAATGGAGATACTTTACGCCCTGGATTAACACATAGAGGCTACTTTTCATCATCATCATCATCATCAATTTTCATCATTTTTCACGCGGGTGAAACCGCGGGGCGCGGTATAATATATAATTATATATAGTAAGGTATATAGCTTTGTGCCGCTCAGAAGTAACTGGCGCAAATGATAAAACTTTATTTTGCTTAAAAAGTAGCAAATACAAAAAGAAATCTTCTTATATTTGTTTAAATATTTTGATTAACTACCGAATACCGCCAATATTTTCTAGATTAGAAGGATGGACGTAAAACGGGTATTACGAGAACCAATTTCAAAAAATAAATCTTTCGAGAAAAGTTTCACCAATCGTGTTTCAGTTTTAGAGTTATTTAGATAACATCTTCAAGTAATCATTATATTAACATCGAATTTGTAACATTTACCGTTACAGAGTGAGCATGTAACGCAGCGACCCCAAAATTTTAAAATATCAACTTTATTTAATTGTTTCATTTGTAATAACTCCCGTTATTACCAACTGAGTCCTAGTCTAAGTCACGGTTTTAATTAGGTCTTTGGGGCCAACTGCCACCTCAAGGTAATTATTTATTTTATACTAGTTGCGCCCCGCGGTTTCACCCGCGTGAATAATGATCAAAATTGATGATAATGATGATGATGAAAAGTAGCCTATGTGTTAATCCAGGGCGTAAAGTATCTCCATTCCAAATTTCACTCAAATCCATTTAGTAGTTTTTACGTGAAAGAGTAACAAACATCCATCCATACTCACAAACTTTCGCGTTTATAATATTAGTAGGATTCTCTTCCCGGTGTGAAGTGAGTAATCGCGCTGTCACTGTCTTGCAGTTCTGCTAGCTCCACCCACTCGAGTTTCGAAACATTTTAACATATCGTCTTAATAAATACATTTTATTAAATTAATAAACTTGCCTATTTCACGGCCTTTGCAATAATGTACTATTTTGAATTGCTAATCTATCATTATCAACTTTGTAAATATGACCAACAGTTTCACCTGATTAATTTTCATTTGAACAAACAGATGTCTGACACTTGTTTCTACATCTCTCAGTATAAAAGAATCATATAATTTTTCACAAATTCATTTTCAACATCTCAACTGATAAAAACAATGTGAATATTTCGTGTTTCAATACTTTCAATAACAACATTGCTGTATCGTCGATTAGTCGTCTCACTAATTAATTTTAAACAATTGATATAACCGATAACTTGAATAATGGATTTGGCAACACTGTGGACGACATTAGCAGGGTTGTTCCAGTTGCAAGATATAAACTGGAACGTTACAAATGGAACAATGAATACGAACTCTTCTCAAATAATTCGTACCTATGGGTATTCAGCCGAAGAGCATACGGTGATAACGTCCGATGGATTCATGCTTGGTTTGTTCAGGATTCCCAGCAATGGGCCGCCAGTGCTGATTGTTCATGGCTTGTTGTCATGCTCTGATGATTTCTTAGCCCTTGGAGCCAATAAGTCCCTTCCCATCTTACTGGCCGAACTCGGATACGACGTTTGGCTCGGCAACGTCAGAGGAAACACTTACTCGAGAAATCACGAAAATCTTTCTCCGGACAGCGCTTTGTTCTGGGACTTTAGTTGGCACGAAATGGGTGTATACGATCTACCAGCTATGATAGACTACATACTGGACAAGGCTAACGTATCGAAATTGTCGTACATAGGCCATTCGCAAGGTACCACATCAGCGTTTGTGATGCTATCTGAAAAAACTGAAATGAATGACAAAATAAACGTAGTGGTATCTCTGGCTCCGATCTCATGGATATCAAATTTAACGACTCCTGTGGTCAAGGCTTTAGCGAAGCCGGAGGTACGAGAGGGAATCGAGATCGCATTCAAGGCTCTCAATATTACCGAGGTGCTTCCTCACCGCCCACCATTTAGCTCGGTGATGGAAATCTGTAGCTCGTCCGCTTTGTTGAGCACGCTGTGTCTCACCGTTGCGTTCTTTGGTTATGGGTTTGATTACAAACAGATCGATTACGAGAACACAGAAAAACAATTCTGGCATTTTCTGGCTGGAAGTTCATTTAAGCAAATTAATCATTATCTGCTGA
Organism: Epirrita christyi; assembly: GCA_951392215.1. Taxonomy (NCBI): domain Eukaryota; kingdom Metazoa; phylum Arthropoda; class Insecta; order Lepidoptera; family Geometridae; genus Epirrita; species Epirrita christyi. Next base: position 9,512,182 of record OX595862.1, read on the forward strand.
ATATAGAGAGTAAGTTGTTTCAGAAGTATGACTACGGTTCCATTGAAAACATTGAAAAGTACGGGTCGAAGGAAGCTCCCTCGTATCCGGTTGGAAATATAACTTCAAGACAGGTATTAATTTGGGGTAAGAATGATTGGCTGTCGAACATTAAGGACATCCAACAGTTAAATAGCAGCCTTCCAAACGGAGCAGAAGTTTACGAAGTAGATTTCGCAAATTTCAATCATATGGATTTTCTGTGGGCAAAACATGCCAATGATTTGGTTTATGCAAAAGTGATAGAGGTGGTGAATAAATATTCTGGTACTTAATAATAGTACGGTCCACTTTATAACTCTTGTAATACGTACCGATCCTATACACTTATAATAATCAGCAGGTAGGCATAAATATGTATATACATCTTTATAGTAAAAATAAAGTTATAGTTAACAAAATAGTTTTATTTTGATATTATAAATACTTTTATAATAATAATAATACCGTAGCGCACGCTTGTGGCAAGCGTTCGGTGAGTAGCGACACCGCGGAGCCACATTACTCCCTGGGGTCAACAGAGAACCTTGTCCCTCGGCTTGCCTTAGCCGGCTGGCCAAAGGTGGAGGGGCAAGAGCGAAACCTATGCTCCAATGGTGGAGTTAAAGGCATAAAGCCGGGAGGTAGCGCTTAGTGAAACTGCAGCACACCTTTCAACACCCTTTAGCCGTCCACGCCAACGTTGCCCTGACGCTGCCTTCATTAGCGGCACCTTTAAGGGGCCCGTTTAGTGAACGGCAAATCACCACCTGCCTAAATCGTTTTCAATCATTTTGAATTGGCAGGTGCCGCATCTTGTAAAACATTTTAATTAGCATGTTCTCCCTGCAATAGCACCAACTTTCATTAATTTTAACAATAGTTTAACCATCTGCCTTCCATCCACCATAACAATAATGTTTGGAACATATCATAACACCCAACAGTCACATACATAGTCATGATACTACGCTAGGATTCCCTGTGTCGTGGGTATCAGGAACTACGAGTACCGTGGTACAAAAAACACCCAGACCAAGAGATCTATATTATATAAAATTCAAAGTCCTGACTGACTGACTGACTGATATATCAACGCACAGCCTTATTTTTTTTTTTATTTTTTTTTTATTTTTGTTGCCGCCTATCTCCGTTGTTTATGAACCGATTTGGAAAATTCATATGGCGATTTTGATATTTTCAGCAACAAACCAAGCATTTGCATTCAAAAAGTATCATAATCCTTTCACCACTATGGTTCTTTCATCATTTTTTTTCATCCAAATATTTAGTCGATTACAATTGCGGAAGTCGGTTTTTTAAATGAAAAGTTATAAATTATAGGATATAGTGGCGCACTTAGAATTTATATTTGGATATAAACCAACCTACGCTATTGTTAAACTTTGAGTTAACTATCACCTTCCATACACGTGGCAAATTATTATTTCCCTTATAATTGTCCCAACATGATTGAGTTAAGTGAGTGAGGGTGGGCCTTTATTGAATAACGCATTATCATTGATGAATAATACAATGACTCTATTTACGATTGATGCTAAGATGCGATGTGTTTATTCAATTAATAAAATATTAAGTAATTAGAAAGAAGATAAACCTCGCAAATCTATGGCGATGGCTAGTTAGTTTCCTTGTTAACCGGAGACGGACAGCGTTTTGTCTCACGCGCACTCGGTCGAATTAGTGTTGTATTCGTGATTCTCACCTCTCCACGCTCCCTATCCTCTACAATAAAGAGAAATATTAACATACTTTCCTTAATCAAATGTCTGCTATTACCTACAATTACAAGGATGCCTCTGTACAGCACAAGTTTATTTTTTTCTTTTTTATATATTAAAATTTTTAATTTATGTGTACAATTTGTATGAATGACGAGTTAAATATTGTTGATAGTACCTATCGGTAACCTCACTGTATTGTGTCTATTGTATGTGTTATTAATCATCTTTAATAATACATTTTCAGATTTCTGATTCCAAGTGGTCTATAAAAAGATCGTAGCACATCGTAGCACCTCGTAGAACGTTGTAGAATATCATAGCAGTTAATAATAGCACGCTGTAGCAGCTCGTAGCACGCGGTAGAGGATCGTAGCAGCTCGTAGCAAAGATCATGAAGATACTTTTTAACAGACTTCCCAAAAAAGGAGGAGGTTTTCAATTCGGTTGTATTTTATTTTATGTTTGTTACCGCATTTCTCCGGCGTTTATGAACCGATTTGGAAAATTCTTTTTTTATTTGAATAGATATACTTCCAGAATGGTCCCATTTCAATCAAGCATTTGCATTCAGAAAGTATCATGACCCTTTCACCACTATGGATTTTTCGTATTTTTTTTTTCATCCAGATATTTTGTCGAATTTTGCAGAAGTCGGTTTTTTATATGAAAAGTTATTATTTCAAGTAATTTATATCGATATCCAAACTCAGGATTCCAACTGACGAGTTTTAAGACTTGCGCAGATCATACAAATGGTTATCGAGCCCTCGTTCGTCAAACTTCATATAACATAATTTTTTTTGTATACTTCTTGGCAAACAATCAAGCATATGGTCCACCTGGTGGAAAGTAGTTACCGTAGCCTATGGACGCCTGCAACGCCAAAGGCATCACACGCGCGCTGCCGACCCTGAGACATAAAGATGAAAAGTCTCATGTGCCTGTAATTAACATAACACCCAACAGTCACTTAGGATCAGGAACTACGAGTACCATGGTACCATAACATCCATATCAATTCTGGACATAATTTTTTGACGTGACAACGTCTTATAATTCGATAGAGCCGGCTGCACGCACGAAAACACATGACTCATGCGGCGTTACCTCGCTCTGAGGCGTTCCATGTAAGGCTTGAAGTGCAAGCGAGAGCGCGGCACGAGCGACAAAGAAGCACGTTCTTCAGACGTTTTTTCTAACTCATCAACATGGGGCCTTGTTGCGTTTCTCCTTTTCAAAGAGTTATCCAATAGGCTGCATTTGTTCAGGTTTGATACCATGGTACTCGTAGTTCCTGATACCCACGACACAGGGAATCCTAGTGTGGGATCAAGACCTATGTATGTGACCGTTGGGTGTTATTTTATGTTATATTTACATACAAAATACAAGTTTTGTCTATGTGTGCACTTGAGATCCTACTAATATTATAAACGCGAAAGTTTGTGAGTATGGATGGATGTTTGTTACTCTTTCACGTAAAAACTACTGAATGGATTTGAGTGAAATTTGCAATAAAGATACTTTACGCCCTGGATTAACACATCATCATCATCAATTTTCATCATTATTCACGCGGGTGAATCCGCGGGGCGCAACTAGTCTTTTATATGGATTTCATTGCGGTTTTTTATGTAGCTACTGCTGTGTAGGAGTTTTGTAAAGGTTTTTAGTGTACAAAACACGCCGGGGGAGTTGAAGCCGCGGGCATGTGCTAGTACAATCAGAGAATTGTATGATCAGTTCCAACTTTATTTATATCAGAGTGAAAACAGACAACATCAACACCTTAATTCATAAATACTTATGTAGTAAATAGATAATACATACATGAGGTACTTACTTATTAAATAATTTACTTGATTAACCAGGCACGTATATCAAAATAGTATATTACGATACGTGTGACTTAAGTTGCCTATTATTGCACGGCGTGAAGTTAGCGCCCGGGCGTAGCGAGGGTGCTAAACGCCGTGCAAGACAACTTAGGGCACAAGTATATATTTTATGTACTATTTTATAGCACAAGTGACATATACCCGCCCTGGACGCGGGGGGGGGGGGGGGGGAAGCCCCCCCGATGAATGAAATTATTGTTTTTAAATCATCACATAAACTCAATACACGTTATGTCATAATATCAACTCACCATTTTTTTAAATTTGTTTCAAAGATTTGATAGAAGAAAACTAGAATGCATATAACAGATGAGTTATATAGAATAGAATCAATAGAGTATACATTTGATTGATACACGTACATTTATTGAGCAATGTACATAACATAACAGAATGTGTAAAATTTTCGTCGTCTCTTTTTCTACAGCGCGAAACTGTTTTTAGACGGAATTCTAACCTATCCCTTTTCTTTCATTTGTCTGTTGTGAATTTCGAAGTGTCAAAAAGGACATTTTATGTATCTTTTCTTGTTTACTGTCCATCTGTGAAGTTGGCCGTTTCATTTTCGCACGGTGTAAAAAAGAGCTATTTAAGTCACGGAAAAGCATGCGTAAAGTGGGGGTTTAGGTCACACTGTGCTATAAACATATGTTACAATCGAGTTAAACATGGTTTAAGCAAAATCTTGACTTCTATAAATGTTCTTCGTGATCAGCCCCCAATTACAGTAGTGCTATCTAAATCTTATGAAACTTGAATAGGGGAAACTGCTTGACCTAAATATTCCTCCTTTCAAGTTTCAAAAGATTTGGACAGCGCTAAGGCTGCCAAAACCATCCCCATTTTTGCGTTCCCCATTGCCATTTGCTACTTTAATTAGGGGGCGGTGCCTGATTATACCAAGTTTTGACCCTCAAGGATTGTGGAGGACGTCGTGTCGAGTTTCCAGCCTATACTCGCCACAAGTCTTAAATTAGGTGCCCAGTTTTTCTTTCACTTTTCTAACAATTAATTGCTAAAATACAAAGTTTCTATATTAGAGAATGTATGTAGTACAATAGAGTTAGGTTAACGGGTATATGATTATTAAGATTTGAATAAAACAGCTAAATTATTATTAGATTTAGATAAATACTATCCGAATCCGAATAATAGCATAATATGGTGGAAATATGCTCGAATTACAAATGACGTCGGTATTACGTTTGTATGGGCAGTTCACCATTCGCTGGGTTCTTAATTCTTCAAACGTGTTAGATTGGTATATTATTAGGCTTGTCAAAACTTTATACTTATTAGATAATTCTTAGACGTGTAGTACCTAAATCAACAATAGGTCTGTAGTAGAATTTATTTAAGTGTGTCATACACGTAGCAGATGCGGTAAGAAATCTGTAGCTGAGCGCGTATCTGTCCATATCGTTCTCTATACTAAACTCAAGAAGCAACACACACGTAGCAGATCACTCATATTTTACCGTCAAGCATCTGTAGGAACCGACATATACCTATATCAAAAGATGGACAGATGGTATCTGTGTATACAATCCGCACCAAGAAACAAGTATAGACAGCTTGAAGGTTTCCACGTGAATGTATCATTTTCGTATATTATCGTATCTGCTACGTGTGTGATGCACTTAAGACTTGAAGTAAACTAATAAAAGATGTCCGTCTGCACTAATGTCAAACATCTTAAGTGCAACGCATTTTTCATCGTTTATACGTCCTAGAGAGTTAGGCATGAGCTTAGGAGCTGTCAAAGTCTAGTGCAGACATTACTGTAGTAAACTACTAATAGAATTTATAGAATATTATGGAGTAGTAGCAGTCAGTAAATCACAGAATAGCGGTTAAGTGAGCGGTAATAACGGCTATTCTTCTTCACTCTTCGCTAGGTCTTCGGTGCTTCTCCTGTAACACAATATACATGAATAATTAATGTTTTTTTTTTCATTCTTCAGAGGTTGTGCCAGATAAATTTTATCGAAATTGATTCAGTGCTTTTTGATAGAAGTCGATTTCTGTTGTTTTTCTAAAAATTAACTACTCTTTAACCTTCGTAAATAAATTATGGTATTTATGGATACTGAAGAGCACGTTCCTCTAATAAGTATTTACTTATAACTTTTCATTTAAAAAACCAACTTCCGCCATTGTTATTCGACTGAAAGGGTTATGATACTTTCTGCATGCAAATGCTTGATTTGTTGCTGAAAATATAAAAATCGTTATATGTATGCCTACAATATTTGAGGAGTTCCCTCAATTCCTCATGGATTCCATCATCAGAACTGGATTCTGAAAATAATGGGACCAATCTGGAAGTATATCTATCCAAATAAAAAAAGAGTTTTCCAAATCGGTTTATAAACGACGGAGATTAGAGGTAACAAACATAAAAAAACAACCGAATTGAGAACCTCCTCCTTTTTGTGAAGTCGGTTAAAAAGAAGACCAACCATGCATAAACATGTTGTAAGTACAGAAATATAAACTTTTTTCTTTGTTTTCCTCAATTTTTACTTTTAGTTTTTACTAGTCACTGGTCTTTTCTTGGCCGATGCTGTGATGAACTGGACGTTACATAAAGGCCCACAGAAACCCAATTTATTTGTTGCTTACCGTACAAACTGCGCTTGCGCAAGTGCTCTTCCATTCGTCCTCGCACATCGATACAACATCAGCACTCCTGTATACTCGCAGGACAGCGTCCGTGCTACTCTCTCCTCCCCCCGAAGACTTGCTGACGGGGGGTCTTCCTCCATCGTTGATAAGTCTGAACGCTTGCCATATCTAGTGGTCATCATCCATCTGTAGTAGGTATAAGGAAAGGAGATACAACAGATAAATTCACGATTGTTACTTTTGCTATGTTATTTTAACCAAGAGTACAAAAAATTCCAGCCCGATGGGCTTAATTAAGGTATAAAATCGGACTGAATGTGTCTGAAAAGAATGCTAGAAGTATTGTCTTTGACGACTTCTGTGGCGCGGCGGGCGAAGGCTCGCCTGCGACGCAGGAGGTTTCGGGTTCGATTCCCGCCTCGGAACAAATATTTGTACGATCTGCAGATATTTTTTCTGGATATTTTTCCATGTATAAACAAAAATATCTATCTATGTAATGTATTGTATTAAGTATATCAGTTATCTAGTACCCATAACACAAGCTCTGCTTAGCTTGGAGCTAGATAATGTTGTGTGAAATGTCCAAATCCTACTGTACTACCTGTAAAACCCTGGCTGCTGCCGGGCAGTGGAGTATAAAAGCTGCTGCACTTTCCAGCAGCTAAGGAAACGTTAACCCAGGCTGTGGAGAAGTGTAGCAGCTTTTACGCGGGCAACCCAGTTTCATCATGGAGAGAAGTCAAAGTCAAAAATAATTTTATTCATTGAAATCACAAGGATCATTTTGAATACTTCTATATAGTGTAGACATTACTTGTAGCTATTTTTTCAATAGCTGCGCCTTATCATAACATAACACACCCAACAGTCACTTACATAGTCGTGATCCCACACTATAGGATTCCCTGTGTCGTGGGTATCAGAAACTACGAGTACAATGGTACCATAACACCCAGACCCGAAACAAATATTTGCAGATCATAAAAACATTTGTCCAGTAGCAGGAATCGAACCCGCAACCTCTAGCATCTCAGCCGGCTACTTCCCCGCCGCGCCACAGAGGTCTTCAAAACCGGCTCTAAGATCAGCTAGCTTTTAGGCAGGATCTTTTTTTATCAACAAAGGTGGATGTGCATTTTAGTATTAACTAGTTTAGCGACTGGCTGCAAGTTTTAACAGATGTGAGTGAGAGATTTATTCTTACGAAATTGTGCGTTTTTTATACTACTTCGCAAGCAAACAAGCATACGGCCCACCTGATGGAAAGTAGTTACCGTAGCCTATGGACGCCTGCAACACCAGAGGCGTCAAACGCGGGCTGCCGACCCTGAGACATAAAGATGAAAAATCTCATGTGCCAGTAATTTCACCAGCACCCGTACCTTTCAAACCGAAACACAGCAATGCGAGCACTACTGCTTGGCGCCAGACAGGTACGGTGGTAGTACTTCCCCGGACGAACTCTTTCACAAGAAGTTCTACTACTAACAAAACCTGTTACCTGTCGTTTCTAGGTGTGATAAGACGCTCCGGCGAGCGACCGTATCTTGCCGCGAAAGTGAACGGTACTGGAGAAACTATAACAACACATTCGATGGTAACTGTAATTTAATCCAATTTATTACATAACATAACATCCAACAGTCACATATACATAGTCCTGACCCCACACTAGGATTCCCTGTGTCGTGGGTTTTAGAAACTACGAGTACCATGGTATTACGACACCCAGACCAGTAACAAATTTTTGCAAGTCATGCAAACAATTGTCCCATTTGTCCCGCAGCGGGAATGGAACCCGCACCTCTTGCGTCTCAGCTGGCTACTCGCCCACCACGCCACAGAGGTCTTCACGCCACAGAGCTTGTCAAAATATTTAGTATTATATTGCTAGAAGGTTTATTCTAACTATATAATTAGTACAGGCAAATTAGCAAAGAGTGTGGACCTAAGTCGTGTAGTCGTGGATTCTTATGGAAACGTTAGATGACACGAAAAGAAGCTTATCCTAGGTTTGCACCGTTTCTGGCGCTTACGGAACCCTTTTAAATATTAGGTACAAACATAAAAAGGCCGTAAATTTTAAAATAGAAAGAAATTACTTGATGCAAGTTAAACTACGTATAGAGAGACTGTCTTAGTGCATTATGATTTTAATAAAAACCACGTGCATGTAGGGAACACAGTGTTGAACAAATGCATCTTCCGTAAAAAAAAACTAGTTAAAAACTTCCGGCGGATGTAGTACTAATTAAATGAATAAGTTTAAGTCAATTTCCAGAACTACATTAATTTTCCCCGAAGTAGAACGACAATAAAATATGGAAAAGTGCCTTCCGTGAGACGCACCATGGTGCAAACCTGGTAATGTATTTCGAACATTTTTCTGATAAGTCTTATCAATTTGCACCGACTTACTTAATTTTCCCGGAGCCGTAATAACCACAAAAAGTTTTTTTTGTAAATGTTTTTTTTTGTATGTTCCGTATGGATTTAAAAATTACTTGGTGCAAATGTAGATCATAACGGTTCAAAGTCTATGCCAAATTGCACCGACTACTTCTATTTCCCCCATTCAGTTACGGATATTTTTATGGTTTTCACCCTATTTCACCCTGTTCCGGGGGGTGAAATTACTGATGCTTATTATTAGAGGTGATATTTAAGCCATACATAACAATTAGAAAAGTTTTCATGACTACATCTAATTAGTTCCACACTTGTGCAAAAAATCACCTAATTTGACTGTACTAAAAGTATTTACCCATGCATTGATTGAGAACAGAGCGTAGAGTAGCGTTCATTGATGAGTCTAATGTATCTGTTATTATAAAGGAGAGTGTAGGAGGGTCAGGTAAATTAAAATACTTATTTAAGTTCGACAATCACGTTTACTTCCCAAGAACCAAAGCTTGAAGACCAGACAAATAAAATATATATCTATGGATAAGGATGGCGCTGCGGGCGCACAGGATCTGTCAGATCATTATAAACTAAATTGGCGCGTAGCTTTGAATCTCGAACAGAGAGTGAGTGTTTAATCCCTGTTTTTGGTACACACCCAATTACATATGAAAAAAATATGTTTGGCATTGCTGGCCGCTGGCCCGTAAGTCTCCTGGGCATGTGTCCTACCGCCGATGATTAGCGAGAAGCAATTTGAGCTATAACTCAGTTAGAAACTAGAACTCAACAGTGTTCAGACGCCGAATTCTCGTAGTTATTTGACATCATTATTGAATTCACAATAATATAATCTGATACCAGACAACTTTAGATTATTCATCAACTTTTCTATCGCTCATGAAGGTGTTCGTTAGAGCGAGAAAGAAAACGTATGCATGCAAAGATTATTTAACAGTTACTACGTCTACGCACGCAGTGACAGACAACATCCCAAAGTTGTCTGGTATAGATTGCTCTTAGCGATAAGACTTCCATACGTATAATAACATGATTATTTTAATGGTTTAATTTTTAATGTGGTGTGCAATAATGTGTTTTCTATCTATCTTCTAAATGATGATGATGATGAGTGCAAAACATTGAAATGAATGCTGTGCTGCTCTAACCTAGCCCGGACTCACTCTCGGCTCGCTTCTCGTACGCGTGTGTGAGCGCTACTACGCACAGCAGCGCAAGCGCGAGGCGTGGGTTCACGCCGCTCAGCGACATACTAAGCATGGCCATCTGAGGAAACAATAAATTACGTTTAAACGAATTATATTAATTTAAAATGAAATAAAAGTAAAGACTTGACTACTTGAAGAGTGACTTTTCAATATTGTCCACCAAAGCTTTAGTAAAACAGAGCATGGGGGTTAAGTACGGGTTTTGATAGTTTTCGAAACTATATGAAGTTTCATTTTCTTCCATACATTTACTTGCAGCGCCCCTAGCGAAAACGAGAAGAAAACTATGGACGCTGTCAGTAAATGTATGGAAGGAAACGAAACTTCATATGGTTTCCGAAAACTATCAAAACCCGTACTAGACGTACAGTCCCTTTTCAAAATTAAAATAATTAATTTAATTTCGTGAGTACCACCGGTTCATGAATAGTGTAAGTTTTCATGGTTGGGTGACATTTCTGTCCATATGTGGGTATAATATGTACCTAAGTAGTAGGTACAAGGTATTATATTTTCTGTGGTACCCAGTAGTAGCCCGTGGCAAGAGCGCCTTTCAAAACATTTCAATATCAAACTTTTAAAAATAAACAAAAAGTTTTTTGAATTGTTTAACATTTTTGGAACATTTCAGGGTTAGTTATTTTTGAATGTATTAATAAGTTACTGAATAAAGGTCAGCCCCTGTTTTTAATATTTTACTTAGCTTAAGGTAAAACATTTCACAAATGGCGCGAAATTAAAATTTTATTGTGTTTTTTACACATTACATCTTATCAACACTTCTTGAGATAGCGAAAACTGGTTTTGCGCTACACATGTTTTAATTGAAAGTATCACATAAATATCATTAGTTTAGCTACGATAATGTCAATGAATGTTGTGTATAGTGTTATTTTGTGCAAACACAATAAAATTTGAATTTTGCGCCATTTGCGAAACGTTTCACCTTAAACTTTCATAAATCGATACACTATGGTGGTAGGCCTATGACCAATAATAGGTACATAATTTATAAGCAAAACAAAAACACACTGACTCACAGCTATTACAAACTTGAAATTTGTCATGAATGTTCCTTTCGGCTTCTAGGTGCTCACTCACTTATTAATAAAGTTATGTTAATTGAAATGACAAAGATCATTTTGGAGTCTTTAAAACTAAAATTACTCTCGTTCCAACGCGATGCGACGCGTGATTTTAAAACGACTCAAAATCTTTGTGATCAATAAAAATATTTACTTATGAATATAATTGTTCTGATTTGTTTTGATTTGTATGGCAAAAATTGTTCCATGCTCAACTGAACCAAATTGAGTGTTACAACAATGTCGAAATTGAAATATGAAATATTGCGACGGATTTTTGAAAATTAGTTTTTATAAACAAACACGTCGTTGGCTTGTGCCAAGATCAATGAATACTTCCAAAACTACTAATCGTGGTCTTATTGCCACTCTGGGGACCGTCCGGTTGTTTTCTCGCCGGAAGCGTCCCGTCCTCCGGTAATTTAGCAACGGGGAAATAAACGGACTGTTTGTACAGCCGGACCCGATTTTTATAGTATCAGTAGCGAAGAGCGTACTATCCTCCTTATATAATATCTTGTTACGTCACTAAATTCGATTTGATGATTAGGTAGGTACCTGCATGCTTGGATGTTTTTTCTAGATCGTAATTTGTTGACAACGCCCACTTACAGCAGATTGTGACTCTGACACAATCACAATCTGTTGATTGTGATTGTGTTCTCTTTGAATCTTTTAATTTTGGTCATTTTGGTATGAATAATAATGTTAGAACTTTTCTAGATTGTAATTTGTTGACAACGCTCATTTACAGCAGCTTTAAATATTACCTAACTTTTATTTTATTTTTTGTGAACTTTATTATTGTGTTAACTTGTATATCCCTATGCTTGTTTGTTTATAAATGGATTTGAGTAGGTAATATTTCTGTATTTGTTTCGTTTTATTATATTATTGTTCCTACTAGGTAGGCGTGAATGAATGGTTGTTAGTACCTACATAGTACGAGTTACATACTACACGCATCGAATACGTTATGAGCTAGATGTTGAAACGTGTCGCCTAAACTAAGGGAAACTTTAGTCACTGATTGCTCAAAGAAAATGAAGTTTTTATTAGGAACATATTCTCAAATACCTACAATGTACTACTTGTTTATTAAATTATTATTAAACTGAGTACATAACCTTCCTTTTTTATCAATCTGGTTTAAGTAACAATATTTACTATCAGTTTTAGTTTTAGTCTTTTTTAAACTAAATAAGCTAATCTCACAAGACAATTTCAAAACTGAAAGTCTATGAAACAACGACAGGCGTAAATTAATTAGTTTAATAAAAGACGATTCAAAATGATCCATATGATTACAACGAATGAATGATTACAGTATGTCTTCAAAAATACTCCACGGATTGGTCTTTATAAAATGTAATAAAAGTCATGTATGTAACATAGGTAATAGCGGGAAGTTATTTCCAACATCTTTGATGATAAATAGTATTTTTTAAACATTCGCGATCAGCCGGGCTATTTTAAAAAGTTCAGAAGGGTTTCCGATCGGATTCGTTAAGTTTTCATTTTGATGTTGTAGGTAAGTAACTAAAATAATTTTCTGATAATTTTAACAGTAAAAAACAATAAATATTGTTTATTACTTTGCTTTACTAGTGAATTTATATTTTTTATTTCTATATTTAAATAAAAGCCCCAGGTACACCTATTTATGTTGAGGTTGAACTACGGGGACGAAAAAATTGCCCCTATTAGTACAGCCAGATGAACTATGTAGGGTTTAATGTATCCAATATAATAATATATAAATAAATAAATGCTGGACATTTCACACAACATTATCTAGCCCCAAGCTAAGCAGAGCTTGTGTTATGGCAACTAGATAATTGATATACTTAATACGATACATTACATAGATAGATATTTTTTATTATAAGTACATAGAAAATACCCAGAACACCCTGAACAAATATCTGCAGATTGTACAAATATTTGTTCCGAGGCGGGAATCGAACCCGCATACTCCTGCGTCGCAGCTGAACCTTTGCCCGCCGCGCCACAGAGGTCGTCCTATGTATGTATGTAGGTGTATCACGGGCAGAGACTGTGAAATAGGTCTTTTTCCCGGAAAAAACGCGACTCTTACTGTATGTTTTTAACGGAAAATCACTTTATTTCCCAGAATCACGACTTATTCATAAAAAAACCATCAAACCAATTTGGTGTTACGAGAAGGTAATGAAGAATGAAGGAACGTATTTAAAATATGAACAGATGAAAAACATAGTACCTACCCAAATACGCGCTTATATAAACGCGCATATATATCAGTCCTTCAATCGGGCAAAATAAACCATAAGAAAAAAAAAGAAATAACATTTGTAAATTCCAGCTATGTACATTCCTGAAATAGACCTGATGGCGCTTCAAATCAATCAAAGGTTTGATGTCTTGATGTTAATTTTATTGCACATCATTCGTAATGGGTCGGTTAAAAAGTTATTTTGATTGAAAGAGACTAGGAGACTGCGCAAGAAGATATTCGGATTAAATTCATATGGAACTCCAAAGCATTTTACAACTTTGCACTTTGAAAAGGGTACTGGCCAATCTGCCTGTGTGTACGCGATACTCTACACTACAATGATTAACTTAATCACAAAATAATCATCAGGAGTTATGAGTACTTATCAAATCAAATAAGAATCTACTTTACCCGCTCTTGCAAAAAAGTGAGAGGTTTTCCTACCCTATCTGTTCTTATTTTTTTGTGTTATTTTATTTTTTCTTTTTGTGTTTTATTATTTATTAACTGCTTATAAATACTTAATCACATGCTTAGGAATACCACCTAGTAAAATTTTTTTTTATGTACTTTTCAAATATTTTTTCTTTAGTGTTCTGTTTTGTGTTCCATAGGTAATAAATAAATAAATAAATGAAAAGAGAGATTCATTGAAATCACGAGGATCATTTTGAATTGTCTTATTTATTACTAACTAAATTACTCCTGTTCCAACGCGACCAACCCTAGAAGAAAATGGTATCCGGTAAAGCATTTTTCTAAATTATCGATTCGCACATCGCAACATTAGATTGACTATTTGAAAATTAGCATACTAAAATGTTGAATGATATTCATGATACAAAAGACTTCAACGCGCGCTCACAAAGCTTGAAGTATTTCTTTTGAAAGTAGCTTTTTATAGCCCCTGAAGACTGGACCACGTTTGCATTGGTCTACAACCTATCTAGAAGACGGTAAGCTCCAAAATAGAATCTAACTTATGGCCTAAACGAGACAGAAATCCTATCAGTAACTGTTCTGGAGTCGGACAAAGAAACGTTTTCTAAGGGACTTTAAGGGGTGTGAAAGTGAGGGGATAACTACCAGTGAACGCAAATTTGCAATGTTCACTGGTGCAAATAAAATGCCTTTCACTCGTGCTACGTAACCATTATCATACAAAGCTATTCATTATTTATTTATTATTCTTCGTACCAATGCATAAGTAACGGGCGCCTAAAATAGTTTTTAAAATAAAATCTACTCGTAAAAGCCTACCTAGGGACAGAGCCGCTCCTAGGTATATTGTTGCGGTTCCTCCTCGTGGTCAAACTCAGTGGTCTCAGTGGTAAACTAATTTGCCTAACAGGAATAATTTTTCCATGGTCTATATTGTCTCGGATGACGGAAAATCAGAACAGCCATTTAGAAAAGTTATATAACCAAAACTTAATTTTGGGTGTTTTGAAAATAAAGTGGCTAAAATAGTTTAAACAACCCTAACAACCTAACTAGGTATGAAAAAAATATAAATGTCTGCGTACGAAACTGGCTAGGTACGTAGAAATAAAAAATAGTTTTGTACGATACTGCATGGTTACCTATGTAGCACATATTTCGTAGGAATTTTAGCGGACGCAGAAAATGTGTATTTATAGGCTTATAGGTACATACATACCCAGTATATAACTATTAGGTGCCTATACTTATAGCAAAACGGTTTTTTTTTGTAACAAAAAAATATGTAAGTACTTTCTATTACTTTCTAGTATTTTTATTAATTATTTTACTAGACATATAAGTAATTTAACAAAACTCATTTAGTAAATAATAAAATGCTAAGGAATTCTGACGCCAACCACCAAACCAACCAAAAATATATCGTCAAAAAGCTACGTTGGGTACTCACCTGGTCCCGGGCGGGCGGCTGCGGCTGCACTGTGGCCGCGGCCGCCCGCCCTGGCTTATAAGGCGCCCGCCCTCCGACGACACCGGTCACGAGACACGATACAGCTAGTCCACTTACACCATCCGCAGATAAGGAATAACTAATAACTAAACCCCATATTCAAAATCAATTTTAAATCTATTTTAAAATAGCTTTTGTTTTGTTCTCTCTGATGT
The DNA here is from genome assembly GCA_951392215.1 of Epirrita christyi. Classification (NCBI taxonomy): domain Eukaryota; kingdom Metazoa; phylum Arthropoda; class Insecta; order Lepidoptera; family Geometridae; genus Epirrita; species Epirrita christyi. The sequence continues at coordinate 9,527,554 of OX595862.1, forward strand.
GAAATTACATACGCCAAACAAGACAAAAGCTATTTTTAACGAACTTCCCAAAAAAGGAGGAGGTTCTCAATTCGGTTGTTTTTTTTTTTTTTTTAATGTTTGTTACCTCATATCTCCGGCGTTTATGAACCGATTTTCAGAATCCAGTTCTGATGATGGAATCCATGAGGAATCGAGGGAACTCCTCAAATATTGTAGGCAAACATATGGCGATTTTGATATTTTCAGCAACAAGCCAAGCATTTGCATTCAAAAAGTATCATAATTCTTTCACCACTATGGTTCTTTCATAATTTTTTTTTCATCCAAATATTTAGTCGTATACATTGGCGGAAGTCGGTTTTTTAAACGAAATGTTATAGCTATCAAAGGTTTAAAAATTTAAGACTTTCTGCGTTTTCGAAAGGAGACGTCGTTCGTTTTTATTTTATTTCAATTTCTAGTTTTTTTTTGAGTTACATCGTTTAATTTTTGTGGCATTTTAACCGGTGTAGCTTATAAAGAGCACATTGTAGTGAGTTTATATAAAATAAGTGTATTGCGTGTCTTTTCGAAGGGGTGGAAATTGTCCAGGAGCATTCTAGCAAAACTGTCATTGCTTGACTTGACCGAGGACTTTATAACTTTAAATAATTTGAAATAATCTCTATTGGCAAAATTGAGTTTTCACTCTGAGGCCATAATACAAATTTTGTGAGTTCGCTGGGGTGGTATTGCCACCATATACTACTATACCTATTTCTGCCGTCGTTGCAAGAATTGATGTGTTCCGTGAACATACAAGGTACCACTTGTAGGTGATATTTGTAGGATTATCGAATCAACGTCGATAGAACAGCCAAGCACTGACCCCACACTGTTTTGAAAGATATGGGTGCCGGTGAAATAACAGGTACATGAGACTAACTAACATCTATGTCTCGAGATGACGGGCGATGTGCAATACCACGTAGGGCGCTTCCTAGGTGGACGTAACCCTGAGAAAAATTAGGCAATATGCTTGTTTTGGTTCTTCATCAAATAAAATAAACTAGTGGTTCGCCCCGAACTGAGACCTCGCGATAACACCTTTATCAGCCCGACAACTTAACTAAGTAATTTCCATATTTTCTATCAATATTTTTGAAAATTTTCACCTCGAGGTCTACCAGTAGGTTCAGTACAGGATCTATCAGTAACTACTCTAATTTCCTACACATCATCGAAATAACCTTTGAATAGGGCTAAGCAACGGGGCGTAATACTACATACCTGTTAGTACCTATATCAAGTACCTGACGAATTAATTGATAACGTCCTTTTAACGAAAACCATAGAACTCCAACGTCATTCAAATTCCTAGAAATGGGAGGTCAACAATGGATGTTATATTGGTTACTGTTTTATGGAGTACAAGTTTCTAAATTCTTCAATTTCAGACTTTTCCCTGTAGTTGTGACACAAAAGCCACATGCATACCAAATTTCAGCATTGTGGGATTGCTAGAAGTACCCTAGAATTTTAGATTTTTACTGTTTTTATTTTTCCTAATATCTCGAAAACTACTAAGGCTAAATACTTACAAAAAACAGTTTTGAAATGTCCAACCAAAGCGCTTTCATTAGACACCCCACTTGATCTGACTTTCTCACTTTTCTTTTTTTAACCTCCTCTTGAACCCCAATATCTCCCTGGCAACCCCCTGACCGATATAGCTCATAACCTTACCTACAAATTGTACCAATACTATCTACCCCCATACCAAATTTCATGAAGATCGGATTAACGGTTTGGAAGTTTTCATCGGACAAACATACACACATACATACAAACGCCGATTCTTCCAACTTGACTCAGAGAACTCGCTTCGCTCGTTCAATAACTTACGTCAATCTGTGTCTATGTATGTCTCAATACAAATAATCCTCCTCAATCCCTGTGGCGCGGCGGGCGAGTAGCTGGCTGGGATGCAAGAGGTCGCGGGTTCGATTCCCGCTGCGGGACAAATGTTAGTAATTGTAAATATTTGTTCCGGATCTGGGTGTTATGGTACCATGATCCTCGTAGTTCCTGATACCCACGACACAGGGAATCCTAGTGTGGGATCAAGACTACGTTTATGACTGTTGGGTGTTATGTAATGTGTGTGGTCTTTTGTTAGTAGTAGAACTTCTTGTGAAAGAGTTCGTCCGGGGAAGTACCTACTACCACCGTACCTATTTCTGCCGCCAAGCAGTAGTGGTCGCATTGCTGTGTCTCGGTTTGAAGGGTACGGGTGCCGGTGAAATTACAGGCACATGAGACTTCATCTTTATGTCTCAGGGTCGGCAGCGCGTTTGTGATGCCTTTGGTGTTGCAGGCGTCCATAGGCTACGGTAACTGCTTTCCATCAGGTGGGCCGTATGCTTGTCTGCTTGCCAAGTAGTATAAAAAAACATCATTATCATCAACAGCCTATACACGTCCACTGCTTGACGAGGTTCATAGAATACAATGCAGGGTTTTGCCATAATCACCTCGCTTGGCAGGTGGATTCGTGATCGAAGAATTGTGTTAAGTACTCAGGTAGATGCTACTGCCGATGGTGTAATCCTTCAGTCGGCTTTTATGACATCCACCTGAGTAGACGGAGGGGTAAAAATCAAATTCCTAGTCCAAACATGGAACTTTGGAAATAAAACAAAATATTTCAATAAATACAAGTATTTATATTGTACGCATGTACAGGCGGCGATTGCCGTGTTCATTACAAGGCAAGTAACGTAGATATTCTCAATTTACACTTACAAATAAAAATTGTTTAATTTCTCGGCAAATTTTAACGTAAAAGATAAACAAAGCGGTAGAAAAAGTGTACAGGTTAAGGTTGAGCGTAGACCTGGCGGAGATTTTTGTTACGATTAAGTAAAACTAATGGGAAAAAATAACACCAGCGAAGTCTTACTATCAGTAAGTCTATTGGGAAGAAAATTCTCAGTAGTTCATCTGGTAAGATCTTGCCAGGTCTGCGCCGAGTCTTATTTTTTACACTAAATGAACATTACATAGTAAAGTTTATTTTTCTGTTTAGTATTTTATAAAATCTGTTAATCTTTTGCGAAGTCAAAAATTAAAAAAAAACAGTCCTTTGAAAAACATACACTAAATTTATATAAAATTAAATAAGTACAAAATTTTGAATAAATAAAGTTCCAGTCTCGTGTTTGGTGGGAACAGGAGGCCGATTCTCGCGCATTTTCATTTTCATACAAGATCTGTCAAAACTGACAGCTATTTGTATGCAAATGTCGAATACGACATTATGTCTACAATTCGAGAATTGGCCCTCAGAAAGCGTGCAAACGGCTCGACTTTCAAAAATAACACTATGCTAAACGCAAAAAAACACTGGCATCTGTCAAATTAACTGTCAGTTAGAATAACACTGGCATCTGTCAAATTAACTGTCAGTTAGAATAACACTGGCATCTGTCAAATTAACTGTCAGTTAGAATAACACTGGCATCTGTCAAATTAACTGTCAGTTAGAATAACACTGGCATCTGTCAAATTAACTGTCAGTTAGCATAACACTGGCACCACATTCCCGTTGCATTCTATGGGGGAGGCCTCATCCAACGTTTTAAGGCTGCTGATGACGGAGGGAGATGAGATTGTATCCCCAAGTATCAGATCTCACTATCTATACAAACCGGGCGTTATGCACAAATAAAATAATTACGAATGAAATAATTTATTTTTTATTAAAATGTAAACGAACTTCATACAAGAGTCTTGATTCTATCGGACAAGTTAATAAGATACAAATAAGAATATTAATGAGATGTTTTATAAATATTCAATGCATCGCAACAAACTTTTTTCATGAATGAACAAATATTACAAATATTACCACAAGCCAGTATAAAGCTATATTAAATACACATTGAATCCTTTCAACGTACAGCGTGGCTACTCTTGAGGCTCAATTCCAATCCTAATTCAGGGTTAAAGGCCACAGCACACCGACTGCGTACGCGTACACGTAAACGTGCACGTCGATGTACCATTACGTTGTAATGTATGGAACTGTATGAGACATGGCACACCGCTTGCGTGACGTGCACGCAAGCGTGTACGTACGAAGAGACGCGCGTGTCTACACTACGTGCTACATACGCAACCGGTGTGCTTTGGCCTTTAGCCGTTTGGTACTCTTGAATTCAATACTAGCGCATGGTGGAATTTAATGGAACTAAGTGAAATCGACTTTCCTCAATTTTTAACCGACTTCGCAAAAAAGGAGGAGGATCTCAATTCGGTTGTATTTTTTTTTGTTACCTCATATCTCCGTCGTTTATAAAACGATTTGGAAAATTCTTTTTTTGTTTGAATAGATATACTTTCAGATTGGTCCCATTTTTTTCAGAATCCAGTTCTGATGATGGAATCCATGATGAATTGAGGGAACTCCTCAAATATTGTAGGCATACATATAGCGATTTTGATATTTTCAGGAACAAATCAAGCATTTGCATTCAGAAAGTATCATAACCCTTTCACCACTATGGTTTTTTCATCCAGATATTTAGTCGAATAAAATGGTGGAAGTCGGTTTTTTAAATGAAAAGTTATTTGGTACTCTTGACGCGACTTTTGACGTTGTTCTTCCACGAGTCAACACGCAAAGTCAATCGCGTGCTCGATCTCAATTTCAAACTCGATTTGGTTCAAGAGTGCCAAACAAGCGTTGTTAGGATTGAAAATGGATTGCGATTAGAACTGGATTGTGATTTTAAATTTTTCAAGAGTAGCCCTGCTGGTCCTTTTCAGGGCCACCCATGAACCTGAGGCCCCTAGTCTGGAAATGTAACAAACATCTAGGTACATTTACAACTAGGGACTTTTGCATGAAAACACTGAAAAGCGCCCCTAGCGGACACTTTGAGAACCTAAATTTTAATACAAAAATTTGTTAAATATGCAGACTCGAGCCTCTGGTCACTTATCTAAAGCAGAGTGACCATAAAAGAACCAGTAACTCTGAAGACTTATAAACCGAACCCTAACACATACTAATTAACAAAATTCAATGAAATCAGTCTAAAAGTTCCACCTAAAAACTAATAAAATATGTACCGAAACGAACACCTCTCTGGTCCACGCTAATATGTTCATTACTGCATTAAAATAAGGTTTAAAATAGATTCATTTCAATTTGAAGGACAACGTTTTAAGTGAAGTTACAGGATGTAAAGGCGTGGTCATAGTGCGAGCGAGACACGTCTCTGTCATTTTTCAAATCTTTATTTAAGCTGGAATTTAGGAGATGCAACATTTATTTCGCCGTGCTGCGTCCGGCCTAAGAATATACCCTCCATCTGCTCCCGTGGATGTCGTAAAGCCGACTAAGGGATTATACCAGGGGATGGGCAGCATCTAACTGAGTACTCAACACCAATGCTGTGACCACCAATCCGCCTGCCAAGCGTGGTGATTATGGCGATTCCCCCCATTGGGGAGGTCTCGTCCAACAGTGGACGTTTAACGGCTAATGCTGAATCATCATGATGATGACGATGATGATGATGATCATTTAATTCCTCATTTTATCAAAGTGCTCAAATCGCTCACAGCATGACCACGCCGCAAGTATTTTTCAATTTTAGTGCAATTCCTTGTACAGTGTATTTTTAATTACATATTATTAATTACAAAAGGAATATTTACATTGGGCTTGTATTATAATGTAAATAGTGCAAATATTTTAAAAATAAGTAATAATAAAATATCGATCGACATTATCAGACTGAGCATAAAAATAAGTTATTCAATAAATGTAATAAATAAATAAAATAAAAATAAATGTCTCTAGACCTCGATTTCGCGACAGCTCGTATCAAAATTTGTACAATTCCTTAGCGATAATTACAAAGTACTTATTGAAAAATTGTGCCTTAACTGTAAAATTAGTAATTTTAATTATGAAAATTGTGTCAGGACAGGACGCGTCCGTCTACCACGAAAGGAGTTTAACCACTTAAGTGTTTTTTTATTTAATTTTAAAAAGTGACAAGTACGTCTTTAGTTTATGATACACTTGAATTCACAATTATTTTTTAACGCTGAATTAAGAGGGCGCTCCGAAAATATAATATGTATGAAAACGGAATAAGATTGAATATCGCACGACCGTATCTTGCACAGAAGTAAAGTCTCAAATCTTATTTAATTTATTATGAGAACACTAATTAGTCTAGGTAAATTTTGGTTTGGTCACAGATAATAAACTATATTTTCCTTCGGTGAGTATTTATTTCGGATATGTGACTTAGGTTGTTTCCTAGAAATTTCAAAAAATCTAGTTTAAAGGCATAACTTTCAAAAAATAAAGTATCGAGTAAATGTCTGCCAATTGTGTTTCTGGTCATCGATGGAAAAAAGTTTGAAAAATCACGTATTGCAGTTATTATATTGATGTGATATCCGGTTTACTCACAATAACTAGGCAAATCAGCATTATATTTTCGGAGCGCACCCTTAAATTGATTTTCGACGAAAAAATGTTATGAATAGTTTAAAGTCAACATTATTTTTACAATTAAAAATTCAAGTGTGTCCACACCCTATTTTTACAAATCTTCTATTTATATATGTATACGCAGTATTATTGACTAGCTCTTTACATAAATCTTATCAAATTGTGTCTTATTTACAAATTAGGCAAATATTAGAAAACCCTCGAAAATATGAGCTTGGCTTACACTAGACCTATTTTGATGCGATTTGAGCTAACTGATAGGCCACGTCAAATCTAGCTCAGTGAGCGCGAGAAAACGCTTGTCTTTATTTTTTTTAATTTTCTATAATAAATTTAGTAAAAAAGAATTTCAAAAAAGTTTTCGTTATTTAAACTAAGCTAGGTGTTTCTATGTACAATTTTTATATTCTATTCTAATATAATCTAATAT